>CM050176.1:51499333-51936833 GCA_027410445.1 Discoglossus pictus
ACACACACACACACGTAGACAGCAGCCCGCCAGGACACACACACACACACACGTAGCCAGCAGCCCGCCAGGACACACACACACGTAGACAGCAGCCCGCCAGGACACACACACACGTAGCCAGCAGCCCGCCAGGACACACACACACGTAGCCAGCAGCCCGCCAGGACACACACACGTAGCCAGCAGCCCGCCAGAACACACACACATAGCCAGCAGCCCGCCAGGACACACACACACACGTAGCCAGCAGCCCGCCAGGACACACACACACACGTAGCCAGCAGCCCGCAAGGACACACACACACACACACACACACGTAGCCAGCAGCCCGCCAGGACACACACACACACGTAGCCAGCAGCCCGCCAGGACACACACACACATAGCCACATAGCCAGCAGCCCGCAAGGACACACACACACACACACACACACGTAGCCAGCAGCCGCCAGGACACACACACACACGTAGCCAGCAGCCCGCCAGGACACACACACACGTAGCCAGCAGCCCCGCAGGACACACACACACACACACGTAGCCAGCAGCCCGCCAGGACACACACACACACGTAGCCAGCAGCCCGCCAGGACACACACACACACACGTAGCCAGCAGCCCGCCAGGACACACACACACGTAGCCAGCAGCCCGCCAGGACACACACACACGTAGCCAGCAGCCCGCCAGGACACACACACACACACCATAGCCAGCAGCCCGCCAGGACACACACACACACGTAGCCAGCAGCTCGCCAGGACACACACACACACGTAGCCAGCAGCCCGCCAGGACACACACACACACACACGTAGCCAGCAGCCCGCCAGGACACACACACACACACACACACACACACGTAGCCAGCAGCCCGCCAGGACACACACACACACGTAGCCAGCAGCTCGCCAGGACACACACACACACACACACACACGTAGCCAGCAGCCCGCCAGGACACACACACACACACACACACACACACACACACGTAGCCAGCAGCCTGCCAGGACACACACACACACACACACGTAGCCAGCAGCCCGCCAGGACACACACACACACACACACACACGTAGCCAGCAGCCCGCCAGGACACACACACACACACACACACACACACACACGTAGCCAGCAGCCTGCCAGGACACACACACACACACACACGTAGCCAGCAGCCCGCCAGGACACACACACACACACACAACACGTAGCCAGCAGCCGCCAGGACACACACACACCACGTAGACAGCAGCCGCCAGGACACACACACACACACACGTAGCCAGCAGCCCGCCAGGACACACACACACGTAGACAGCAGCCCGCCAGGACACACACACACGTAGCCAGCAGCCCGCCAGGACACACAACACGTAGCCAGCAGCCCGCCAGGACACACACACACACGTAGCCAGCAGCCCGCCAGAACACACACACATAGCCAGCAGCCCGCCAGGACACACACACACACGTAGCCAGCAGCCCGCCAGGACACACACAACACGTAGCCAGCAGCTCGCCAGGACACACACACACACACACTAGCCAGCAGCCCGCCAGGACACACACACACACGTAGCCAGCAGCCCGCCAGGACACACACACACACACACACACACACGTAGCCAGCAGCCCGCCAGAACACACACACACACACACACGTAGCCAGCAGCCCGCCAGGACACACACACGTAGCCAGCAGCCCGCCAGAACACACACACACACACACACACACACACACGTAGCCAGCAGCCCGCCAGAACACACACACACACACACACACACGTAGCCAGCAGCCCGCCAGGACACACACGTAGCCAGCAGCCCGCCAGAACACACACACATAGCCAGCAGCCCGCCAGGACACACACACACACACACGTAGCCAGCAGCCCGCCAGCACACACACACACACACGTAGCCAGCAGCTCGCCAGGACACACACACACGTAGCCAGCAGCCCGCCAGGACACACACACACACACACACGTAGCCAGCAGCCCGCCAGGACACACACACACACACACACACACACACACACACGTAGTCAGCAGCCCGCCAGGACACACACACACACGTAGCCAGCAGCCCGCCAGGACACACACACGTAGCCAGCAGCCCGCCAGGACACACACACACACGTAGCCAGCAGCCCGCCAGGACACACACACACGTAGCCAGCAGCCCGCCAGCACACACACACACACGTAGCCAGCAGCCCACAAGGACACACACACACACACACACACACGTAGCCAGCAGCCCGCCAGGACACACACACACGTAGCCAGCAGCTCGCCAGGACACACACACACTAGCCAGCAGCCCGCCAGGACACACACAGCACACAGCAACGTATACAGCAGCCCCCAGGACACACACACATAGCCAGCAGCCCGCCAGGACACGACACACACACACACGTAGCCAGCAGGCCCGCCAGGACCACACACACACACGTAGCCAGCAGCCCGCCAGGACACACACACACACGTAGCCAGCAGCCCGCCAGAACACACACACACACACACATTACGTAGCCAGCACCCGCCAGGACACACACACACACTTAGCCAGCAGCCCGCCAGAACACACACACACACACACACGTAGCCAGCAGCCCGCCAGGACACACACACACACAGGTAGCCAGCAGCCCGCCAGGACACACACACACACACAAGTAGCCAGCAGCCTGCCAGGACACACACACAACACACGTAGCCAGCAGCCCGCCAGGGCAAACAGCACACACAAGTAGCCAGCAGCCCGCCAGGACATCACACACACACACGTAGCCAGCAGCTCGCCAGGACACACACACACACACACACACACACACCTTAGCCAGCAGCCCGCCAGGACACACACAGCACACACACACGTAGCCAGCAGCCCGCCAGAACACACACACACGACAACACACACACACACACACACACACGTAGCCAGCAGCCCGCCAGAACACACACACACACACACAGCACGTACCAGCAGCCCGCCAGAACACACACACACACACACACACACACACGTAGCCAGCAGGCGCCGCCAGAACACACACACACACCACACACACGACACACACAGCACACACACACTGTAGCCAGCAGCCCGCCAGGACACACACACACTAGCCAGCAGCATGCCAGGACACAAACACAAGTAGCCAGCAGCCTGCCAGGACACACACACGTAGCCAGCAGCCCGCCAGGACACACACACACCACAAGGTATGCCCAGCAGCCCGCCAGGGACACACACACACTAGCCAAGGTAGCCAGCAGCCCGCCAGGAGCACACCTCACAAGTAGCCAGCAGCCCCGCCAGGGACACACACACACACACACGTAGCCAGGCAGCCCGCCCAGGACACACACACACACGTAGCCAGCAGCCCGCCAGGACACACACACACACACGTAGCCAGCAGCATGCCATGGACACACACACACACACGTAGCCAGCAGCCCACCAGAAACACACACACACGTAGCCATCAGCCCGCCAGGACACACACACACACACGTAGCCAGCAGCATGCCAGGACACACACACACACACTTAGCCAGCAGCCCACCAGAACACACACACACTTAGCCAGCAGCCCGCCAGGACACACACACACACACACACACACGTAGCCAGCAGCCCGCCAGGACACACACACACACGTAGCCAGCAGCCCGCAAGGACACACACACACACACACACACACGTAGCCAGCAGCCCGCCAGGACACACACACACACGTAGCCAGCAGCCCGCCAGGACACACACACACATAGCCACATAGCCAGCAGCCCGCAAGGACACACACACACACACACACACACACGTAGCCAGCAGCCCGCCAGGACACACACACACACACACACGTAGCCAGCAGCCCGCCAGGACACACACACACATAGCCACATAGCCAGCAGCCCGCCAGGACACACACACACACACGTAGCCAGCAGCCCGTCAGGACACAAATGACGCACACAGCAGCTTTGTGACATCCGCTACACTGGGCTTGAGTCCCACTTACTTCTCCACATAATGTTTGAGCCCCTTTGCAGCTCATGAAGACAGTATATTTCTAAGTACAGGGGTTGCAGTATAACATAGTAACCAATCAGTGTCAACATCCAGCAACATGCTGCTTGAGAGAGCTCACTGACAGGCTGCACTTCACAATCTCTGTATTCACCGCCAGAGCAACAGGAATCTGGGCTGGACTATACAGACCTACAAATCACACACACGCCTGTCGCACGACACGTCAGGGCAGCACAAGACGTGACACAACACATACGTGAGCACTGCTGGGACGTGTACTTACCCAACTCCAGAAAGTAGCAGAGTTGTAGAACACCCCCAGTGTAACCACTCCATATAACACCTGACAAGAGAGAGACATGTGAGTGCGCACGTACACAGGACCGCCCGCGTCACCCCCTGGTCACATGGTCTCTTACCGTCGCCCCCAGGATGATGCGCAGGTAGAAGCTCAGCGTCTCCTTATTCTCCTCATAAATTTGCTTTTTTCCTTTAGTTCCAACTTTTCCTTTGGGCTGAAAAAGAGTGAAAAGAATCTTATACCAAATGTAGCGCTCGGGCGCCGCGCGAGACGGAGCGCGCTGACCCTCAGTCGCCATCAGACCCCTGGAGGTCACTGCTCACTATTAGTTTGGTCACGTATCTCTGCTCCTAGCTCAGCGCTCTCTCTCTCACGTCTCCTTCCTCGTGGAGCACTCTCTCCCTCTGCTCTGGATCAGTAACCCTCTCTTTCTATTCTCTGTCTCTCAACTATGTCCTTGGTTCTCTCTCCTCTCTGTCCCTTTTTCTATCTCTAGATCTCTCTCTATGTCAGTCTGTCTCTCACTCAGAGCTCTCTCTCTCTCTATGTCAGTCTGTCTCTCTCTCCTCTCTCTCTATGTCAGTCTGTCTCTCACTCAGAGCTCTCTCTCTCTCTCTATGTCAGTCAGTCTCACTCAGAGCTCTCTCTCTCTATGTCAGTCTGTCTCTCACTCAGAGCTCTCTCTCTCCTCTCTATGTCAGTCTGTCTCACTCAGAGCTCTCTCTCTATGTCAGTCTGTCTCACTCAGAGCTCTCTCTCTCTCCTCTATGTCAGTCTATCTCTCACTCAGAGCTCTCTCTCTCTCTCTATGTCAGTCTGTCTCTCACTCAGAGCTCTCTCTCCTCTCTATGTCAGTCTGTCTCTCACTCAGAGCTCTCTCTCTCTATGTCAGTCTGTCTCTCACTCAGAGCTCTCTCTCTCTATGTCAGTCTGTCTCTCACTCAGAGCTCTCTCTCCTCTCTATGTCAGTCTGTCTCTCACTCAGAGCTCTCTCTCTCTATGTCAGTCTGTCTCTCACTCAGAGCTCTCTCTCTCTATGTCAGTCTGTCTCTCACTCAGAGCTCTCTCTCTCTATGTCAGTCTGTCTCTCACTCAGAGCTCTCTCTCTCTCTCTATGTCAGTCTGTCTCTCACTCAGAGCTCTCTCTCTATGTCAGTCTGTCTCTCACTCAGAGCTCTCTCTCTCTCTATGTCAGTCTGTCTCTCACTCAGAGCTCTCTCTCTCTCTCTATGTCAGTCTGTCTCTCACTCAGAGCTCTCTCTCTATGTCAGTCTGTCTCTCACTCGGAGCTCTCTCTCTATGTCAGTCCTGTCTCTCACTCGGAGCTCTCTCTCTATGTCAGTCTGTCTCTCACTCGGAGCTCTCTCTCTATGTCAGTCTGTCTCTCACTCAGAGCTCTCTCTCTCTCTATGTCAGTCTGTCTCTCACTCGGAGCTCTCTCTCCTCTCTATGTCAGTCTGTCTCTCACTCAGAGCTCTCTCTCCTCTCTAATGTCAGTCTGTCTCTCACTCGGAGCTCTCTCTCCTCTCTATGTCAGTCTGTCTCTCACTCAGAGCTCTCTCTCTCTCTATGTCAGTCTGTCTCACTCAGAGCTCTCTCTCCTCTCTATGTCAGTCTGTCTCTCACTCAGAGCTCTCTCTCCTCTCTGTCAGTCTGTCTCACTCAGAGCTCTCTCTCCTCTCTATGTCAGTCTGTCTCTCACTCGGAGCTCTCTCTCTATGTCAGTCTGTCTCTCACTCAGAGCCTCTCTCTCCTCTCTATGACAGTCTGTCCTCTCACTCGGAGCTCTCTCTCTATGTCAGTCTGTCTCTCACTCAGAGCTCTCTCTCCTCTCTATGACAGTCTGTCTCTCACTCAGAGCTCTCTCTCCTCTCTATGACAGTCTGTCTCTCACTCGAGCTCTCTCTCTATGTCAGTCTGTCTCTCACTCAGAGCTCTCTCTCCTCTCTATGTCAGTCTGTCTCTCACTCAGAGCTCTCTCTCCTCTCTGTCAGTCTGTCTCACTCAGAGCTGTCTCTTCTCTCTCTCTATGTCAGTCTGTCTCTCACTCAGGGCTCTCTCTCCTCTCTATGTCAGTCTGTCTCACTCAGAGCTCTCTCTCCTCTCTATGTCAGTCTGTCTCTCACTCAGAGCTCTCTCTCCTCTCTATGTCAGTCTGTCTCTCACTCAGAGCTCTCTCTCCTCTCTATGTCAGTCTGTCTCTCACTCAGAGCTCTCTCTCCTCTCTATGTCAGTCCTGTCTCTCACTCAGAGCTCTCTCTCCTCTCTATGTCAGTCTGTCTCTCACTCAGAGCTCTCTCTCCTCTCTATGTCAGTCTGTCTCACTCAGAGCTCTCTCTCCTCTCTATGTCAGTCTGTCTCTCACTCGAGGCTCTCTCTCCTCTCTATGACAGTCTGTCTCTCACTCGGAGCTCTCTCTCTATGTCAGTCTGTCTCTCACTCAGAGCTCTCTCTCCTCTCTATGTCAGTCTGTCTCTCACTCAGAGCTCTCTCTCCTCTCTATGTCAGTCTGTCTCACTCAGAGCTCTCTCTCCTCTCTATGTCAGTCTGTCTCTCACTCAGAGCTCTCTCTCCTCTCTATGTCAGTCTGTCTCTCACTCAGAGCTCTCTCTCTGTGTCAGTCTGTCTCTCACTCAGAGCTCTCTCTCCTCTCTCTGTCAGTCTGTCTCACTCAGAGCTCTCTCTCCTCTCTATGTCAGTCTGTCTCTCACTCAGAGCTCTCTCTCCTCTCTATGTCAGTCTGTCTCTCACTCGGAGCTCTCTCTCCTCTCTATGTCAGTCTGTCTCTCACTCAGAGCTCTCTCTCTCTCTCTCTCTCTATGTCAGTCTGTCTCTCACTCAGAGCTCTCTCTCTCTCTCTATGTCAGTCTGTCTCTCACTCAGAGCTCTCTCTCTATGTCAGTCTGTCTCTCACTCGGAGCTCTCTCTCTCTATGTCAGTCTGTCTCTCACTCAGAGCTCTCTCTCCTCTCTATGTCAGTCTGTCTCTCACTCGGAGCTCTCTTTCCTCTCTATGTCAGTCTGTCTCTCACTCAGAGCTCTCTCTCCTCTCTATGTCAGTCTGTCTCTCACTCGGAGCTCTCTCTCCTCTCTATTGTCAGTCTGTCTCTCACTCAGAGCTCTCTCTCTATGTCAGTCTGTCTCTCACTCGGAGCTCTCTCTCTCTCTCTATGTCAGTCTGTCTCTCACTCAGAGCTCTCTCTCTATGTCAGTCTGTCTCTCACTCAGAGCTCTCTCTCTATGCAGTCTGTCTCTCACTCAGAGCTCTCTCTCTATGTCAGTCTGTCTCTCACTCAGAGCTCTCTCTCCTCTCTGTCAGTCTGTCTCACTCAGAGCTCTCTCTCCTCTCTATGTCAGTCTGTCTCTCACTCGGAGCTCTCTCTCTCTCTCTCTATGTCAGTCTGTCTCTCACTCGGAGCTCTCTCTCCTCTCTTGTCAGTCTGTCTCTCACTCGGAGCTCTCTCTCCTCTCTGTCAGTCTGTCTCTCACTCGGAGCTCTCTCTCCTCTATGTCAGTCTGTCTCTCACTCAGAGCTCTCTCTCTATGTCAGTCTGTCTCTCACTCGGAGCTCTCTCTCCTCTCTATGTCAGTCTGTCTCTCACTCGGAGCTCTCTCTCCTCTCTATGTCAGTCTGTCTCTCACTCAGAGCTCTCTCTCTATGTCAGTCTGTCTCTCACTCAGAGCTCTCTCTCTATGTCCGTCTGTCTCTCACTCAGAGCTCTCTCTCTATGTCAGTCTGTCTCACTCGGAGCTCTCTCTCCTCTCTATGTCAGTCTGTCCTCTCACTCGGAGCTCTCTCTCTGTCAGTCTGTCTCTCACTCAGAGCTCTCTCTCCTCTCTCTATGTCAGTCTGTCTCTCACTCAGAGCTCTCTCTCTATGTCAGTCTGTCTCTCACTCGGAGCTCTCTCTCTCTATGTCAGTCTGTCTCTCACTCAGAGCTCTCTCTCTATATCAGTCTGTCTCTCACTCAGAGCTCTCTCTCTATGTCAGTCTGTCTCTCACTCGGAGCTCTCTCTCTCTCTCTATGTCAGTCTGTCTCTCACTCAGAGCTCTCTCTCTCTCTCTATGTCAGTCTGTCTCTCACTCAGAGCTCTCTCTCCTCTCTATGTCAGTCTGTCTCTCACTCGGAGCTCTCTCTCTATGTCAGTCTGTCTCTCACTCGGAGCTCTCTCTCTCTATGTCAGTCTGTCTCTCACTCAGAGCTCTCTCTCTATGCTCAGTCTGTCTCTCACTCAGAGCTCTCTCTCTATGTCAGTCTGTCTCTAGTCAGAGCTCTCTGTCTCTCTCTCTCTATGTCCAGTCTGTCTCTCACTCGGAGCTCTCTCTCCTCTATGTCAGGTCTGTCTCTCACTCGGAGCTCTCTCTCTATGTCAGTCTGTCCTCTTTAACTCGGAGCTCTCTCTCCTCTCTATGTCAGTCTGTCTCTCACTCAGAGCTCTCTCTCCTCTCTATGTACCAGTCTGTCTCTCACTCAGAGCTCTCTCTCTCTATGTCAGTCTGTCTCTCACTCAGAGCTCTCTCTCTATGTCAGTCGGTCTCTCACTCGGAGCTCTCTCTCTCTCTCTATGTCAGTCTGTCTCTCACTCAGAGCTCTCTCTCCTCTCTATGTCAGTCTGTCTCTCACTCAGAGCTCTCTCTCTATGTCAGTCTGTCTCTCACTCGGAGCTCTCTCTCTCTATGTCAGTCTGTCTCTCACTCAGAGCTCTCTCTCTATGTCAGTCTGTCTCTCACTCAGAGCTGTCTCTTCTCTCTCTCTATGTCAGTCTGTCTCTCACTCGGAGATCTCTCTCCTCTCTATGTCAGTCTGTCTCTCACTCGGAGCTCTCTCTTCTCTCTCTCTATGTCAGTCTGTCTCTCACTCGGAGCTCTCTCTCCTCTCTATGTCAGTCTGTCTCTCACTCGGAGCTCTCTCTCTCTATGTCAGTCTGTCTCTCACTCAGAGCTCTCTCTCCTCTCTATGTCAGTCTGTCTCTCACTCGGAGCTCTCTCTCTCTATGTCAGTCTGTCTCTCACTCAGAGCTCTCTCTCTATGTCAGTCTGTCTCTCACTCAGAGCTCTCTCTCTATGTCAGTCTGTCTCTCAGTCAGAGCTCTCTCTCTATGTCAGTCTGTCTCTCACTCAGAGCTCTCTCTCTATGTCAGTCTGTCTCTCAGTCAGAGCTCTCTGTCTCTCTCTCTCTATGTCAGTCTGTCTCTCACTCGGAGCTCTCTCTCCTCTCTATGTCAGTCTGTCTCTCACTCGGAGCTCTCTCTCTCTCTATGTCAGTCTGTCTCTCACTCGGAGCTCTCTCTCCTCTCTATGTCAGTCTGTCTCTCACTCGGAGCTCTCTCCTCTCTATGTCAGTCTGTCTCTCACTCAGAGCTCTCTCTCCTCTCTATGTCAGTCTGTCTCTCACTCAGAGCTCTCTCTCCTCTCTATGTCAGTCTGTCTCTCACTCGGAGCTCTCTCCTCTCTATGTCAGTCTGTCTCTCACTCAGAGCTCTCTCTCCTCTCTATGTCAGTCTGTCTCTCACTCAGAGCTCTCTCTCTATGTCAGTCTGTCTCTCACTCGGAGCTCTCTCTCTATGTCAGTCTGTCCTCTCACTCAGAGCTCTCTCTCTATGTCAGTCTGTCTCTCACTCAGAGCTCTCTCTCTATGTCAGTCTGTCTCTCACTCGGAGCTCTCTCTCTATGTCAGTCTGTCTCTCACTCAGAGCTCTCTCTCTATGTCAGTCTGTCTCTCACTCGGAGCTCTCTCTCTATGTCAGTCTGTCTCTCACTCGGAGCTCTCTCTCTATGTCAGTCTGTCTCTCACTCGGAGCTCTCTCTCCTCTCTATGTCAGTCTGTCTCTCACATCAGAGCTCTCTCTCTATGTCAGTCTGTCTCTCACTCGGAGCTCTCTCTCTATGTCAGTCTGTCTCTCACTCAGAGCTCTCTCTCTATGTCAGTCTGTCTCTCACTCGGAGCTCTCTCTCTCTCTCTATGTCAGTCTGTCTCTCACTCAGAGCTCTCTCTCTATGTCAGTCTGTCTCTCACTCGGAGCTCTCTCTCTATGTCAGTCTGTCTCTCACTCGGAGCTCTCTCTCTATGTCAGTCTGTCTCTCACTCGGAGCTCTCTCTCTATGTCAGTCTGTCTCTCACTCGGAGCTCTCTCTCTCTCTCTCTATGTCAGTCTGTCTCTCACTCGGAGCTCTCTCTCTCTCTCTATGTCAGTCTGTCTCTCACTCAGAGCTCTCTCTCCTCTCTATGTCAGTCTGTCTCTCACTCAGAGCTCTCTCTCTATGTCAGTCTGTCTCTCACTCAGAGCTCTCTCTCTATGTCAGTCTGTCTCTCACTCAGAGCTCTCTCTCTATGTCAGTCTGTCTCTCACTCAGAGCTCTCTCTCCTCTCTATGTCAGTCTGTCTCTCACTCGGAGCTCTCTCTCTATGTCAGTCTGTCTCTCACTCAGAGCTCTCTCTCCTCTCTATGTCAGTCTGTCTCTCACTCGGAGCTCTCTCTCTCTATGTCAGTCTGTCTCTCACTCAGAGCTCTCTCTCTATGTCAGTCTGTCTCTCACTCAGAGCTCTCTCTCTATGTCAGTCTGTCTCTCAGTCAGAGCTCTCTCTCTATGTCAGTCTGTCTCTCACTCAGAGCTCTCTCTCTATGTCAGTCTGTCTCTCAGTCAGAGCTCTCTGTCTCTCTCTCTCTATGTCAGTCTGTCTCTCACTCGGAGCTCTCTCTCCTCTCTATGTCAGTCTGTCTCTCACTCGGAGCTCTCTCTCTCTCTATGTCAGTCTGTCTCTCACTCGGAGCTCTCTCTCCTCTCTATGTCAGTCTGTCTCTCACTCGGAGCTCTCTCCTCTCTATGTCAGTCTGTCTCTCACTCAGAGCTCTCTCTCCTCTCTATGTCAGTCTGTCTCTCACTCAGAGCTCTCTCTCTATGTCAGTCTGTCTCTCACTCAGAGCTCTCTCTCTATGTCAGTCTGTCGCTCACTCAGAGCTCTCTCTCTATGTCAGTCTGTCTCTTTAACTCGGAGCTCTCTCTCCTCTCTATGTCAGTCTGTCTCTCACTCAGAGCTCTCTCTCCTCTCTATGTCAGTCTGTCTCTCACTCAGAGCTCTCTCTCTCTATGTCAGTCTGTCTCTCACTCAGAGCTTTCTCTCTATGTCAGTCTGTCTCTCACTCGGAGCTCTCTCTCTCTATGTCAGTCTGTCTCTCACTCAGAGCTCTCTCTCCTCTCTATGTCAGTCTGTCTCTCACTCAGAGCTCTCTCTCTATGTCAGTCTGTCTCTCACTCGGAGCTCTCTCTCTCTATGTCAGTCTGTCTCTCACTCAGAGCTCTCTCTCTATGTCAGTCTGTCTCTCACTCAGAGCTCTCTCTCTATGTCAGTCTGTCTCTCACTCGGAGATCTCTCTCCTCTCTATGTCAGTCTGTCTCTCACTCGGAGCTCTCTCTCTCTCTATGTCAGTCTGTCCTCTCACTCGGAGCTCTCTCTCCTCTCTATGTCAGTCTGTCTCTCACTCAGAGCTCTCTCTCTATGTCAGTCTGTCTCTCACTCAGAGCTGTCTCTTCTCTCTCTCTATGTCAGTCCTGTCTCTCACTCGGAGATCTCTCTCTCTCTATGTCCAGTCTGTCTCCTCACTCGGAGCTCTCTCTCTCTCTATGTCAGTCTGTCTCTCACTCGAGCTCTCTCTCCTCTCTATGTCAGTCTGTCTCTCACTCGGAGCTCTCTCTCTATGTCAGTCTGTCTCTCACTCGGAGCTCTCTCTCCTCTCTATGTCAGTCTGTCTCTCACTCGGAGCTCTCTCCTCTCTATGTCAGTCTGTCTCTCACTCGGAGCTCTCTCCTCTCTATGTCAGTCTGTCTCTCACTCAGAGCTCTCTCTCCTCTCTATGTCAGTCTGTCTCTCACTCAGAGCTCTCTCTCTATGTCAGTCTGTCTCTCACTCAGAGCTCTCTCTCTATGTCAGTCTGTCTCTCACTCAGAGCTCTCTCTCTATGTCAGGTCTGTCTCTCACTCAGAGCTCTCTCTCTATGTCAGTCCTGTCTCTCACTCAGAGCTCTCTCTCTATGTCAGTCTGTCTCTCACCTCGGAGCTCTCTCTCTATAGTCAGTCCTGTCTCTCACTCGGAGCTCTCTCTCTATGTCAGTCTGTCTCTCACTCAGAGCTTCTCTCTCTATGTCAGTCTGTCTCTCACTCAGAGCTCATCTCTCAATGTCAGTCTGTCTCTCACTCGGAGCTCTCTCTCTATGTCAGTCTGTCTCTCACTCAGAGCTCTCTCTCTCTATGTCAGTCTGGTCTCTCACTTCTCTCTATGTCAGTCTGTCTCTCACTCAGAGCTCTCTCTCTATGTCAAGTCTGTCTCTCACTCAGAGCTCTCTCTCTCTCGATGTCAGTCTGTCTCTCACTCGGAGCTCTCTCTCTCTCTCTATGTCAGTCTGTCTCTCACTCAGAGCTCTCTCTCTATGTCAGTCTGTCTCTCACTCGGAGCTCTCTCTCTATGTCAGTCTGTCTCTCACTCGGAGCTCTCTCTCTATGTCAGTCTGTCTCTCACTCGGAGCTCTCTCTCTATGTCAGTCTGTCTCTCACTCAGAGCTCTCTCTCTCTATGTCAGTCTGTCTCTCACTCGGAGCTCTCTCTCTCTATGTCAGACTGTCTCTCACTCAGAGCTCTCTCTCCTCTCTATGTCAGTCTGTCTCTCACTCAGGCTCTCTCTCCTCTCTATTCAGTCTGTCTCTCACTCGGAGCTCTCTCTCCTCTCTATGTCAGACTGTCTCTCACTCAGAGCTCTCTCTCCTCTCTATGTCAGTCTGTCTCTCACTCGGAGCTCTCTCTCCTCTCTATGTCAGTCTGTCTCTCACTCAGAGCTCTCTCTCCTCTCTATGTCAGTCTGTCTCTCACTCGGAGCTCTCTCTCCTCTCTATGTCAGTCTGTCTCTCACTCAAGAGCTCTCTCTCTCTCTATGTCAGTCTGTCTCACTCAGTGCTCTCTCTCCTCTCTATGTCAGTCTGTCTCTCACTCAGAGCTCTCTCTCCTCTCTGTCAGTCTGTCTCACTCAGAGCTCTCACTCCTCTCTATGTCAGTCTGTCTCTCAACTCGGAGCTCTCTCTCTATGTCAGTCTGTCTCTCACTCAAAGCTCCTCATCTCCTCTCTATGACAGTCTGTCTCTCACTCGGAGCTCTCTCTCTATGTCAGGTCTGTCTCTCACTCAGAGCTCTCTCTCTCTCTATGGACAGTCTGTCTCTACACTCAGAGCTCTCTCTCCTCTCTATGACAGTCTGTCTCTCCACTCGGAGCTCTCTCTATGTCAGATCTGTCTCTCACTCAGAGCTCTACTCTCCTCTCTATGTCAGTCTGTCTCTCACTCAGAGCTCTCTCTCCTCTCTGTCAGTCTGGTCTCACTCAGAGCATGTCTCTTCTCTCTATCTATGTCAGTCTGTCTCTCACTCAGAGCTCTCTCTCTCTCTATGTCAGTCTGTCTCACTCAGACTCTCTCTCCTCTCTATGTCAGTCTGTCTCTCACTCAGAGCTCTCTCTCCTCTCTATGTCAGTCTGTCTCTCACTCAGAGCTCTCTCTCCTCTCTAGTCAGTCTGTCTCTCACTCAGAGCTCTCTCTCCTCTCTATGTCAGTCTGTCTCTCACTCAGAGCTCTCTCTCCTCTCTATGTCAGTCTGTCTCACTCAGAGCTCTCTCTCCTCTCTATGTCAGTCTGTCTCTCACTCAGAGCTCTCTCTCCTCTCTATGTCAGTCTGTCTCTCACTCAGAGCTCTCTCTCTGTGTCAGTCTGTCTCTCACTCAGAGCTCTCTCTCCTCTCTCTGTCAGTCTGTCTCACTCAGAGCTCTCTCTCCTCTCTATGTCAGTCTGTCTCTCACTCAGAGCTCTCTCTCTCTCTCTATGTCAGTCTGTCTCTCACTCGGAGCTCTCTCTCCTCTCTATGTCAGTCTGTCTCTCACTCAGAGCTCTCACTCTCTCTCTCTATGTCAGTCTGTCTCTCACTCAGAGCTCTCTCTCTCTCTCTATGTCAGTCTGTCTCTCACTCAGGAGCTCTCTCTCTATGTCAGTCTGTCTCTCACTCGGAGCTCTCTCTCTCTATGTCAGTCTTGTCTCTCACTCAGAGCTCTCTCTCCTCTCTATGTCAGTCTGTCTCTCACTCGGAGCTCTCTTTCTCTCTATGTCAAGTCTGTCTCTCACTCAGAGCACTCTCTCTCTCTATGTCAGTCTGTCTCTCACTCGGAGCTCTCTCCTCTCCTCTCTATGTCAGTCTGTCTCTCACTCAGAGCTCTCTCTCTATGTCAGTCTGTCTCTCACTCGGAGCTCTCTCTCTCTCTCTATGTCAGTCTGTCTCTCACTCAGAGCTCTCTCTCTATGTCAGTCTGTCTCTCACTCAGAGCTCTCTCTCTATGTCAGTCTGTCTCTCACTCAGTGCTCTCCTCTCTCTCTAGTCAGTCTGTCTCTCACTCAGAGCTCTCTCTCCCTCTGTCAGTCTGTCTCACTCAGGAGCTCCTCTCTCCTCTCTATGTCAGTCTGTCTCTCACTCGGGAGCCTCTCCTCTCTCTCTATGTCAGTCTGTCTCTCACTCGGAGCTCTCTCTCTCTCTATGTCAGTCTGTCTCTCACTCGAAAGCTCTCTCTCCTCTCTGTCAGTCTGTCTCTCACTCGAGCTCTCTCTCCTCTATGTCAGTCTGTCTCTCACTCAGAGCTCTCTCTCTATGTCAGTCTGTCTCTCACTCGGAGCTCTCTCTCCTCTCTATGTCAGTCTGTCTCTCACTCAGAGCTCTCTCTCCTCTCTATGTCAGTCTGTCTCTCACTCAGAGCTCTCTCTCTATGTCAGTCTGTCTCTCACATCAGAGCTCTCTCTCTATGTCCCGTCTGTCCTCTCACTCAGAGCTGTCTCTCTATGTCAGTCTGTCTCACTCGGGCTCTCTCTCCTCTCTATGTCAGTCTGTCTCTCACTCGGAGCTCTCTCTCTGTCAGTCTGTCTCTCACTCAGAGCTCTCTCTCCTCTCTATGTCAGTCTGTCTCTCACTCAGAGCTCTCTCTCTATGTCAGTCTGTCTCTCACTCGGAGCTCTCTCTCTCTATGTCAGTCTGTCTCTCACTCAGAGCTCTCTCTCTATATCAGTCCTGTCTCTCACTCAGAGCTCTCTCTCTATGTCAGTCTGTCTCTCACTCGGAGCTCTCTCTCTCTCTCTATGTCAGTCTGTCTCTCACTCAGAGCTCTCTCTCTCCTCTCTATGTCAGTCTGTCTCTCACTCAGAGCTCTCTCTCCTCTCTATGTCAGTCTGTCTCTCACTCGGAGCTCTCTCTCTATGTCAGTCTGTCTCTCACTCGGAGCTCTCTCTCTCTATGTCAGTCTGTCTCTCACTCAGAGCTCTCTCTCTATGTCAGTCTGTCTCTCACTCAGAGCTCTCTCTCTATGTCAGTCTGTCTCTCAGTCAGAGCTCTCTGTCTCTCTCTCCTCTATGTCAGTCCTTGTCTCTCACTCGGAGCTCTCTCTCTATGTTCAGTCTGTCTCTTTT
This sequence comes from Discoglossus pictus, assembly GCA_027410445.1. NCBI lineage: Eukaryota > Metazoa > Chordata > Amphibia > Anura > Alytidae > Discoglossus > Discoglossus pictus. The sequence goes on from CM050176.1 coordinate 51,515,172, forward strand.
AACTCGGAGCTCTCTCTCCTTCTCTATGTCAGTCTGTCTCTCACTCAGAGCTCTCTCTCCTCTCTATGTCAGTCTGTCTCTCACTCAGAGCTCTCTCTCTCTATGTCAGTCTGTCTCTCACTCAGAGCTTTCTCTCTATGTCAGTCGGTCTCTCACTCGGAGCTCTCTCTCTTCTCTATGTCAGTCTGTCTCTCACTCAGAGCTCTCTCTCCTCTCTATGTCAGTCTGGTCTCTCACCTCGGAGCTCTCTCTCTCTATGTCAGTCTGTCTCTCACTCAGAGCTCTCTCTCTATGTCAGTCTGTCTCTCACTCAGAGCTCTCTCTCTAATGTCAGTCTGTCTCTCACTCAGAGCTGTCTCTTCTCTCTCTCTATGTCAGTCTGTCTCTCACTCGGAGATCTCTCTCCTCTCTATGTCAGTCTGTCTCTCACTCGGAGCTCTCTCTCCTCTCTATGTCAGTCTGTCTCTCACTCGGAGCTCTCTCTCCTCTCTATGTCAGTCTGTCTCTCACTCGGAGCTCTCTCTCTCTCTATGTCAGTCTGTCTCTCACTCAGGAGCTCTCTCTCCTCTCTATGTCAGTCTGTCTCTCACTCGGAGCTCTCTCCTCTCTATGTCAGTCTGTCTCTCACTCAGAGCTCTCTCTCCTCTCTATGTCAGTCTGTCTCTCACTCAGAGCTCTCTCTCTATGTCAGTCTGTCTCTCACTCGGAGCTCTCTCTCTATGTCAGTCTGTCTCTCACTCAGAGCTCTCTCTCTCTATGTCAGTCTGTCTCTCACTCAGAGCTCTCTCTCTATGTCAGTCTGTCTCTCACTCGGAGCTCTCTCTCTATGTCAGTCTGTCTCTCACTCGGAGCTCTCTCTCTATGTCAGTCTGTCTCTCACTCGGAGCTCTCTCTCTATGTCAGTCTGTCTCTCACTCGGAGCTCTCTCTCTATGTCAGTCTGTCTCTCACTCGGAGCTCTCTCTCCTCTCTATGTCAGTCTGTCTCTCACTCAGAGCTCTCTCTCTATGTCAGTCTGTCTCTCACTCGAGCTCTCTGCTCTATGTCAGTCTGTCTCTCACTCAGAGCTCTCTCTCTATGTCAGTCTGTCTCTCACTCGAGCTCTCTCTCTCTCTCTTGTCAGTCTGTCTCTCACTCAGAGCTCTCTCTCTATGTCAGTCTGTCTCTCACTCGGAGCTCTCTCTCTATGTCAGTCTGTCTCTCACTCGGAGCTCTCTCTCTATGTCAGTCTGTCTCTCACTCGGAGCTCTCTCTCTATGTCAGTCTGTCTCTCACTCGGAGCTCTCTCTCTCTCTCTATGTCAGTCTGTCTCTCACTCGGAGCTCTCTCTCCTCTCTATGTCAGTCTGTCTCTCACTCAGAGCTCTCTCTCCTCTCTATGTCAGTCTGTCTCTCACTCAGAGCTCTCTCTCTATGTCAGTCTGTCTCTCACTCAGAGCTCCTCTCTATGTCCAGTCTGTCTCTCACTCAGAGCTCTCTCTCTATGTCAGTCTGTCTCTCACTCAGAGCTCTCTCTCCTCTCTATGACAGTCTGTCTCTCACTCGGAGCTCTCTCTCTATGTCAGTCTGTCTCTCACTCAGAGCTCTCTCTCCTCTCTATGTCAGTCTGTCTCTCACTCGGAGCTCTCTCTCTCTATGTCAGTCTGTCTCTCACTCAGAGCTCTCTCTCCTATGGTCAGTCTGTCTCTCACTCAGAGCTCTCTCTCTATGTCAGTCTGTCTCTCAGTCAGAGCTCTCTCTCTATGTCAGTCTGTCTCCTCACTCAGAGCTCTCTCTCTATGTCAGTCTGTCTCTCAGTCAGAGCTCTCTGTTCTCTCTCTCTCTATGTCAGTCTGTCTCTCACTCGGAGCTCTCTCTCCTCTCTATGTCAGTCTGTCTCTCACTCGGAGCTCTCTCTCTATGTCAGTCTGTCTCTTTAACTCGGAGCTCTCTCCTCTCTCTATGTCAGTCTGTCTCTCACTCAGAGCTCTCTCTCTCTATGTCAGTCTGTCTCTCACTCAGAGCTTTCTCTCTATGTCAGTCTGTCTCTCACTCGGAGCTCTCTCTCTCTATGTCAGTCTGTCTCTCACTCAGAGCTCTCTCTCCTCTCTATGTCAGTCTGTCTCTCACTCAGAGCTCTCTCTCTATGTCAGTCTGTCTCTCACTCGGAGCTCTCTCTCTCTATGTCAGTCTGTCTCTCACTCAGAGCTCTCTCTCTATGTCAGTCTGTCTCTCACTCAGAGCTCTCTCTCTATGTCAGTCTGTCTCTCACTCGGAGATCTCTCTCCTCTCTATGTCAGTCTGTCTCTCACTCGGAGCTCTCTCTCTCTCTATGTCAGTCTGTCTCTCACTCGGAGCTCTCTCTCCTCTCTATGTCAGTCTGTCTCTCACTCAGAGCTCTCTCTCTATGTCAGTCTGTCTCTCACTCAGAGCTGTCTCTTCTCTCTCTCTATGTCAGTCTGTCCTCTCACTCGGAGATCTCTCTCTCTCTATGTCAGTCTGTCTCTCACCTCGGAGCTCTCTCTCTCTCTATGTCAGTCTGTCTCTCACTCGGAGCTCTCTCTCCTCTCTATGTCAGTCTGTCTCTCACTCGGAGCTCTCTCTCTATGTCAGTCTGTCTCTCACTCGGAGCTCTCTCTCCTCTCTATGTCAGTCTGTCTCTCACTCGGAGCTCTCTCCTCTCTATGTCAGTCTGTCTCTCTCTCGGATCTCTCTCCTCTCTATGTCAGTCTGTCTCTCACTCAGAGCTCTCTCTCCTCTCTATGTCAGTCTGTCTCTCACTCAGAGCTCTCTCTCTATGTCAGTCTGTCTCTCACTCAGAGCTCTCTCTCTATGTCAGTCTGTCTCTCACTCAGAGCTCTCTCTCTATGTCAGTCTGTCTCTCACTCAGAGCTCTCTCTCTATGTCAGTCTGTCTCTCACTCAGAGCTCTCTCTCTATGTCAGTCTGTCTCTCACTCGGAGCTCTCTCTCTATGTCAGTCTGTCTCTCACTCGGAGCTCTCTCTCTATGTCAGTCCTGTCTCTCACTCAGAGCTCTCTCTCTATGTCAGTCTGTCTCTCACTCAGAGCTCTCTCTCTATGTCAGTCTGTCTCTCACTCGGAGCTCTCTCTCTATGTCAGTCTGTCTCTCACTCAGAGCTCTCTCTCTCTATGTCAGTCTGTCTCTCACTCTCTCTATGTCAGTCTGTCTCTCACTCAGAGCTCTCTCTCTATGTCAGTCTGTCTCTCACTCAGAGCTCTCTCTCTCTCTATGTCAGTCTGTCTCTCACTCAGAGCTCTCTCTCTCTCTCTATGTCAGTCTGTCTCTCACTCAGAGCTCTCTCTCTATGTCAGTCTGTCTCTCACTCGGAGCTCTCTCTCTATGTCAGTCTGTCTCTCACTCGGAGCTCTCTCTCTATGTCAGTCTGTCTCTCACTCGGAGCTCTCTCTCTATGTCAGTCTGTCTCTCACTCAGAGCTCTCTCTCTCTCTATGTCAGTCTGTCTCTCACTCGGAGCTCTCTCTCCTCTCTATGTCAGACTGTCTCTCACTCAGAGCTCTCTCTCCTCTCTATGTCAGTCTGTCTCTCACTCAGAGCTCTCTCTCCTCTCTATGTCAGTCTGTCTCTCACTCGGAGCTCTCTCTCCTCTCTATGTCAGACTGTCTCTCACTCAGAGCTCTCTCTCCTCTCTATGTCAGTCTGTCTCTCACTCGGAGCTCTCTCTCCTCTCTATGTCAGTCTGTCTCTCACTCAGAGCTCTCTCTCCTCTCTATGTCAGTCTGTCTCTCACTCGGAGCTCTCTCTCCTCTCTATGTCAGTCTGTCTCTCACTCAGAGCTCTCTCTCTCTCTATGTCAGTCTGTCTCACTCAGAGCTCTCTCTCCTCTCTATGTCAGTCTGTCTCTCACTCAGAGCTCTCTCTCCTCTCTGTCAGTCTGTCTCACTCAGAGCTCTCTCTCCTCTCTATGTCAGTCTGTCTCTCACTCGGAGCTCTCTCTCTATGTCAGTCTGTCTCTCACTCAGAGCTCTCTCTCCTCTCTATGACAGTCTGTCTCTCACTCGGAGCTCTCTCTCTATGTCAGTCTGTCTCTCACTCAGAGCTCTCTCTCCTCTCTATGACAGTCTGTCTCTCACTCAGAGCTCTCTCTCCTCTCTATGACAGTCTGTCTCTCACTCGGAGCTCTCTCTCTATGTCAGTCTGTCTCTCACTCAGAGCTCTCTCTCCTCTCTATGTCAGTCTGTCTCTCACTCAGAGCTCTCTCTCCTCTCTGTCAGTCTGTCTCACTCAGAGCTGTCTCTTCTCTCTCTCTATGTCAGTCTGTCTCTCACTCAGAGCTCTCTCTCCTCTCTATGTCAGTCTGTCTCACTCAGAGCTCTCTCTCCTCTCTATGTCAGTCTGTCTCTCACTCAGAGCTCTCTCTCCTCTCTATGTCAGTCTGTCTCTCACTCAGAGCTCTCTCTCCTCTCTATGTCAGTCTGTCTCTCACTCAGAGCTCTCTCTCCTCTCTATGTCAGTCTGTCTCTCACTCAGAGCTCTCTCTCCTCTCTATGTCAGTCTGTCTCACTCAGAGCTCTCTCTCCTCTCTATGTCAGTCTGTCTCTCACTCAGAGCTCTCTCTCCTCTCTATGTCAGTCTGTCTCTCACTCAGAGCTCTCTCTCTGTGTCAGTCTGTCTCTCACTCAGAGCTCTCTCTCCTCTCTCTGTCAGTCTGTCTCACTCAGAGCTCTCTCTCCTCTCTATGTCAGTCTGTCTCTCACTCAGAGCTCTCTCTCCTCTCTATGTCAGTCTGTCTCTCACTCGGAGCTCTCTCTCCTCTCTATGTCAGTCTGTCTCTCACTCAGAGCTCTCTCTCTCTCTCTATGTCAGTCTGTCTCTCACTCAGAGCTCTCTCTCTCTCTATGTCAGTCTGTCTCTCACTCAGAGCTCTCTCTCTATGTCAGTCTGTCTCTCACTCGGAGCTCTCTCTCTCTATGTCAGTCTGTCTCTCACTCAGAGCTCTCTCTCCTCTCTATGTCAGTCTGTCTCTCACTCGGAGCTCTCTTTCCTCTCTATGTCAGTCTGTCTCTCACTCAGAGCTCTCTCTCCTCTCTATGTCAGTCTGTCTCTCACTCGGAGCTCTCTCTCCTCTCTATGTCAGTCTGTCTCTCACTCAGAGCTCTCTCTCTATGTCAGTCTGTCTCTCACTCGGAGCTCTCTCTCTCTCTCTATGTCAGTCTGTCTCTCACTCAGAGCTCTCTCTCTATGTCAGTCTGTCTCTCACTCAGAGCTCTCTCTCTATGTCAGTCTGTCTCTCACTCAGAGCTCTCTCTCTATGTCAGTCTGTCTCTCACTCAGAGCTCTCTCTCTATGTCAGTCTGTCTCTCACTCAGAGCTCTCTCTCCTCTCTGTCAGTCTGTCTCACTCAGAGCTCTCTCTCCTCTCTATGTCAGTCTGTCTCTCACTCGGAGCTCTCTCTCTCTATGTCAGTCTGTCTCTCACTCGGAGCTCTCTCTCCTCTCTATGTCAGTCTGTCTCTCACTCGGAGCTCTCTCTCCTCTCTGTCAGTCTGTCTCTCACTCGGAGCTCTCTCTCCTCTATGTCAGTCTGTCTCTCACTCAGAGCTCTCTCTCTATGTCAGTCTGTCTCTCACTCGGAGCTCTCTCTCCTCTCTATGTCAGTCTGTCTCTCACTCAGAGCTCTCTCTCCTCTCTATGTCAGTCTGTCTCTCACTCAGAGCTCTCTCTCTATGTCAGTCTGTCTCTCACTCAGAGCTCTCTCTCTATGTCCGTCTGTCTCTCACTCAGAGCTCTCTCTCTATGTCAGTCTGTCTCACTCGGAGCTCTCTCTCCTCTCTATGTCAGTCTGTCTCTCACTCGGAGCTCTCTCTCTGTCAGTCTGTCTCTCACTCAGAGCTCTCTCTCCTCTCTATGTCAGTCTGTCTCTCACTCAGAGCTCTCTCTCTATGTCAGTCTGTCTCTCACTCGGAGCTCTCTCTCTCTATGTCAGTCTGTCTCTCACTCAGAGCTCTCTCTCTATATCAGTCTGTCTCTCACTCAGAGCTCTCTCTCTATGTCAGTCTGTCTCTCACTCGGAGCTCTCTCTCTCTCTCTATGTCAGTCTGTCTCTCACTCAGAGCTCTCTCTCTCTCTCTATGTCAGTCTGTCTCTCACTCAGAGCTCTCTCTCCTCTCTATGTCAGTCTGTCTCTCACTCGGAGCTCTCTCTCTATGTCAGTCTGTCTCTCACTCGGAGCTCTCTCTCTCTATGTCAGTCTGTCTCTCACTCAGAGCTCTCTCTCTATGTCAGTCTGTCTCTCACTCAGAGCTCTCTCTCTATGTCAGTCTGTCTCTCAGTCAGAGCTCTCTGTCTCTCTCTCCTCTATGTCAGTCTGTCTCTCACTCGGAGCTCTCTCTCTATGTCAGTCTGTCTCTTTAACTCGGAGCTCTCTCTCCTCTCTATGTCAGTCTGTCTCTCACTCAGAGCTCTCTCTCCTCTCTATGTCAGTCTGTCTCTCACTCAGAGCTCTCTCTCTCTATGTCAGTCTGTCTCTCACTCAGAGCTTTCTCTCTATGTCAGTCGGTCTCTCACTCGGAGCTCTCTCTCTCTCTCTATGTCAGTCTGTCTCTCACTCAGAGCTCTCTCTCCTCTCTATGTCAGTCTGTCTCTCACTCGGAGCTCTCTCTCTCTATGTCAGTCTGTCTCTCACTCAGAGCTCTCTCTCTATGTCAGTCTGTCTCTCACTCAGAGCTCTCTCTCTATGTCAGTCTGTCTCTCACTCAGAGCTGTCTCTTCTCTCTCTCTATGTCAGTCTGTCTCTCACTCGGAGATCTCTCTCCTCTCTATGTCAGTCTGTCTCTCACTCGGAGCTCTCTCTTCTCTCTCTCTATGTCAGTCTGTCTCTCACTCGGAGCTCTCTCTCCTCTCTATGTCAGTCTGTCTCTCACTCGGAGCTCTCTCTCTCTCTATGTCAGTCTGTCTCTCACTCGGAGCTCTCTCTCCTCTCTATGTCAGTCTGTCTCTCACTCGGAGCTCTCTCCTCTCTATGTCAGTCTGTCTCTCACTCAGAGCTCTCTCTCCTCTCTATGTCAGTCTGTCTCTCACTCAGAGCTCTCTCTCTATGTCAGTCTGTCTCTCACTCGGAGCTCTCTCTCTATGTCAGTCTGTCTCTCACTCAGAGCTCTCTCTCTATGTCAGTCTGTCTCTCACTCAGAGCTCTCTCTCTATGTCAGTCTGTCTCTCACTCGGAGCTCTCTCTCTATGTCAGTCTGTCTCTCACTCGGAGCTCTCTCTCTATGTCAGTCTGTCTCTCACTCGGAGCTCTCTCTCTATGTCAGTCTGTCTCTCACTCGGAGCTCTCTCTCTATGTCAGTCTGTCTCTCACTCGGAGCTCTCTCTCCTCTCTATGTCAGTCTGTCTCTCACTCAGAGCTCTCTCTCCTCTCTATGTCAGTCTGTCTCTCACTCAGAGCTCTCTGTCTATGTCAGTCTGTCTCTCACTCGGAGCTCTCTCTCTATGTCAGTCTGTCTCTCACTCAGAGCTCTCTCTCTATGTCAGTCTGTCTCTCACTCAGAGCTCTCTCTCTATGTCAGTCTGTCTCTCACTCGGAGCTCTCTCTCTATGTCAGTCTGTCTCTCACTCGGAGCTCTCTCTCTATGTCAGTCTGTCTCTCACTCGGAGCTCTCTCTCTATGTCAGTCTGTCTCTCACTCGGAGCTCTCTCTCTCTCTCTCTATGTCAGTCTGTCTCTCACTCGGAGCTCTCTCTCCTCTCTATGTCAGTCTGTCTCTCACTCAGAGCTCTCTCTCCTCTCTATGTCAGTCTGTCTCTCACTCAGAGCTCTCTCTCTATGTCAGTCTGTCTCTCACTCAGAGCTCTCTCTCTATGTCAGTCTGTCTCTCACTCAGAGCTCTCTCTCTATGTCAGTCTGTCTCTCACTCAGAGCTCTCTCTCCTCTCTATGTCAGTCTGTCTCTCACTCGGAGCTCTCTCTCTATGTCAGTCTGTCTCTCACTCAGAGCTCTCTCTCCTCTCTATGTCAGTCTGTCTCTCACTCGGAGCTCTCTCTCTCTATGTCAGTCTGTCTCTCACTCAGAGCTCTCTCTCTATGTCAGTCTGTCTCTCACTCAGAGCTCTCTCTCTATGTCAGTCTGTCTCTCAGTCAGAGCTCTCTCTCTATGTCAGTCTGTCTCTCACTCAGAGCTCTCTCTCTATGTCAGTCTGTCTCTCAGTCAGAGCTCTCTGTCTCTCTCTCTCTATGTCAGTCTGTCTCTCACTCGGAGCTCTCTCTCCTCTCTATGTCAGTCTGTCTCTCACTCGGAGCTCTCTCTCTATGTCAGTCTGTCTCTTTAACTCGGAGCTCTCTCTCCTCTCTATGTCAGTCTGTCTCTCACTCAGAGCTCTCTCTCTCTATGTCAGTCTGTCTCTCACTCAGAGCTTTCTCTCTATGTCAGTCTGTCTCTCACTCGGAGCTCTCTCTCTCTATGTCAGTCTGTCTCTCACTCAGAGCTCTCTCTCCTCTCTATGTCAGTCTGTCTCTCACTCAGAGCTCTCTCTCTATGTCAGTCTGTCTCTCACTCGGAGCTCTCTCTCTCTATGTCAGTCTGTCTCTCACTCAGAGCTCTCTCTCTATGTCAGTCTGTCTCTCACTCAGAGCTCTCTCTCTATGTCAGTCTGTCTCTCACTCGGAGATCTCTCTCCTCTCTATGTCAGTCTGTCTCTCACTCGGAGCTCTCTCTCTCTCTATGTCAGTCTGTCTCTCACTCGGAGCTCTCTCTCCTCTCTATGTCAGTCTGTCTCTCACTCAGAGCTCTCTCTCTATGTCAGTCTGTCTCTCACTCAGAGCTGTCTCTTCTCTCTCTCTATGTCAGTCTGTCTCTCACTCGGAGATCTCTCTCTCTCTATGTCAGTCTGTCTCTCACTCGGAGCTCTCTCTCTCTCTATGTCAGTCTGTCTCTCACTCGGAGCTCTCTCTTCTCTCTATGTCAGTCTGTCTCTCACTCGGAGCTCTCTCTCTATGTCAGTCTGTCTCTCACTCGGAGCTCTCTCTCCTCTCTATGTCAGTCTGTCTCTCACTCGGAGCTCTCTCCTCTCTATGTCAGTCTGTCTCTCACTCGGAGCTCTCTCCTCTCTATGTCAGTCTGTCTCTCACTCAGAGCTCTCTCTCCTCTCTATGTCAGTCTGTCTCTCACTCAGAGCTCTCTCTCTATGTCAGTCTGTCTCTCACTCGGAGCTCTCTCTCTATGTCAGTCTGTCTCTCACTCGGAGCTCTCTCTCTATGTCAGTCTGTCTCTCACTCGGAGCTCTCTCTCTATGTCAGTCTGTCTCTCACTCGGAGCTCTCTCTCTATGTCAGTCTGTCTCTCACTCGGAGCTCTCTCTCCTCTCTATGTCAGTCTGTCTCTCACTCAGAGCTCTCTCTCTATGTCAGTCTGTCTCTCACTCGGAGCTCTCTCTCTATGTCAGTCTGTCTCTCACTCAGAGCTCTCTCTCTATGTCAGTCTGTCTCTCACTCAGAGCTCTCTCTCTATGTCAGTCTGTCTCTCACTCGGAGCTCTCTCTCTATGTCAGTCTGTCTCTCACTCGGAGCTCTCTCTCTATGTCAGTCTGTCTCTCACTCGGAGCTCTCTCTCTATGTCAGTCTGTCTCTCACTCGGAGCTCTCTCTCTATGTCAGTCTGTCTCTCACTCGGAGCTCTCTCTCCTCTCTATGTCAGTCTGTCTCTCACTCAGAGCTCTCTCTCCTCTCTATGTCAGTCTGTCTCTCACTCAGAGCTCTCTCTCTATGTCAGTCTGTCTCTCACTCAGAGCTCTCTCTCTATGTCAGTCTGTCTCTCACTCGGAGCTCTCTCTCTCTATGTCAGTCTGTCTCTCACTCGGAGCTCTCTCTCTATGTCAGTCTGTCTCTCACTCAGAGCTCTCTCTCCTCTCTATGTCAGTCTGTCTCTCACTCAGAGCTGTCTCTTCTCTCTCTCTATGTCAGTCTGTCTCTCACTCAGAGCTCTCTCTCCTCTCTATGTCAGTCTGTCTCTCACTCAGAGCTCTCTCTCCTCTCTATGTCAGTCTGTCTCTCACTCAGAGCTCTCTCTCCTCTCTATGTCAGTCTGTCTCTCACTCAGAGCTCTCTCTCCTCTCTATGTCAGTCTGTCTCTCACTCAGAGCTCTCTCTCCTCTCTATGTCAGTCTGTCTCTCACTCAGAGCTCTCTCTATGTCAGTCTGTCTCTCACTCGGAGCTCTCTCTATGTCAGTCTGTCTCTCACTCAGAGCTCTCTCTCTATGTCAGTCTGTCTCTCACTCAGAGCTCTCTCTCTATGTCAGTCTGTCTCTCACTCGGAGCTCTCTCTCTCTCTATGTCAGTCTGTCTCTCACTCGGAGCTCTCTCTCCTCTCTATGTCAGTCTGTCTCTCACTCGGAGCTCTCTCTCTATGTCAGTCTGTCTCTCACTCGGAGCTCTCTCTCTATGTCAGTCTGTCTCTCACTCGGAGCTCTCTCTCTATGTCAGTCTGTCTCTCACTCGGAGCTCTCTCTCTATGTCAGTCTGTCTCTCACTCGGAGCTCTCTCTCTATGTCAGTCTGTCTCTCACTCGGAGCTCTCTCTCCTCTCTATGTCAGTCTGTCTCTCACTCAGAGCTCTCTCTCTATGTCAGTCTGTCTCTCACTCGGAGCTCTCTCTCCTCTCTATGTCAGTCTGTCTCTCACTCGGAGCTCTCTCTCCTCTCTATGTCAGTCTGTCTCTCACTCAGAGCTCTCTCTCTATGTCAGTCTGTCTCTCACTCGGAGCTCTCTCTCTCCTCTCTATGTCAGTCTGTCTCTCACTCGGAGCTCTCTCTCCTCTCTATGTCAGTCTGTCTCTCACTCAGAGCTCTCTCTCTATGTCAGTCTGTCTCTCACTCAGAGCTCTCTCTCTATGTCAGTCTGTCTCTCACTCAGAGCTCTCTCTCTATGTCAGTCTGTCTCTCACTCAGAGCTCTCTCTCTATGTCAGTCTGTCTCTCACTCAGAGCTCTCTCTATGTCAGTCTGTCTCTCACTCAGAGCTCTCTCTCTCTCTCTGTGTCAGTCTGTCTCTCACTCGGAGCTCTCTCTCCTCTCTATGTCAGTCTGTCTCTCACTCGGAGCTCTCTCTCCTCTCTATGTCAGTCTGTCTCTCACTCAGAGCTCTCTCTCTATGTCAGTCTGTCTCTCACTCGGAGCTCTCTCTCCTCTCTATGTCAGTCTGTCTCTCACTCGGAGCTCTCTCTCCTCTCTATGTCAGTCTGTCTCTCACTCGGAGCTCTCTCTCCTCTCTATGTCAGTCTGTCTCTCACTCAGAGCTCTCTCTCTATGTCAGTCTGTCTCTCACTCAGAGCTCTCTCTCTATGTCAGTCTGTCTCTCACTCAGAGCTCTCTCTCTATGTCAGTCTGTCTCTTACTCGGAGCTCTCTCTCCTCTCTATGTCAGTCTGTCTCACTCACCGCCATGTCGGTTCTTTCACCAACTCCAGAAGTACCAACTCAGCAGAGCGCACATCCGGCGCGGTGCGATGACATCACAGGAAACACTCTGGACTAATTTCCTGTCCGGAAGCTCTTGGCAGCCATCTTTAGTTTGGGCAGGAAGTATATGGCAATAGCCAGTTTCTAACGGACTGCAGGGAAGGTGTCACAGAAGGACGTGCACAGCCAGTGTTTAGTGTGGGTGACAAGCTCTGACAGGCCACTATATATATATATATATATACTCAGATTATTGCTGTATATATTGCAGTATATAGTGATACCTTTTTTATTGGACAATCATAGTCATAGTTTTCATGAAGCTCTCGAAATCTTGTCATAAAAGCTATGAATATGTGTGTCCAATAAAAAGGTATCACTATATACGGCAATACACTGTTTATTCATCTAGAGGATCTATCCCGTTGTAAACGCGCCAGCACTGACCGCCGCCGTGCCAGTGAGTGCCGATACCTAACCCTGACTCCATGGCATGGCCACTGAGAATCGGCAGTGCCATCTAGTGGTTGGTGGGCGGCACTGTTGCTGCCTCTTCTTGCAAATTTTTGGTGAATTTCAAGAGGGAGAGGACTCATCTAGATTACTGGACTCTCACGGCGTCCTCACTCTTCATAACTACATATATACTAGTGACCTGGGATCTATCCCTCTTCACCTTCGCATTTCTTCGGCAGCATCTGGTGCAACTCGGCGGTGCTGAGTCGTCAGCGAGCCCATGGCTATGTTCGGCGCGGGCACTCGGCCGCTCAGGGCCTCGGGCACGCCTCTCATAGCTAAAGGCCTCTTCTGTCGGCGCGCCTTATATGAAAATCAGCAGCGCCATCTGTCGGTTAGCGACGGGATTGCAGCGTAGATTTTGTGAAGGTGAAGAGGGAAAGGGCCGCGACTTGCCCGTCAAAAATGACAGGGCAATAAAAAAGTGTTGAGATGCTGTTTGCCACACAATGAGAGTGTACTGGGTGCCCCAACTATATAGACCCCTATAACACACTGATCAACCCATGTAATAACACTATAAGTGCCACGAGGGTCATCCAGGACCACCCTCATGACACAAAGTGTAAGCACTACACCATTTTAACCCGGTGTCCTATGGGGGTATATCCAGACCATAAAAAGCCTCTAACCCCATTAGTCACATAAGGGTATATAAAGACCCTCATGGGACAGTTAGAAGCCTAACATTAACCCCATAAGTGCATTAACCCAACCCTGGGCCTATTCAGTACACATTTAACCGTAACAGTACCTATGTAACCCTAACTAGGCCTATTGAACCCTAAATGTGCCTACTTAACCCCATTGAAGCCTGTTTAACACAGTCACTTATGGGGGTCTATACAGACCCTCATAAGCCCCTATTTAACCCCATCAGTCCCATAAGCGTAAAAACCCTTATGGGGAAGTTAGAACCCTAAAATTAACCACATAAGTGCCATGACGGTCCTTAAGGACCCTCATGACACTGAGTACAAACACTACACTGTACTTTACTCCCCCAATAAACCATTATCTACCTACCCGCTAATAAAACCCCCACCCCACTAATTATAGAAAATAATAAAACCTAAGTCACCAAAAATAAAAAATCTACATTACAGAAAATAAAAAAAGCTAAACTACAACCCCCCTCCCCTACAGAAAAGAAAATACATACAAAATATATACATTACAATGAAATAAAATACAATACCCCCTATCTAAAATACATTAAATCTTATCTAAAATACATACATACCCCCTATCTAAAATACATGAAATCCTATCTAAAATACATTCATATCCCTATCTAAAATACATTAAATCCTATCTAAAATACATTCATACCCCTATCTAAAATACATTAAATCCTATCTAAAATACATTAAATCCTATCTAAAATACATTCATACCCCTCTATCTAAAATACATTAAATCCTATCTAAAATACATTAAATCCTATCTAAAATACATACACACCCCTCTGTCTAAAATACATTAAATCCTATCTAAAATACATTAAATCCTATCTAAAATACATTCACACCCCTATCTAAAATACATGAAATCCTATCTAAAATACATACACACCCCTCTGTCTAAAATACATTAAATCCTATCTAAAATACATTAAATCCTATCTAAAATACATTCATACCCCTATCTAAAATACATGAAATCCTATCTGAAATACATACATACCCCTCTATCTAAAATACATGAAATCCTATCTAAAATACATTAAATCCTATCTAAAATACATTCATACCCCTATCTAAAATACATGAAATCCTATCTAAAATACATACATACCCCTCTGTCTAAAATACATTAAATCCTATCTAAAGTACATTAAATCCTATCTAAAATACATACATACCCCTATCTAAAATACATTAAATTATATCTAAAATACATACATACCCTATATCTTAAATATATTAAATCCTATCTAAAATGCATACATACCCCCTATCTAACATACAATAAATTATATCTAAAATACACAATCCCCTCTATGTAAAATATATTAAATCCTATCTAAAATACATTCATACCCCTATCTAACATACAATAAATCCTATCTACATACACAAACCCTAAATCTAACCTAAAATAGAATAAATATGACCACTTACCTTTGCAGACGTCCCTTCAGATCGCCCCCTAGAGAAAAAAAATAGGACAACACATTACATAGAATAAATAAACATTCTAAATATTCTACTCACTTTTCCAGCATGTCCCCATCTTTCTTATTTTCTTCTCCGGCGTGGCCCCTGTTAAAAATAAACATTAGATTAGTACTAAATACATACACACAAATTAAAATAAACATAATATACACTGAACTTACCTTGGCGCGATGTCCACGTGATCCTCCTCTTCTGCCCCGGCTAGGAAGAATCCTCATTTTAAAAAAAAGAGAGAGAAGAAAATAAGAACAATGGGTACATGCTGGAAAGGTGAGTAGAATATTTTATATATTAATATTTAGAATGTTTATTTATTCTATGTACTGTGTTGTACTAATTGTTTTTCCCCTAGTGGGCCGATCTGAAAGGTAAGTGGTCTTAATTATTCTTTTTTAGGTTAGATTTAGGGTTTGTGTATGTAGATAGGATTTATTGTATTTTAGATAGTGGGGTATGTGTGTATTTTAGATAGTGGGGTATGTGTGTATTTTAGATAGGGGGTATGTGTGTATTTTATATAGGATTTATTGTATGTTAGATAGGGGGTATGTATGTATTTTATATAGGATGTAATGTATTTTAGATAGGGGTATTGTATTTTATTTGTATTGTGTTGTAATGTAATGTATATATTTTGTATGTATTTCCATTTCAGTTGTATTTTTTTTCTTTAGTGGGGGGGTGGGGGTTGTAATGTAGTTTTTTTATTTTCTATAATGTTGATTTTTTATTTTTTTATTTGCTGTAAGGTAGATTATTTTTTGTGAGTTAGGTTTTTAATATTTTCTGTAATTAGAGAGGTGGGGGGGTTATTAGGGGGTAGGTAGTGTAGGTGTTAATAGGTTAGTGTAGAGCGGGGTATTTTAGATGTAATGGTTTATTGGGGGGTATAGTGCAGTGTAGTGTTTGTACTTAGTGTCATGAGGGTCCTTAAGGACCGTCATGGCACTTATGTGGTTAATGTTAGGGTTCTAACATCCCCATAAGGGTATTTACGCCTATGGGACTGATGGGGTTAAATAGAGGCTTATGAGGGTCTGGATAGACCCCCATAAGTGACTGTGTTAAATAGGCTTCAATGGGGTTAAGTAGGCACATTTAGGGTTCAATAGGCCTAGTTAGGGTTACATAGGTACTGTTACGGTTAAACGTGTACTGAATAGGCCCAGGGTTGGGTTAATGGGGTAGTTATGGTTAATAGTGTAGTGCTTACACTTTGTGTAATGAGGGTCCTGGATGACCCTCATGGCGCTTATAGTGTTATTACATGGGTTAATTAGTGTCCTATAGGGGTCTATATAGACCCCTAATGGACTGATAGGGTTAATTATTGGCATATGGGGGTCTGTATTGACCCCCATGAGTGACAGGGTTAATTAAGGGCTAATGGGGGTCTTTATTGACCGCTATGAGTGACAGTGTTAATCAATTGATTATGGGGGTCTGTATTGACCCCTATGAGTGACAGGGTTAATTAAGGTCTGATGGGGGTCTGTATTGACCCCCATGAGTGACAGTGTTAATTAAGGGTTTATGGACCTTTAAGGACCTTTGCGTTACTTTACGGACCCGCAAGGCAGGAAATTAAAATTTTGATTGCAGCTGGTGTCCCCGATCAGGGACCACCACTGTAAGGGATAATGTGGGGACCCCCAGCATTGGGGGGCTAATTTTAGTTGCTGGTGGCGGTACTTAAATCCCCTCCGCTGCCGGACTTAACTGTTTGTGTGCCGCGGGCCCTTTAACAACGCTCGGTAGGGACTCTACACCTTTTAAATGCAATGGGGGATTGTGACCCCCACTGCAAGGGTTAATGTCGGTACACATCAGAGCCCCGTAGCAAGGGGTTAATGTGGGGTTCCCGAGCTTATGTGGGGGTTTGGCAAAGTTGTACGTGGCTGGCAGGGTTTTGTGCGGACCGGGGTTGTGGAGCCTTATTTTCATTTTTTTCTGCTGCCATTTTTTTTCTCTTGAGTGACGAAACTGGGGAATTTCGGGTTAAATGTGCGTGTAACCTCACTTCCAGAGGTCCTGGCTGTCCCCTGTGCTGTGGGTGAGTGTTTTTTTTTATTATTGTGTTTATGAGTGTGTTTTTCGTGTTTTTAAGATTGCGCGGTTCAGGGCGTTAGAGCGTTGTTTTGCAACCTCTGGTATGTCTTTTTCTAAGTCCCGCGGCTCGTAATGTTGGCTCGCAGGCAATGAGGGAGAGGAGGAGGGGAGTAGAGACACGGGAGGGAGAGGAGGAGTAGAAGAGAGACACATGGTAAGGAGAGGAGGAGGGAAAGAGAGACACAGGGTAAGGAGAGGAGGAGGGGAAGAGAGACACAGGGTAAGGAGAGGAGGAGGGGAAGAGAGACACAGGGTAAGGAGAGGAGGAGGGGAAGAGAGACACAGGGTAAGGAGAGGAGGAGGGGAAAAGAGACACGGGGGGAAGGAGAGGAGGAGGGGAAGAGAGACACAGGGTAAGGAGAGGAGGAGGGGAAAAGAGACACGGGGTAAGGAGAGGAGGAGGAGGAAGAGAGACACAGGGGAAGGAGAGGACTAAGTGCTGCGCGTTAATGGTTTTGTGGGGGGCGTTTGTTACAGAGTGAGGCGCCGTAGAGCCTCCACCTCCGCAAATGCGGCCCCTCCCTTTGCGAGGGTCCGCATTGCGAGGGATGCAGTTTTGGCAAGCTCGCTTTGCAAGCTCACAAACCGTGATTACGTCTCGCCATTTTACAATTATAATATGTGATATAAGCAATGTCTCCCAGGCCGCCATATTTAGTGTGGTAGGCAGTGTCTTAGAGGTACCACTGATAAACAGAGAAGAAAAGCTCATCTTGATTAACCGGTGTCTCTTATCACACTTGTAATATTACATGAGAATTTGCCCTATAATCCCTTCCAAGAGACAATGTGTGTAGATGTCTGGCAGTAACACAACCACCTCATCTTACTGCCAGTGAGTGGCAACAGAATACATATCCTGTCTTATCAGATACACAGTCTAGTCACATTATTATGATATAACTAGCGACTTGCCTGTCCAAAATGACGGGGCAATACAAATTGCAGCCATGGGAATGCTGTTTGACACATAATTGAAACCTTTTTGTACTGTGAGGACCTTCGGCGCTCATTGCGAGACTTGCCTAAGTCGTACACATCTCGCAAAGTGTGACGACATCTCACAGTTTGACAACTATTATATGTGATATCCCAAATAACCGCCATGTGCAGCACGGACAGCAGCAAGATGGCGTGGTAGCGAGTCAAGAAAATGCTGGAAGGTTGACAAGGGTATCTGGAGTCATGAAGACTGCAGTGTATCCGACAGCTGCTGAAGAGTCCATGGTGGAGGATCCATAAGGCGAACATGGCAATCGAGGTAGTCCTACAGGTGCTCAATGGGGTTCAAGTCCAGGGGAATTTGGAGGCCAGGGAAGTACTTGGAAGTCTTCGTTGTGCTCCTTTAACCACCCCTGGACAATTCTGGCTGTATGACATGTTGCATTGTCCTGCTGGAAGATCCCATCCACTCCAGGGAAGACAGTCACAAGCCGGTGGGGGCAGCGTTATGGTCTGGGGAATCTTTTCTTGGCATTGTCTGGGTCCACTCATACGTCTGGAAGGCACTCTCAACCAATTGGGCTATCTTTTCATCCTTGCAGATCAAGTACTTGTGTATGGAAAGATAGCCCAATTGGTTGAGGGTGCCTTCCAGAGGTATGAGTGGACCGAGACAATGCCAAGAAAAGATTCCCCAGACCATAATGCTGCCGCCAACAGCTTGTGTTCTTCCAACAATGGCTGCAGAGTGCTTGTTCCCGGAGGTTTCGCGCCTGACACGCCAACGTCCATCCAGCGGATGGAGCAGAAAATGTGACTCATCAGAGAAGGTAACCCTTTGCCAATCAGAAGAGTACAATTCTGGTACCGTTGTGCAAATGGAAGCTGTTTCTGGGTGCAGTGACCAGCTGTTTGCTTTGGAGACCCATATGCGACAGGGTTGGCTGTACTGTCGTTTTAGACACATGTGTGGTAGCCCTCTGGTTCATTTGGACCATGAGTTGCTCAACTGTAGCTTGGCCCTCACACAGCTTCCCAGCCGACGTTCACCTCAATGGCACATGGTGCTCTGCAGTTTCCATTCCTTTTATTCATAATGGCGCCATTTGGGACCTGTTCGCTTGCTGCTGTGGTTAAATTGTACCGTGACTGGACAAACTGTGTTGTTTCATAAATACTGCCATCCTTGGCCCGAAAGCCAATGATCATCCCCTTTTCAAAGTTGGATAAAGCACACGTTTTCCCCTTGACAGCGATGGTTGATATGTTTGCAGAACTCCTACATGTCACCTAATACACCCACCAAGCCAGCTCACGACACGTGCCGTATTTCATTGGCTACGCGCTGCTGACGTCAAGAGTAGTCATAATAATGAGACTCATCCCTGTAATAGGAACTATCTGAGATAATACTAATAATATGCTCCTGGGAACTTGGCTATTATTGTTCCAGCTAAAAGACATTATTTCATGTTCTTGTTTTTTTGGTTCGTTTATATAAACAGCATTTTTTTCTTTATTTTTATAATTTAAAGCATTTTATGCACCATTTTTTTAATATAAAACATGACATTTAGTAAAGATCAGCTTACTCCATATTTAGCTCATCAAACAAAGAGTCCCTGTATGCAGGCACAGACTCTGTAGGCCTGGATGTGCAGTGTAGTGTACTAACCAATCAGTGACCATCTATCAACAACATGCTGCTGTGACATGGTCCTTGATATGCTAGGACACTACACTGCAGATCCAGTACTACAGCCTGGGTCTGCGTATGCTGCAAAGGCAGATCCATACAGGGACTATTTGTTTGATTTTAGGCAGAAAATACCGAACTTATAAGCACTTCTTAATAGAATAAAGTAACTAAAAGTAAATAGATACCCATGGATATTATATACCTAATAAAATCCAGAAATCTTCTATATCCCTTTACTGTGGCCTCCATGGGTGATATGGACAAGCAGTGTCTTACAGGCTTTTATGTATTTGAAAGCAGTGTCTTACAGGCTGTTATGGCTGGGCTGGTGGCACATAGCTAGTGTTTCTGCATTTGAAGGAGATGCTTCTGTGTTCAAGTTCCTACAGGCTGTTATGTATGTGGAAGCAGGGTCTTACAGGCTGTTATGTATGTGGAAGCAGTGTCTTACAGGCTGTTATGTATGTGGAAGCAGGGTCTTACAGGTTTTTATGTATGTGGAAGCAGGGTCTTACAGGCTGTTATGTATATGTGGAAGCAAGGTCTTACAGGCTGTTATGTATGTGGAAGCAGTGTCTTGCAGGCTGTTAGGTATGTGGAAGCAGGGTCATACAGGCTGTTATTTATATGTGGAAGCAAGGTCTTACAGGCTGTTATGTATATGGAAGCAGTGTCTTACAGGCTGTTATGTATGTGGAAGCAGGGTCTTACAGGTTTTTATGTATGTGGAAGCAGGGTCTTACAGGCTGTTATTTATATGTGGAAGCAGGGTCTTACAGGCTGTTATGTACATGTGGAAGCAAGGTCTTACAGGCTGTTATGTATATGTGGAAGCAGTATCTTACAGGCTGTTATGTATGTGGAAGCAGTGTCTTACAGGCTGTTATGTATGTGGAAGCAGTGTCTTACAGGCTGCTATGTATGCGGAAGCAGTGTCTTACAGGCTGTTATGTATGTGGAAGCAGGGTCTTACAGGTTTTTATGTATGTGGAAGCAGTGTCTTACAGGCTGCTATGTATATGTGGAAGAAGGGTCTTACAGGCTGTTATTTATTTGGAAGAGGAAGGTTTAAAGGAGAAAACAAAGATCAGTATGCACAAAGAAATGTATAGCACATTGGCCAAAACTGGGGGAAAAGATAGATAATATGTCTTACAGACATCAGATACTTTGTAGATCAGCAGAAAAATGGGACTGAGGCACATCTGTCAGTCACTACCCCTCTGAGCTCCATCAAGCTCATACTCAGTGCTTCAGTGACTGCATCGATCCATCTCCGCCTCTGTCGTACCCTTATTCGTGTGCCATCAATCTCTCCCACTATCAGAGTCTTCTCTAGGGAATACTGTCTTCTCATGATATGGACAAAATATTTGAGCTTCAGCCTCATGATCAAATCTACCGGTGAACACTTTGGCTACATTCCTGTAGTACTGATTGGTTGGATCTTCTTGTAGTCTGAGGGACTCTAAGCAGTTTTCTTCAACACCAAAATTCTCCGGCGCTCAGCCATCTTTATGGTCCAGCTCTCACATCCATATGTTACTACTGGGAATACCAGAGACTAACTATGCAGGTCTTTGTTGATCATGTTATATATTTACTTTCTATTAGCTTGTCCAAGCTTGCCATAGCTTTCCTCCCCAGAATCAAACATCTTTTAATTTCATGACTACAGTCAACATCTGAAAAGATCTTGGATCCCAGGAAGATAGAATCTGTCACTGCCTCCACTTCAGATTACTGACTGAGTCATATCAAAATCCACCTGTATATTAGCTGTAGAACAAACAATGTGATATATTGTCCTACCTGTCATGTAACCAGCTTTGTGTAGGTACACGTAACCGGTCTCTCAGAACTGGAATACAAGAACACAAATGCAATATTAAAATGGCTGAAAAAGGATCTTAAGAAAATGAAACATAAGACATTTCTTAAAATATTATAACTCCGATAACAGAGTTTTAAAATGTTGGTTTAGAACATGTTAAATTAAATATTAGGGGAGGAGATATACAAGAAGTACCTAAATCGTAAATAGGTTTTCAGCTTAAATGGTCTGTTTCTAAACAATTTTAAATGGGATGATACAAATATCTGTTTTTTTTTATTGGAAACAAATCTGATAACTTATCTAGTGATATTGCTCCAATGGAAAGGAGGTGGTGCTCACTGAGCACAGTTTAGCTGGGCCTAGCATGGGGGGTGGAGCTGGGGCTAGTGAGGATGTCCAAGGAGGCAGCTGGGTTACAGTTAGAAGGGGAATCAGGGGGAACAGGAGGAGGCAGGCCAGTTCTGAGATGGCAAACACCAACAGATTTGCCTGATTGAGTGAAACTGTTGGGGATGTCCATTCAGAAATGGCAATGCCAGACAGAGCTGTTCCCTCTAACAGCCGGGAGAACAGCTCTTCTGGAGGAGAGGGAGGGCAGCATAGGGAGAGCAACAGACATGTTTTGGTTGTAGGGGACTCTATTACTAGGAAGGTAGACAGGGCGATTTGTCACCCAGATCCCAGCAATCGAACAGTTTGCTGTCTCCCGGGTGCTCGGGTTCGACATGTTGTGGATCGGGTAGACAAATTATTGGGAGGGGATGGAAATGAACCAGCGGTCTTGGTACATATTGGTACCAATGACAAAGTTAGTGGAAGATGGAGTGTCCTAAAGAATGATTTTAGAGAACTAGGAAATAAGCTGAAGTCAAGGACCTCCAAGGTAGTATTTTCTGAGATACTACCAGTGCCACGTGCTAGTCCAGGGAGGCAGAAGGATCTTAGGGAGGTTAATGCGTGGCTAAAGATGTGGTGCACTAAGGAGGGGTTTGGCTTTTTAGAGCACTGGGCTGACTTTTCACTTGGGTACAATCTCTACAGCAGGGATGGATTGCACCTTATTGATGAGGGAATGGCTGGAGGAGTTTTTAAACTAGTAGGTGGTGGGGGGGGAGCTAGATATAAGTAATGGGGTAGAAAGTGTAGAGGGTATAAGGGATGAATTAACAACTCATAGGGGAGGAGATGGGGGGAGGGGTAGTATAGTCAATAGGGAGGTAGTACTAAGTAACTCAAGTACAGTGGCAGACACTTCAGAACTACGGACTCATAACATAAGGTGTATGCTCGCTAATGCCAGAAGCTTGCCAGGAAAAAGGAGTTAGAATTATTAGCAATTAATGAAAAATGGGATTTAATAGGCATTACCGAAACATGGTGGGATGAATCTCATGACTGGACTGTTAATCTGGATTGTTATAACCTATTTAGGAAAGCCTGAATTTAAGCCTATAGTCAGAGAAGATATTTATGGTGGACCTAGTGATAAAGCTGAATGTTTGTGGGTAGAGTTAAATCGTGGAGCAGCAAATTCCAAAAGAATATTAGTAGGAGTATGCTATAAACCCCCAAATATAGCTGAAAGTGAGGAAATACAATTATTGTTACAGATTGGAAATGCAGCTAAGCACGGGCAAGTTTTAATAATGGGAGATTTTAATTACCCTGAAATAAACTGGATAAATGAGACCAGCAGTTCATCTAAGGGGAGCAGGTTCTTGAGTACACTCAGAGATCATTATCTGGCCCAGGTTGTACAAGAGCCTACTAGAAATGACGCCATCTTGGATTTACTCATCACAAATAATATTGACATAATATCAGATGTTGGAATACGGCAACCTTTGGGAAACAGTGATCACAACACAGTGTTGTTTGAGATTGAATTAAAAAAAAGTTTTTTAAGGGGCCAACAAAAACTCTTAATTTTAAAAGGGCAGATTTTAACGGTCTAAGGGCAGCAATACAAAGTATAGACTGGGACAGAGGCATGATGGGTAAAAATACTGACCATAAATGGACAACATTTAAATCCTTACTAAATATACATACACATCGGCATATACCGTGTGGGAATAAATGTAAAGGAGTAAATCCCATCCAATGTGGCTTAACAATGATTTAAAGATCAAGATACGGAGTAAAAAACAGGCATTTATATTATACAAACAAGAGGGGACAGAGACTGCTTTACGGGAATACAAGGAAATCAACAAGGCAGCAAAAGCGCGATTAGACTGGCTAAAATAGAAAATAAAAATGAATTGCAAAAGAGAGTAAGACTAACCCTAAAATATTTTTTAAGTATATTAATGGGAAGAAGGCGAAGAAGGAAGCTATAGGAACATTAGAATGTGACAGTCTGGTAATTAGTGACCAGGAAAATGAAGATGAGATAAATAGGTTCTTTTCTTCGGTATACACAAGGGAGGTACCAGTGGTTGGGACACTGCAACATAATGGGGCTACACTACCTTTACTAAATAATTGGTTAACACAGGAAGTAATCCAAAAGAGATTGGAGAAAATAAATGATAATAAAGCCCCGGGTCCTGATGGAATACATCCAAGGGTACTGAGGGAACTGGGGTCTGTAATAGCCAAACCATTATATCTAATCTATCGAGACTCACTCACTACAGGGTCTCTACCAGATGACTGGAGAAAAGCAGAGGTGATACCTATATTTAAAAAGGGAGCAAGAGCAAATCTGGGTAATTATAGACCAGTGTTTTTTTAAATGTGAGATGCTCTCTTTATGTTCTTCAGGCTCTTTTTGGAGCTGCATTGAATTAACCATATACTGTATTTACGCAAATCTAATGCGCACCTTTTACATAGAAAGTCGGGTCCCAAAGTTGGGGTGCGCATTAGATTCGATGGCAAAAAGGAAAGCACAGGACATACCACAACACCACCATTTCTCGTTTCCTGGCTCTCTAGAGTGGGTGACCGCCAGAGGAAGTGGCACCAGACGGTCCTACTGGAGAGCCCCAGCATAGTGTCACACAGAGCCTGGCACCCAGAGAGCCCCAGCACAGTGGCACACAGAGCCGGGCATTAGAGAGACCCAGCACAGTGGCACACAGAGCCTGGTACCCAGAGAGCCCCAGCACAGTGGCACACAGAGCCTGGAACCAAGAGAGACCCAGCACAGTGGCACACAGAGCCTGGCACCCAGAGAGCCCCTGCACAGTTGCATGCAGAGCCCAACACCTTGAAAGCCCCAGCACAGTGGCACACAGAACCTGGCACCCAGAGGGCCCCAGCACAGTCACACAGAGCCTGGCACCCAGAGAGCCCCAGCACAGTGGCACACAGAGCCTGGCACCAGTGAGCCCCAGCACAGTGGCACATAGAGCCTGGCACCCAGAGAGACCCAGCACAGTGGCACACAGAGCCGGGCATTAGACCCAGCACAGTGGCACACAGAGCCGGGCATTAGAGAGACGCAGCACAGTAGCACACAGAGCCTGGAACCCAGAGAGCCCCAGCACAGTGGCACACAGAGCCTAGCACCCAGAGAGCCTCAGCACAGTGGCACACAGAGCCTGGAACCCAGAGAGCCCCAGCACAGTGGCACACAGAGCCTAGCACCCAGAGAGCCTCAGCACAGTGGCACACAGAGCCGGGCATTAGAGAGCCCCAGCACAGTGGCACACAGAGCCGGGCATTAGAGAGCCCCAGCACAGTGGCACACAGAGCCTGGCACCCAGAGAGCCCCAGCACAGTGGCACATAAATCCTGGCACCCAGAGAGCCCCAGCACAGTGGCACACAGAGCCTGACACCAGAGAGCCTCAGCACAGTGGCATGCAGACCCTGGCACCTAGAGAGACCCAGCACATTGGCACGCAGAGCCTGTCACCCAGAGAGACCCAGCAGAGTTGCACGCAGAGTCTGGCACCCAGAAGGCCTTGGCACAGTGGCACACAAAGTCTGGCACCCAGAGAGCCCCAGGACAGTGACAAACAGAGCCTGCTACCCAGAGAGCCCCTGCACAGTGGCATGCAGAGCCCAACACCTTGAGAGCCCCAGCACAGTGGCACACAGAACCTGGCACCCAGAGGGCCCCAGCACAGTCACACAGAGCCTGGCACCCAGAGTGTCCCAGCATAATGGCACATAGAGCCTGGCACCCAGAGAGCCCCAGCACAGTGGCACACAGAGCCTGGCACCCAGAGGGCCCCAGCACAGTCACACAGAGCCTGGCACCCAGAGAGCCCCAGGACAGTGGCACACAGAGCCTGGCACCCAGAGGGCCCCAGCACAGTCACACAGAGCCTGGCACCCAGAGGGCCCCAGCACAGTCACACAGAGCCTGGCACCCAGAGTGTCCCAGCATAATGGCACATAGAGCCTGGCACCCAGAGAGCCCCAGCACAGTGGCACACAGAGCCTGGCACCCAGAGTGTCCCAGCATAATGGCACATAGAGCCTGGCACCCAGAGAGCCCCAGGACAGTGGCACACAGAGCCTGGCACCCAGAGAGCCCCAGCACAGTGGCACACAGAGCCTGGCACCCAGAGGGCCCCAGCACAGTCACACAGAGCCTGGCACCCAGAGATCCCCAGCACAGTGGCACACAGAGCCTGGCACCCAGAGTGTCCTAGCATAATGGCACATAGAGCCTGGCACCCAGAGAGCCCCAGGACAGTGGCACACAGAGCCTGGCACCCAGAGGGCCCCAGCACAGTCACACAGAGCCTGGCACCCAGAGAGCCCCAGCACAGTGGCACACAGAGCCGGGCATTAGAGAGACCCAGCACAGTGGCACACAGAGCCTGGCACCCAGAGAGCCCCAGCACAGTGGCACACAGAGACTGGCACACAGAGAACCCCAGCACAGTGGCACACAGAGCCTGGCACCCAGAGAACCCCAGCTCAGTGGCATAAGTTGGTAACATAAACTCACTGTTCGGTACTTCTTGTACAAATGACAAATGTCCATTACATTCTCCAGCAAAAATGTTTTTTTTATTCATTGGTTCCAAAGTTGGGGTGCGCATTAGATTCAATGGCGCACTAGATTTGCGGAAATATGGTAGTTACAGTGAGAGTGTACAAGTATGATGGGGAGCATGTGCCCCTTGTGATCTGATTGGTTATTTAGTTTTAAATGGTGGACCCTTTGTTTTCTCTGAAAAGGCGGTTAGCGAATCACTTTAGAATGACAGTATGGTGTTCTCTCTTGAGACTAATAACTATTCCTGACGTTTTTCTGTTTTCTGCTGACCCTGCCCTGTATTCACCATATATTGATATCCCGTATATTGATTGGTGTTTATTCCTGTCATGATCCACTTTTCGGCCCCACTTTTGAGTCCCTTTGTGCCTACCTCACCATGTTCCTTTAGGGTCTTACATGCCGAATGCGGAGGGGGACATAAAAATGCAATGAGCCGAATGCTCATTGCAGGCCGCAAATGTGGACCTTGCAAAGCGAGTGTCCGCATTTGCGGAGGTGGAGGCTCACTAGCGGTTAAAAACGACCCAGAAAACAACCATGCCGCTAAAACGAGGCTAAAGGACACACACCAGCAAAAATCAGGAACGTAGCACATAGAAAATATACCATTACAACGGACAGAAAATGCTTGCGAGCCAAGTAACGCGTAGAAAAAAAAACGCCATTTTACAACGCTAACTTGCAACTCATAACATTAGGATTCTAAAATGCTGCTTTACCCGCCTAAACAAACTGTTTGGCATAGCGCACTCAGCCTATTTACACTGCACACTTGCCACATTGCTGACACTTTCTCCTCACATGATCAACACTCCAACTGTACATTTTCAGATACAGGAAAATCCAAATAGATTGTTAGCTCTGCTGGATATTGCTTGCTGCATATTAAATATAAATAGGTAAAGTATATTTATTTATTCATTCATATTACTTTATTAATTCACTGTGCTCACATTTTTTTCACATTTTACACTGTACTTGTATATGTCTTCGAGATGAGCAACAAAGGTGATAGTTGCAAAGCCGGACAATTGAAGTACATGAGGGGATAGGCTCACAACGAGCGCTGAAGGTCCACAGAGGAGCAAAAGCCTTACATTGTGTGGCAAACAGCATTGCCATAGCTTCAAATTTTAATGCCCATCCATTTTTGACAGGCAAGTCGCTAGTTATATATATATGATATATTTGTCAATTTTGACATCTGACATTTCAAATCTGAATTCTTCCTACATGATATATATAAGCTTTGGCCTCATGAAATAAACAGAACTTTATTATGTGAGAATGTATTTATTTTAATGAATAAAAGATAATATTTCAGTATATTTAAATATAACAAGATGGTATAAAGAATTGTAACAGATATATATCAAGATACAGCAAATTATGTATCAGTCACTATGACATTGTCCACATAATCATATATAAGGCTTGCACAATATGCTTACTTTAATTAATTAATAAATATGGTAATTATAATATCAGAGATAGTTTTGATTATTTGAGTATGTTTACAAATATCTATTTACTAATATACCATACCAGTTTAATATAATATGATTTTTATAGTCTAAATAAAATATTACATTACAATTACGTATCAGAATATATTGTATTGCTATAACAGTTGATATTTGTGGTATTTATAAAATGAATCTGTAAGTTATACATCGACTTATGTTATATCAGATAAATATTGATATAGCAATCTATTTTTATAGTAAATTAACAAAATATTTCCATAACTGTAATGAAAAGAAAATGTAGATAAATATTAACAGCCTTATTAAATTGCGATTCGGCCAATTAAATAGGGCTCTATATAAGCACAGAGCATATTTTTTTACAGCAGTTTTTAGTTAGTGATTTTCTATCCAAAAGCAAGATCTTCACTAACTAAAAACTTCTGTAAAAAAAATGCTCTGTGCTTATATAGAGCCCTATTCAATTGGCCGAATCCCAATTTAATAAGGCTGTAAATCTTATACAATACCTAGTTCTTTTGCTTGGTTTTATCAAATGACTCAGCCCAATAGAGGTCTGGATCTTTTCTTATATTTCAAAAGAAGTTCTTGGTATGTAAGTATGTAAATTCTTTTGTCAGTGATCTGTGAGTGTTTCTGTCACAGACTGGTTAGTGGCCTTGGAACCACAGAGCGCTGGGAAATCCAACTGGCACAACTCCAAAAGGACGTGGAAATAGACCCAGGGACATAAGAAGAAAAGTTGCTCAAAGAGTTGAACTATAAAAAAATGGATTTGGAAAAAGAGTATGAGGAAATGCTTGAGGAGGTAGGCCCAGGTGGGACATGGCTCAAGTACTTGGAGTTATCCCATGCTTCCCCAGCTGAGATAGCAGAGGATACACTACAAGAGGAAATGGACTGTTGGCTACCCCACTGTAACGGATCTACTGGCACCCCGACCGGGTACCTCCGTTGATGGATGCGTCCTAGCTTGCGTCGAGGCCTACAAGCACCGCACCGGACACCAAAACCACCACAGACTCCAAGGATAGTACATCAGGAACAGCGTTCAGTAGTTACAGCTCAAGGGAGTATGCAGAAGCATAGCAATCCCCAGTATGATAGCGATCCCCTCAAATAACGAGACGAGGCTACGTTTTGAAGGGTCAAGAGGAACTATATTTTAATGACAGGGAATCTCCTTTTATGCAATGGTGCCCTCTGAAGGGCTACACCCACATAATTATCACAACAGCCAATTATCTACATGGTTCAACCCCCACGTCTCCTCCCCTCAGATAACAGGTAACACAATTAAAACAGACACAATTTTAACCACATTCTGGATGTACCCCAAATACAGGGGGTACACCTTTAAGTCCCGCACCATTCAATATCTCTCACCCAGGGGAACAACATATACAAAAATGGCATGAATCAGACCAGGGGTTCAAAAGTTAGTAAAAGTATGTTTTTACACATAACACACAGACATTGCACATATCCCCCATACAATACACATTGTAACGGCTACCCCGGTAGTGAGAGGGTATCAGCCGTTGGAGACGTCCTTTTCCCTGGCAAGCTGCTGTGTAAAAGTAAAGTTATCAACCATCAGAGAAAAACTTTTTACTAACTGAACTCAGCATGACAGTTACATACATATATTCAAAAGAAACAACATTCCAAACAGTTAAAGGGCCAGTGTAGTAATAAATCTTCACAGTCAAAGGTAAGATTCTGTTACACTGCTCCCCCTTTGTGGAACACTCCGGCAGACCCGGATTGATCCTTTTCGGGTCAACTTGGGGTTGTCCGGTCTGCTGTTAAGGTAAAAGTTCCGTTTGCCTGGACAGTCCGTCTGCGTTCGCATTGAACCGGGCAGGGCGATATTGAATGGAAAAGTTATACGGTTCTAGGGCCAAGCTCCATCTCAGTAATCGTCCATTGTCCCCAGCCACTCGGTTCAGCCATACTAGGGGGTTGTGGAATGTAACTTCAGAGCAGATGGGCTTTAGAATTAGTTTCATAGAAAGTGTCCCTGTGGTGACAGCTCAATACGGTCGGAAAGGAGAGGGAGAACGGCGGCTTTGATAGGTGGAGTCACGCCCTCTAGAGCGGGATCTTGATCTCGAGTAGCTGGCGTTTCTTTCGGGGCAAACCCGGATATAATAGTTTTCACCCTCATGAGACCGAAATTTAGTGTCGTCCAGTTTTCTCAAAGCATATTCCATGTCCTCCTTCCGGATAAATTCAACAATTCCCATTCCATCTTTGTGTACATCAGCATAACAGACGTCACCAGCTTTCCGCATGTGGTCCTTTAGGTCCTGCCAACTACCTGATGGGGGAAGACCTGAGACAAGGACTCTGAAATCAGATCGTCGAGAGGGAGGTCCATTCCTTCCCCGTGGTGCTCCATAACCACCACCATCACCCCGAGAGCCCCTAAAAGGCCTTGGGAACTCAACCCTTAGACGACATGAGCCAAAGTCATAGCCATTCCGACCAAATACTGCATCCTCTGCATCCCGCGGGTCCTGGAATTTGATGAAAGCAAATGGAGAGCTGCTGCATCTACCGCGGTTCTTTAGCTCGACGCTCCGGATCCGGCCGTATCGGTGGAACAGCTCCTCCAGCTCCTTCTCCCGCACATCGGCCGGAAGGTTCCCCACATAGATCCGCCCGTTCCTGGACCCGGCCCGCGCGGCCTCCCCTGCGACACGAACAGCAACGGTACGATTAGATACATGTTCTGGTTTCACAAGATGTTTCTGCACCAACGTGATGGTAGCGCCAGTGTCTCTTAAGCCTTGTGCTATCTGTTCATTTACCTCCTGGCGGTGATACTGGCGGTTATCCGGGTAGGCAGCCTGTACGAGGTTGGCCTCATACAAGATTCCCAAACACTCCTCAGGGCTCCCTTTGATTTCCAGGCAGTGAGCAGCAGAGGGACGTGATGGCGGGGTCTCTGTGTGGGGTGTTGTGCGCCTCCATTCGTTATTGGCTGATCTCAAAGGGCAATAACGGGCAATATGCCCTGTGTTGCTGCAGTGATGACATGTCACTTTGTAAGATTCCCGGGGCTGGTTGTAAGACCCCTGAGGGCGTGGAGGTCCTGGGGGTACTGGAGCCCGAAATTCTGTGTTTGCCTCTGTTCTAGATGCTGGTTGTGTGGTACCTTGGCTCACCTTCCTTGTTTCTGCGTATTCATCTGCTAGTCGCGCTGCCTCAGTTAAGTTGGCAGGGCGGCGATCTCTCACCCAGTCCTGTATATCCGCAGCCAGATCTTGAAAGAAATGTTCCATCAAGAACAACTGTAACACTTCTTCTCCGGTGTAGGCATTGCACCCTCGCACCCAATGTGATACCACCCTTTGTATTGTGTTTGCCCATTCCATGTGGGAGTCCACAGCCTTCTTCTTGGACTCCCGGAAGCGACGGCGGTATGCTTCTGGGGTTACGGCATATCGGGTTAGCAGTGCCTTTTTAACTTGCTGATATTGTAAAATATCCTCTGGAGCAAGAGCCCGAAAGGCTTCATTGGCTTTGCCCGACAATTTCCCAGACAAAATAGTGACACATTGGTCTGGTGGTACCTGGTGTAGTGAGCACTGCCTCTCAAAGTCAGCCAAATATCCATCTATTTCTTCCTCACTTTCTACAAAAGCTTTAAATGCAGTGAACGGTATTTTCTTTACTGTAGCAGTGGGTGGGGGGGTAGGAACTGCCTGTGTAATGGGCTGTCTAGCTCTTACCAGTTCAGTTTCTTGTCTCCTCTTAGTTTCTATCTCCTCCCTTGTTTCCCGGAGCAGCTGGTTTATTAGTTCCACGGACGTTTCTGGATACAAGGATAATCTTCGCTGTACAATACCAGTAATTACATCGTCCTTGCTGACAGATGTAAGGGGCTCCGTTACTTCCATGGATCTATCCATTTCGTCCAGCTCCCGCAGGTCAGCTATAAGCTCCCTCCGTGGCCTGTTACTGGCACTCCTACCACGACTCTCCAATAAATCTTTTAGTGTGGGTCTTTTCAGCTTGGCGTACTGAGACTCCATTCAGCACTTGCTCTCTGGATAAAAGGACCATCCCACCGCTGCCAACCAATGTAACGGCTACCCCGGTAGTGAGAGGGTATCAGCCGTTGGAGACGTCCTTTTCCCTGGCAAGCTGCTGTGTAAAAGTAAAGTTATCAACCATCAGAGAAAAACTTTTTACTAACTGAACTCAGCATGACAGTTACATACATATATTCAAAAGAAACAACATTCCAAACAGTTAAAGGGCCAGTGTAGTAATAAATCTTCACAGTCAAAGGTAAGATTCTGTTACACACATATAGGACAATAGGTGAGTCACACCTCCCTGGCAACTTGGATACAATCAGACATTAATTAGATCATTCTTCTTTGTTCTTATCAGAGAATGAAAACACTTTGGAAAATGCAAGGATCCTTTACAACTTTCTTATCTCTTGAATCTCTGTAACAGGATTATCTATTAGCCTAGGTCTGCAAAAGTCTGGCTAATATTCTGAGCCAATATATTCTGTAGAACATCAACCAACATACATATAGTAGGATCATATTTTAACCATAATAATCATAAAACAGTTTAAAACAGTGATGGGTTCCGCTACACACCTCCCCCGTGACCATAAGCCGGCATACACGGTCTGATCCCAACGGATCGGCCTGGGGATGTCCGGACAAAAGTATTTGTTGGTCAATTCTCTAGTTTGACAACCCATCAGCATTACTGCAATTCACATTTACTCACATTTCCCATATCCCCAGATAGCTGGGATCTGAGCGCACAAAACCACCGAATAGCGCTCAGATCCTCTTCACACAGTTCAATTGCCATGTAGCTAAAGTCTTTCCCATAGTCTTTCATTATATGAATGGGCTTCATGGCACAGTTATCTGGGGTATCATGGTTCACACAGGGCAAGTACAGAATGACCCCCCTGTATGTAAAGGGCCAGAATGAGTGACTTACACTCTGGTATGGCCGAACACTGGTTCCAAAGGGCAATATGTACCAGGGCCATAGTCGCAGGGCAGGAGGCTGGCAAACAGTCCTCTCCAAGCCAAAGTGGTGAAGGGCACTTCGTCACACATCTCTCCTTTGGGGGGAAGTCTAACCAGGCACCTGGATATTTTGCTGTGGTGATGGGGCAACACGCTGAGGGGACTTGAGGGGCAGAGGCCAGCGGCACTCTGCCCTGATGCCAGCTCTTCTGCTGGTATAACCTGCAGGACATCCTGCTCTGTACAAGGGACAAAGGGAGGGCAGAGGCCGACTGCACTCTGCCCCGCTGTCATCTCTTCTGCTGGGGTACTTGGGACATATTCCGGCTCAGTAGCCAGGGAAACGTGGGGGTCAGTGGGGGTTAACATTTCCTCTGTTAACCCTGGTGCCACATTAGAAGTTAGCTGGGGAGGGGAATTTGTACTTACCCCCTCCTCCGGTTGTCCCAGTGACGGTAGTTGGGGATCTGGACAAGCTGTGGGCGCAGAGACCATGGTCCCATCTGCGCTGTCTGGGAGATTGGTGTCTCCCCTGGTTAGGGTAAACTGTCGCTGGGGGGGAAGGACGACACCTTCTGCCCCCTGTGTTTCACACTGCCGCTGGGGGGGAAGGACGACACCTTTGGCCCCCTGGGGTACCCACTGCCGCTGTGGAGGAAGGTCGACACCTTCTGCTCCCTGGGGTACACACTGCCGCTGGGGGGGAAGGACGACACCTTCTGCCCCCTGGGGTTCACACTGCCGCTGAGGGGGAAGGACGACACCTTCTGCCCCCTGGGATTCACACTGCCGCTGGGGGGAAAGGACGACACCTTCTGCCCCCTGGGGTTCACACTGCTGCTGGGGAGGAAGGACGACACCTTCTGCCCCCTGGGGTTCACACTGCTGCTGGGGAGGAAGGACGGCCCCTTCTGCTCCCTGGGTTACACACTGCCGCTGTGGGAGAAGGCCGACACCTTCAGCTCCCTGGGGTACACACTGCTGCTGGGGGGGGAAGGATGACACCTTCGGCCCCCTGGGGTACACACTGCCGCTGGGGAGGAAGGACGACACCTTCGGCTCCCTGGGGAGCACACTGCCGCTGGGGAGGAAGGACAACACCTTCTGCCCCCTAGGGTTCACACTGCTGCTGGGGGGGAAGGACGACACCTTCTGCCCCCTGGGGTTCACACTGCCACTGGAGGGGAAGGACGACACCTTCTGCCCTCTGTAGGGCCGGTAGAGAGACCTCGGTCCCATCTCTACCTGCCATCTGGAGGTCATCCCAGGACCAATCAATGAAGTCTGGTTCTGCTTGTCGAGTAGGTTGGGGCTGCACAAGGCTGAGCAGGTGTTGGTAGTCCTGCTCCAGCTCCCACTCTCTCGTTACCAGGTGGGTCATGTCTTTGCTCACCTCGCCTTCGTCATCCCAGACATACATGCCCATCCGGTAGTCGTAGATGTCCCAAAACCTAGACCCCTCCGTGCTGCCAAGATCAATATCGTCCTCCAAGGCATCCCATAATAAACCCGGGCCATCATAATCATCCCCCACCGGTAAGTCGTGTTCAGACGTCCAGGGGGTAAGTCGAATGGTATGCCACCAGAGGGCCTTGTATGCGTTGTCTAGCCAGATCTCTCGCATACCAGGGTTTCTAGTCTTGTCACCCACTCATCCAGGGGCTGCTCTCCCAATAGATACATCGGTTCCGCTACACCCACTATAAGGTGGAGGAAGGAAACCAGAAGGTACATGGAGATCTGACCGCTACAGAACAGGTGAGATCAGAGGGACTGCTGGGAACTCACCAAGCCGGGACAACTGTCCAGACCCTGGTAGATACAACACCGGGGAGCAGTGTAACACAGCACCAGCCACTGGGATATGGCCAACAACCGGAGAAGTTCCAGCCAGGAGCTGGAGATTAAACAGTTGACAGAGGAGAGTGCAAGCCCTGAGAGTCTGCCCAACTTCCCATGGACTGTTACCTGTCCTGAACCACAGACCGCTGACGTCCAGGCACCAAAACCTGCACAGTTGCCAGCAGGGCTGATGGGGATCGCTTCAGTCCTGGCAGCCCCAGAGTTAAAGGATATGGGCAAGCGGCCCATGGTACCAGGGGACAGGACACAGCGTACCCAACATGCAAAAGTGACCAAACCTTGCCAGCCATGGAGGATACTCACCTTAAGGAGCTACCAACCCCAGCGATGTCTGCTACCCCGGGTGAGCCTCAGCCAGAAAAGGGTCTAATCCTGAGTCCCTACTCTGTTTTTCACCAACCCTGCCTTGACAACCAACCCTAAGGACATGGTGCCAGTGAGAAAGTTACTTTTACCCCTGCCTGAGCTGCTCCCTAGATGGGATTCCTCAGAGCCACTACCTGCCTATGGTCAAAGGGGGTAGCAGTAGAGACTTATATAGTGTCCACTTGGGCCAACATGTTTTCTTATTTGGATGGGAACTTGGACTATGAGCTGCAGTTCAAGACTATCATCCGTTGAGGATCATAGCCCAGAACTGGCGTCTGGGTGGAGTAATGTCATGGACTAATTTTCCTGTTCCTGGATCTTAGTCCATTAAAGGACATACATCTTGGCTCCAGACACTCCATTGTATTGTAATCTGCTTTATCCCATTGTTGTCAGATAATTTAAGTTCATCTCTGATGTCCTAGACAGGATGTTTAGGATGTGACATGATTTGTGTTAGAAGGTAGTCCTATTTTTCTCAGATGCCAGCTATCAAGATACTGCTAGACTCCATGTGCGTCATCTCCTGTAATTGTCTGCTACACCCTCTCATTGTTACATTGTGTACACCCCCTCTGTATTTAACTGCTATAAATATTGCTGACTTTTCAAAAATAAAACAGTACACTTCTGGAGACGTATAGAAATTGTGGGTCTCTTAATTTGCTCCTGGTGGCTGCAATACTGAACCGATCTCCACCCTGCTAGTAATCTGTCCTGATAACTACCACAGAAAGGTTACTGTGACTTCTGGAAGTGCTGATTCCGGATGAAGAGACTCTGACTGATACAGAAGCCAAATATCAGGGTGCTGGTGCAGACATTTACAAGAACCCAACGGTCCTTGTGGGTAGTTATCCTGTAGTCTATGTATGGCAGGTAGCCCTGGGCAGTAATAGCCCCTTCAACCAGATCGTCACAGTTTTTTTTGTAGATCTTGGAGAATGCATTTAGAATTAGCTATGTGTTTTGGGAATAACCCAATAGTATATGTTATTGTGTTCTTCTTAGGAGTTTACCAAAGTTTCTCCCTGGTATGCGTCTGCCTTAGAGCTAGATTTTTTTCTAGCCTCTAGATTTTAGATGTTAGCTCATAGATGTTAGATCTTAATTCTTAGATCCTATTCCTTTGTCTCTCGCCTAATTATAACCAAAATTTAATTTGCTTATCAGAAATACAAATCAGATGATGTATTTGCTAACCAATCAGAAACCATGATGATGTCAGAAATATTTTACCCATAAGAGAATGTACTCTTGTCCTAGAGACTTATGAAGTGCCAATTATTATCTTGGAACACCATATGGCGCTCTTGTACCATCAAATTACAAAAATAGAATTAAATTAAATAATAACCTTTATCCTTCCAGTAATAATTAAAACTGATATCTCCTCACATCCTCACTGCTGTATGAAGAACAGAAGGATAAGTTAGAACATAATAAGCTGCAGACCAAGCTTGGAATATATGCTGTTATATGACTGTTCAATAAAGTTTACTTTTTATAGATATCTTCACATATATGTAGGTCAAAGAGTGCAAGAAATGAAATCCATTCTTCCTTTTTGTGTACTTAGATGTCTTGGAAGTCACCAGACTATAGGGCCACGCCTTGTGCCCAAAACCACATTTGTGCAACACGTACTTTCAATTTTATTTTTGAAGCAAATAAAATATGTTAACATTTACATTTTCCTTTACCATTTCTTTTTAAGAATGGAAATATTTAACAACCTACTCTGAGGTTTCAGAGACTAGAAAGCTGCTGGAGTCAAGCTCCGCCCACAAGGCCGAAGGTCACAGAGCAGTTTAGCCAATTAATAAATTAAACACCATTGTAAATATTTATTAATAAAGTAAATGTCACTATACTTTGTACAAATTAGCTTTGACGATACTTATAAAATCTCTCTTGTTCTTTTTCAGTCAGACAAACGTTTGGGTTTGTGTTATAATAAAGCGCCTTCTAGCGTGTTGGTGTAGAGCCCTCCATATGGTGTGGGTCTGGGAAACGTTCCTACATACAGAAATATGTCTGGTGAAGAGTCCAATATACTATAGTGTGTCTGGTGCAGTGTGTCTAGTTTAGTGCTCTGAATCTGTAGTGTCCCCACTATGGGAGTGTGCCTGCGGTAATGTCCCCTCTATGGGAGTGTGCCTGCGGCAATGTCCCCACTATGGGAGTGTGTCTGCGGTAATGTCGCTCTATGGGAGTGTGTCTGCGGTAGTGTCCCCACTATGGGAGGGTGTCTGCGGTAATGTCCCCTCTATGGGAGTGTGTCTGCTGTAATGTCGCTCTTTGGTAGTGTGCCTGCGGTAGTGTCCCCACTATGGGTGTGTGCCTGCGGCAATGTCCCCACTATGGGAGTGTGTCTGCGGTAATGTCGCTCTATGGGAGTGTGTCTGCGGTAGTGTCCCCACTATGGGAGGGTGTCTGCGGTAATGTCCCCTCTATGGGAGTGTGTCTGCTGTAATGTCGCTCTTTGGTAGTGTGCCTGCGGTAGTGTCCCCACTATGGGAGTGTGCCTGTGGTAATGTCCCCACTAGGGGAGTGTGTCTGCGGTAATGTCCCCTCTATGGGAGTGTGTCTGCGGTAATGTCCCCACTATGGGAGTGTGTCTGCGGTAGTGTCCCCTCTATGGGAGTGTGCCTGCGGTAATGTCCCCACTATGGGAGTGTGCCTGTGGTAATGTCCCCTCTATGGGCGTGTGTCTGTGGTAGTGTCCCCACTATGGGAGTGTGTCTGCGGTAGTGTCCCCTCTATGGGAGTGTGTCTGTGGTAATGTCCCCTCTATGGGAGTGTGTCTGCGGTAGTGTCCCCACTATGGGAGTGTGCCTGCGGTAATGTCCTGTGGTGAAGTGCCACCAGGGGTCAGAAGAGAGCTCTCCTACAACAGACTGATTAAGCCCAGCTGCATTCTGCCTTAAAAGGACTACTGAGCACTCAGCAGGGGTGGCTGATTAGGCTCTGGCCTAAGAGCTGTGAGTGGAGCTGCAGTGTGTTGGGAGAAGAGAACCATAGACAGCTCAGCTGCTGCTGGATCCTGAGAGCTGGGATAAGTGCTGAAGGAAGACTGTTTATAATACTGATTGAAAGACTGAGAGACCCTGGCAAGTGAGTGAGGATTGCCTGGCGTGTACATCCGGCATAATAACAAGAGACACAGAGTGTTCAGCGTGACCTGGGAGGAGAAAGAGACACAGCTCCTGATCAGGACCTGGCTGGACTTACAGTGTGGGTGCCAGAGCATCATTGGAAGCTGCCATTAGAGGATCAGTCTGTGTGGCTGCAACAAATTTACAAGAGAGACTGTTTACTGCAAGAGGAGAGGATTTGCAGAGGATCCATTGCAGCTTAGAAGCTGAGAGAGACTGGACTTAAAGGTACCACCCTCTGTGTGAAAGGGTACTGTTTTACCTGCAGACCGAGCAGTGGTCTCAGGGCTAGTCAGGTAGTTCCTGAGAATTAGCAAGCCCGTTTGTGTAGATGTTTCTTTTATGCTGAAGTTAAGCTATTGTTTGTTTTTAAAGCCTTGATTAAAGCAAAGATAGAAGTATATCGAACTCAGTGGTTTATGGGAAAATCACAGGAGCAACCAGTAGCCAAAGGCCGCCCTGCCACACTGGTATTAGAAGTGGGATTAAAATTGCCTGTTTTTAAGAAGACTGCCCACAGTACAGTATAATAATGGAGGAACTGTTGAAAGCCCTCTTAGATGCCACTACATACCAGAAAGTGGGCAGAGCTTGTCAGCAAGAAAGCCATCAGAAAGGGCTGAAAGAAATTAAAGAAGACAGAGCCCATGCTGCAAAGGATGCTCAACTAAGAGATGCTGCTGCATGTCTGAGAGAGGCCACAGAGAAATGGCAGAGACAAGCAGAAGAGGATATAATCTGCATGAGTGAGGCCACCGAGCTGAGGTGGAGACAAGTAGAAGAGGACAGAGTCCAAATGAGAGAATGTTTGGAGGCACAGAAAGTGCAGCTGCATCAACTGAAGTCTGCAACTAATCCTGTGGTTACAGAAGCAAGTGGAAGCATGAAGCCTAATCGTTTCCTAAAGAGGATGACCACTCAGGATGACATTGACACCTATCTCCTGAACTTTGAGAAGATTGCCACTAGGGAAGGTTGGCCTAAACAGCACTGGGCCACAGTCCCTATCTGTGTGGAGAAGTCTTGAAGAGCTCTCTTCTGACCCCTGGTGGCACTTCACCACAGTCTCCTCTAAGGGAGTGGCCCTGCGGTAATGTCCCCACTATGGGAGTGTGCCTGCGGTAATGTCCCCTCTAAGGGAGTGGCCCTGCGGTAATGTCCCCTCTATGGGAGTGTGCCTGCTGTAATGTCCCCTCTTTGGGAGTGTGCCTGCGGTAATGTCCCCTCTATGGGAGTGTGTCTGCGGTAATGTCCCCACTATGGGAGAGTGTCTGTGGTAATGTCCCCACTATGGGAGTGTGTCTGTGGTAATGTCCCCACTATGGGAGTGTGCCTGCGGTAATGTCCCCTCTATGGGAGTGTGCCTGCGGTAGTGTCCCCACTATGGTGAATTTGAGTTAGTAGCAGCAGTCATTTGGAGTATGATGGATAAAGGACGCTATGGTAGGTGAGTGTGACTGTTTTGGAGTGTGTTGTAGAGTGAGTGTCTCACACTCAGGCTTCTGCCGGGGTAAACTGATAACAGTAGTCATAGTTAAGTGGCCGAGGTGGAATGGGGGGAGGATGCTCAGGGATGGGAATATTCTCCAGGTCCAGCAGTCTCAGCTTGAGTTCAGTATTCAGAAGGACGTCCAGGTCACTCCTCATGACATCGCTGGACATATCTCTGCCGAGCAGCACATTCAGTCCATCCAGCCACAGACACAACTGGACAGAGAGAAAGAGTGGTCAGTGATAGCCAGGAACAATACATATGGACTTATGGAAATCTGCACTACACAGAGCCTAAAGAAGAGAGGGTCTGCCAGAAGAGGTAGATGAGGATGAGAGTGCACAGAGAGGAACATCTCCAGGCTCCTCCTCTCTGTTTCTTACTTCGTATTTTGAGGGTGCAACGAAGTTCAAGAAACCGTCAACATCATAACAGATGGAAAAGGCCAGATCCACTAAATCCTGCAGAGGAGAGAGAATAAGATGATATCTCACACTTGGCTCACCCAAGGCCACACTCGGCTCACACAAAGTATCACACAGTGTCACCCTTGATTCACAGTCCCACACTCACGTTCGGCTCTCCCAGAGTCGCACACTCGCATTCGGCTCTCCCAGAGTCGCACACTCGCATTCGGCTCTCCCAGGGTCGCACACTCACATTCGGCTCTCCCAGAGTCGCACACTCGCATTCGGCTCTCCCAGAGTCGCACACTCGCATTCGGCTCTCCCCGAGTCCCACACTCGCATTCGGCTCTCCCACAGTCGCACACTCGCATTCGGCTCTCCCCGGGTCACACACTCGCATTCGGCTCTCCCCGGGTCCCACACTCGCATTCGGCTCTCCCAGAGTCCACCACTCGCATTCGGCTCTCCCAGAGTCCACCACTCGCATTCGGCTCTCCCAGAGTCCCACACTCGCATTCGGCTCTCCCAGAGTCCCACACTCGCATTCGGCTCTCCCAGAGTCCACCACTCGCATTCGGCTCTCCCAGAGTCCACCACTCGCATTCGGCTCTCCCAGAGTCGCACACTCGCATTCGGCTCTCCCACAGTCGCACACTCGCATTCGGCTCTCCCAGAGTCCCACACTCGCATTCGGCTCTCCCAGAGTCGCACACTCGCATTCGGCTCTCCCAGGGTCGCACACTCACATTCGGCTCTCCCAGAGTCGCACACTCGCATTCGGCTCTCCCCGAGTCCCACACTCGCATTCGGCTCTCCCACAGTCGCACACTCGCATTCGGCTCTCCCAGAGTCCCACACTCGCATTCGGCTCTCCCAGAGTCCCACACTCGCATTCGGCTCTCCCAGAGTCCCACACTCGCATTCGGCTCTCCCACAGTCGCACACTCGCATTCAGCTCTCCCCGGGTCACACACTCGCATTCGGCTCTCCCCGGGTCCCACACTCGCATTCGGCTCTCCCAGAGTCCACCACTCGCATTCGGCTCTCCCAGAGTCCACCACTCGCATTCGGCTCTCCCAGAGTCCCACACTCGCATTCGGCTCTCCCAGAGTCCCACACTCGCATTCGGCTCTCCCAGAGTCCCACACTCGCATTCGGCTCTCCCAGAGTCCCACACTCGCATTCGGCTCTCCCACAGTCGCACACTCGCATTCAGCTCTCCCCGGGTCACACACTCGCATTCGGCTCTCCCCGGGTCCCACACTCGCATTCGGCTCTCCCAGAGTCCACCACTCGCATTCGGCTCTCCCAGAGTCCCACACTCGCATTCGGCTCTCCCAGAGTCCCACACTCGCATTCGGCTCTCCCAGAGTCCCACACTCGCATTCGGCTCTCCCAGAGTCCCACACTCGCATTCGGCTCTCCCCGAGTCCCACACTCGCATTCGGCTCTCCCACAGTCGCACACTCGCATTCGGCTCTCCCAGGGTCGCACACTCACATTCGGCTCTCCCAGAGTCGCACACTCGCATTCGGCTCTCCCACAGTCGCACACTCGCATTCGGCTCTCCCAGAGTCCCACACTCGCATTCGGCTCTCCCAGAGTCCCACACTCGCATTCGGCTCTCCCAGAGTCCCACACTCGCATTCGGCTCTCCCAGAGTCCCACACTCGCATTCGGCTCTCCCACAGTCGCACACTCGCATTCAGCTCTCCCCGGGTCCCACACTCGCATTCGGCTCTCCCCGGGTCCCACACTCGCATTCGGCTCTCCCAGGGTCCCACACTCGCATTCGGCTCTCCCAGAGTCCCACACTCGCATTCGGCTCTCCCACAGTCGCACACTCGCATTCGGCTCTCCCCGGGTCGCACACTCGCATTCGGCTCTCCCAGAGTCGCACACTCGCATTCGGCTCTCCCAGGGTCGCACACTCACATTCGGCTCTCCCAGAGTCGCACACTCGCATTCGGCTCTCCCCGAGTCCCACACTCGCATTCGGCTCTCCCACAGTCGCACACTCGCATTCGGCTCTCCCCGGGTCACACACTCGCATTCGGCTCTCCCCGGGTCCCACACTCGCATTCGGCTCTCCCAGAGTCCACCACTCGCATTCGGCTCTCCCAGAGTCCACCACTCGCATTCGGCTCTCCCAGAGTCCCACACTCGCATTCGGCTCTCCCAGAGTCCCACACTCGCATTCGGCTCTCCCAGAGTCCACCACTCGCATTCGGCTCTCCCAGAGTCCACCACTCGCATTCGGCTCTCCCAGAGTCCACCACTCGCATTCGGCTCTCCCCGGGTCCCACACTCGCATTCGGCTCTCCCAGAGTCCACCACTCGCATTCGGCTCTCCCCGGGTCCCACACTCGCATTCGGCTCTCCCAGAGTCCCACACTCGCATTCGGCTCTCCCAGAGTCCCACACTCGCATTCGGCTCTCCCAGAGTCCCACACTCGCATTCGGCTCTC
The DNA here is from genome assembly GCA_027410445.1 of Discoglossus pictus. Classification (NCBI taxonomy): domain Eukaryota; kingdom Metazoa; phylum Chordata; class Amphibia; order Anura; family Alytidae; genus Discoglossus; species Discoglossus pictus. The sequence continues at coordinate 51,557,085 of CM050176.1, forward strand.
CCACAGTCGCACACTCGCATTCGGCTCTCCCCGGGTCACACACTCGCATTCGGCTCTCCCCGGGTCCCACACTCGCATTCGGCTCTCCCAGAGTCCACCACTCGCATTCGGCTCTCCCAGAGTCCACCACTCGCATTCGGCTCTCCCAGAGTCCCACACTCGCATTCGGCTCTCCCAGAGTCCCACACTCGCATTCGGCTCTCCCAGAGTCCCACACTCGCATTCGGCTCTCCCAGAGTCCACCACTCGCATTCGGCTCTCCCAGAGTCCACCACTCGCATTCGGCTCTCCCCGGGTCCCACACTCGCATTCGGCTCTCCCAGAGTCCACCACTCGCATTCGGCTCTCCCAGGGTCCCACACTCGCATTCGGCTCTCCCAGAGTCCCACACTCGCATTCGGCTCTCCCAGGGTCGCACACTCACATTCGGCTCTCCCAGAGTCGCACACTCGCATTCGGCTCTCCCACAGTCGCACACTCGCATTCGGCTCTCCCAGAGTCCCACACTCGCATTCGGCTCTCCCAGAGTCCCACACTCGCATTCGGCTCTCCCAGAGTCCCACACTCGCATTCGGCTCTCCCACAGTCGCACACTCGCATTCAGCTCTCCCCGGGTCACACACTCGCATTCGGCTCTCCCCGGGTCCCACACTCGCATTCGGCTCTCCCAGAGTCCACCACTCGCATTCGGCTCTCCAGAGTCCACCACTCGCATTCGGCTCTCCCAGAGTCCCACACTCGCATTCGGCTCTCCCAGAGTCCCACACTCGCATTCGGCTCTCCCAGAGTCCCACACTCGCATTCGGCTCTCCCAGAGTCCCACACTCGCATTCGGCTCTCCCAGAGTCCCACACTCGCATTCGGCTCTCCCACAGTCGCACACTCGCATTCAGCTCTCCCCGGGTCACACACTCGCATTCGGCTCTCCCCGGGTCCCACACTCGCATTCGGCTCTCCCCGAGTCCACCACTCGCATTCGGCTCTCCCAGAGTCCACCACTCGCATTCGGCTCTCCCAGAGTCCCACACTCGCATTCGGCTCTCCCAGAGTCCCACACTCGCATTCGGCTCTCCCAGAGTCCCACACTCGCATTCGGCTCTCCCCGAGTCCCACACTCGCATTCGGCTCTCCCACAGTCGCACACTCGCATTCGGCTCTCCCAGGGTCGCACACTCGCATTCGGCTCTCCCAGAGTCGCACACTCGCATTCGGCTCTCCCACAGTCGCACACTCGCATTCGGCTCTCCCACAGTCGCACACTCGCATTCGGCTCTCCCAGAGTCCCACACTCGCATTCGGCTCTCCCAGAGTCCCACACTCGCATTCGGCTCCCCCAGAGTCGCACACTCGCATTCGGCTCTCCCAGGGTCCCACACTCGCATTCGGCTCTCCCAGAGTCCCACACTCGCATTCGGCTCTCCCAGAGTCCCACACTCGCATTCGGCTCTCCCAGAGTCCCACACTCGCATTCGGCTCTCCCAGGGTCCCACACTCGCATTCGGTTCTCCCAGGGTCCCACACTCGCATTCGGTTCTCCCAGGGTCCCACACTCGCATTCGGTTCTCCCAGAGTCCCACACTCGCATTCGGCTCTCCCAGGGTCCCACACTCGCATTCGGCTCTCCCAGAGTCCCACACTCGCATTCGGCTCTCCCAGAGTCCCACACTCGCATGCGGCTCTCCCAGAGTCCCACACTCGCATTCGGCTCTCCCAGAGTCCCACACTCGCATTCGGCTCTCCCAGGGTCCCACACTCGCATTCGGTTCTCCCAGAGTCCCACACTCGCATTCGGTTCTCCCAGGGTCCCACACTCGCATTCGGTTCTCCCAGAGTCCCACACTCGCAATCGGCTCTCCCAGGGTCCCACACTCGCATTCGGCTCTCCCAGAGTCCCACACTCGCATTCGGCTCTCCCAGAGTCCCACACTCGCATTCGGCTCTCCCAGAGTCCCACACTCGCATTCGGCTCTCCCAGAGTCCCACACTCGCATTCGGCTCTCCCAGAGTCCCACACTCGCATTCGGCTCTCCCAGGGTCCCACACTCGCATTCGGTTCTCCCAGAGTCCCACACTCGCATTCGGCTCTCCCAGGGTCCCACACTCGCATTCGGCTCTCCCAGGGTCCCACACTCGCATTCGGCTCTCCCAGAGTCCCACACTCGCATTCGGCTCTCCCCTGGTCCCACACTCGCATTCGGCTCTCCCCTGGTCCCACACTCGCATTCGGCTCTCCCCTGGTCCCACACTCGCATTCGGCTCTCCCCTGGTCCCACACTCGCATTCGGTTCTCCCAGGGTCCCACACTCGCATTCGGCTCTCCCCTGGTCCCACACTCGCATTCGGCTCTCCCAGAGTCCCACACTCGCATTCGGCTCTCCCAGGGTCCCACACTCGCATTCGGCTCTCCCAGGGTCCCACACTCGCATTCGGCTCTCCCAGAGTCCCACACTCGCATTCGGCTCTCCCCTGGTCCCACACTCGCATTCGGCTCTCCCCTGGTCCCACACTCGCATTCGGCTCTCCCCTGGTCCCACACTCGCATTCGGCTCTCCCCTGGTCCCACACTCGCATTCGGTTCTCCCAGGGTCCCACACTCGCATTCGGCTCTCCCCTGGTCCCACACTCGCATTCGGCTCTCCCAGAGTCCCACACTCGCATTCGGCTCTCCCAGGGTCCCACACTCGCATTCGGCTCTCCCAGAGTCCCACACTCGCATTCGGTTCTCCCAGGGTCCCACACTCACATTCGGTTCTCCCAGGGTCCCACACTCGCATTCGGCTCTCCCAGGGTCCCACACTCGCATTCGGCTCTCCCAGAGTCCCACACTCGCATTCGGCTCTCCCAGAGTCCCACACTCGCATTCGGCTCTCCCAGGGTCGCACACTCGCATTCGGTTCTCCCAGGGTCCCACACTCGCATTCGGTTCTCCCAGGGTCCCACACTCGCATTCGGCTCTCCCAGGGTCCCACACTCGCATTCGGCTCTCCCAGGGTCCCACACTCGCATTCGGTTCTCCCAGAGTCCCACACTCGCATTCGGTTCTCCCAGGGTCCCACACTCGCATTCGGTTCTCCCAGAGTCCCACACTCGCATTCGGTTCTCCCAGGGTCCCACACTCGCATTCGGTTCTCCCAGGGTCCCACACTCGCATTCGGTTCTTCCAGGGTCCCACACTCGCATTCGGCTCTCCCAGGGTCCCACACTCGCATTCGGCTCCCCCAGAGTCGCACACTCGCATTCGGCTCTCCCAGGGTCCCACACTCGCATTCGGCTCCCCCAGAGTCGCACACTCGCATTCGGTTCTCCCAGGGTCCCACACTCGCATTCGGTTCTCCCAGGGTCCCACACTCGCATTCGGTTCTCCCAGAGTCCCACACTCGCATTCGGTTCTTCCAGGGTCCCACACTCGCATTCGGTTCTCCCAGGGTCCCACACTCGCATTCGGTTCTCCCAGGGTCCCACACTCGCATTCGGCTCTCCCAGAGTCCCACACTTGCCTTGTTTTGTTTTCCTGAGCTTTTCTCTTTCATGTGAGGACACTCCTTTCCAGTCAAAATATCCTTAATATCAGACACTGGAACTGAAAAGGCAGAGAGGACTAAATGTGAGAGAGACTGCTCTGAGTGTGAGAGAGACTGTGCTGAGTGTGAGAGAGACTGTGCTGAGTGTGAGAGAGACGGTGCTGAGTGTGAGAGAGACTGTACTGAGTGTGAGAGAGACTGTACTGAGTGTGAGAGAGACTGCACTGAGTGTGAGAGACTGCACTGAGTGTGAGAGACTGCTCTGAGTGTGTGAGAGACTGCTCTGAGTGTGAGAGAGACTGTACTGAGTGTGAGAGAGACTGTACTGAGTGTAAGAGAGAGTATACTGAGTGTGAGAGAGACTGTACTGAGTGTGAGAGACTGCTCTGAGTGTGTGAGAGACTGCTCTGAGTGTGAGAGAGACGGTGCTGAGTGTGAGAGAGACTGTACTGAGTGTGAGAGAGACTGTACTGAGTGTGAGAGACTGCTCTGAGTGTGTGAGAGACTGCTCTGAGTGTGAGAGAGACTGCGCTGCATTTGAGAGAGACTGCGCTGCGTGTGAGAGAGACTGCGCTGCGTGTGAGAGACTGCGCTGAGTGTGAGAGAGACTGTACTGAGTGTGAGAGACTGCTCTGAGTGTGTGAGAGACTGCTCTGAGTGTGAGAGAGACTGCGCTGCATTTGAGAGAGACTGCGCTGCGTGTGAGAGAGACTGCGCTGAGTGTGAGAGAGACTGTACTGAGTGTGAGAGACTGCGCTGCGTGTGAGAGAGACTGCGCTGCGTGTGAGAGAGACTGCGCTGCGTGTGAGAGAGACTGCGCTGCGTGTGAGAGACTGCGCTGAGTGTGAGAGACTGCGCTGAGTGTGAGAGACTGCTCTGAGTGTGAGTACTGTACTGGATATGATAGATGGTACTGAGCATGTGAGACGGCAGATTACAGTTAGTACTGAGTGTGAGTGCAGGTGAGAGTGTTACTCTCTTACTCTTCTCTTGGAGCATTTCGATTGGAGGATTCGTGACGTTGTCTTCCAGGTCTCCATAATGAAGCATTTTGTGATTTGGGGAGAGACGACAGAACCATGGCTTGTCTGGAAGAGAGTCAGAGCGTGAGGACACGTAGGGGATATACACAGAGGAGTGATGATGTCATTCTCACACAGAGGAGTGATGATGTCACGCTCTGAGTGGTGATGATATTGCAATTAACCCTGCGCTCACCTTGCCGCCGCCGGCTGCTGATCTTGCGGAACTTGGTGCCCTCACTCAGCGAGTGCAGCCTCTGCTGGGCAATGAGGTCCACGAGCTCCGGACGCAGCTGCCTCCTCAGCTCCCTAGGGAGAGAGTGAGAGAGAGTGTGAGAGAGAATGAGAGTGTGAGACAATGAGAGAGAGTGAGAGAGAGAGAAAGAGAGAGAGTGAGAGAGAAAAAGAGAGAGAGAATGTGAGAATGAGAGAGAGTGTGAGAGAGAGAGAGTGTGAGAGAAAGAGAGAGTGAGAGAGAATGAGAGAGAAAGAGAGAGAAAAAGAGAGAGTGAGAGAATGAGAGAGTGTGTGAGAGAATGAGAGAGAGTGTGAGAGAATGAGAGAGAGAGAGAGAGAGAATGAGAGAGTCTGTGAGAGTGTGAGAGAATGAGAGAATAAGAGAGAGAGAGTGTGAGAATGAGAGAGAGTGTGATAGAAAGAGTGAGAGATAGAAAGTGAGAGAGAGAGAAAAGCGAGAGTGTGAGAGAAAAGCGAGAGAATGTGAGAATGAGAGAGAGAGTGAGAGAGAAAAGTGAGAGAGTGAGAGAATGAGAGAGAGAGTGAGAGAGAAAAAGAGAGAGAGAGAATGTGAGAATGAGAGAGAGAGTGAGAGAGAAAAGTGAGAGAATGAGAGAGAGAGTGAGAGAGAAAAAGAGAGAGAGAGAATGTGAGAGAGAAAGAGAGAGTGAGAGAGAAAAAGAGAGAGAGAGAGTGTGAGAGAATGAGAGAGAGTGAGAGAGAAAGAGAGAGAGTGAGAGAGAAAAAGAGAGAGAGAGTGAGAGAGAAAAAGAGAGAGAGAGTGTGAGAGAATGAGAGAGAGTGTGAGAGAGTGAGAGAAAGAGAGAGAGTGAGAGAGAAAAAGAGAGAGAATGTGAGAATGAGAGAGAGTGTGAGAGAGTGAGAGAAAGAGAGAGAGTGAGAGAGAAAAAGAGAGAGAATGTGAGAATGAGAGAGAGTGTGAGAGAGAGAGAGAGAGTGAGAGAAAGAGAGAGAGAGAGTGTGAGAGAAAGAGAGTGAGAGAAAGAGAAAAAGAGAGAGAGAGAGTGTGAGAGAATGAGAGTGAGAGAGAGAGTGAGAGAATGTGAGAATGAGAGAGAGAGTGTGAGAGAAAGAGAGAGTGAGAGAGAATGTGAGAATAAGAGAGAGAAAGAGAGAGTGAGAGAGAGAAAGAGAGAGAGAGAGTGTGAGAGAATGAGAGAGAGTGAGAGAAAAAGAGAGAGAGTGAGAGAGAAAGAGAGAGAATGTGAGAATGAGAGAGAGTGAGAGAAAAAGAGAGAGAGTGAGAGAGAAAGAGAGAGAATGTGAGAATGAGAGAGAGTGTGAGAGAAAGAGAGTGAGAGAAAGAGAAAATGAGAGAGAGAGAGTGAGAGAAAGAGAGAGAATGAGAGTGTGAGAGAATGAGAGAGAAAAAGAGAGACTGTGTGAGAATGAGTGTGAGAGAATGAGAGAGAAAAAGAGAGTGAGAGAATGAGAGAGTGTGTGAGAGAATGAGAGAGACATAGTGTGTGTGAGAGAGAGAGAAAGAGAGTGAGAGACATAGTGTGTGTGTGAGAGAGAGAGAAAGAAAAAGAGAGTGAGAGACATAGTGTGTGTGAGAGAGAGAGAGAAAGAAAAAGAGAGTGAGAGACATAGTGTGTGTGTGAGAGAGAAAGAAAAAGAGAGAGTTAGAGACATAGTGTGTGTGTGTGAGAAGGTAAGTGAGTGAGAGGGAGTGATATAAAGTGAGAGTAAGTGAGAGAAAGAGACAGTGAGAGAGATAGTGAGAGCAAATGAGACAAAAAGAGAAAGTGAATGTGAAGATATAAGATTAAGGTGAAAAAAGAAGCTGAGGATGAGAGTGAGCGCCACATTTGAAGCCCTTCTTGGTGTCTCTCTCTGAGACTTCAGCCCTCTCGCTCACATGACAGGAGGAGACAGAGCCTCATCTTGAATCTGTCTCTCCGCCTGGCGCATTTTAAGGATCTCGCTGTAATTCAGTGAGAATATTCTTGTCTTGAAAGTCTCGAGCGAGGTGTAGGCCTGTGCGAGAGTGCGCAAGATCTGCTCCTTCACCACGTGCATGACCTGAGGGACAAGATAAAGAGCTTGTGTGACCTACAGAGAGGAATTACCAAGGAGTCTCGTCTATAGAAGTATTGGGGCGACATATATGGGGTGTTAGTAAGGAACAACAGTTATTTTAGTAAAAATAAGGAATTTAGTAAAATCTTACATGGAAAGGGAGACATTTACTTCCTGAGAGGCAGATTAGACATCTAATGTGTCACTGGCACCATCGCCAAAGGAACTATAATAAAAGGAAGCTTCCTGTGTCCTCAAACACTGACAGGTCAAAGGTGAAATACACATGTTCCAGACACGTTCCAGACATTTTCTATTTATATTTAAAGTAACTGGTGTTTAGGTACAACCGGTACCAGGACCATGGGGAGTCTTCCTTTCTCCCATAGGTGCCCCCCTTATCGGATACAAGCCCACCCAAACACACCCTGCTAAGAAAGTATTTGGATGACCGTCCACGACCAGGCCGTTCTTGTTTCAGATTTCTATCCCAGGTACTTTCTGATGGTAATAATAACACAAACATGACCCGCCAGCATTTCCAGGTCTACCACTGAAAGCTCCAAACAAGGGTCCAGATCACCCTCATGTGTGACCCCAAGGAGCAGTCACAACACACAGCGGCAATAGAGACCTCCTCATCATAAACCATGGACCATGCTGCAACATGGTGGCCTTGGAAGACTCTCCTAACAAATTATAAACTGGATTTACTCATTTTAATGGAACCACATTTGCGGGAACAGTTCTCCATTCTGCTTCCTTACAAGATGTCTTGTTTTTTCCCAGTCTCTTGTTCTCTTGGGTAATGCCCATTAGTTAATGCTGCCATGTTTATCTAGGACATCGTATTGTCCCATCCTGGTAATGATAACATTAAACAGCCCTCTTCTTGCTTTTGGACTAATCTGGGGGTTATGCCCTTTCTGATCATCCTGTACATTTTGCTCCTGTCCTGATTGGCCAGTACGCAGATCTTACCCGCTAGGTGCTGCTACTTTGAATAAAATGGCTACATTTATCACAGACACATCCTGTTGCTCGTGTCCCTCTGTGGCCCCTCGGTACCCACCTGGGAGTGACCGGTCTGTGACATCTCGGCCGCCCTTGGGTAGTTATGACACTCTGCTTGGAACGTTTAGAGATGCTCTGCAGGTCATCCAGTCTGACCATCCTCCTATCTACTTTACAATATGTATGTTTGTTGTGTCCAAGCGTGTTGTGTGTATGGTATATGTGGTGTGTAAGCATGTTGTCTGTCCGTGTGTATTGCATGTGTGGTATGATAGGGACAGTGAATGGTACGAATGTAGTGCCAAGCCCCAGTAATATCCAGAACACTCTCTCATCTTGTCAAAGTCCTCCTGGTCCCTAGAGCAGCATTGCACCCCTGGCCAAGCCCCAGTAATATCCAAAACACTCTCTCAACTTGTCAAAGTCCTCCTGGTCCCTAGAGCAGCATTGCACCCCTGGCCAAACCCCATTAATATTCAGAACACTCTCTAACCTTGTCAAAATCCTCCTGGGTCGCTCTCATCTCCTTCCAGGTCTTGTTGAGCAGTTGGATACAGACGCAGAACAGCTCCTGCAGACAGTGGTCTTGGGCATAGAAAAGAGCCAGGAAGTTCTGCCCGGTCTCAGAGGCTTGAGGACAGAGACAGAAGATTCCAGAGCATGGAGGACAAGCCACAATAAATAACGTCCACACAATATGTGATCCCGTCTGGCCTTAGACAATATGTCTTGTGTGATATATACAAGTGTATCTAGATTAGCTGTAGTTTTGTGTGTCCATATGTCCCCCAACAAAGATCCAGAAGAGTAATAGGTGAAAAGACCATAGGCATGCGTGTACACAGCAATCAAGACACTTGGAGGTAATCATGATGATCTAGAACAGTGGTTCTCAAACCTCTCCTCAGGACCCACCATGATTATGGTTGTGTGAACACATTAGAATTAGACTCCAATTGCCTCATCGGTATTCAACAGCGCCAAACCAAAATCATGGCCTGTCTGGTGGGTCCTGAGGAGAAGTTTGAGAACCACTGATCTAGAACACGGAATGTCCCATGGTTACAAACAAGATCTCAGATGAAGTAATTCTGACAGACAATGGATTCACCAGGGAAAATATCTAAGAAAAATAGAGGGTTAAAGAGTTGACGTAGAACTAGAAACTCTAGCAAGGATATAAACTCAAGTAATTGCAAGCTTGAGACAGAAGATCAAGAACCAAATTGAGCCTAGGCAGAAAAAGAATTAGCAATCAAGCACAGGCAGAAGATCTAGAACATAAATAGACTGGAGCGTATGGAGATCTACAAGTCAGAATGAAATATTTATAGAAGATCTAGAAACAAACCAAAGCATATACAGAAGATCTAGAATTACACAAACTCAGAGCATATATAAATAGATTGGAGCGTAGACAGTCTAGAACAGAAAGAAACAGACTTAATCTCCGGGTCTCACCTGACTCCCCCACTCGCAGGATCTCACATAGGATGAGGCTGAGCTGGATGCTGCTCCGGGCAAATGGACACGCGTGTTGATCCTCTCGGCTGCTGTTCTCCAAGACAAACTGAGGGAAGACAAGGTCTGGACTTTCACACAACCCTAATCCAGAGCAGACGTCACACTTCTCTCCACTCTGAGGGCTTTGATGTCTCCAAGATGTCAAGGTTTGCTAATGGAGACACATGGCCCATCTAATATCTAGTTGCCACTTATATATTTTCTCAAGAACTTGACTTGATAATGTGCAAAATGCCCCACAAAGTGTATGATAAATAAAATAAAGCGTTTAATTTTAAGGTTGGTATCCAATTTTGCTTTAAAAGCAACAGATGTCTTATTAAAGATTAGAAACCTGGGAGAAATCGTTGGTTCCTCCTTGGGATCTAGACTGAGGTGACCCTCAGCTTGTTCACGTGTCTGACAAAGTTGAATAGTTTGGTTCCTCTTTGGGTTCTAGACTTTTCCACTCACCCTGCTATAAGCACTGGGCCATCGAGTTGAGAAGTACACCATGTTGTCCAGGGCTAGGAGTCCAGGTGGAGTGCTAGTCAGGTCCTGCCAGGGGCTCCCGTGATTCTGTGAGGAGAGGAACATGATCAGAGCCAGTGCCATTAAACACAGGGCAGGTTCTCACCTCATTATATAAACAAATGGCTTGACACTACAACAAATTACCAGACAGAGCAGCACCAGGGAAGATCTGACATGCTGCAACTTTTTGCAACAAATTCCTGAAATCTCAGAGGAGCTGCGAATGGCGTCTGCTGGTCGTTCCCACAAAGAGAATATGGGGCTGGGTAGGAAAAAATCTCCCACAACATGATTTTGAAAAATACTCTTGAAACCACTCGTCACATGGAGATAAAATGCCCTGTATTGGTTTCTGGGCCCCTCGCCTTGGGTGTGCTGAGCGGGTGGGCTGAGAGAGTGGGTTGCAAGGGTGGGTTGAGAGTGTGAACTTCCGAGGGTGGGCTGAGCGGGTGGACTGCAAGGCTGGGCTGAGAGTGTCGGTTGAGAGGGTGGGCTGTGAGGGTGGGCTGAGCTGGTGGGCTGAGCAGGTGGTCTGAGAGTGTGGGCTTTAGAGGGTGGACTGAGCAGGTGGGCTGCAAGAGTGGGCTGAGAGTGTGGGTTAAGCAGGTGGGCTGCGAGGGTGGGCACAACTGGTGGGCTGAGCAGGTGGGTTACGAGGGTGGGCTGCGAGGGTGGGCTGAGCTGGTGGGTTGCAAGGGTGGGCTGAGCAGGTGGGCTGCAAGGGTTGTCTGAGAGTGTGGGCTGTGAGGGTGGGCTGAGCGAGTGAGCTGGTGGGTTGCGATGGTGGGTTACGAGGGTGGGCTGGGCAGGTGGGCTGCAAAAGTATGGGCTATAGAGGGTCGGCTGAGCGGGTGGGCTGAAAGTGTGGGCTTTTGTGGGTGGGTTGCGAGGGTGGGCTGACCAGGTGGGCTCTCTCTCTCTCTTGCTTTTTTGAGAGGCTTGTGTCTCTGAAAACTGTCCTGACAAAACATTTGCTTTTGTACTTAGAAACTAGCCAATATTAAGTCTTATGAAAAATAATTCCCAGCAGGCTTAGTGGGACTGAAGCATCTGGCCTTCTCTAGATAGGTGAGGGTCTTCTGGTCTGTGAGTACTGTAACCAGGAAAGTATCTCCTTCCAAATGATGCCTCCATTACTTGAGGTTTGGATGGCTAATAACTCCCTATCTGCCACATTGTAATTCAGTTCCCTGGCAACTTGCAAGAATAAAGTGGCCCTTGGAAGTCGTCTCTGAGTTGGATAAACGTCTTGGAGACTTGTCTAGATCTGTAACTGCTCATATTATCTGGAGAAATCGGGGATTCCCTAATTTACTAATTACACGTTGAGCAGGAATGGACGCTTGTTCTTTACTAATTGTGTTAAGACAATAAATGTATTGGCAACATTCCTGATACCTTCCCGAAAAATGTCTTCTGAAACGTCTTCTGCGTATTCACCACTTCTGCGTTAGGAGGGACAGAGGATAAGCGAGTCCTGTTAGAGGTATGGTCACAGACATAAAGGGGATGGGATATAATGGGATCGTCCAGTCCAGACAACTCCTTGAGATTGGCTGTTTCTACTGGAGCCAAAAGGAGGACTCCGGACAAACAAAGATCTGATCAATTAGGCTCCAGACAATTATTAATTGGATTGTGCTTGCAGGGTCACTGTAGTCCAGGCATAACAGTAATAGTGTGAGTAACATCTTCAAGATCCCACTCCTAGAAGTATTGACTGGATTGTTTTCATATGTAGGTCCATCCTTGGTTGTGATGGGCACTCCATGCCTCTGAGCACAGGCTGCTCTACTGTAAGACACAAGGTGCCCCTTCCAGGTGACTTAGGCCAAGATTCATGGTGCCTACATAAATGCTGGCATGAGGTGTTCTGTGCCACCAATGTTTGCCGAGGGCACCAAGTTCTCTCCTTATCTCTATTATCTCACAGGATCCGTTAATCATCATCTAGCTAGTATGACCGTGACATTTTCGAATACTCATACTGGGCAGTGCATGATGGGTAATGAGTCCCACAAGGATGGCGGGCAAACACTCACATTAAAGCCAAGCTTTCGGAACTCTTTGGCACAGATTGAGTGGCGTCTTTCTGAACTCATGTGACCCCCTTCTTCCCCCTCATTTGGGAAGGCCGTGAGACGCAGGTCCTGGAGGTGTCTCCGCTGATCCTGTGATTTGGGGAGAAAAGTAATTAATAAGGAGTAAGAAAAAAGTGTACAAAGTGCGAAGGGTGCTCGTATGTGTGCTGAGTGCCAGGAGTATCCTATGTGTACTGAATACCAGGAGTACCCTATGTGTACTGAATACCAGGAGAACCCTATGTGTACTGAGTGCCAGGAGTACCCTATGTGTACTGAGTGCCAGGAGTATCCTATGTGTACTGAGTGCCAGGAGTATCCTATGTGTACTGAGTGCCAGGAGTATCCTATGTGTACTGAGTGCCAGGAGTACCCTATGTGTACTGAGTGCCAGGAGTATCCTATGTGTACTGAGTGCCAGGAGTATCCTATGTGTACTGAGTGCCAGGAGTATCCTATGTGTACTGAGTGCCAGGAGTATCCTATGTGTACTGAGTGCCAGGAGTACCCTATGTGTACTGAATACCAGGAGTACCCTATGTGTACTGAATACCAGGAGTACCCTATGTGTACTGAATACCAGGAGAACCCTATGTGTACTGAGTGCCAGGAGTATCCTATGTGTGCTGAGTGCCAGGAGTACCCTATGTGTACTGAATACCAGGAGTATCCTATGTGTACTGAATACCAGGAGTACCCTATGTGTACTGAATACCAGGAGTACCCTATGTGTGCTGAGTGCCAGGAGTACCCTATGTGTACTGAGTGCCAGGAGTATCCTATGTGTAGTGAGTGCAAGGAATATCCTATGTGTACTGAATACCAGGAGTACCCTATGTGTACTGAATGCCAGGAGTATCCTATGTGTACTGAGTGCCAGGAGTACCCTATGTGTACTGAATGCCAGGAGTACCCTATGTGTACTGAGTGCCAGGAGTATCCTATGTGTACTGAATACCAGGAGTACCCTATGTGTACTGAATACCAGGAGTACCCTATGTGTGCTGAGTGCCAGGAGTACCCTATGTGTACTGAGTGCCAGGAGTACCCTATGTGTACTGAGTGCCAGGAATATCCTATGTGTACTGAATACCAGGAGTACCCTATGTGTACTGAATACCAGGAGTACCCTATGTGTACTGAATACCAGGAGTATCCTATGTGTACTGAGTGCCAGGAGTACCCTATGTGTACTGAGTGCCAGGAGTATCCTATGTGTACTGAGTGCCAGGAGTACCCTATGTGTACTGAGTGCAAGGAATATCCTGTGTGTACTGAATACCAGGAGAACCCTATGTGTACTGAAAGCCAGGAGTACCCTATGTGTACTGAATACCAGGAGTACCCTATGTGTGCTGAGTGCCAGGAGTACCCTATGTGTACTGAGTGCCAGGAGTACCCTATGTGTACTGAATACCAGGAGTACCCTATGTGTACTGAGTGCCAGGAGTACCCTATGTGTACTGAGTGCCAGGAGTACCCTATGTGTACTGAATACCAGGAGTACCCTATGTGTACTGAGTGCCAGGAGTACCCTATGTGTACTGAATACCAGGAGTACCCTATGTGTACTGAATGCCAGGAGTACCCTATGTGTACTGAGTGCCAGGAGTACCCTATGTGTACTGAGTGCCAGGAGTATCCTATGTGTACTGAATACCAGGAGTACCCTATGTGTGCTGAGTGCCAGAAGTATCCTATGTGTACTGAATACCAGGAGTACCCTATGTGTGCTGAGTGCCAGGAGTATCCTATGTGTGCTGAGTGCCAGGAGTATCCTATGTGTGCTGAGTGCCAGGAGTATCCTATGTGTACTGAATACCAGGAGTACCCTATGTGTACTGAATACCAGGAGTACCCTATGTGTACTGAGTGCCAGGAGTACCCTATGTGTACTGAATACCAGGAGTACCCTATGTGTACTGAGTGCCAGGAGTATCCTATGTGTACTGAGTGTCAGGAGTATCCTATGTGTACTGAATACCAGGAGTACCCTATGTGTACTGAGTGCCAGGAGTATCCTATGTGTACTGAGTGCCAGGAGTATCCTATGTGTACTGAGTGCCAGGAGTATCCTATGTGTACTGAATACCAGGAGTACCCTATGTGTACTGAGTGCCAGGAGTACCCTATGTGTACTGAGTGCCAGGAGTACCCTATGTGTACTGAGTGCCAGGAGTACCCTATGTGTACTGAATACCAGGAGTACCCTATGTGTACTGAGTGCCAGGAGTACCCTATGTGTGCTGAGTGCCAGGAGTATCCTATGTGTACTGAATACCAGGAGTACCCTATGTGTACTGAATACCAGGAGTACCCTATGTGTACTGAATACCAGGAGTACCCTATGTGTACTGAGTGCCAGGAGTACCCTATGTGTACTGAATACCAGGAGTACCCTATGTGTACTGAGTGTCAGGAGTATCCTATGTGTACTGAATACCAGGAGTATCCTATGTGTACTGAATACCAGGAGTACCCTATGTGTACTGTATGGAAGGAGTATCCTATGTGTACTGAATACCAGGAGTACCCTATGTGTACTGAGTGCCAGGAGTACCCTATGTGTACTGAGTGCCAGAAGTACCCTATGTGTACTGAGTGCCAGGAGTATCCTATGTGTACTGAGTGCCAGGAGTACCCTATGTGTACTGAGTGCCAGGAGTATCCTATGTGTACTGAATACCAGGAGTATCCTATGTGTACTGAGTGCCAGGAGTATCCTATGTGTACTGAGTGCCAGGAGTACCCTATGTGTACTGAGTGCCAGGAGTATCCTATGTGTACTGAGTGCCAGGAGTATCCTATGTGTACTGAGTGCCAGAAGTACCCTATGTGTACTGAGTGCCAGGAGTATCCTATGTGTACTGAGTGCCAGGAGAACCCTATGTGTACTGCATACCAGGAGTACCCTATGTGTACTGCATACCAGGAGTACCCTATGTGTACTGAATACCAGGAGTATCCTATGTGTACTGAGTGCCAGGAGTATCCTATGTGTACTGAGTGCCAGGAGTATCCTGTGTGTACTGAGTGCCAGGAGTACCCTATGTGTACTGCATACCAGGAGTACCCTATGTGTACTGAATACCAGGAGTACCCTATGTGTACTGAGTGCCAGGAGTATCCGGTGTGTACTGAATACCAGGAGTATCCTATGTGTACTGAGTGCCAGGAGTATCCTATGTGTACTGAGTGCCAGGAGTATCCTATGTGTACTGAGTGCCAGGAGTATCCTATGTGTACTGAGTGCCAGGAGTATCCTATGTGTGCTGAGTGCCAGGAGTATCCTATGTGTACTGAATACCAGGAGTACCCTATGTGTACTGAATACCAGGAGAACCCTATGTGTACTGAATACCAGGAGTATCCTGTGTGTACTGAGTGCCAGGAGTATCCTGTGTGTACTGAATACCAGGAGTACCCTATGTGTGCTGAGTGCCAGGAGTACCCTATGTGTACTGAGTGCCAGGAGTATCCTATGTGTAGTGAGTGCAAGGAATATCCTATGTGTACTGAATACCAGGAGTACCCTATGTGTACTGAATGCCAGGAGTATCCTATGTGTACTGAGTGCCAGGAGTACCCTATGTGTACTGAATGCCAGGAGTACCCTATGTGTACTGAGTGCCAGGAGTATCCTATGTGTACTGAATACCAGGAGTACCCTATGTGTACTGAATGCCAGGAGTACCCTATGTGTACTGAGTGCCAGGAGTATCCTATGTGTACTGTGTGCCAGGAGTACCCTATGTGTACTGAGTGCCAGGAGTATCCTATGTGTGCTGAGTGCCAGGAGTATCCTATGTGTACTGAATACCAGGAGTACCCTATGTGTACTGAGTGCCAGGAGTACCCTATGTGTACTGAGTGCCAGGAGTATCCTATGTGTACTGAATACCAGGAGTATCCTATGTGTACTGAGTGCCAGAAGTACCCTATGTGTACTGAGTGCCAGTAGTACCCTATGTGTACTGAGTGCCAGGAGTATCCTATGTGTACTGAGTGCCAGGAGTATCCTATGTGTACTGAGTGCCAGAAGTACCCTATGTGTACTGAGTGCCAGGAGTATCCTATGTGTACTGAGTGCCAGAAGTACCCTATGTGTACTGAGTGCCAGGAGTATCCTATGTGTACTGAGTGCCAGGAGAACCCTATGTGTACTGAATACCAGGAGTATCCTGTGTGTACTGAGTGCCAGGAGTATCCTGTGTGTACTGAATACCAGGAGAACCCTATGTGTACTGAGTGCCAGGAGTATCCTGTGTGTACTGAATACCAGGAGTACCCTATGTGTACTGAGTGCCAGGAGTATCCTGTGTGTACTGAATACCAGGAGTACCCTATGTGTACTGAGTGCCAGGAGTATCCTATGTGTACTGAATACCAGGAGTACCCTATGTGTACTGAGTGCCAGGAGTATCCTGTGTGTACTGAATACCAGGAGTACCCTATGTGTACTGAGTGCCAGGAGTACCCTATGTGTACTGAGTGCCAGGAGTATCCTGTGTGTACTGAATACCAGGAGTACCCTATGTGTACTGAATACCAGGAGAACCCTATGTGTACTGAGTGCCAGGAGTATCCTGTGTGTACTGAATACCAGGAGTACCCTATGTGTACTAAGTGCCAGGAGTATCCTGTGTGTACTGAATACCAGGAGTACCCTATGTGTACTGAGTGCCAGGAGTATCCTATGTGTACTGAGTGCCAGGAGTATCCTGTGTGTACTGAATACCAGGAGTACCCTATGTGTACTGAATACCAGGAGTACCCTATGTGTACTGAGTGCCAGGAGTATCCTATGTGTACTGAATACCAGGAGTACCCTATGTGTACTGAGTGCCAGGAGTATCCTGTGTGTACTGAATACCAGGAGTACCCTATGTGTACTGAGTGCCAGGAGTACCCTATGTGTACTGAGTGCCAGGAGTATCCTATGTGTACTGAGTGCCAGGAGTACCCTATGTGTACTGAGTGCCAGGAGTATCCTATGTGTACTGAGTGCCAGGAGTACCCTATGTGTACTGAGTGCCAGGAGTACCCTATGTGTACTGAGTGCCAGGAGTACCCTATGTGTACTGAGTGCCAGGAGTACCCTATGTGTACTGAGTGCCAGGAGTACCCTATGTGTACTGAGTGCCAGGAGTACCCTATGTGTACTGAGTGCCAGGAGTATCCTATGTGTACTGAGTGCCAGGAGTACCCTATGTGTACTGAGTGCCAGGAGTATCCTATGTGTACTGAGTGCCAGGAGTATCCTGTGTGTACTGAATACCAGGAGAACCCTATGTGTACTGAGTGCCAGGAGTATCCTGTGTGTACTGAATACCAGGAGTACCCTATGTGTACTGAGTGCCAGGAGTATCCTGTGTGTACTGAATACCAGGAGTACCCTATGTGTACTGAGTGCCAGGAGTATCCTATGTGTACTGAGTGCAAGGAGTACCCTATGTGTACTGAGTGCCAGGAGTATCCTATGTGTACTGAGTGCCAGGAGTATCCTATGTGTACTGAGTGCCAGGAGAACCCTATGTGTACTGAGTGCCAGGAGTATCCTATGTGTACTGAGTGCCAGGAGTACCCTATGTGTACTGAGTGCCAGGAGTACCCTATGTGTACTGAGTGCCAGGAATATCCTATGTGTACTGAATACCAGGAGTACCCTATGTGTACTGAGTGCCAGGAGTACCCTATGTGTACTGAGTGCCAGGAGAACCCTATGTGTACTGAGTGCCAGGAGTACCCTATGTGTACTGCATACCAGGAGTACCCTATGTGTACTGAGTGCCAGGAGTACCCTATGTGTACTGAGTGCCAAGAGAACCCTATGTGTACTGAGTGCCAGGAGTATCCTGTGTGTACTGAATACCAGGAGTACCCTATGTGTACTGAGTGCCAGGAGTATCATATGTGTACTGAGTGCCAGGAGTATCATATGTGTACTGAGTGCCAGGAGTATCCTATGTGTACTGAGTGCCAGGAGTATCATATGTGTACTGAGTGCCAGGAGTATCCTATGTGTACTGAATGCCAGGAGTACCCTATGTGTACTGAATACCAGGAGTACCCTATGTGTACTGAGTGCCAGGAGTATCCTATGTGTACTGAGTGCCAGGAGTATCATATGTGTACTGAGTGCCAGGAGTACCCTATGTGTACTGAGTGCCAGGAGTATCCTATATGTACTGAATGCCAGGAGTACCCTATGTGTACTGAGTGCCAGGAGTATCATATGTGTACTGAGTGCCAGGAGTACCCTATGTGTACTGAGTGCCAGGAGTACCCTATGTGTACTGAATACCAGGAGTACCCTTTGTGTAGTGAATGCCAGGAGTATCCTATGTGTACTGAGTGCCAGGAGTATCCTATGTGTACTGAGTGCCAGGAGTACCCTATGTGTACTGAGTGCCAGGAGTATCCTATGTGTACTGAGTGCCAGGAGTATCCTATGTGTACTGAGTGCCAGGAGTATCATATGTGTACTGAGTGCCAGGAGTACCCTATGTGTACTGAGTGCCAGGAGTATCCTATGTGTACTGAGTGCCAGGAGTATCCTATGTGTACTGAATGCCAGGAGTACCCTATGTGTACTGAATACCAGGAGTACCCTATGTGTACTGAGTGCCAGGAGTACCCTATGTGTACTGAGTGCCAGGAGTATCATATGTGTACTGAGTGCCAGGAGTATCCTATGTGTACTGAATGCCAGGAGTACCCTATGTGTACTGAATACCAGGAGTACCCTATGTGTACTGAGTGCCAGGAGTACCCTATGTGTACTGAATACCAGGAGTACCCTATGTGTACTGAGTGCCAGGAGTACCCTATGTGTACTGAGTGCCAGGAGTACCCTATGTGTACTGAGTGCCAGGAGTACCCTATGTGTACTGAATGCCAGGAGTATCCTATGTGTACTGAATACCAGGAGTATCCTATGTGTACTGAGTGCCAGGAGTATCATATGTGTACTGAGTGCCAGGAGTACCCTATGTGTACTGAGTGCCAGGAGTATCCTATATGTACTGAATGCCAGGAGTACCCTATGTGTACTGAGTGCCAGGAGTATCATATGTGTACTGAGTGCCAGGAGTACCCTATGTGTACTGAGTGCCAGGAGTACCCTATGTGTACTGAATACCAGGAGTACCCTTTGTGTAGTGAATGCCAGGAGTATCCTATGTGTACTGAGTGCCAGGAGTATCCTATGTGTACTGAATGCCAGGAGTACCCTATGTGTACTGAGTGCCAGGAGTATCCTATGTGTACTGAGTGCCAGGAGTATCCTATGTGTACTGAGTGCCAGGAGTATCATATGTGTACTGAGTGCCAGGAGTACCCTATGTGTACTGAGTGCCAGGAGTATCCTATGTGTACTGAGTGCCAGGAGTATCCTATGTGTACTGAATGCCAGGAGTACCCTATGTGTACTGAATACCAGGAGTACCCTATGTGTACTGAGTGCCAGGAGTACCCTATGTGTACTGAGTGCCAGGAGTATCATATGTGTACTGAGTGCCAGGAGTATCCTATGTGTACTGAATGCCAGGAGTACCCTATGTGTACTGAATACCAGGAGTACCCTATGTGTACTGAGTGCCAGGAGTACCCTATGTGTACTGAATACCAGGAGTACCCTATGTGTACTGAGTGCCAGGAGTACCCTATGTGTACTGAGTGCGAGGAGTACCCTATGTGTACTGAATACCAGGAGTACCCTATGTGTACTGAGTGCCAGGAGTACCCTATGTGTACTGAATACCAGGAGTACCCTATGTGTACTGAATGCCAGGAGTACCCTATGTGTACTGAGTGCCAGGAGTACCCTATGTGTACTGAATACCAGGAGTACCCTATGTGTACTGAATACCAGGAGTACCCTATGTGTACTGAGTGCCAGGAGTATCCTATGTGTACTGAATACCAGGAGTACCCTATGTGTACTGAATGCCAGGAGTACCCTATGTGTACTGAGTGCCAGGAGTACCCTATGTGTACTGAATACCAGGAGTACCCTATGTGTACTGAGTGCCAGGAGTACCCTATGTGTACTGAATACCAGGAGTACCCTATGTGTACTGAATACCAGGAGTACCCTATGTGTACTGAGTGCCAGGAGTATCCTATGTGTGCTGAGTGCCAGGAGTACCCTATGTGTACTGAGTGCCAGGAGTATCCTATGTGTACTGAGTGCCAGGAGTATCCTATGTGTACTGAATACCAGGAGTACCCTATGTGTACTGAATGCCAGGAGTATCCTATGTGTACTGTATGGAAGGAGTATCCTGTGTGTACTGAATACCAGGAGTACCCTATGTGTACTGAATACCAGGAGTACCCTATGTGTACTGAGTGCCAGGAGTATCCTATGTGTACTGAGTGCCAGGAGTATCCTGTGTGTACTGAATACCAGGAGTACCCTATGTGTACTGAATGCCAGGAGTAC
The DNA here is from genome assembly GCA_027410445.1 of Discoglossus pictus. Taxonomy (NCBI): domain Eukaryota; kingdom Metazoa; phylum Chordata; class Amphibia; order Anura; family Alytidae; genus Discoglossus; species Discoglossus pictus. The sequence goes on from CM050176.1 coordinate 51,577,486, forward strand.
CCTATGTGTACTGAGTGCCAGGAGTATCCTGTGTGTACTGAATACCAGGAGTACCCTATGTGTACTGAATACCAGGAGAACCCTATTTGTACTGAGTGCCAGGAGTATCCTGTGTGTACTGAATACCAGGAGTACCCTATGTGTACTGAGTGCCAGGAGTACCCTATGTGTACTGAATGCCAGGAGTATCCTGTGTGTACTGAATACCAGGAGTACCCTATGTGTACTGAGTGCCAGGAGTACCCTATGTGTACTGAATGCCAGGAGTATCCTGTGTGTAGTTAGTGCCAGGAGTATCCTATGTGTACTGAATACCAGGAGTACCCTATGTGTACTGAGTGCCAGGAGTACCCTATGTGTACTGAGTGCCAGGAGTATCCTATGTGTACTGAGTGCCAGGAGAACCCTATGTGTACTGAATACCACGAGTACCCTATGTGTACTGAATACCACGAGTACCCTATGTGTACTGAATACCAGGAGTACCCTATGTGTACTGAAAGCCAGGAGTACCCTATGTGTACTGTATGGAAGGAGTATCCTATGTGTACTGAGTGCCAGGAGTATCCTATGTGTACTGAATACCACGAGTACCCTATGTGTACTGAATACCAGGAGTATCCTATGTGTACTGAGTGCCAGGAGTATCCTATGTGTACTGAGTGCCAGGAGTATCCTATGTGTACTGAGTGCCAGGAGTATCCTATGTGTACTGAGTGCCAGGAGTACCCTATGTGTACTGAATACCACGAGTACCCTATGTGTACTGAATACCAGGAGTACCCTATGTGTACTGAAAGCCAGGAGTACCCTATGTGTACTGTATGGAAGGAGTACCCTATGTGTACTGAGTGCCAGGAATATCCTATGTGTACTGAGTGCCAAGAGTACCCTATGTGTACTGTATGGAATGAGTATCCTATGTGTACTGAGTGCCAGGAGTATCCTATGTGTACTGTATGGAAGGAGTATCCTATGTGTACTGAATGCCAGGAGTATCCTATGTGTACTGAGTGCCAGGAATATCCTATGTGTACTGAGTGCCAGGAGAACCCTATGTGTACTGTATGGAATGAGTATCCTATGTTTACTGTGTGCCAGGAGTATTTTATGTGTACTGCGTGGAAGGAGTATCCTATGTGTACTGAGCACCAGGGGAACCCTATGTGCACTGAATGCCAGGAGTATCCTATGTGTACTGAATGCCAGGAGTATCCTGTGTGTACTGTATGGAAGGAGTATCCTATGTGTACTGAATGCCAGGAGTATCCTATGTGTACTGTATGGAAGGAGTATCCTATGTGTACTGAATGCCAGGAGTACCCTATGTGTACTGAATACCAGGAGTACCCTCTGTGTACTGAAAGCCAGGAGTACCCTATATGTACTGTATGGAAGGAGTATCCTATGTGTACTGAATACCAGGAGTACCCTATGTGTACTGAGTGCCAGAAATATCCTATGTGTACTGAGTGCCAAGAGTACCCTATGTGTACTGAGTGCCAGGAGTACCCTATGTGTACTGAATACCAGGAGTACCCTATGTGTACTGAAAGCCAGGAGTACCCTATATGTACTGTATGGAAGGAGTATCCTATGTGTACTGAGTGCCAAGAGTACCCTATGTGTACTGTATGGAAGGAGTATCCTATGTGTACTGAATGCCAGGAATATCCTATGTGTACTGAGTGCCAGGAATATCCTATGTGTACTGAGTGCCAGGAGAACCCTATGTGTACTGAGTGCCAGGAGTATCCTATGTGTACTGAGTGCCAGGGAAACCCTATGTGCACTGAATGCCAGGAGTATCCTGTGAGTAGTTAGTGCCAGGAGTATCCTATGTGTACTGTATGGAAGGAGTATCCTATGTGTACTGTATGGAAGGAGTATCCTATGTGTACTGAATGGAAGGAGTACCCTATGTGTACTGTATGGAAGGAGTATCCTATGTGTACTGAATACCAGGCGTACCCTATGTGTACTGTATGGAAGGAGTATCCTATGTGTACTGAGTGCCAGGAGTATCCTATGTGTACTGAAAGCCAGGAGTATCCTATATGTACTGTATGGAAGGAGTATCCTATGTGTACTGAGTGCCAGGAATATCCTATGTGTACTGAGTGCCAAGAGTACCCTATGTGTACTGAGTGCCAGGAATATCCTATGTGTACTGAGTGCCAAGAGTACCCTATGTGTACTGAGTGCCAGGAATATCCTATGTGTACTGAGTGCCAAGAGTACCCTATGTGTACTGAGTGCCAGGAATATCCTATGTGTACTGAGTGCCAAGAGTACCCTATGTGTACTGAGTGCCAGGAATATCCTATGTGTACTGAGTGCCAGGAGAACCCTATGTGTACTGTATGGAATGAGTATCCTATGTGTACTGCGTGGAAGGAGTATCCTACGTGTACTGAGTGCCAGGGAAACCCTATGTGCACTGAGTGCCAGAAGTATCCTGTGAGTAGTTAGTGCCAGGAGTATCCTATGTGTACTGTATGGAAGGAGTATCCTATGTGTACTGAATGGAAGGAGTATCCTATGTGTACTGTATGGAAGGAGTATCCTATGTGTACTGAATACCAGGAGTACCCTATGTGTACTGAATGCCAGGAGTATCCTGTGAGTAGTTAGTGCCAGGAGTACCCTATGTGTACTGAAAGCCAGGAGTACCCTATGTGTACTGAGTGCCAGGAGTACCCTATGTGTACTGTATGGAAGGAGTACCCTATGTGTACTGAAAGCCAGGAGTACCCTATGTGTACTGTATGGAAGGAGTACCCTATGTGTACTGTATGGAATGAGTATCCTATGTTTACTGTGTGCCAGGAGTACCCTATGTGTACTGAGCGCCAGGAGTACCCTATGTGTACTGTATGGAAGGAGTATCCTATGTGTACTGTATGGAAGGAGTATCCTATGTGTACTGTATGGAAGGAGTATCCTATGTGTACTGTATGGAAAGAGTACCCTATGTGTACTGAGTGCCAGGAGTATCCTATGTGTACTGTATGGTAGGAGTACCCTATGTGTACTGAGTGCCAGGAGTACCCTATGTGTACTGAGTGCCAGGAGTACCCTATGTGTACTGAGTGCCAGGAGTACCCTATGTGTACTGAGTGCCAGGAGTATCCTATGTGTACTGTATGGAAGGAGTATCCTATGTGTACTGTATGGAAGGAGTATCCTATGTGTACTGTATGGAAGGAGTATCCTATGTGTACTGTATGGAAGGAGTATCCTATGTGTACTGTATGGAAGGAGTATCCTATGTGTACTGTATGGAAGGAGTATCCTATGTGTACTGTATGGAAGGAGTATCCTATGTGTACTGTATGGAAGGAGTACCCTATGTGTACTGAATCCCAGGAGTATCCTATGTGTACTGAGTGACAGGAGTATCCTATGTGTACTGTATGGAAGGAGTACCCTATGTGTACTGAGTGCCAGGAGTATCCTATGTGTACTGTATGGAAGGAGTACCCTATGTGTACTGAATCCCAGGAGTATCCTATGTGTACTGAGTGACAGGAGTATCCTATGTGTACTGTATGGAAGGAGTACCCTATGTGTACTAGCTCTCTCATCTGTAATCTAATACCATGTAATACCTGTAATCTACCTTTCCCACCTTTTACATATCTAACACCTGTCCTGTATCTTACCATCCCTGACATTTACCCCATAACATCTACCTCTTCTATCGCCCCACCTCTATAGCCTGAGTACCTGCCCCACCTCTCCCACCAGTCGTATACCTCCAACCTCTGTTTGTTATCTATTTTTATCATCTTTCATCTACTTTAAGTGGTAGTCATCCCTCCATTCATCTTCCATCCATCCTTCCCTCCCTTCCTTCCTCCCTCCGTCCCTTCAATGATCCTCCTCCAATGATCTAATACTGGATACTTCCCTCCATACCTCTCTAAACCCATTCCTCCATTCATCATCCATCCATCCTTCCCTCCCTTCCTTCCTCCCTCCGTCCCTTCAATGATCCTCCTCCAATGATCTAATACTGGATACTTCCCTCCATACCTCTCTAAACCCATCCCTCCAATCATCTTCCATCCATCCTTCCCTCCCTTCCTTCCTCCCTCCGTCCCTTCAAGGATCCTCCTCCAATGATCTAATACTGGATACTTCCCTCCATACCTCTCTAAACCCATTCCTCCATTCATCATCCATCCATCCACCACCAACCTCTCATTTCCTTCTCCCACTTATCATCTATATCTCCCATCTGCTACTTTTATTTGTCATTAAGTAACAATGATTTCCGTGTCGCTAGGACGGCTTAGAATTAAGATGGCTCCGTAGTCCAGCTCAGGTCCTTGGGAATAATATACCTTACGTAACATGGCCCTAAAGCAATAACTCACAGGGTCATTTGGATCCATGCAGCTTCTCATCCGCGGCTCCAGGAGACCCAGAGTCAGACACTGCAGTACATACAGATAATGGCTCATCTCATCCCCAAGGACAGGCCAGCCATGGATAATGTGCTATGGGAGGCAAAGACCAGGGGTAAGTAGTCACTCAATACCCAGATACAGATACACACCATGAATGTCATGTAAATAATAATATGGAGCTCCTCACACCTAGTATGAGATGTAAATAACGATATGGAGCTCCTCACACCAAGTATGAGATGTAAATCATGATATGGAGCTCCTCACACCTAGTATAAGATGTAAATAACGATATGGAGCTCCTCACACCAAGTATGAGATGTAAATAACGATATGGAGCTCCTCACACCTAGTATAAGATGTAAATAACGATATGGAGCTCCTCACACCAAGTATGAGATGTAAATAACGATATGGAGCTCCTCACACCAAGTATGAGATGTAAATAACGATATGGAGCTCCTCACACGAAGTATGAGATGTAAATAATGATATGGAGCTCCTCACACCAAGTATGAGATGTAAATAACGATATGGAGCTCCTCACACCAAGTATGAGATGTAAATAACGATATGGAGCTCCTCACACCTAGTATGAGATGTAAATAACGATATGGAGCTCCTCACACCTAGTATGAGACATAAATCATGATATGGAGCTCCTCACACCTAGTATGAGATGTAAATAACAATATGGAGCTCCTCACACCAAGTATGAGATGTAAATAACGATATGGAGCTCCTCACACCAAGTATGAGATGTAAATAACGATATGGAGCTCCTCACACCTAGTATGAGATGTAAATAACGATATGGAGCTCCTCACACCTAGTATGAGATGTAAATCATGATATGGAGCTCCTCACACAAAGTATGAGATGTATATAATTATATGGAGCTCCTCGCACCAAGTATGAGATGTAAATAACGATATGGAGCTCCTCACACCTAGTATGAGATGTAAATAATGATATGGAGCACCTTACTCCAGGGATTTGATGTAAATAATGATATGGAGCTCCTCACACCTAGTATGAGATGTAAATAACGATATGGAGCTCCTCACACCTAGTATGAGATGTAAATAACGATATGGAGCTCCTCACACCTAGTATGAGACATAAATCATGATATGGAGCTCCTCACACCTAGTATGAGATGTAAATAACAATATGGAGCTCCTCACACCAAGTATGAGATGTAAATAACGATATGGAGCTCCTCACACCAAGTATGAGATGTAAATAACGATATGGAGCTCCTCACACCTAGTATGAGATGTAAATAACGATATGGAGCTCCTCACACCTAGTATGAGACATAAATCATGATATGGAGCTCCTCACACCAAGTATGAGATGTAAATAATGATATGTAGCTCCTAACACCTAGTATGAGATGTAAATCATGATATGGAGCACCTTACTCCAGGGATTTGATGTAAATAATGATATGGAGCTCCTCACACCTAGTATGAGATGTAAATAATGATATGGAGCTCCTCACACCTAGTATGAGACATAAATCATGATATGGAGCTCCTCACACCAAGTATGAGATGTAAATAATGATATGTAGCTCCTAACACCTAGTATGAGATGTAAATCATGATATGGAGCTCCTCACACCATGAATGTCATGTAAATAACGATATGGAGCTCCTCACACCATGAATGTCATGTAAATAATGATATGGAGCTCCTCACACCTAGTATGAGATGTAAATAACGATATGGAGCTCCTCACACCAAGTATGAGATGTAAATCATGATATGGAGCTCCTCACACCTAGTATAAGATGTAAATAACGATATGGAGCTCCTCACACCAAGTATGAGATGTAAATAACGATATGGAGCTCCTCACACCTAGTATAAGATGTAAATAACGATATGGAGCTCCTCACACCAAGTATGAGATGTAAATAACGATATGGAGCTCCTCACACCAAGTATGAGATGTAAATAACGATATGGAGCTCCTCACACCAAGTATGAGATGTAAATAATGATATGGAGCTCCTCACACCAAGTATGAGATGTAAATAACGATATGGAGCTCCTCACACCAAGTATGAGATGTAAATAACGATATGGAGCTCCTCACACCTAGTATGAGATGTAAATAACGATATGGAGCTCCTCACACCTAGTATGAGACATAAATCATGATATGGAGCTCCTCACACCTAGTATGAGATGTAAATAACAATATGGAGCTCCTCACACCAAGTATGAGATGTAAATAACGATATGGAGCTCCTCACACCAAGTATGAGATGTAAATAACGATATGGAGCTCCTCACACCTAGTATGAGATGTAAATAACGATATGGAGCTCCTCACACCTAGTATGAGATGTAAATCATGATATGGAGCTCCTCACACAAAGTATGAGATGTATATAATTATATGGAGCTCCTCGCACCAAGTATGAGATGTAAATAACGATATGGAGCTCCTCACACCTAGTATGAGATGTAAATAATGATATGGAGCACCTTACTCCAGGGATTTGATGTAAATAATGATATTGAGCTCCTCACACCTAGTATGAGATGTAAATAACGATATGGAGCTCCTCACACCTAGTATGAGATGTAAATAACGATATGGAGCTCCTCACACCTAGTATGAGACATAAATCATGATATGGAGCTCCTCACACCTAGTATGAGATGTAAATAACAATATGGAGCTCCTCACACCAAGTATGAGATGTAAATAACGATATGGAGCTCCTCACACCAAGTATGAGATGTAAATAACGATATGGAGCTCCTCACACCTAGTATGAGATGTAAATAACGATATGGAGCTCCTCACACCTAGTATGAGACATAAATCATGATATGGAGCTCCTCACACCAAGTATGAGATGTAAATAATGATATGTAGCTCCTAACACCTAGTATGAGATGTAAATCATGATATGGAGCACCTTACTCCAGGGATTTGATGTAAATAATGATATGGAGCTCCTCACACCTAGTATGAGATGTAAATAATGATATGGAGCTCCTCACACCTAGTATGAGACATAAATCATGATATGGAGCTCCTCACACCAAGTATGAGATGTAAATAATGATATGTAGCTCCTAACACCTAGTATGAGATGTAAATCATGATATGGAGCTCCTCACACCATGAATGTCATGTAAATAACGATATGGAGCTCCTCACACCATGAATGTCATGTAAATAATGATATGGAGCTCCTCACACCTAGTATGAGATGTAAATAACGATATGGAGCTCCTCACACCAAGTATGAGATGTAAATAATTATATGGAGCTCCTCGCACCAAGTATGAGATGTAAATAACGATATGGAGCTCCTCACACCTAGTATGAGATGTAAATAATGATATGGAGCTCCTCACACCTAGTATGAGATGTAAATAATGATATGGAGCTCCTCACACCTAGTATGAGATGTAAATAATGATATGGAGCTCCTCACACCAAGTATGAGATGTAAATAACGATATGGAGCTCCTCACACCAAGTATGAGATGTAAATAACGATATGGAGCTCCTCACACCAAGTATGAGATGTAAATAACAATATGGAGCTCCTCACACCAAGTATGAGATGTAAATAACGATATGGAGCTCCTCACACCAAGTATGAGATGTAAATAATGATATGGAGCTCCTCACACCTAGTATGAGATGTAAATAACGATATGGAGCTCCTCACACCTAGTATGAGACATAAATCATGATATGGAGCTCCTCACACCAAGTATGAGATGTAAATAATGATATGTAGCTCCTAACACCTAGTATGAGATGTAAATCATGATATGGAGCACCTTACTCCAGGTATTTGATGTAAATAATGATATGTAGCTCCTAACACCTAGTATGAGATGTAAATCATGATATGGAGCTCCTCACACCATGAATGTCATGTAAATAACGATATGGAGCTCCTCACACCATGAATGTCATGTAAATAATGATATGGAGCTCCTCACACCTAGTATGAGATGTAAATAACGATATGGAGCTCCTCACACCAAGTATGAGATGTAAATAATTATATGGAGCTCCTCGCACCAAGTATGAGATGTAAATAACGATATGGAGCTCCTCACACCTAGTATGAGATGTAAATAATGATATGGAGCTCCTCACACCTAGTATGAGATGTAAATAATGATATGGAGCTCCTCACACCTAGTATGAGATGTAAATAATGATATGGAGCTCCTCACACCAAGTATGAGATGTAAATAACGATATGGAGCTCCTCACACCAAGTATGAGATGTAAATAACGATATGGAGCTCCTCACACCAAGTATGAGATGTAAATAACGATATGGAGCTCCTCACACCAAGTATGAGTTGTAAATAACGATATGGAGCTCCTCACACCTAGTATGAGATGTAAATAATAATATGGAGCTCCTCACACCTAGTATGAGATGTATATCATGATATGGAGCTCCTCACACCAAGTATGAGATGTAAATAACGATATGGAGCTCCTCACACCAAGTATGAGATGTAAATAACGATATGGAGCTCCTCACACCAAGTATGAGATGTAAATAACGATATGGAGCTCCTCACACCAAGTATGAGATGTAAATAACGATATGGAGCTCCTCACACCTAGTATGAGATGTAAATAACGATATGGAGCTCCTCACACCTAGTATGAGACATAAATCATGATATGGAGCTCCTCACACCAAGTATGAGATGTAAATAACGATATGGAGCTCCTCACATCTAGTATGAGATGTAAATAACGATATGGAGCTCCTCACACCTAGTATGAGACATAAATCATGATATGGAGCTTCTCACACCAAATATGAGATGTAAATAATGGTATGAAGCTCCTCACACCTAGTATGAGATGTAAATCGTAATATGGAGCTCCTCACACCATGAATGTCATGTAAATAACGATATGGAGCTCCTCACACCAAGTATGAGATGTAAATAACAATATGGAGCTCCTCACACCAAGTATGAGATGTAAATAACGATATGGAGCTCCTCACACCAAGTATGAGATGTAAATAACGATATGGAGCTCCTCACACCAAGTATGAGATGTAAATAACAATATGGAGCTCCTCACACCAAGTATGAGATGTAAATAACGATATGGAGCTCCTCACACCAAGTATGAGATGTAAATAATGATATGGAGCTCCTCACACCTAGTATGAGATGTAAATAACGATATGGAGCTCCTCACACCTAGTATGAGACATAAATCATGATATGGAGCTCCTCACACCAAGTATGAGATGTAAATAATGATATGTAGCTCCTAACACCTAGTATGAGATGTAAATCATGATATGGAGCACCTTACTCCAGGTATTTGATGTAAATAATGATATGTAGCTCCTAACACCTAGTATGAGATGTAAATCATGATATGGAGCTCCTCACACCATGAATGTCATGTAAATAACGATATGGAGCTCCTCACACCATGAATGTCATGTAAATAATGATATGGAGCTCCTCACACCTAGTATGAGATGTAAATAACGATATGGAGCTCCTCACACCAAGTATGAGATGTAAATAATTATATGGAGCTCCTCGCACCAAGTATGAGATGTAAATAACGATATGGAGCTCCTCACACCTAGTATGAGATGTAAATAATGATATGGAGCTCCTCACACCTAGTATGAGATGTAAATAATGATATGGAGCTCCTCACACCTAGTATGAGATGTAAATAATGATATGGAGCTCCTCACACCAAGTATGAGATGTAAATAACGATATGGAGCTCCTCACACCAAGTATGAGATGTAAATAACGATATGGAGCTCCTCACACCAAGTATGAGATGTAAATAACGATATGGAGCTCCTCACACCAAGTATGAGTTGTAAATAACGATATGGAGCTCCTCACACCTAGTATGAGATGTAAATAATAATATGGAGCTCCTCACACCTAGTATGAGATGTATATCATGATATGGAGCTCCTCACACCAAGTATGAGATGTAAATAACGATATGGAGCTCCTCACACCAAGTATGAGATGTAAATAACGATATGGAGCTCCTCACACCAAGTATGAGATGTAAATAACGATATGGAGCTCCTCACACCAAGTATGAGATGTAAATAACGATATGGAGCTCCTCACACCTAGTATGAGATGTAAATAACGATATGGAGCTCCTCACACCTAGTATGAGACATAAATCATGATATGGAGCTCCTCACACCAAGTATGAGATGTAAATAACGATATGGAGCTCCTCACATCTAGTATGAGATGTAAATAACGATATGGAGCTCCTCACACCTAGTATGAGACATAAATCATGATATGGAGCTTCTCACACCAAATATGAGATGTAAATAATGGTATGAAGCTCCTCACACCTAGTATGAGATGTAAATCGTAATATGGAGCTCCTCACACCATGAATGTCATGTAAATAACGATATGGAGCTCCTCACACCAAGTATGAGATGTAAATAACAATATGGAGCTCCTCACACCAAGTATGAGATGTAAATCATGATATGGAGCTCCTCACACCAAGTATGAGATGAAAATAACGTTATGGATCTCCCCACATCAAGTATGAGATGTAAATAACGATATGGAGCTCCTCACACCAAGTATGAGACATAAATCATGATATGGAGCACCTTACTCCAGGGATTTGATGTAAATAATTATATGGAGCTCCTCACACCAAGTATGAGATGTAAATCATGATATGGAGCTCCTCACACCTAGTATGAGACATAAATCATGATATGGAGCACCTTACTCCAGGGATTTGATGTAAATAATTATATGGAGCTCCTCACACCAAGTATGAGATGTAAATAACGATATGGAGCTCCTCACACCAAGTATGAGATGTAAATCATGATATGGAGCTCCTCACACCAAGTATGAGATGTAAATCATGATATGGAGCTCCTCACACCAAGTATGAGATGTAAATCATGATATGGAGCTCCTCACACGACATATGAGATCTAAATCATGATATGGAGCTCCTCACACCATGAATGTTATGTAAATCATGATATGGAGCTCCTCACACCTAGTATGAGATGTAAATCATGATATGGAGCTACTCACACCAAGTATGAGACATAAATCATGATATGGAGCTCCTCACACCTAGTATGAGATGTAAATCATGATATGGATCTCCTCACACCAAGTATGAGATGTAAATCATGATATGGAGCTCCTCACACCGAGTATGAGATAAATAACTATATGGAGCTCCTCACACCAATTATGAGATAAATAACTATATGGACCGCCTCACACACAGTATGAGATGTAAATCATGATATGGAGCTCCTCACACCATGAATGTTATGTAAATCATGATATGGAGCTCCTCACACCTAGTATGAGATGTAAATCATGATATGGAGCTCCTCACACCACGTTTGAGATGTAAATCATGATATGGAGCTACTCACACCAAGTATGAGATGTAAATCATGATATGGAGCTCCTCACACCACGTATGAGATGTAAATCATGATATGGATCTCCTCACACCAAGTATGAGATGTAAATCATGATATGGAGCTCCTCACACCACGTATGAGATGTAAATCATGATATGGAGCTCCTCACACCAAGTATGAGATGTAAATAACTATATGGAGCTCCTCACACCAAGTATGAGATGTAAATAACGATATGGAGCTCCTCACACCTAGTATGAGATGTAAATAATGATATGGAGCTCCTCACACCAAGTATGAGATGTAAATAACTATATGGAGCTCCTCACACCAAGTATGAGATGTAAATAACGATATGGAGCTCCTCACACCTAGTATGAGATGTAAATAACGATATGGAGCTCCTTACTCCAGGAATGTAACGTAAATAACTATATGGAGCTCTTTACACAAATAATGTGATATAAATGGCTATATGGAGTTCCTCACACCAGCAATGTGAAAAAAGTGACTTTATGGTGCCCTTCATAACAGAAAATGGATGTGAATAACTATATGGATCTCCTCGCACAAGGAATGTTATATAAACAACTATATGGAGCTCTTCACAATATGAATGTAATGTAAATAGTTACATGGTGCTCCTCAGACAAGGAATGCAATATCAATGACTATATGGAGCTCCTCACACTAGAAATTTCATATAAATGACTATATGGTGATTATCAAGCAAGGAATGTGATATAAACAATTAAACACAAGATATATACATCTAAATAACGGTATGGAGTTCTTCACACAAGTGATATACACGACCATATGGAGCTCCCATATATATATATATAGAGAGATGTCTCACCTTGTGAATAAACTGTCTCATTTGCTTCTTCCAAAGATAATTTAGCATCTCCTGAAAAGGGACAATATGGGACATCTCATTAGACACCGTCACCCAACAGGGAGTTATTTTATCTGAAAGAGCATTAAAAACTACCTTACCTTGTACTGGCTGTTTTTCTCTACAGTAAATAATTCCTGAGATATTCGGCATTGATCTTACTTAGTACCTCAGATCAGCTAATTAATATTTGGGAGCAGAAAAGGAATGCAGCACCAACAACATGGAATGTTTCAGGAGTGATTCATTTTAGAAAAAATGGCAAATACAATGTATGGCCAGTTTGCTCTTTAAGGGGACAGAGCCCTTTTAAGGTACAAAGTTGCAGTCAGCCATGAATCATCTGTGATTCTGATTTAGTAGACCTTGCCCCCTCTGCCCACAGATCACTTACCCCTCGCTCTCTGTCTCCTGCTCTCTGCAGCAGAGCTACTAACAGCGCCATGACTTTAATCTGCATCTCCTGATTGGGCCTGCAGGGGCAATATAGAGACACACTGATAGAGACACTGATAGAGACACACTGATAGAGACACACTGATAGAGACACTGATAGAGACACACTGATAGAAAAACTGATAGAGACACACTGATAGAGACACTGATAGAGGCACACTGATAGAGACACTGATAGAGAAACACTGATAGAGACACACTGATAGAGACACTGATAGAGACACACTGATAGAGACACACTGATAGAGACACTGATAGAGACACACTGATAGAGACACACTGATAGAGACACACTGATAGAGACACACTGGTAGAGACACTGATAGAGACACACTGATAGAGACACGCTGATAGAGACACTGATAGAGACACAGTGATAGAGACACGCTGATAGAGACACGCTGATAGAGACACACTGGTAGAGACACTGATAAAGACACACTGATAGACACACTGATAGACACACTGATAGAGACACACTGATAGAGACACTGATAGAGACACACTGATAGAGACACACTGATAGAGACACACTGATAGAGACACACTGGTAGAGACACTGATAGAGACACACTGATAGAGACACGCTGATAGAGACACGCTGATAGAGACACACTGATAGAGACACTGATAGAGACACACTGATAGAGACACACTGATAGAGACACACTGATAGAGACACACTGATAGAGACACACTGATAGAGACACGCTGATAGAGACACTGATAGAGACACAGTGATAGAGACACAGTGATAGAGACACGCTGATAGAGACACGCTGATAGAGACACACTGGTAGAGACACTGATAGAGACACACTGATAGACACACTGATAGACACACTGATAGACACACTGATAGAGACACACTGATAGAGACACTGATAGAGACACGCTGATAGAGACACGCTGATAGAGACACTGATAGAGACACGCTGATAGAGACACGCTGATAGAGACACACTGATAGAGACACACTGATAGAGACACGCTGATAGAGACACTGATAGAGACACACTGATAGAGACATGCTGATAGAGACACGCTGATAGAGACACTGATAGAGACACACTGATAGACACACTGATAGAGACACACTGATAGAGACACGCTGATAGAGACACGCTGATAGAGACACACTGGTAGAGACACTGATAGAGACACACTGATAAACACACTGATAGAGACACACTGATAGAGACACTGATAGAGACACGCTGATAGAGACACGCTGATAGAGACACACTGATAGAGACACTGATAGAGACACACTGATAGAGACACGCTGATAGAGACACACTGATAGAGACACGCTGATAGAGACATGCTGATAGAGACACGCTGATAGAGACACGCTGATAGAGACACACTGATAGAGACACGCTGATAGAGACACACTGATAGAGACACACTGATAGAGACACTGATAGAGGCACACTGATAGAGACACACTGATAGAGACACGCTGATAGAGACACGCTGATAGAGACACACTGATAGACACACTGATAGAGACACACTGATAGAGACACTGATAGAGGCACACTGATAGAGACACACTGATAGAGACACTGATAGAGGCACACTGATAGAGGCACACTGATAGAGACACACTGATAGAGACACGCTGATAGAGACACACTGATAGACACACTGATAGAGACACACTGATAGAGACATGCTGATAGAGACACACTGATAGAGACACGCTGATAGAGACACACTGATAGAGACACACTGATAGACACACTGATAGAGACACACTGATAGAGACGCTGATAGAGACACGCTGATAGAGACACGCTGATAGACACACTGATAGAGACACACTGATAGAGACACTGATAGAGACATGCTGATAGAGACACGCTGATAGAGACACGCTGATAGAGACACGCTGATAGAGACATGCTGATAGAGACACGCTGATAGAGACACGCTGATAGAGACACTGAAAGAGGCACACTGATAGAGACACACTGATAGAGACACTGAAAGAGACACACTGATAGAGACACTGATAGAGACACACTGATAGAGACACACTGATAGAGACACGCTGATAGAGACACTGAAAGAGGCACACTGATAGAGACACACTGATAGACACACTGATAGAGGCACACTGATAGAGACACTGATAGAGACACACTGATAGAGAGACTGATAGAGACACACTGATAGAGACACTGATAGACACACTGATAGAGACACACTGATATAGGCACACTGATAGAGACACGCTGATAGAGACACTGATAGAGACACACTGATAGAGACACGCTGATAGAGACACGCTGATAGAGACACACTGATAGAGACACTGAAAGAGGCACACTGATAGAGACACACTGATAGAGACAGGCTGATAGAGACACGCTGATAGAGGCACACTGATAGAGACACTGATAGACACACTGATAGAGACACTGATAGAGACACACTGATAGAGACACTGATAGAGACACTGATAGAGACACTGATAGAGACACACTGATAGAGACACACTGATAGAGACACTGATAGAGACACTGATAGAGACACACTGATAGAGACACGCTGATAGAGACACTGATAGAGACACGCTGATAGAGACACCCTGATAGAGACACACTGATAGAGACAGGCTGATAGAGACACGCTGATAGAGACACTGATAGAGACACACTGATAGAGACACTGATAGAGACACTGATAGGGACACACTGATAGAGACACTGATAGAGGCACACTGATAGAGACACTGATAGAGACACACTGATATAGGCACACTGATAGAGACACAGATAGAGACACACTGATAGAGACACTGAAAGAGGCACACTGATAGAGACACACTGATAGAGACACACTGATAGAGACAGGCTGATAGAGACACGCTGATAGAGGCACACTGATAGAGACACTGATAGAGACACACTGATAGAGACACTGATAGAGACACTGATAGGGACACACTGATAGAGACACTGATAGAGGCACACTGATAGAGACACTGATAGAGACACACTGATAGAGACACTGATAGAGACACACTGATAGAGACACGCTGATAGAGACACTGATAGAGACACGCTGATAGAGACACGCTGATAGAGACACGCTGATAGAGACACACTGATAGAGACACTGATAGAGACACTGAGAGAGACACACTGATAGAGACACTGATAGAGACACGCTGATAGAGACACACTGATAGAGACACTGAAAGAGACACTGATAGAGACACACTGATAGAGACACTGATAGAGGCACACTGATAGAGACACACTGATAGAGACACTGATAGAGGCACACTGATAGAGACACACTGATAGAGACACACTGATAGAGACACTGATAGAGGCACTGATAGACACACTGATAGAGACACACTGATAGAGACACTGATAGAGACACTGATAGAGACACGCTGATAGAGACACACTGATAGAGACACACTGATAGAGACACACTGATACACACTGATAAAGACACACTGATAGAGGCACACTGATAGAGACACGCTGATAGAGACACGCTGATAGAGACACTGATAGAGGGACACTGATAGAGACACACTGATAGAGACACTGATAGAGGCACTGATAGAGACACTGATAGAGACACGCTGATAGAGACACTGATAGAGACACTGATAGAGACACGCTGATAGAGACACTGAAAGAGGCACACTGATAGAGACACTGATAGAGACACACTGATAGAGACACTGATAGAGACACGCTGATTGAGACACTGATAGAGACACGCTGATAGAGACACGCTGATAGAGACACTGATAGAGGGACACTGATAGAGACACACTGATAGAGACACTGATAGAGGCACTGATAGAGACACTGATAGAGACACGCTGATAGAGACACTGATAGAGACACTGATAGAGACACGCTGATAGAGATACTTATAGAGGCACACTGATAGAGACACTGATAGAGACACACTGATAGAGACACTGACAGAGACACGCTGATAGAGACACTGATAGAGACACACTGTTAGAGACACTGATAGAGACACGCTGATTGAGACACTGATAGAGACACACTGATAGAGATACTTATAGAGGCACACTGATAGAGACACACTGATAGAGACACTGATAGAGGCAAACTGATAGAGACACGCTTATAGAGACACGTTGATAGAGACACTGATAGAGACAAACTAATAGAGACACGCTGATAGAGGCACTGATAAAGACACTGATAGAGGGACACTGATAGAGACACACTGATAGAGACACACATAGAGGCACACTGATAGAGACACTGATAGAGACACACTGATAGAGACACTGATAGAGACACACTGTTAGAGACACTGATAGAGACACACTGATTGAGACACTGATAGAGACACACTGATAGAGATACTTATAGAGGCACACAGATAGAGACACACTGATAGAGACACTGATAGAGGCAAACTGATAGAGACACGCTGATAGAGACACGTTGATAGAGACACTGATAGAGACACGCTGATAGAGGCACTGATAGAGGGACACTGATAGAGACACACTGATAGAGACACACTGACTGTCACTGAGACATGCTGACAGAGATTGTTTACCTGAGGCAGTCTACTGAGATCCCAGACACTCTCCATGTGTCTCTCTCTCAAGGGAAAAGAAAGGGAGTGCACCCAGATACCTGCACTCACTAAGATACTTGAATTGTCAGACACATTGACACTTTCTCAGTAAACAAGGCCTGGTGAGATCCGACACTCACATTTAGATGATACTCAAACAAGGACTAGCATCTCATCTGTGTTTTCATGGGTTGGAGCCAAGCTAGGAGCTGGACTAAAAGCTAAATCAGGACTAACATATCATCTATATGATAAAATAGTAGGACATTGGGGTATAAACAGTATGGTTAGTCAGCCTCCACTTGTATATTTGACATCACTCTCTGTTAGATATACAAGTGGAGGCTTACTAACCATACTGTTTACACCCCAATGCCCTACTATTTTATTATATCTAATGACATAGGTTTTGCCCCCTATGTGGCAAAGCTTAACCCTATGATATCATTCTTAAACAGACAGGTGTCATCTAATTGTGTTCATTTTCCAGGTTGGGCAACTCGACCTCTGATTGACTGATAACATTAAGCATTAAGTCAATCAGAGCCAGGCGAGTTAGGACACGTCTCCATAGGCCTTCCTTCTAGGGTGTACGTTACCTGCTACCTCTTGACTGGCTTCTCATGGAAAAGGTGCTCTACCTAATATTTAGGGGTTATAACTCCTGTTTGATCCTGTGATTCTTCTACTCTGATGTCCCAGATCTGATCACCAGGCACTGAGAAGCCCATCCTTGACATGGTCCTGCATCCAAGGCAGGATGGTTCAGCAGCCGATGGGGACCCTCTCCTCTGGGTCGTAACACTATGCTTTCATGGATTAGCGCCAAGCTAAGAGAAGGACTTACGGCTGAAGGAGAAAAAGCAGTCTGTCCAGGGTGACTTCCTGATGGACCAGCTCTCCAAGGTTGGCATTGCTCTGGACCACACTCTCTAGAATAGCAAGTGAGAGCTGAGTGATCTCTGCAGCCATCAAGTTCTTATTCACAAATGTCACCATCTGAGGAGACACAGGTAGTTATCATTAGCCTAGTGAGAACAATCAGTCCTTTGGAGCATGTGACAATACACTAATTATACAAATATGAGGACAAAATCATGGAAATGGCAAGCAAGGCAATGGCTCATCTTCAGACAAATACAATAGAAACAGATCTGATTACAGATAAGAACCAAAATGGCCCATATACCCTGTCCATTTTATCTAACAAAAATCTTGGCTTAGTTAATCCTCGGGAGGGTCTTCACTTATCCCAGGTATGTGGGATCTTGCCGCTATATACTGCCCTTTCTGTAAATGAATTACTGTTTCTCTGAAGGGAAGGCCAGTGTCTCTAGTGCATGACGTGGTCTTTCCTTCCATATCTTCCTTTCATTTAGTGTTTGTTTGGTGGTCTGGTGAAGGAGATATAAAAACCCTATCCTATCCTCCAACATGTTTTGGAGCATTCTGTGGTCCACAGAGAGGACAATGCTTTCCATAAGATGTGTAATATGGACAAACGCTCTCCAGAATTGTACTGAAGGGGGAGAATAGACCTCTTCCTTACCCTGTGTATAAATGTTGTGCTGAAAGTCTCCCACGAAACAAAGCCGTGCTCCATCAACTCTAAGATCGCTCTCAGCGTGTGACACATCACCTCTCCCAACCTGAAATGAAGAGGAGAAATGAGAGAGTAACAGACAGAATCTTCCTGAAAGAAACCACTCAGGGAGCCGAGCTTAGCACTAGAGGTGTCACAAACCCCCCAACAGAGCCCCGAGAATCACATGACCCCGAATGTCACCCCAACAAGACACAGAGATAGATACTACAAGGTGTTTATTAATGTCAAACTAGGGACCAGAAATCTCCAGGAAAATGGCAACCAAAGAAAGACAAGAAGAAACAAGAGATGGTGATCTTGGGTGGGACAAGATAAATAGGCACATATATTCAATAAGATGGGCCTGAGATAAACCCCATCTATAGCTGATCAAGAATTGCTTTTAAGCCTGGCCCGTTGGGGGTCTTGAACAGTTAGGGGATCCTTTTATGTTCTGTGGGAAACAAACAGCTCTGGTAACTGGGTTATGGTGCAGATTGACGATCGATAGTGGGCATTAAAATAATTATAAGAAACAAAAGAATATTAAGAGGACCGTGTGGATCAGCAGTTAAGAAGGTCAGTGTCGGAGGGGATGGGATGTGTCATACCTCCCTGTTTAAGAAAAGGTCCAGCTATCACCACATGGAAGGAGAATCCATTAACTCTGTGGTTACACTTATCTATGACCACAGAGTGAGGACACGTCCATCTTGAGTGCTAGCTCTGCTTCTCTTGGGGCTATTTTGTCTTGTTCCTCTGATTCTATTTGATTTGATTCTTGTTTTGTGACCTCTTCTTCCTTCTGCCCCCCCCCCCCCTCCCCCATCCTACAGGTCTCTTCTTGTTTTCTCAGTCTACTGTCTCTCCTACTCACAGACTCGCTTCTCTTCTTCTTTTATTTTCTCCTGGCTCTCATACACCCATGGCTCCTTTTCCCTGGTTCTCCACACCTCTTCTTGTTGTATATACCTGCTTCCCCTTTCCCATGGGTTTCTCTACACCTTCTTCTCTCACTTTACTCCACTTATCTGGTTGTTCTCTTGTTCACATTGGTTGCTCCTTTATCTCTGGTTCCCTCACCATTTCATACCCCCCTGGTATGTTGTTCTCTTGTCCATAGTTCTTCTTCTAGTTCTTTGTATTTCTGGTTCTGGAGCAATGTGTCTATGTGGGATCTAAAGGAGTTTCAGTGACTATGATGGGATTTTAGGGTCAATAATGTGAAAGGTAATGGTAAATCTGGCATCTAGTAGATCTACCAGAGGCTGGTTAAGATCCCTTAGTTAAGAGAAGATGTGAAGAAAGTTACTAAAGCCTCACTCTTTTTCCTCCTCCACAGTCCGGGAGAGGATGTGCACACCATCTCGACTGATGAACTCCTGGGCAAATGTGACATCTCGGGCCAGAAGAGTGAGCTTCTTCAGAGAGTCTGACTTCACATCGATGTTATAACTCTGAGCTCCAGTGCAAAGGCTGCTGGCCTCCTTGTCCTGTGAGACAATGATGGAGAGGGTCATCAGCCAAGCACAAAGGGTACCAAGGAGAAACATCACATAACGGAGAAAATCAGCCAGGAGAAATCAAACACAGAGTCAAATCAGAACTGAGTAATCAAATTCAATTAAATGAGCCCCAAGCAGAGAGACTTAGTGATAAATCAGAGGATGGAGGAAGCCACCAGGAGCAAGAAACCGAAGAGCTAAATACATGAAGCGCGAATGACTAGCAGCCACATTAAATTCAAAGACAGTAAGTCCAACGTGAAGCTTGCAACAGCTGCGGGCTTGAAATGTGGCCGATTTACGGTGCTATTAAATTAGAACGGGCTACAAGTTAACAGCTAGAGACGCAAACCCGTAAACCATTTATCGGCCGTCGGATTTGCGGGGCTTGAACGTAATCAATTAGTTAAACTCGTAGTTACGGGTTTAGACGGAGCCAATGGAAAAAGAGATCATCCTCATTACATCACGAAAAAGGGGAGGTTGGATTTCAAAGTGTTACGGGTTCAATTACGAGTTACGATCGGACCCACATTCCAGTCATAATGCAACATTAATAAAGCAGCAAATATGATATTCTATCACATGCGGATTACAGTATATGTATTAACACATTGATTGCCGGGATCGATATAACACAGAAATTATACATGAAATAAAGTACTTTATTTGGGCCGAATTGCGGGCTTGAGAATGTTGTACTATTTATTCTAAGACCTAACATCACTTTCCCTTTTAATATTAGTACAGTAGTGTGTTATTATTTGCTTTACAAGTGCTACGTATTGGACTTTACACCTTGCGGGTCCTCCCCAGCACTCGTTGGCCTTTGGGCTCCATTTGTGTTTTATGGGCTCGCTCGCAAGTGACTTAGTGGCAAATTAATAGCTAAATTGGAAACGTAGCAGTTACGGGCTTGACAGATCAAATGGTTTACGTCCGCAAAGTTCAACGTTGTTCATCCCGTAGGCTTTTTTGGCAGAAAACCCGCAGATCTGCAGCGGCCTTCTTTACGGGGCTAAGCAGTAAGCCTTACTTTCTACGCTAACATGTAGCCTGAATTTAATGGGGCTGTAGGAGGGCAGAATCAGACAACATAGAAATCAGTCAGCAACAAATAAATGAAGAGAGAAATCAGCTCACAGCTATGAAAAGACAAAGGAATACAGTCACATGATCACAGCGGCGATCAGACACGCACAGTTACATGCAGACAGACATCAATCACAGGCAGGAATCAGCCAAGCAATCAAAGACGGGGTGAAATCAGCCCAAAGCAAACGAATAAGATAGGACAATCAGCCAAGAGCAATCGGGCCTGGAATATGATGATACAAACAGAGATTGGAGGATTTAGCCACCAAATATCAAAGACTGACCAATCAGAGCAAAGCAACACAAAGACAACATCAGAATAAACAAACACAGAGTGAAATCTGCACATGATAAAGAAATACACGTAATTCCTGACATCATCTAGAACTGGGACACGTTATTAAAGATTAGAGTGATCTTGAACAGAAATCATATCAGGTCAGAGTAGCCTAGAACTGGAATACATTACTATTATACAAGAATGATCTAGATCAGGGAAGGACTAATATTGGGTAATAGTGATCTAGAACTACATACATCACTATAAGATTAGAGTGATCTAGATCAGGTAAGCATTAATATTGGGAGGGAGGGATCTAGAACTAAATACATTATTATAGGATGATAGTGATCTAGATCAGGAAGCATTCTCATTGGTTAAGAGTGATCTAGAGCTAGAATACATTACTATTCAATCAGAGTGATCTAGAGTAGAAATACAATCATATCAGGTAGTAGTAGTAGTAGTAGTAGTAGTAGTAGTAGTAGTATTAATAATAGTGTTGTTGTAGTAGTAGTAGTAGTAGTAGTAGTAGTAGTAGTAGTGTAGTAGTAGTAGTAATAGTGTTGTTGTAGTAGTAGTAGTAGTAGTGTAGTAGTAGCGTAGTAGTAGTAGTAGTAGTAGTAGTAGTAGTGTAGTAGTGTAGTAGTAGTAGTATAGTAGTAGTAGTATAGTAGTAGTAGTAGTAGTAGTAGTGTAGTAGTAGCGTAGTAGTAGTAGTAGTAGTAGTAGTGTAGTAGTAGTAGTAGTAGTAGTAGTAGTAGTAGTAGTGTAGTAGTAGCGTAGTAGTAGTAGTAGTAGTAGTGTAGTAGTGTAGTAGTAGTAGTATAGTAGTAGTAGTGTAGTAGTAGTAGTATAGTAGTAGTAGTAGTAGTAGTAGTAGTGTAGTAGTAGTAGTATAGTAGTAGTAGTAGTAGTAATAGTGTAGTAGTAGTAGTAGTAGTAGTAGTAGTGTAGTAGTAGCGTAGTAGTATTAGTAGTAGTAGTAGTAGTGTAGTAGTGTAGTAGTAGTAGTATAGTAGTAGTAGTAGTAGTAGTAGTAGTAGTAGTAGTATAGTAGTTATAGTGTAGTAGTAATATTATAAACAGCTGGCACCAGGATTGGGATGGGATGTGTAATCAGACCAAATAAATCAGCCGTGCACAGAATATAAATCTAATCTCTGATAACTTACCGGGGAAGTCGTGAGTCTCAGGATGCTGCCATTTTTTATTTCCATGCGATTCTACAAGAGAAGAAGCATATTAGTGATCCAATGACAACCAATGTGAACGCGTCCCCCCATCAGAGTTTTTTCACACTTCCGACCCCTGCATTCATCTCCTTTTTTCTAAGATACTCCATTATATCACAATTCTTGCACTTAATACATTCTGAAGATGTGAGGAGCTGTCGGTTTCAAATAATACAGACCACAAATTCATCTTAGTCTGTGGTGGCAATCAGAGTGAAAGAAGCCCACCATGTACAGAGTCCAGTGAGCATGGCACGTTACTATCCATGTTTGCATGAATAAAACAAACTAGAAAACATGTTTCCAGTTCACAACACCAAGAAATACAGTGGTCCTATTGCATTCTGGGAAACAAGGTAGGGTTATGCAAATCAGCTCATAATGTATTTCACTCTTTGTCTAAAATAATTTTAACATGGCTCAATTATAGCAAATGCCTGCCATTACAACACAAGCCAGGAGCCCTACCCACAGACAGTACAGTTACTTTTGGTTATCATTAGTGTGGACAGACCTCTAATCTGTACCATGATTTGTGGGACATGGCTACGAACCACAAATACATTTATCTCAGACTACCCTGTGTCCAGCTCAGGATCCCAAGAATTCAATTGTTGTTACAGAATGTATTAAGGACACTGTATTTCTTGGGATTCTCCCAGTGTGCACTGCTTCAGAAGTGCTTACAATAATATAAATAAATCTGTAATGAAGAATTATCCAGACATCGACTCACAAGCTCAGTGATGTATTCTTGGTGTCCATCCACATACTGGAGAGCGTACTGCTCAGAGTTACTAATGTTCCACCTACGGGACAGAAAGAGGAGAGCTGAGGGGCCGCATTGAAGGGTCAAAATAACTTCTAATAATTACTGTCATCTCACAGTCACTTCTATCATCTCACAGTCACTTCTATCTTCTCACAGTCACTTCTATCTTCTCACAGTCACTTCTATCATCTCACAGTCACTTCTATCATCTCACATCATCTCACAGTCACTACTATCTTCTCACAGTCACTTCTATCATCTCACATCATCTCACAGTCACTTCTATCTTCTCACAGTCACTTCTATCATCTCACATCATCTCACAGTCACTTCTATCTTCTCACAGTCACTTCTATCATCTCACATCATCTCACAGTCACTTCTATCTTCTCACAGTCACTTCTATCTTCTCACATCATCTCACAGTCACTTCTATCTTCTCACAGTCACTTCTATCATCTCACATCATCTCACAGTCACTTCTATCATCTCACATCATCTCACAGTCACTTCTATCTTCTCACAGTCACTTCTATCATCTCACATCATCTCACAGTCACTTCTATCATCTCACAGTCACTTCTATCATCTCACAGTCACTTCTATCATCTCACAGTCACTTCTATCTTCTCACAGTCACTTCTATCATCTCACAGTCACTTCTATCATCTCACAGTCACTTCTATCATCTCACAGTCACTTCTATCATCTCACAGTCACTTTTATAATCTCACAGTCACTTCTATCATCTCACAGTCACTTCTATCATCTCACAGTCACTTCTATCATCTCACATCATCCCACAGTCACTTCTATCATCTCACAGTCACTTCTATCATCTCATAGTCACTTCATCATCTCATAGTCACTTCTATCTTCTCACAGTCACTTCTATCATCTCACAATCACTTCTATCTTCTCACAGTCACGTCTATCATCTCGCGGTCACTTCTATCTTCTCACAGTCACTTCTATCATCTCACAGTCACTTCTATCATCTCGCAGTCACTTCTATCTTCTCACAGTCACTTCTATCATCTCACAGTCACTTCTATCATCTCACAGTCACTTCTATCTTCTCACAGTCACTTCTATCATCTCACAGTCACTTCTATCTTCTCACAGTCACTTCTATCATCTCACAGTCACTTCTATCATCTCGCAGTCACTTCTATCTTCTCACAGTCACTTCTATCATCTCACAGTCACTTCTATCATCTCACAGTCACTTCATCATCTCACAGTCACTTCTATCATCTCACAGTCACTTCTATCATCTCACCGTCACTTCTATCTTCTCACGGTCACTTCTATCTTCTCACGGTCACTTCTATCATCTCACAGTCACTTCTATCATCTCACAGTCACTTCTATCTTCTCACAGTCACTTCTATCTTCTCACAGTCACTTCTATCATCTCACAGTCACTTCTATCATCTCACAGTCACTTATATCATCTCGCAGTCACTTCTATCTTCTCACAGTCACTTCTATCATCTCACAGTCACTTCTATCATCTCACAGTCACTTCTATCTTCTCACAGTCACTTCTATCTTCTCACAGTCACTTCTATCATCTCGCAGTCACTTCTATCTTCTCACAGTCACTTCTATCATCTCACAGTCACTTCTATTATCTCACAGTCACTTCTATCTTCTCACGGTCACTTCTATCATCTCACAGTCACTTCTATCATCTCACGGTCACTTCTATCATCTTGCGGTCACTTCTATCATCTCACGGTCACTTCTATCTTCTCACGGTCACTTCTATCATCTCACAGTCACTTCTATCATCTCGCAGTCACTTCTATCATCTCACAGTCACTTCTATCATCTCACAGTCACTTCTATCATCTCACAGTCACTTCTATCATCTCACCGTCACTTCTATCTTCTCACAGTCACTTCTATAATCTCACAGTCACTTCTATCTTCTCACAGTCACTTCTATCTTCTCACAGTCACTTCTATCATCTCACAGTCACTTCTATCTTCTCGCAGTCACTTCTATCTTCTCGCAGTCACTTCTATCATCTCGCAGTCACTTCTATCATCTCGCAGTCACTTCTATCATCTCACAGTCACTTCTATCATCTCACAGTCACTTCTATCTTCTCACAGTCACTTCTATCATCTCACAGTCACTTATATCATCTCGCAGTCACTTCTATCTTCTCACAGTCACTTCTATCTTCTCACAGTCACTTCTATCATCTCACAGTCACTTCTATCATCTCACAGTCACTTCTATCATCTCGCAGTCACTTCTATCATCTCACGGTCACTTCTATCATCTCACGGTCACTTCTATCATCTCACAGTCACTTCTATCATCTCACAGTCACTTCTATCATCTCACAGTCACTTCTATCTTCTCACAGTCACTTCTATCATCTCACAGTCACTTCTATCTTCTCACAGTCACTTCTATCATCTCACAGTCACTTCTATCATCTCGCAGTCACTTCTATCATCTCGCAGTCACTTCTATCATCTCACGGTCACTTCTATCATCTCACGGTCACTTCTATCATCTCGCAGTCACTTCTATCTTCTCACAGTCACTTCTATCATCTCACAGTCACTTCTATCTTCTCACAGTCACTTCTATCATCTCACAGTCACTTCTATCATCTCGCAGTCACTTCTATCATCTCGCAGTCACTTCTATCATCTCACGGTCACTTCTATCATCTCACGGTCACTTCTATCATCTCACAGTCACTTCTATCATCTCACAGTCACTTCTATCATCTCACAGTCACTTCTATCTTCTCACAGTCACTTCTATCATCTCACAGTCACTTCTATCATCTGACAGTCACTTCTATCATCTCACAGTCACTTCTATCATCTCACAGTCACTTCTATCATCTCACGGTCACTTCTATCATCTCACAGTCACTTCTATCATCTCACAGTCACTTCTATCATCTCACAGTCACTTCATCATCTCACAGTCACTTCATCATCTCACAGTCACTTCTATCATCTCACAGTCACTTCTATCATCTCACAGTCACTTCTATCATCTCGCAGTCACTTCTATCATCTCGCCGTCACTTCTATCATCTCACAGTCACTTCTATCATCGCTCAGTCACTTCTATCTTCTCACAGTCACTTCTATCATCTCACAGTCACTTCTATCATCTCACAGTCACTTCTATCTTCTCACAGTCACTTCTATCTTCTCACAGTCACTTCTATCATCTCGCAGTCACTTCTATCATCTCACAGTCACTTCTATCATCGCTCAGTCACTTCTATCTTCTCACAGTCACTTCTATCATCTCACAGTCACTTCTATCTTCTCACAGTCACTTCTATCTTCTCACAGTCACTTCTATCATCTCGCCGTCACTTCTATCATCTCACAGTCACTTCTATCATCTCACAGTCACTTCTATCTTCTCACAGTCACTTCTATCATCTCACAGTCACTTCTATCTTCTCACAGTCACTTCTATCTTCTCACAGTCACTTCTATCATCTCACAGTCACTTCTATCTTCTCACAGTCACTTCTATCTTCTCACAGTCACTTCTATCATCTCACAGTCACTTCTATCATCTCACAGTCACTTCTATCTTCTCACAGTCACTTCTATCTTCTCACAGTCACTTCTATCATCTCGCAGTCACTTCTATCTTCTCACAGTCACTTCTATCATCTCGCAGTCACTTCTATCTTCTCACAGTCACTTCTATCATCTCGCAGTCACTTCTATCTTCTCACAGTCACTTCATCATCTCACAGTCACTTCTATCATCTCACAGTCACTTCTATCATCTCACAGTCACTTCTATCATCTCACAGTCACTTCTATCTTCTCACAGTCACTTCTATCATCTCACAGTCACTTCTATCATCTCACAGTCACTTCTATCATCTCGCAGTCACTTCTATCATCTCACAGTCACTTCTATCATCTCACAGTCACTTCTATCTTCTCACAGTCACTTCTATCATCTCACAGTCACTTCTATCTTCTCACAGTCACTTCTATCATCTCACAGTCACTTCTATCATCTCACAGTCACTTCTATCATCTCACAGTCACTTCTATTATCTCACAGTCACTTCTATCATCTCACAGTCACTTCTATCTTCTCACAGTCACTTCTATCATCTCACAGTCACTTCTATCATCTCACAGTCACTTCTATCTTCTCACAGTCACTTCTATCATCTCACAGTCACTTCTATCATCTCACAGTCACTTCTATCATCTCACAGTCACTTCATCATCTCACAGTCATTTTTCTCATTTCCCAGTTACGTCTCTTGTCTTCAAGTCACTTCTCGTCTTCAAGTCACTGCTTTTATCTTGGCTTCCAATCACTTCTCTCATTATCCAATTACTTCTCTCATCCTTAGGTCCTTTCTTGTCCTTTATTTTGTCTTCCAGTCAATTCTCTCTTTCCATAGTCACTTCTCTCGTGACTTCTCTAATTCTGGAACAGATCCCACTTCTCTCATCCTTTAGTCACTTCTCTCATCTTTCAGTCATGGCCCTTGTGCCCCAGTCACTTCTCTTATCTCACAGAATGTTTCCTCATCTCTTACTAGGTCTCTCAGAGTCATTAAAGAGACCCTTGGGGCTTAACTTCACTCTTCCCCATCATTGCCATCCCAAGTGTGGCCACAGCAGAATGAACCTTGATCCTGGTTAATGGTCCAACAAGTATAACTTGGCCATGGAGGAAGTTTTGCACTTCAGTAGTCCTACTCCACTACAAGCTTACTCTATGCAACTATCACTATGCCCACGCGCATGCCAAACAGCGTTTCTTCTCATCACTAATATCCAATTTAGCCTCCAATACAAAATGTTTGGTTGCCACATTCAACACTCTCCTCTGCCCCCCTCCCCCCCGCCCACACCTCCTGCCCCTTCTGTCTCATGGCCAAAGACTTTGCTAGCCACTTTAATAATACAATTGAACATTTCCATAATGAACTCTCCTCTCAGAGTGGCCCTAACTCCTCTCAACTAACCGACAACACCCATCCTTCATCCTTACCCATTCTCTCATCCATAATGGACACCTTTGACCCTGTAACTGACGATGAAGTCTCTGGTATTTTATCAACCTCTCATCTTATTTTATTATTATTATACAAACTCAGTACATCCAAAAACAACAATTCAATCTAAGTTGTCTCTGGTACAATATTCCAACTCGCTCCTTGACACCGTCCAATCTGGCTTCCGGTCCCAACACTCCACAGAGACAGCTAAAATCACTAATGACTTGCAAAGGGCCACTCCTCTATTCTTATCCTCCTGGATCTCTCTGCTGCCTTTGACACAGTTGACCATCCTCTTCTTATCTAAATTCTCCACTCTCTTGGCACCAGTTACACTGCCCTCTCTTGGTTCACATCATATCTAGAAATCCGAACATTTAGTGTGTCCTTCTCTAACTCCTCTTCATTGCCTCACCCTCTGACAGTTGGCGTACCCCAAGGTACTGTCCTAGGTCCCCTCCTTTTCTCTATCTATACTTCCTTGCTTGGTACCCTAATAAATTATTTTGGATTTCAATACCATCTTTATGCAGATGACACCCAGATCTACCTCTCTAAACCAGATCTATCCCCCTCTCTTCTAACTCAAGTTGCCAACTGTAGCTTATCCTCTTGGATGTGCCCCCAACAACGCAAACTCAATATATCAAAGACAGAACTCCTAATCTTCCCATCCTCTACCTCAGCTTCCACTCAACACATATCTCTCATCGTTGACAATGCCATCATCACGCCCACCTCCCAGGCCCGTTGTCTTGGGGTTCTACTGGTCCCTGCCCTCTCCTTCCTTCCTTACATATAATACATCACTTTCACCTAAAAAAACATTTCCAAAATACGTCACTTTCTCTCACAAGGCACAACTAAAATTCTAATACATTCTCTTATCATATCTCGCCTCAACTACTGTAGCTCGCTCCTTGCTGGCTTCCCCACCACTCCAAGCGATAATGACACCTCCACTAGACTCCTCTACCGTACTCATTGCTCAGTGTCTGCGGCTCCTCTCTGTGATGATCCTCCACTGGCTTCCCAGAGCCTCCAGAATCAAATAAAAAATCCTGACACTAACATACAAAGCCGTCAATAATAATGCACCCTCCTATATCTCTGCTCGTCTCCCCAACTGTCCACTTCTCTCTGCTAATGATCGTCTTCTTTCTTCCTCTCTTATCACCTCCTCTCACTCCCGCCTCCAGGACTTTTCTCGTACTGCCCTTATTCTCTGGAACTCCTTGCCTGTACACAATATATTGTGCCTCGCCTGTCTATACCTCACCCATACCCTATAGATTGTCTTGTTGGGTGCTTTAGGGAAAGCTCTTTGTATGATTTATCTCAATAACAGGACCCTCCATTCTTTGTGTAATTTGTTAAAATTGTTTTCAACTTGTATCTGTTTAGCGCTGTAGAATATGTTGGCGCATTAAAAATAAAGGTTAATAATAAAATAATAATAATAATAACATGGAGGAAAAAATATAATAAATAACATGTTCCTCTGATCTTCTTAGAACTGTTAGATAAGCTTCAGAAACACAAGAGTCATCTTTGTCATAGCCTCAACATAATGACTCACGCCTTCCTTATTATTAATATGATAACATACTCTCCCAAAGACCATGAACCCCAGTGTCATCCATTGTTAGGTTTATATATTTCATCCCTGACACGTGCCAGGCTCCTACACACTTACGTATCACATACGTCCTTCAGAACGGCAGACAAAGGTTTGCTCTGAAACAGAAATAAAAGAAAGAGGATTAAAATCATTACGTGAGTAGCGGAACCCATCACTGTTTTAAACTGTTTTATGATTATTATGGTTAAAATATGATCCTACTATATATATGTTGGTTGATGTTCTACAGAATATATTGGCTCAGAATATTAGCCAGACTTTTGCAGACCTAGGCTAATAGATAATCCTGTTACAGAGATTCAAGAGATAAGAAAGTTGTAAAGGATCCTTGCATTTTCCAAAGTGTTTTCATTCTCTGATAAGAACAAAGAACAATGATCTAATTAATGTCTGATTGTATCCAAGTTGCCAGGGAGGTGTGACTCACCTATTTTCCTATATGTGAATTGTATGGGGGATATGTGCAATGTCTGTTCCCCTGGGTGAGAGATATTGAATGGTGCGGGACTTAAAGGTGTACCCCCTGTATTTGGGGTACATCCAGAATGTGGTTAAAATTGTGTCTGTTTTAATTGTGTTACCTGTTATCTGAGGGGAGGAGACGTGGGGGTTGAACCATGTATATAATTGGCTGTTGTGATAATTATGTGGGTGTAGCCCTTCAGAGGGCACCATTGCATAAAAGGAGATTCCATGTCATTAAAAGTTAGTTCTTCTTGACCCTTCAAAAAGTAGTCTCGTCGCGTTATTGGAGGGGATCGCTATCATACTGGGGATTGCTATGCTTTTGCATACTCCCTTGAGCTGTAACTACTGAACGCTTGTTCCTGATGTACTATCCTTGGAGTCTGTGGTGGTTTTGGTGTCCGGTGCGGTGCTTGTAGGCCTCGACGCAAGCTAGGACGCATCCATCAACGGAGGTACCCGGTCGGGGTGCCAGTAGATCCGTTACAACGTGCAACAAATCCCATCCAACCAAGGTCCATCTATTATATACCTAAACCAAGTATATGTGTAGCATGGCAATATATTGTAACACAAGCCAAGTATATGTGTAGCATGGCAATATATTATAGCACAAGCCAAGTATATGTGTAGCATGGCAATATATTATAGCACAAGCCAAGTATATGTGTAGCATGGCAATATATTATAGCACAAGCCAAGTATATGTGTAGCATGGCAATATATTATAGCACAAGCCAAGTATATGTGTAGCAAGGCAATATATTATAGAACAAGCCAAGTTTATGTGTAGCATGGCAATATATTATAGCACAAGCCAAGTATATGTGTAGCATGGCAATATATTATAGCACAAGCCAAGTATATGTGTAGCATGGCAATATATTATAGAACAAGCCAAGTATATGTGTAGCATGGCAATATATTATAGCACAAGCCAAGTCTACTTGTAACATGACCATCTATTATATCACTGAGCGGAGTCTACGTGTAACATGACCATCTATTATATCACTGAGCGGAGTCTACGTGTAACATGACCATCTATTATATCACTGAGCCGTGTCTACGTGTAACATGACCATCTATTATATCACTGAGCGGAGTCTACGTGTAACATGACCATATATTATATCACTGAGCCGTGTCTACGTTTAACATGACCATCTATTATATCACTGAGCCGTGTCTACGTGTAACATGACCATATATTATATCACTGAGCCGTGTCTACGTGTAACATGACCATATATTATATCACTGAGCCGTGTCTACGTGTAACATGACCATATATTATATCACTGAGCCGTGTCTACGTGTAACATGACTATAGGACAGTATAGTGTCTTGTTATATTTATATATTATCACACTGCCTTGCCTAAGTGTCTAACACTCATTGCGACGCTGGCAAGGTAGAGAAGGGAGAGGCTCTGAACAGCTTTCGAGTTATAAGCTTATAATGTCCGCCATTTTTTTTAAGCCTGTAACCAGGAAACAGTTGGGAGGAAGCCAAAAGACGCCAATTGAACAGGAAATTAGCTTGCTCCCTGCCTCGCCTTGAGGAAAGAGACAAAGGGGAGGGGGGGACACAAGGGAGGGAGAGGAAGGAGAAAGACACAGGGTGAGAGCGTTTGTCTGTAAGGCTTGCAAAGTTATGGGCTCGCGCATGCGCATAGCGAATGCCGCGGCCTGCAATAAGTGTCAAAGACCAAAGACGCTCATCGCGGGGCCTGTAAAGTAGAGGGGGGGGGGGGGGGGAGAGGCTTCAAATGTTTTTGCCGTCATTTTTGCCGGGCAGGTTGCTAGCATAATATATTTCTCTGTAATGTGTACATGTAATATACCATGAGTGATAGGATAGCGCATACCTATCTATTATATCCCTGTACAACATCCACATATCTCCTTGTCTACATTATTATCTATCAGTTTATACAATAATCCCCTTATTACATTGTGTGGGAATAACATGTTTATGGGCAATCCCCCAACATAAAGGTCCATTATGGCAGATATTTGTATAATATAATTCTGAGTAAAGATGACAAGATCCAGACAGCGAATGTGGAAACCTGAAGTGCTACAATAAGAAGAATTTACCCACAATGCCACTTTGCTGAGTTTCTTGGTTTAAAGAGATTTCCCGACATGTTTCTACAGGTCCTGCACAGACAGATCTAACTATAGCTGCGGGGTCCAAAGGACATTCCTGTTATGTACTCCTAGATCACTCCCTATATATTGTGCTGTTATATTCCTGGATTAGCCCCTATATATTATGCTGTTATATTCCTGGATTAGCCCCTATATATTGTGCTTTTATATTCCTGGATTAGCCCCTATATATTGTGCTGTTATATTCCTGGATTAGCCCCTATATATTGTGCTGTTATATTCCTAGATCACTTCCTATATATTGTGCTGTTACATTACTGGATTAGCCCCTATAAATTGTGCTGTTATATTTCTGGATTAGCCCATATATAATGTGCTGTTATGTTACTGGATTAGCCCATATATTATGTGCTGTTATATTCCTGGATTAGCCCCTATATATTGTGCTGTTATATTCCTAGATCACTTCCTATATATTGTGCTGTTACATTACTGGATTAGCCCCTATATATTGTGCTGTTAAATTCCTGGATTAGCCCCTATATAATGTGCTGTTATATTCCTGGATTAGCCCCTATATATTGTGCTGTTATATTCCTGGATTAGCCCATATATATTGTGCTGTTATATTCCTGGATTAGCCCCTATATATTGTGCTGTTATATTCCTGAAATTCGCCCCTATATATTGTGCTGTTATATTCCTGGATTAGCCCCTATATATTGTGCTGTTATATTCCTGGATTAGCCCCTATATATTGTGCTGTTATATTCCTGGATTAGCCCCTATATATTGTGCTGTTATATTCCTGGATTAGCCCCTATATATTGTGCTGTTATATTCCTGGATTAGCCCCTATATATTGTGCTGTTATATTACTGGATTAGCCCCTATATATTGTGCTGTTATATTCCTGGATTAGCCCCTATATATTGTGCTGTTATATTCCTGGATTAGCCCCTATATATTGTGCTGTTATATTCCTGGATTAGCCCCTATATATTGTGCTGTTATATTCCTGGATTAGCCCATATATATTGTGCTGTTATATTCCTGGATTAGCCCCTATAGATTGTGCTGTTATATTACTGGATTAGCCCATATATATTGTGCTGTTATGTTACTGAATTAGCCCCTATATATTGTGCTGTTATATTCCTGGATTAGCCCCTATATAATGTGCTGTTATATTCCTGGATTAGTCCCTATATAATGTGCTGTTATATTCCTGGATTCGCCCATATATATTGTGCTGTTATGTTACTGAATTAGCCCCTATATATTGTGCTGTTATATTTCTGGATTAGCCCATATATAATGTGCTGTTATGTTACTGGATTAGCCCATATATATTGTGCTGTTATATTCCTGAATTAGCCCCTATATATATTGTGCTGTTATATTCCTGGATTAGCCCATATATAATGTGCTGTTATGTTTCTGGATTAGCCCATATGTAATGTGCTGTTATATTCCTGGATTAGCCCCTATATATTGTGCTGTTATATTCCTGGATTAGCCCCTATATATTGTGCTGTTATATTCCTGGATTAGCCCCTATATATTGTGCTGTTATATTCCTGGATTAGCCCCTATATATTGTGTTTTTATGTTACTGGATTAGCCTCTATATATTGTGCTGTTATATTCCTGGATTAGCCCACATATAATGTGCTGTTATATTCCTGGATTAGCCCATATATAATGTGCTGTTATGTTTCTGGATTAGCCCATATATAATGTGATGTTATGTTACTTGATTAGCCCCTATATATTGTGCTGTTATATTCCTGGATTAGCCCCTATATATTGTGCTGTTATGCTATTGGATTAGCCCATATATATTGTGCTGTTATATTCCTGGATTAGCCCCTATATATTGTGCTGTTATATTCCTGAATTAGTCATATATAATGTGCTGTTATATTCCTGGATTAGCCCCCATATATATTGAGCTTTTATGTTACTGGAGTAGCCCCTATATATTATGCTGTTATGTTATTGGATTAGCCCCTATATAATGTGCTGTTATATTCCTGGATTAGCCCCTATATATTGTGCTGTTATGTTATTGGATTAGCCCCTATAGATTGTGCTGTTATATTCCTGGATTAGCCCCTATATATTGTGCTGTTATATTCCTGGATTAGCCCCTATATATTGTGCTGTTATATTCCTGGATTAGCCCCTATATATTGTGCTGTTATATTCCTGGATTAGCCCCTATATATTGTGCTGTTATATTCCTGGATTAGCCCCTATAGATTGTGCTGTTATATTTCTGGATTTGCCCCTATATATTGTGCTGTTATGTTACTGGATTAGCCCATATATATTGTGCTGTTATGTTATTGGATTAGCCCCTATATATTGTGCTGTTATGTTATTGGATTAGCCCCTATATATTGTGCTGTTATATTCCTGGATTAGCCCCTATATATTGTGCTGTTATATTCCTGGATTAGTCATATATAATGTGCTGTTATATTCCTGGATTAGCCCCCATATATATTGAGCTTTTATGTTACTGGAGTAGCCCCTATATATTGTGCTGTTATGTTATTGGATTAGCCCCTATATATTGTGCTGTTATATTCCTGGATTAGCCCCCATATATATTGAGCTTTTATGTTACTGGAGTAGCCCCTATATATTGTGCTGTTATGTTATTGGATTAGCCCCTATATAATGTGCTGTTATATTCCTGGATTAGCCCCTATATATTGTGCTGTTATATTCCTGGATTAGCCCCTATATATTGTGCTGTTATGTTATTGGATTAGCCCCTATAGATTGTGCTGTTATATTTCTGGATTTGCCCCTATATATTGTGCTGTTATGTTACTGGATTAGCCCATATATATTGAGCTTTTATGTTACTGGAGTAGCCCCTATATATTGTGCTGTTATGTTATTGGATTAGCCCCTATATATTGTGCTGTTATATTCCTGGATTAGCCCCTATATATTGTGCTGTTATATTCCTGGATTAGTCATATATAATGTGCTGTTATATTCCTGGATTAGCCCCCATATATATTGAGCTTTTATGTTACTGGAGTAGCCCCTATATATTGTGCTGTTATGTTATTGGATTAGCCCCCATATATATTGAGCTTTTATGTTACTGGAGTAGCCCCTATATATTGTGCTGTTATGTTATTGGATTAGCCCCTATATAATGTGCTGTTATATTCCTGGATTAGCCCCTATATATTGTGCTGTTATATTCCTGGATTAGCCCCTATATATTGTGCTGTTATGTTATTGGATTAGCCCCTATAGATTTGACTGTTATATTTCTGGATTTGCCCCTATATATTGTGCTGTTATGTTACTGGATTAGCCACTATATAATGTGCTGTTATATTCCTAAATTAGCACCTATATATTGTGCTGTTATATTCCTGGATTAGCCCCTATATAATGTGCTGTTATGTTTCTGGATTAGCCTCTAGAGATTGTGCTGTTATATTCCTGGATTAGCCCCTATATATTGTGCTGTTATATTCCTGGATTAGCCCCTATATAATATACTGTTATATTTCTGGATTAGCCCATATATAATGTGCTGTTATATTCCTGGATTAGCCCATATATAATGTGCTGTTATATTCCTGGATTAGCCCCTAAATAGTGTGCTGTTATATTCCTGGATTAGCCCATATATATTGTGCTGTTATATTCCTGGATTAGCCCCTAAATAGTGTGCTGTTATGTTACTGTATTAGCCCCTATAGATTATGCTGTTATGTTACTGGATTAGCCCCTATATATTGTGCTATTATATTCCTGGATTAGCCCCTATATATTGTGCTTTTATGTTACTGGATTAGCCCCTATAGATTGTGCTGTTATGTTACTGGATTAGCCCATATATATTGTGCTGTTATATTCCTGAATTAGCACCTATATATTGTGCTGTTATATTCCTGGATTAGCCCCTATATAATGTGCTGTTATGTTTCTGGATTAGCCTCTATAGATTGTGCTGTTATATTCCTGGATTAGCCCCTATATATTGTGCTGTTATATTCCTGGATTAGCCCATATATAATGTGCTGTTATATTCCTGGATTAGCCCCTAAATAGTGTGCTGTTATGTTACTGGATTAGCCCCTATAAATTATGCTGTTATGTTACTGGATTAGCCCCTATATATTGTGCTATTATATTCATGGATTAGCCCCTATATATTGTGCTTTTATGTTACTGGATTAGCCCCTATATATTGTGCTGTTATGTTTCTGGATTAGCCCATATATAATGTGCTGTTATATTCCTGGATTAGCACCTATATATTGTGCTGTTATATTCCTGGATTAGCCCCTATATATTGTGTTTTTATGTTGCTGGATTAGCCCATATATATTGTGCTGTTATATTCCTGGATTAGCCCCTATATATTGTGCTGTTACGTTACTGGATTTGCCCCTATATATTGTGCGGTTTTGTTACTGGATTTCCCCCTATATATTGTGCTGTGATATTCCTGGATTAGTCCCTATATATTGTGCTGTTATATTACTGGATTAGCCCCTATATATTGTGCTGTTATATTCCTGGATTAGTCCCTATATATTGTGCTGTTATGTTACTGGATTAGCCCATATATATTGTGCTGTTATATTCCTGAATTAGCCCCTATATATTGTGCTGTTATATTTCTGGATTTGACCCTATATATTGTGCTGTTATAGTCCTGGATTTGCCCATATATAATGTGCTGTTATGTTACTGGATTAGCCCATATATATTGTGCTGTTATATTCCTGAATTAGCCCCTATATATTGTGCTGTTATATTCCTGAATTAGCCCCTATATATTGTGCTGTTATATTCCTGGATTAGCCCATATATAATGTGCTGTTATGTTTCTGGATTAGCCCATATATAATGTGCTGTTATATTCCTGGATTAGCCCCTATATATTGTGCTGTTATATTCCTGGATTAGCCCCTATATATTGTGCTGTTATATTCCTGGATTAGCCCCTATATATTGTGCTGTTATATTCCTGGATTAGCCCCTATATATTGTGCTGTTATATTACTGGATTAGCCTCTATATATTGTGCTGTTACATTCCTGGATTAGTCCACATATAATGTGCTGTTATATTCCTGGACTAGCCCATATATAATGTGCTGTTATGTTTCTGGATTAGCGCATATATAATGTGCTGTTATGTTACTTGATTAGCCCCTATATATTGTGCTGTTATATTCCTGGATTAGCTCCTATATATTGTGCTGTTATGTTATTGCATTAGCCCCTATATATTGTGCTGTTATATTACTGGATTAGCCCCTATATATTGTGCTGTTATATTCCTGGATTAGCCATATATAATGTGCTGTTATATTCCTGGATTAGCCCCTATATATTGTGCTGTTATGTTATTGGATTAGCCCCTATATAATGTGCTGTTATATTCCTGGATTAGCCCCTATATATTGTGCTGTTATATTCCTGGATTAGCCCCTATATATTGTGCTGTTATGTTATTGGATTAGCCCCTATATATTGTGCTGTTATATTTCTGGATTTGCCCCTATATATTGTGCTGTTATGTTACTGGATTAGCCAATATATATTGTGCTGTTATATTCCTGAATTAGCACCTATATATTGTGCTGTTATATTCCTGGATTAGCCCCTATATATTGTGCTGTTATTGGATTAGCCCCTATATATTGTGCTGTTATATTCCTGGATTAGCCCCTATATATTGTGCTTTTATATTCCTGGATTAGCCATATATATTGTGCTGTTATATTCCTGGATTAGCCCCCATATATATTGAGCTTTTATGTTACTGGAGTAGCCCCTATATATTGTGCTGTTATATTCCTGGATTAGCCCCTATATATTGTGCTGTTATTGGATTAGCCCCTATATATTGTGCTGTTATATTCCTGGATTAGCCCCTATATATTGTGCTGTTATATTCCTGGATTAGCCATATATATTGTGCTGTTATATTCCTGGATTAGCCCCCATATATATTGAGCTTTTATGTTACTGGAGTAGCCCCTATATATTGTGCTGTTATGTTATTGGATTAGCCCCTATATAATGTGCTGTTATATTCCTGGATTAGCCCCTATATATTGTGCTGTTATATTCATGGATTAGCCCCTATATAATGTGCTGTTATATTCCTGGATTAGCCCCTATATATTGTGCTGTTATATTCCTGGATTAGCCCCTATATATTGTGCTGTTATGTTATTGGATTAGCCCCTATATATTGTGCTGTTATATGTCTGGATTTGCCCCTATATATTGTGCTGTTGTGTTACTGGATCAGCCCATATATATTGTGCTGTTATATTCCTGAATTAGCCCCTATATATTGTGCTGTTATATTTCTGGATTTGACCCTATATAATGTGCTGTTATGTTTCTGGATTAGCCCATATATAATGTGCTGTTATGTTTCTGGATTAGCCTCTATATATTGTGCTGTTATATTCCTGGATTAGCCCATATATAATGTGCTGTTATATTCCTGGATTAGCCCCTAAATAGTGTGCTGTTATGTTACTGGATTAGCCCCTATAGATTGTGCGGTTTTGTTACTGGATTAGCCCCTATATATTGTGCTATTATATTCCTTTGATTAGCCCCTATATATGGTGCTTTTATGTTACTGGATTATTCCTTATATATTGTGCTGTTCTGTTACTGGACTGGACCCTATATATTGTGCTGTGATATTCCTGGATTAGTCCCTATATAATGGTCTGTTATATTTCTGGATTTGCCCCTATATATTGTGCTGTTATATTCCTGGATTAGCCCCTATATAATGTTCTGTTATATTTCTGGATTTGCCCCTATATATTGTGCTGTGATATTCCTGGATTAGTCCCTATATAATGGTCTGTTATATTTCTGGATTAGCCCCTATATATTGTGCTGTTATATTCCTGGATTAGCCCCTATATAATGTTCTGTTATATTTCTGGATTTGCCCCTATATATTGTGCTGTGATATTCCTGGATTAGTCCCTATATATTGTGCTGTTATTTTACTGGATTAGCCCCTATA
Source organism: Discoglossus pictus (assembly GCA_027410445.1). Lineage (NCBI taxonomy): Eukaryota > Metazoa > Chordata > Amphibia > Anura > Alytidae > Discoglossus > Discoglossus pictus. The sequence goes on from CM050176.1 coordinate 51,618,099, forward strand.
TATTGTGTTTTTATGTTACTGGATTGACCCCAATATATTGTGCTGTTATATTTCTGGATTTGACCCTATATATTGTGCTGTTATATTCCTGGATTAGACCATATATAATGTGCTGTTATGTTACTGGATTAGCCCCTATATATTGTGTTTTTATGTTACTGGATTACAACATAATGGGGCTACACTACCTAATTGGTTAATAATTGGTTAACGCAGGAAGAAATCCAAAAGAGGTTGGAAAAAATAAATGTTAATAAAGCCCCGGGTCCTGATGGAATACATCCAAGGGTACTAAGGGAACTGGGCTCTGTAATAGCCAAACCATTATATTTAATTTTTCAAGATTCACTCAACACAAGGTCTCTACCAGATGACTGGAGAAAAGCTGATGTGATACCTATATTTAAGAAGGGAGCAAGAGCAAATCTGGGGAATTATAGACCAGTGAGCCTCACTTCTGTAGTGGGGAAGCTTTTAGAGGGTTAATAAGGGATAACATACAAGAATATGTCTATTTGAACAGGATTATAAGTAGGAGACAACATGGATTTGTGAGGGATAGGTCATGTCAAACAAATCTAATTAGTTTCTATGAGGAGGTTAGTAGGAACCTGGATCAGGGCAACTCAGTGGATGTAGTCTTTTTGGATTTTGCAAAGGCTTTTGATACAGTGCCACATGGGAGACTATTGGGCAAACTAAGGGATACAGGAATTGCAGTAAATATCTGCTCATGGATTGAGAGCTGGCTAAAAGACAGGAAGCAAAGGGTTGTTGTAAATGGAACATGCTCCGATTGGACTAATGTGGTAAGTGAGGTTCCTCAGGGTTTAGTATTAGGTCCTCTTCTTTTTAACATATTTTTTAATGTCTTAGAGGTAGGATTGGAGTGTGGTGTCTCCATTTTCGCTGATGACACAAAGTTTTGCCAGGTAATTAAATCAGATAATGACGTGCTTTCCCTCCAAGGGGATTTACATAAAATTGAGGAATGGGCATCTAAATGGCAGATGAGATTTAATACGAATAGATGTAAAGTTATACATCTGGGAAGGAATCATAGCCATGCAATTTATAATCTTAATGGAGCAAATCTAGGTGTATCAGATATTGAAAGGGATTTGGGAGTGCTTGTGGACAACCACCTAGGTAACAGTGCTCAAAGCCAAGCAGCAGCTGCAAAGGCAAATAAAATATTAGCATGTATTAAGAAGGGTGTAGAAGCCAGGGAAGCAAATATAATTCAGCCACTATACAAATCTCTAGTACGCCCTCATTTGGAATATGGAGGACAGGTTTGGGCACCAATTCATAAAAAGGACATTTTAGAGCTGGAAAAGGTACAGAGGAGGGCAACAATACTAATAAGGGGAATGGAGGGGCTAAGTTATGAAGAAAGACTAACCAAATGAAACTTATTTTCACTAGAAAAAAGGCGTCTAAGAGGAGATATGATTACCTTATATAAATACATCCAGGGTCAGTATAAAGATTTGTCGGGGAGCTTTTTGTGCCAAGAGGTTTCCAACTGACAAGAGGACATCCCTTGAGGTTAGAAGTAAAAATATTCCACCTCAAAGAAAGAAAAGGGTTCTTCACAGTTAGGGTGGTTAATGTGTGGAATTCTCTACCAAAGGAGGTGGTGACAGCGGATTTGATAGATAACTTTAAAAGGGGACTAGATTTATTTCTAATTAAAAAGGGAATTCAGGGTCATCATGGATAATTACAGAGGGAGAATTGATCCAGGGAGGAATCCGATCGCCAGTATTTGGGCTCAGGAAGGATTTTTAGATTTTTCCCCCTTTTTGAGACAATTTGCAAAGTGTGACTTGTTTTTTTTTCTGTTTGCTTCCTCTGGATCAATTACCAATTAATAATTCATCAGCGTATTGCAGATGAGAGGAGATCTAACAAGGTTTAACTTGATGGACTAAGATTATGTTTCCAACCTCAGTTACTATGTAACTATAAATATATGTTCCTGGATTAGCCATATATACTGTCATATATAGGGGTGCGTGCAGGGGCCAGCTATTTCTATCCACGTGATATAATACTCCCCCTGACGCTGCCCTAACTCGCCTCATTTATAGAGCGTGATCTCTGGGGTCTCTCTCTGGGGTCTTTCTCTCTCAGTGGTCTCTCTCTCTCTCAGGGGTCTCTCTCTCTCAGGGGTCTCTCTCTCTCAGGGGTCTCTCTCTCTCTGGGGTCTCTCTCTCAGTGGTCTCTCTCTCTCTCTCTCTCTCTCTCTCAGGGGTCTCTCTCTGAGCACTCTCTATGGGCTCTCGACTAATAGAAAATGAATTACACTTGTAAAAGGTGCAAGAAATGGCTGAGTAACCGAATGGAAGCCTCCAGAAAATGGAAACGGAGGGCTTGTCCCTGCCGTCCAATGATCAGGAATACAGATGTATGAGTCATACTCTGCCAGGTTTATTAGGAGGCAAGTGTTTGAATGGGCACGCACACACACTAACACTAATACTCACAAATACACACATACCAACACACTAACACAATAATACTAACACAGTGACGCGCCACAATACCTGGTTGAGCTCGATCAGCTGTGGATAGGCTCCCATCATCTGAATGGCAATTTTAACAATATTCTTTGGCGGCTCCATGTCTGGGGAGAGAGGAAACAATCCTGTGTGTCAGTGTGTGTCTCAGTGTCAGTGTGTGTCACAGTGTCAGTGTGTGTCTGTGTCAGTGTGTGTCTCAGTGTCAGTGTGTGTCTGTGTCAGTGTGTGTCTCGGTGTCAGTGTGTGTCTGTGTCAGTGTGTGTCTCAGTGTCAGTGTGTCTCGGTGTCAGTGTGTGTCAGTGTGTGTCTCGGTGTCAGTGTGTGTCTGTGTCAGTGTGTGTCTCGGTGTCAGTGTGTGTCTGTGTCAGTGTGTGTCTCGGTGTCAGTGTGTGTCTGTGTCAGTGTGTATCTCAGTGTCAGTGTGTGTCTCGGTGTCAGTGTGTGTCTCGGTGTCAGTGTGTGTCTGTGTCAGTGTGTGTCTCGGTGTCAGTGTGTGTCTCGGTGTCAGTGTGTGTCTCGGTGTCAGTGTGTGTCTGTGTCAGTGTGTGTCAGTGTCAGTGTGTGTCTCGGTGTCAGTGTGTGTCTGTGTCAGTGTGTGTCTGTGTCAGTGTGTGTCTTGGTGTCAGTGTGTGTCTGTGTCAGTGTGTGTCTGTGTCAGTGTGTGTCTGTGTCAGTGTGTGTCTGTGTCAGTGTGTATCTCGGTGTCAGTGTGTGTCTCGGTGTCAGTGTGTGTCTCGGTGTCAGTGTGTGTCTGTGTCAGTGTGTGTCTGTGTCAGTGTGTGTCTCGGTGTCAGTGTGTGTCTGTGTCAGTGTGTGTCTCGGTGTCAGTGTGTGTCTGTGTCAGTGTGTATCAGTGTCAGTGTGTGTCAGTGTGTGTCTCGGTGTCAGTGTGTGTCTCGGTGTCAGTGTGTGTCTCGGTGTCAGTGTGTATCAGTGTCAGTGTGTGTCTCGGTGTCAGTGTGTGTCTGTGTCAGTGTGTGTCTGTGTCAGTGTGTGGCTCGGTGTCAGTGTGTGTCTGTGTCAGTGTGTGTCTGTGTCAGTGTGTGTCTCGGTGTCAGTGTGTGTCTGTGTCAGTGTGTGTCTCGGTGTCAGTGTGTGTCTGTGTCAGTGTGTGTCTCGGTGTCAGTGTGTGTCTCAGTGTCAGTGTATATCTCGGTGTCAGTGTGTGTCTCGGTGTCAGTGTGTGTCTGTGTCAGTGTGTGTCTGTGTCAGTGTATGTCTCGGTGTCAGTGTGTGTCTGTGTCAGTGTGTGTCTGTGTCAGTGTCAGTGTGTGTCTGTGTCAGTGTCAGTGTGTGTCTCGGTGTCAGTGTGTGTCTGTGTCAGTGTGTGTGTGTCTCGGTGTCAGTGTGTGTCTCGGTGTCAGTGTGTGTCTCGGTGTCAGTGTGTGTCTCGGTGTCAGTGTGTGTCTCAGTGTCAGTGTGTCTCAGTGTCAGTGTGTGTCTCGGTGTCAGTGTGTGTCTCGGTGTCAGTGTGTGTCTGTGTCAGTGTGTGTCTCGGTGTCAGTGTGTGTCTCAGTGTCAGTGTGTCTCAGTGTCAGTGTGTGTCTCGGTGTCAGTGTGTGTCTCGGTGTCAGTGTGTGTCTCGGTGTCAGTGTGTGTCTCGGTGTCAGTGTGTGTCTGTGTCAGTGTGTGTCTGTGTCAGTGTGTGTCTCGGTGTCAGTGTGTGTCTGTGTCAGTGTGTGTCTGTGTCAGTGTATGTCTCAGTGTCAGTGTGTGTCTGTGTGTCTCGGTGTCAGTGTGTGTCTGTGTTGCATTCTTTGTATCACTACATGTTTCTTTCTGCTTGTGAGTCACTGTATGTTGGTAGAGCGACAGAGAGAGAGAGAGAGGGAGAGACAGAAAGAGGGGGAGAGAGAGAAAGAGAGGAGAGAGAGAGAGAGGAGAGAGAGACATAGAGAGAGAGGAGAGAGAAAGAGAGGAGAGAGAAAGAGAGGAGAGAGACATAGAGAGAGAGGAGAGAGAGACATAGAGAGAGGAGAGAGAAAGAGAGGAGAGAGACATAGAGAGAGAGGAGAGAGACATAGAGAGGGGGGGAGAAAGTGAGAGAGACTGAGATAGTGAGAGAGATAAGGAGACAGAGAGAGACATGGAGAGAACGAGAGAGTGAGACACAGAGGAAGAGAAAGAGAGGGAGCCAGAGACAGGCAGAGTTACGAGAGAATGTATTTCACAGATTAGAGAAACATTACCTGCAAAAGACGTCCTGAGGTACAGGAAGGAGAGGAAGGTGAGACTGAGAGGGAGGAGGGAGGGGGATATAGGAAGCATAGATAGGGAAAAAGGTGGAGAGGGGGAGGAGAGAGAGGGAAAGGTGGAGAGAGGGAGGAGAGAGAGGGAAAGGTGGAGAGAGGGAGGAGAGAGAGAGGGAAAGGTGGAGAGAGGGAGGAGAGAGAGGGAAAGGTGGAGAGAAGAATGAGAGAGAGAGGGAAAGGTGGAGAGAGGGAGGAGAGAGAGAGGGAAAGGTGGAGAGAGGGAGGAGAGAGAGAGGGAAAGGTGGAGAGAGGGAGGAGAGAGAGAGGGAAAGGTGGAGAGAGGGAGGAGAGAGAGGGAAAGGTGGAGAGAGGGAGGAGAGAGAGAGGGAAAGGTGGAGAGAGGGGGGAGAGAGAGAGGGAAAGGTGGAGAGAGGGAGGAGAGAGAGAGGGAAAGGTGGAGACAGGGGGGAGAGAGAGGGAAAGGTGGAGACAGGGGGGAGAGAGAGGGAAAGGTGGAGAGAGGGAGGAGAGAGAGGGAAAGGTGGAGAGAAGAATGAGAGAGAGAGGGAAAGGTGGAGAGAGGGGGGGAGAGAGAGAGGGAAAGGTGGAGAGAGGGAGGAGAGAGAGAGGGAAAGGTGGAGAGAGGGAGGAGAGAGAGGGAAAGGTGGAGAGAAGAATGAGAGAGAGAGGGGGGAGAGAGAGAGGGAAAGGTGGAGAGAGGGAGGAGAGAGAGAGGGAAAGGTGGAGAGAGGGAGGAGAGAGAGAGGGAAAGGTGGAGAGAGGGAGGAGAGAGAGAGGGAAAGGTGGAGAGAGGGAGGAGAGAGAGAGGGAAAGGTGGAGAGAGGAATGAGAGAGAGGGAAAGGTGGAGAGAGGGAGGAGAGAGAGAGGGAAAGGTGGAGAGAGGGAGGAGAGAGAGGGAAAGGTGGAGAGAGGGAGGAGAGAGAGGGAATGGTGGAGAGAGGGAGGAGAGAGAGAGGGAAAGGTGGAGAGAGGAATGAGAGGGAAAGGTGGAGAGAGGGAGGAGAGAGAGAGGGAAAGGTGGAGAGAGGGAGGAGAGAGAGGGAAAGGTGGAGAGAGGGAGGAGAGAGGGAGGTAAAGGTGGAGAGAGGGAGGAGAGAGAGAGGGAAAGGTGGAGAGAGGGATGAGAGAGGGAAAGGTGGAGAGAAGAATGAGAGAGAGGGAAAGGTGGAGAGAGGGATGACAGAGAGAGTGAAAGGTGGAGAGAGGGAGGAGAGAGAGAGGGAAAGGTGGAGAGAGGGATGAGAGAGAGGGAAAGGTGGAGAGAGGGAGGAGAGAGAGAGGGAAAGGTGGAGAGAGGGGGGAGAGAGAGAGGGAAAGGTGGAGAGAGGGAGGAGAGAGAGGGAAAGGTGGAGAGAGGGAGGAGAGAGAGGGAAAGGTGGAGAGAGGGAGGAGAGAGAGGGAAAGGTGGAGAGAGGGAGGAGAGAGAGAGGGAAAGGTGGAGAGAGGAATGAGAGAGAGGGAAAGGTGGAGAGAGGGAGGAGAGAGGGAGGTAAAGGTGGAGAGAGGGAGGAGAGAGAGAGGGAAAGGTGGAGAGAGGGAAAGGTGGAGAGAGGGAGGAGAGAGGGAAAGGTGGAGAGAGGGAGGAGAGAGAGAGGGAAAGGTGGAGAGAGGGATGAGAGAGAGAGGGAAAGGTGGAGAGAGGGAGGAGAGAGAGGGAAAGGTGGAGAGAGGGATGAGAGAGAGAGGGAAAGGTGGAGAGAGGGAGGAGAGAGAGGGAAAGGTGGAGAGAGGGAGGAGAGAGAGGGGGAAAGGTGGAGAGAGGGAGGAGAGAGGGAGAGGTGGAGAGAGGGAGGAGAGAGAGAGGGAAAGTTGGAGAGAGGGAGGAGAGAGAGAGAGGGAAAGGTGGAGAGAGGGAGGAGAGAGAGAGGGAAAGGTGGAGAGAGGAATGAGAGAGAGGGAAATGTGGAGAGAGGAGGAGAGAGAGAGGGACAGGTGGAGAGAGGGATGAGAGAGAAGGAAAGGGGAGAGAGAGATTGAGAGAGAGGGAAAGGTGGAGAGAGGGAGGAGAGAGAGAGGGAAAGGTGGAGAGAGGGAGGAGAGAGAGGAATAGGTGGAGAAAGGGATGAGAGAGAGAGGAAAGGTGGAGAGAGGATGAGAGAGAGAGGGAAAGGTGGAGAGAGGAATGAGAGAGAGGGAAAGGTGGAGAGAGGAATGAGAGATAGAGGGAAAGGTGGAGAGAGGAATGAGAGAGAGAGGGAAAGGTGGAGAGAGGAATGAGAGAGAGAGGGAAAGGTGAGAGAGGGAGGAGAGAGATGGAAAGGTGGAGAGAGGGAGGAGAGAGAGAGAGGGAAAGGTGGAGAGAGGGAGGAGAGAGAGAGGGAAAGGTGGAGAGAGGGAGGAGAGAGAGAGAGGGAAAGGTGGAGAGAGGGAGGAGAGAGAGAGGGAAAGGTGGAGAGAGGGAGGAGGAGAGAGAGGGAAAGGTGCTGAGAGGGAGGAGAGAGAGAGGGAAAGGTGGAGAGAGGAATGAGAGAGAGAGGGAAAGGTGGAGAGAGAGAGGGAAAGGTGGAGAGAGGGAGGAGAGAGAGAGGGAAAGGTGGAGAGAGGGATGAGAGAGAGGGAAAGGTGGAGAGAGGGAGGAGAGAGAGAGAGGGAAAGGTGGAGAGAGGGAGGAGAGAGAGGGAAAGGTGGAGAGAGGGAGGAGAGAGAGGGAAAGGTGGAGAGAGAGATGAGAGAGAGAGGGAAAGGTGGAGAGAGGGAGGAGAGAGAGAGGGAAAGGTGGAGAGAGGAATGAGAGAGAGAGGGAAAGGTGGAGAGAGGGAGGAGAGAGAGAGGGAAAGGTGGAGAGAAGAATGAGAGAGAGAGGGAAAGGTGGAGAGAGGGAGGAGAGAGGGAGGTAAAGGTGGAGAGAGGAATGAGAGAGAGAGGGAAAGGTGGAGAGGGAGGAGAGAGAGAGGGAAAGGTGGAGAGAGGGAGGAGAGAGAGAGGGAAAGGTGGAGGAGAGAGGAATGAGAGAGAGAGGGAAAGGTGGAGGGAGGGAGGAGAGAGAGAGGGAAAGGTGGAGAGAGGAATGAGAAGAGAGGGAAAGGTGGAGAGAGGGGGAGAGAGAGAGGGAAAGGTGGAGAGAGGGAGGAGAGAGAGAGGGAAGGTGGAGACAGGGGGGAGAGAGAGGGAAAGGTGGAGACAGGGGGGGAGAGAGAGGGAAAGTGGAGAGAGGAGGAGAGAGAGGGAAAGGTGGAGAGAAGAATGAGAGACAGAGGGAAAGGTGGAGAGAGGGGGGAGAGAGAGAGGGAAAGGTGGGAGAGGGAGGAGAGAGAGAGAGGAAAGGTGGAGAGAGGGAGGAGAGAGAGGGAAAGGTGGAGAGAAGAATGAGAGAGAGAGGGGGGAGAGAGAGAGGGAAAGGTGGAGAGAGGAGGAGAGAGAGAGGAAAGGTGGAGAGAGGGAGGAGAGAGAGAGGGAAAGGTGGGAGAGAGGGAGGAGAGAGAGAGGGAAAGGTGGAGAGAGGGAGGAGAGAGAGAGGGGAAAGGTGGAGAGAGGAATGAGAGAGAGGGAAAGGTGGAGAGAGGGAGGAGGAGAGAGGGAAAGGTGGAGAGGAGGGAGGAGAGAGAGGGAAAGGTGGGAGAGGGAGGAGAGAGAGGGACTGGTGGAGAGAGGGAGGAGAGAGAGAGAGGGAAAGGTGGAGAGAGGAATGAGAGAGAGAGGGAGGAGAGAGAGAGGGAAAGGTGGAGAGAGGGAGGAGAGAGAGGGAAAGGTGGAGAGAGGGAGGAGAGAGGGAGGTAAGGTGGAGAGAGGGAGGAGAGAGAGAGGGAAAGGTGGAGAGAGGGATGAGAGAGGGAAAGGTGGAGAGAGAATGAGAGAGAGGGAAAGGTGGAGAGAGGGATGACAGAGAGAGTGAAAGGTGGAGAGAGGGAGGAGAGAGAGAGGGAAAGGTGGAGAGAAGAATGAGAGAGAGAAAGGTGGAGAGAGGTGGGAGAGAGAGAGAGAGGGAAAGGTGGAGGAGGGGGGAGAGAGAGAGGGAAAGGTGGAGAGAGGGAGGAGAGAGAGGGAAAGGTGGAGAGAGGGAGGAGAGAGAGGGAAAGGTGGAGAGAGGGAGGAGAGAGAGGAAAGGTGGAGAGAGGGAGGAGAGAGAGAGGAAAGGTGGAGAGAGGAATGAGAGAGAGGGAAAGGTGGAGAGAGGGAGGAGAGAGGGAGGTAAAGGTGGAGGAGGGAGGAGAGAGAGAGGGAAGGTGGAGAGAGGGAAAGGTGGGGAGAGGGAGGAGAGAGGGAAAGGTGGAGAGAGGGAGTGAGAGAGGGAGGGAAAGGTGGAGAGAGGGATGACGAGAGAGAGGGAAAGGTGGAGAGAGGGAGGAGAGAGAGGGAAAGGTGGAGAGAGGGATGAGAGAGAGAGGGAAAGGTGGAGAGAGGGAGGGAAAGGTGGAGAGAGGGAGAGATGAGGGGGGAAAGGTGGAGAGAGGGAGGAGAGAGGGAGAGGTGGTGACACGGAGGAGAGAGAGAGGGAAAGTTGGAGAGAGAGGAGAGAGAGAGAGGGAAAGGTGGAGAGAGAGGAGAGGGAGAGAGAGAGGAGAGGAGGAAAGGTGGAGAGAGGAATGAGAGAGAGGGAAATGTGGAGAGAGGGAGGAGAGAGAGAGGGAAAGGTGGAGAGAGGGATGAGAGAGAAGGAAAGGTGGAGAGAGAGATGAGAGAGAGGGAAAGGTGGAGAGAGGGAGGAGAGAGAGAGGGAAAGGTGGAGAGAGGGAGGAGAGAGAGGGAAAGGTGGAGAAAGGGATGAGAGAGAGAGGGAAAGGTGGAGAGAGGGATGAGAGAGAGAGGGAAAGGTGGAGAGAGGAATGAGAGAGAGAGGGAAAGGTGGAGAGAGGAATGAGAGATAGAGGGAAAGGTGGAGAGAGGAATGAGAGAGAGAGGGAAAGGTGGAGAGAGGAATGAGAGAGAGAGGGAAAGGTGAAGAGAGGGAGGAGAGAGATGGAAAGGTGGAGAGAGGGAGGAGAGAGAGAGAGGGAAAGGTGGAGAGAGGGAGGAGAGAGAGAGGGAAAGGTGGAGAGAGGGAGGAGAGAGAGAGAGGGAAAGGTGGAGAGAGGGAGGAGAGAGAGAGGGAAAGGTGGAGAGAGGGAGGAGAGAGAGAGGGAAAGGTGCTGAGAGGGAGGAGAGAGAGAGAGGGAAAGGTGGAGAGAGGAATGAGAGAGAGAGGGAAAGGTGGAGAGAGAGAGGGAAAGGTGGAGAGAGGGAGGAGAGAGAGAGGGAAAGGTGGAGAGAGGGATGAGAGAGAGGGAAAGGTGGAGAGAGGGAGGAGAGAGAGAGAGGGAAAGGTGGAGAGAGGGAGGAGAGAGAGGGAAAGGTGGAGAGAGGGAGGATAGGGAAAGGTGGAGAGAGAGATGAGAGAGAGAGGGAAAGGTGGAGAGAGGGAGGAGAGAGAGAGGGAAAGGTGGAGAGAGGAATGAGAGAGAGAGGGAAAGGTGGAGAGAGGGAGGAGAGAGAGAGGGAAAGGTGGAGAGAAGAATGAGAGAGAGAGGGAAAGGTGGAGAGAGGGAGGAGAGAGGGAGGTAAAGGTGGAGAGAGGAATGACAGAGAGAGGGAAAGGTGGAGAGAGGAATGAGAGAGAGAGGGAAAGGTGGAGAGAGGGAGGAGAGAGAGAGGGAAAGGTGGAGAGAGGAATGAGAGAGAGAGGGAAAGGTGGAGGGAGGGAGGAGAGAGAGAGGGAAAGGTGGAGAGAGGAATGAGAGAGAGAGGGAAAGGTGGAGAGAAGAATGAGAGAGAGAGGGAAAGGTGGAGAGAGGGAGGAGAGAGGGAGGTAAAGGTGGAGAGAGGGAGGAGAGAGAAAGGGAAAGGTGGAGAGAGGGATGAGAGAGAGGGAAAGGTGGAGAGAGGGAGGAGAGAGAGAGGGAAAGGTGGAGAGAGGGAGGAGAGAGAGGGAAAGGTGGAGAGAGGGAGGAGAGAGAGAAGGAAAGGTGGAGAGAGGGAGGAGAGAGAGAGGGAAAGGTGGAGAGAGGGATGAAAGAGAGGGAAAGGTGGAGCGAGGGAGGAGAGAGAGAGGGAAAGGTGGAGAGAGGGAGGAGAGAGAGAGGGAAAGGTGGAGAGAGGGAGGAGAGAGAGAGGGAAAGGTGGAGAGAGGGAGGAGAGAGAGAGGGAAAGGTGGAGAGAGGGAGGAGAGAGAGAGGGAAAGGTGGAGAGAGGAATGAGAGAGAGAGGGAAAGGTGGAGAGAGGAATGAGAGATAGAGGGAAAGGTGAAGAGAGGGAGGAGAGAGATGGAAAGGTGGAGAGAGGGAGGAGAGAGAGAGAGGGAAAGGTGGAGAGAGGGAGGAGAGAGAGAGGGAAAGGTGGAGAGAGGGAGGAGAGAGAGGGAAAGGTGGAGAGAGGGAGGAGAGAGAGAGGGAAAGGTGGAGAGAGGGAGGAGAGAGAGAGGGAAAGGTGGAGAGAGGGAGGAGAGAGAGAGGGAAAGGTGGAGAGAGGAATGAGAGAGAGAGGGAAAGGTGGAGAGAGGGAGGAGAGAGAGAGGGAAAGGTGGAGAGAGGGATGAGAGAGAGGGAAAGGTGGAGAGAGGGAGGAGAGAGAGAGGGAAAGGTGGAGAGAGGGAGGAGAGAGAGAGAGGGAAAGGTGGAGAGAGGGAGGAGAGAGAGGGAAAGGTGGAGAGAGGGATGAGAGAGAGGGAAAGGTGGAGAGAGAGATGAGAGAGAGAGGGAAAGGTGGAGAGAGGGAGGAGAGAGAGAGGGAAAGGTGGAGAGAGGAATGAGAGAGAGAGGGAAAGGTGGAGAGAGGGAGGAGAGAGAGAGGGAAAGGTGGAGAGAAGAATGAGAGAGAGAGGGAAAGGTGGAGAGAGGGAGGAGAGAGGGAGGTAAAGGTGGAGAGAGGAATGACAGAGAGAGGGAAAGGTGGAGAGAGGAATGAGAGAGAGAGGGAAAGGTGGAGAGAGGGAGGAGAGAGAGAGGGAAAGGTGGAGAGAGGAATGAGAGAGAGAGGGAAAGGTGGAGGGAGGGAGGAGAGAGAGAGGGAAAGGTGGAGAGAGGAATGAGAGAGAGAGGGAAAGGTGGAGAGAAGAATGAGAGAGAGAGGGAAAGGTGGAGAGAGGGAGGAGAGAGGGAGGTAAAGGTGGAGAGAGGGAGGAGAGAGAAAGGGAAAGGTGGAGAGAGGGATGAGAGAGAGAGGGAAAGGTGGAGAGAGGGAGGAGAGAGAGAGGGAAAGGTGGAGAGAGGGAGGAGAGAGAGGGAAAGGTGGAGAGAGGGAGGAGAGAGAGAGGGAAAGGTGGAGAGAGGGAGGAGAGAGAGAGGGAAAGGTGGAGAGAGGGATGAAAGAGAGGGAAAGGTGGAGCGAGGGAGGAGAGAGAGAGGGAAAGGTGGAGAGAGGGAGGAGAGAGAGAGGGAAAGGTGGAGAGAGGGAGGAGAGAGAGAGGGAAAGGTGTAGAGAGGGAGGAGAGAGAGAGGGAAAGGTGGAGAGAGGGAGGAGAGAGAGAGGGAAAGGTGGAGAGAGGGAGGAGAGAGAGAGGGAAAGGTGGAGAGAGGGAGGAGAGAGAGAGGGAAAGGTGGAGAGAGGGAGGAGAGAGAGGGAAATGTGGAGAGAGGGAGGAGAGAGAGAGGGAAAGGTGGAGAGAGGAATGAGAGAGACGGAAAGGTGGAGAGAGAGAGGGAAAGGTGGAGAGAGGGAGGAGAGAGAGGGAAAGGTGGAGAGAGGGAGGAGAGAGAGAGGGAAAGGTGGAGAGAGGGAGGAGAGATAGAGGGAAAGGTGGAGAGAGGAATGAGAGAGAGAGGGAAAGGTGGAGAGAGGGAGGTGGAGAGAGGGATGAGAGAGAGGGAGGAGAGAGAGAGGGAAAGGTGAAGAGTGGGAGGAGAGAGAGAGGGAAAGGTGGAGAGAGGGAGGAGAGAGAGAGGGAAAGGTGGAGCGAGGGAGGAGAGAGAGAGGGAAAGGTGGAGAGAGGGAGGAGAGAGAGAGGGAAAGGTGGAGAGAGGAAGGAAAGAGAGAGGGAAAGGTGGAGAGAGGGAGGAGAGAGAGAGGGAAAGGTGGAGAGAGGGAGGAGAGAGAGAGGGAAAGGTGGAGAGAGGGAGGAGAGAGAGAGGGAAAGGTGGAGAGAGGGAGGAGAGAGAGAGGGAAAGGTGGAGCGAGGGAGGAGAGAGAGAGGGAAAGGTGGAGAGAGGGATGAGAGAGAGAGGGAAAGGTGGAGAGAGGGAGGAGAGAGAGAGGGAAAGGTGGAGAGAGGGAGGAGAGAGAGAGGGAAAGGTGGAGAGAGGGAGGAGAGAGAGAGGGAAAGGTGGAGAGAGGAATGAGAGAGAGGGAAATGTAGAGAGAGGGAGGAGAGAGAGAGAGGGAAAGGTGGAGAGAGGGAGGAGAGAGAGGGAAAGGTGGAGAGAGGGATGAGAGAGAAGGAAAGGTGGAGAGAGAGATGAGAGAGAGGGAAAGGTGGAGAGAGGGAGGAGAGAGAGAGAGGGACAGGTGGAGAGAGGGAAAGGTGGAGAAAGGGAGGAGAGAGAGGGAAAGGTGGAGAGAGGGAGGAGAGAGAAGGAAAGGTGGATAGAGAGATGAGAGAGAGGGAAAGGTGGAGAGAGGGAGGAGAGAGAAGGAAAGGTGGAGAGAGAGATGAGAGAGAGGGAAAGGTGGAGAGAGGGAGGAGAGAGAGAGGGAAAGGTGGAGAGAGGGAGGAGAGAGAGGGAAAGGTGGAGAGAGGGATGAGAGAGAGAGGGAAAGGTGGAGAGATGGAGGAGAGAGAGAGGGAAAGGTGGAGAGAGGGATTAGAGAGAGAGGGAAAGGTGGAGAGAGGGAGGAGAGAGAGGGAAAGGTGGAGAGAGGGAGGAGAGAGAGAGGGAAAGGTGGAGAGAGGGAGGAGAGAGAGGGAAAGGTGAAGAGAGGGAGGAGAGAGAGAGGGAAAGGTGGAGAGAGGGAGGAGAGAGGGAGAGGTGGAGAGAGGGAGGAGAGAGAGGGACTGGTGGAGAGAGGGATGAGAGAGACGGAAAGGTGGAGAGAGGGAGGAGAGAGAGAGAGAAAGGTGGAGAGAGGGAGGAGAGAGAGAGGGAAAGGTGGAGAGAGGGAGGAGAGAGAGAGGGAAAGGTGGAGAGAGGGAGGAGAGAGAGAGGGAAAGGTGGAGAGAGGGAGGAGAGAGAGAGGGAAAGGTGGAGAGAGGGAGGAGAGAGAGAGAGGGAAAGGTGGAGAGAGGGGGGAGAGAGAGAGGGAAAGGTGGAGAGAGGGATGAGAGAGACGGAAAGGTGGAGAGAGGGAGGAGAGAGAGAGGGAAAGGTGGAGAGAGGGAGGAGAGAGAGGGAAAGGTGGAGAGAGGGATGAGAGACGGAAAGGTGGAGAGAGGGAGGAGAGAGAGGGAAAGGTGGAGAGAGGGAAAGGTGGAGAGAGGGAGGAGAGAGAGAGGGAAAGGTGGAGAGAGGGAGGAGAGAGAGGGAAAGGTGGAGAGAGGGAAGAGAGAGAGAGGGAGGAGAGAGAAAGAGGGAGGAGAGAGAGAGGGAAAGGTGGAGAGAGGAATGAGAGAGAAGGAAAGGTGGAGAGAGAGATGAGAGAGAGAGGGAAAGGTGGAGAGTGGGAGGAGAGAGTGGGAAAGGTGGAGAGAGGGAGGAGAGAGAGAGGGAAAGGTGGAGAGAGGGAGGAGAGAGAGAGGGAAAGGTGGTGAGAGGGAGGAGAGAGAGGGAAAGGTGGAGAGAGGGAAGAGAGAGAGAGAGGGAAAGGTGGAGAGAGGGATGAGAGAGAAGGAAAGGTGGAGAGAGAGATGAGAGAGAGGGAAAGGTGGAGAGAGGAATGAGAGAGGGAAAGGTGGAGAGAGGGAGGAGAGAGAGAGGTAAAGGTGGAGAGAGGGAGGAGAGAGAGAGGGAAAGGTGGAGAGAGGGAAGAGAGAGAGAGGGAAAGGTGGAGAGAGGAAAGAGAGAGAGAGGGAAAGGTGGAGAGAGGGAGGAGAGAGAGAGAGAGAGGGAAAGGTGGAGAGAGGGAGGAGAGAGAGAGGGAAAGGTGGAGAGAGGGAGGAGAGAGAGGGAAAGGTGGAGAGAGGGAGGAGAGAGAGAGGGAAAGGTGGAGAGAGGGAGGAGAGAGAGATGGAAAGGTGGAGAGAGGGAGGAGAGAGAGGGAAAGGTGGAGAGAGGGAAAGGTGGAGAGAGGGAGGAGAGAGAGAGGGAAAGGTGGAGAGAGGGAGGAGAGAGAGGGAAAGGTGGAGAGAGGGAAGAGAGAGAGAGGGAGGAGAGAGAAAGAGGGAGGAGAGAGAGAGGGAAAGGTGGAGAGAGGAATGAGAGAGAAGGAAAGGTGGAGAGAGAGATGAGAGAGAGAGGGAAAGGTGGAGAGTGGGAGGAGAGAGTGGGAAAGGTGGAGAGAGGGAGGAGAGAGAGAGGGAAAGGTGGAGAGAGGGAGGAGAGAGAGAGGGAAAGGTGGTGAGAGGGAGGAGAGAGAGGGAAAGGTGGAGAGAGGGAAGAGAGAGAGAGAGGGAAAGGTGGAGAGAGGGATGAGAGAGAAGGAAAGGTGGAGAGAGAGATGAGAGAGAGGGAAAGGTGGAGAGAGGAATGAGAGAGGGAAAGGTGGAGAGAGGGAGGAGAGAGAGAGGTAAAGGTGGAGAGAGGGAGGAGAGAGAGAGGGAAAGGTGGAGAGAGGGAAGAGAGAGAGAGGGAAAGGTGGAGAGAGGAAAGAGAGAGAGAGGGAAAGGTGGAGAGAGGGAGGAGAGAGAGAGGGAAAGGTGGAGAGAGGGAGGAGAGAGAGAGGGAAAGGTGGAGAGAGGGAGGAGAGAGAGGGAAAGGTGGAGAGAGGGAGGAGAGAGAGAGGGAAAGGTGGAGAGAGGGAGGAGAGAGAGATGGAAAGGTGGAGAGAGGGAGGAGAGAGGAGGGAGGAGAGAGAGGGAAAGGTGGAGAGAGGGAAGAGAGAGGGAGGAGAGAGAGAGAGGGAAAGGTGGAGAGAGGAATGAGAGAGAAGGAAAGGTGGAGAGAGAGATGAGAGAGAGAGGGAAAGGTGGAGAGAGGGAGGAGAGAGAGAGGGAAAGGTGGAGAGAGGGAGGAGAGAGAGAGGGAAAGGTGGAGAGAGGGAGGAGAGAGAGAGAGGGAAAGGTGGAGAGAGGGAAGAGAGAGAGAGGGAAAGGTGGAGAGAGGGAGGAGAGAGAGAGGGAAAGGTGGAGAGAGGGAGGAGAGAGAGAGGGAAAGGTGGAGAGAGGAATGAGAGAGAGGGAAATGTAGAGAGAGGGAGGAGAGAGAGAGGGAAAGGTGGAGAGAGGGATGAGAGAGAAGGAAAGGTGGAGAGAGAGATGAGAGAGAGGGAAAGGTGGAGAGAGGAATGAGCGAGAGAGGGAAAGGTGGAGAGAGGGAGGAGAGAGAGAGGGAAAGGTGGAGAGAGGGAGGAGAGAGAGGGAAAGGTGGAGGGAGGGAGTAGAGAGAGAGGGAAAGGTGGAGAGAGGGAGGAGAGAGAGAAGAAAAGGTGGAGAGAGGGAGGAGAGAGAGGGAAAGGTGGAGAGAGGGAGGAGAGAGAGAGGGAAAGGTGGAGAGAGGGAGGAGAGAGAGAGGGAAAGGTGAAGAGAGGGGGGAGAGAGAGAGAGGGAAAGGTGGAGAGAGGGAGGAGAGAGAGAGGGAAAGGTGGAGAGAGGGAGGAGAGAGATAAATGTGGAGACAGGGAGCAAGGAGAGAGCCAGGTAGAGAGAGGATGGCAAGAGGTGAAGATAGGGAGGAGACTTCTAACTATGCGGACGTTTGTTGATCACGTAATATCTTTTTACTAGCTTGTCCAGACTTGCCCTAGCTTTCCTCCTCGGGCACAAATATCTTTTTAAGTCATCAGCTGAAGAGATCTTGGAGCCCATGAAAATAAGATCGGTCACTGCCTCCACTTATTTGCCAAGAACTGAGTTTGGTGTTTGCCATAATCTTTGTGTTTTACGCTCTCTTCCTTCACCCTTATTGGTCCTTTAGTTCCGCCTCACTTCTGATTCTACTTCTGACCAAAATCTGCCTGGATGGGATAAAATGAGGAAGAAACAGCCCAAATACATAGAAATGACAAGTCACTCAAGTTGGGCAGGCTATATCAGAGAGGTCAGACAAATTGACATCCACTGCAGGAGGTAATGGCAACACACACCAGTGTATTTACCAAGAAAACCTTATGGATAAGCATGACCAGAGACATGACCTACTTATCTTGTTACCCCACTACCAATTTGAATGATAAAGCCATTACTCAGCGGGCGGATGTTCCAGTTCATCTCTATACAACATAACAGACTTTTATATTAAACCAGGAATCGCCCGTCAAAAGTAACGGGAATAACATTTGAAAGCTGGTAATGCTGTTTGCCAGACAATGCCCCTGTAACTTACGGGCCTGGCGATGAGCGCCAAAGGAGCTCATCTCGAGCCCCTCCCAGCATCTACTTTACGGGCCTTGCGATAAGCATCTTTGGCGCTCATCGCGAGCCGCACAATGAGCGGCTTTACCGCTCATTGCTGACTTTGGCCAACCCTCCACTTGTCTTAACCAACCCGCCCTGTGTCTTTTCCCCAGCTCTCCCTCCCCTGTGTCTCCTTTTCCCCTCTCCTGTACCTCCTTTCCCCCTCTGTGTCTCCTTTCCACCCTCTCCTATTCCTCCTTTCCTGTGTCTCCTTTCACTCTCCCCCTGGCGTCTCCTTTCCCTTCCTTCTTATGTGTCTCCTTTACCCCCCTTCGTGTCTCCTCCCTCCCCGTTGTGTCTCCTTTCCACCCTCGTGTCTCCTATCCCCCCTTGTGTTTCCTTCACCCCCCTTGTGTCTCCTTTTCCCCCCTCGTGTCTCCTTCATGTCTCCTTTCCCCCCTCCTCTGCCCCCTTTGTGTCTCCTTTCACCCCCCCTAGTGTCTCCTTTCCTCTCTCCTCTCCCCCCCTCGTGTCTCCTTCTTCGTGTCTCCTTTCCCCCCCTCCTCTGCCTCCCTTGTGTCTCTTTTCCTCCCTCCTCTCCCTCCCTAGTGTCTCCTTTCCTCTCTCCTCTCCCTCCCTCGTGTCTCCTTCCACCCCTCGTGTCTCCTTTCCCCCCTCCTGTGTCTCGCACCTGGATACATCCCTGCCAGCAGCACCGCACTCACCTCCTCCGTGGCTCCCGTCCTCCGGGGGGAACTACTTTCTGAATCAAGCCGCGCATTTGTGCAGTTTGATCCAGAAAATGGTTCCGGACGGAGGCGCAGAGAAGACTGAGTGTTGTGCTACTGGCAGGAACCAGGTACTGGGGGTGATGCAAGACCTGGGGGCCTCGCGATAAACGCTGCCGCCTCGCTGCGCAAAGGGACGCAAGTGCGTTACCAACATCTCAAACGTCCCCAACACTGATAACTATTATAGTAATAAAGTGTCTCCTTTCCCCCCTCTCCCTCCCCTTGTGTCTCATTTCCCCCCCTTGTGTCCCCTTCCCCCCTCGTGTCTCCTTTCCCCTCCTCTCCTTCATTTCTCCTTTCCCCACTCGTGTCTCCTTTCCCACCTCCTCTCCCTCGTTTCTCCTTTCCCCCCTTCTCTCCCTCCCTTGTGACTCCTTTCCCCCCTCGTGTCCTCTTCCCCCCTTGTGTCTCCTTTCCCCCTCCTCTCCCTTGTGTCTCTTTCCTCCCTGCTCTCCCTTCCTCGTGTCTCCTTTCCCTCCTCCTCTCCCTCCCTTGTCTCCTTCCCCCCTTGTGTCTCCTTTCCCCCCTTCGTGTACTTTCCCCCCTCCTCTCCATTCCTCGTGTCTCCTTTCCCCCTCCTCTCCCTGCCTTGTGTCTTCTTCCACCCTGCTCTCCCTTCCTCTTGTCTCCTTTCCCCCCTCCTCTCTCTCCCTTGTCTCCTTCCCCCCTTGTGTCTCCTTTCCCCCCCCCCCTTGTGTCCCCTTTCCCCCCTTTGTGTCCTTTCCCTCCTCCTCTCCCTCATGTCTCCTTACCCCCTCCTCTCCCTTCCTCGTGTCTCCTTTTCCCCTCCTCTCCCTCGTGTCTCCTTTCCCCCTCCCTTCTCTTCCCCCCTTCATGTCTCCTTTCCCCCCTTATGTCCCCTTTCCCCCTTGTGTCTCCTTTCCCTCCTCCTCTCCCTCATGTCTCCCCCCCCCCTCGTGTCCCGTTTCCCCCCTCCTGTCTCCTCTCTACCCGTGTCTCCTTTCCCCCCTTGTGTCTCCTATCCCTCCTGTCTCCTTTCCCCCTCCCTTGTGTCTCCTTTCCCCCGCTTTGTGTCTCCTTTCCCCCCCTCCTGGCCTTCCCTCGTGTCTCCTTTCCCCCCTTGTGTCTCCTATCCCTCCTCCTCTCCCTCGTGTCTCCTTTCCCCCTCCCTTGTGTCTCCTTTCCCCCGCTTTGTGTCTCCTTTCCCCCCCTCCTGGCCTTCCCTCGTGTCTCCTTTCCCCCCTCTGCATTTGCGCGGTTTGATCCAGAAAATAGTTCCGGCCGAAGGAGCAGAGAAGACGGAGTGCAGCGCTGCTGGCAGGGTTGTATCCAGGAACGTACTTAAGCTACTGGCAGGAACCAGGTACTGCAGGGTGTCGCAAGCCTGGGGCGCCCCGCGATGTGTGCCTCTGGCGCTCATCGCGAACCCTCCACTGGCAGGAACCAGGTACTGGGGGTGATGCAAGACCTGGGGGCCTCGTGATGAGCACCCGAGGCTCTCATTGCATCCCCTGTTGGATGTTGGTAACGCCCGGGCCTTGAGATGAGTGCTGCACGTGGGACGCAAGTGCGTTACAAACATCGCAAACGTCCCCAACACTGATAACTCATCACCAGGCGCTCATCACCAGGCCCGTAAACTATGATAACTAGTGATAAAACCAAATGCAATTCTGTTTATTTCTGTGTTTAGTTTTCATTCTCTGGGTGACTTTTCCAATCCATCCTCCTAAGGGAAGCAATAATGACAGGTTCCTACTTATCCTGACAACACAGGATTTTACAGCTTATCTGGCACCACATTACAGCTCCCTGCCCCTCTCCGGTGAGTATTTATTGATCACGCACACACTGCCCTCTCAGTTGTTCTCCTGTCTGGATGTAGCAGCTATTTAAGTAGCCGTAATCTTTACAAAGATGTTTGCTTCTGGGGAGGAAAGCTACAGCAAGTCTGGACAAGCTAGTAAAAAGTAAAGATATTACATTATTAACAAAGGATGTGAGAGCTGGAGAATTGACACCTTTGAATTGTGATGTTGGATAAGACTGCTTAGAGTCCCTTGGACTGCAAGAAGATCCAATAAATCAATACTACAGGAAATGAAGCCAAACTGTTCACTGGAAGGTTTGATCAGGAGGCTGAAGCTCAAGTATTTTGCCACATCATGAGAAGGAACAAGAAGATGGGGACGGCAGTGGAGGAGATGGATAGAGGAGGTAATTGAAACAATGAACATGAACTTGATGGAGCTCAGAGGGGCAGTGACTGACAGATGGGACACGAATGAAGGACTAACCCACAACAATCTTTACCATGACTGGTCTTGTATCGTCATCCGATCAGACACACAATAGGTTTCCTCCCAGTTAACGCGTCTTCTCCCGCTTTGTAAGATTTAACACGTCTGGGTAAGCAACCCTCCAGTATAAGTTTTCTACAAAGCAATTATGTTTTGTTAAAAAAATAAAGGTTATATTTAAAACATGCTTTTCTGAACAAGATAGAAAATGTGAGTTGTGACACTTCTCATCTAGTGATGGTTGTAGTCTGAGGTCTCCAAGGTGGACCCTGGAAATACAGAACGGCCAAAGGACCAACATGGACGACGATTACGAGGGTGAAGGCTTCCCTCCATTTTATACAAGTTCTTTAAGTGGATTCCTTTGGATCCTTCACGTGTTCAGACTTCAAGTGGAAGCAATGGCTCTGGACCAAGATCCGATAGATAGATCTGCAACATTGTACCAACCATGTCCATCCCCTGACCATTGACCATGGGATTAGCAATTCGTATACAAAAACAAATTTGACCGTTTTTTTTTTAAATATTTCTAAAGGACATTGTGGCTTTGTTTGTCATTTGTAGTTGTTATTTAGTTATTCACATGTGTCCAACTCTCCATGACCCTTTGGACTGCAGCATGCCAGGCACATCTATCTGGTTGTCCATAAGGTCGCCAGTTCCTTCTCCAGTGGAATGCAATTTGTCTGACCTCAGTGCAATGACTTGTCCACCATGGGTGACCCTACCTGGTATAGCTCACAGCTCTTCACCACAACAAGGTAGCGACCCAGAGTAAAGAGTAGGGGGGTCTTTTAATAACTATATTTTTGACAAGGGGCAAATTCCTTTTAGAAGAACAAACATGGCTACGGCCTCTGCATTTTTATCTTTTACACCCAAGGCATTGATCCGTTTTCTTTAAGCAGTTGATCCTGCCTGTTAAGTTCTAAAGGAGGGAGTGTTTTTTTAAACTAATTACAATTCCATTGGCCTTCATGAAAGCACTGGTATTCGTAGATGCCATATTTCCCATCTACAACTTGCACTGGCTGTGTCTAACACCAAACCTCACAGTTGTATAATATGAGGCTGTAATATTTTCCATTTGCCCATTTTGGGGTATTCTAGATGTATGTCCATGGTGGTCTCTTCTGTGCTTTGGGAGATACAGGTTAGGACTTCTAGAATCACAGCTGGAGTCTAACAAAACCAATGTGTGGGCTCCATTAGTCCCTGTCCACCAATGGAAAGTCGTAACTTGTTCAGACTCCATCACTAACCAGATCCAGGCACCAATCTGGCCATCATGGAGAAGCATCTAGAGCTAGAGGTCCACCCGTCTGGTACAGAATGGCAGGGCAGACCTGGCGCCTCTTCCCAACTCCGCCACAATGGGCTCGTACACCAAGGCTCGTTAAGCCATGAACACATAGAAGTATGAAACCATGATATAAATGCCACTTAAATATATATATGCGACTGGTGTAGTGGAACCCACCAATACAATTTCTTCTAATAACTTCTCGAGATGGGAACAGACTCTATATGTACAATGTGGCATCTAAAATGGTTAGTATTGTCAGAAGATGACCGTGAAACTCTCAAGGAGCCATGAAAAGCCAAGAAAAGAAAATGGATCTCTGACAAAAAATACATTTCAAATAAAATGTAACGGTCGTGTTTATTTTCTGGGTTCCTAAAACCATTTGCCCAACATCAGGCTCAGAAGACCACAGGGTAACAATCGTGCTCCAGTTGAACTGCTGCTGTTGCACGGCTTACTGCGCCCCCCAGTGTACAAACACGAACATAACACAACAGGGCAGAGCTTTTTTTTCCCTAAAGTGCTACTGGCAGAGGGTGGGTTTATTTTGTAAAAATAAAAAAAATACAATAAAATAAAAAAAAACACCCCCAAAAGATACAAAGAGCACATGCGGCACAGCGAGAACAAAACGTAGAAAAATAATTTTATATCAACATCTTCTTCCAACAATTTGAATTATCTAAACAGTGACTGCCAGGCAAGGTGAGGGAGGCCGTTGAAGACGAGGCTGGGTGCCCATCGTTATGGCATTGGAACATCATGCCCAGATGGTACCACACAGGAGAACTGCTCGGAGGTCCTGCTAGCCACACATTCGTTGTATGGGAGAACGCCTAGCATTGGTCAAACGTGTCCCGGAGAACAGTTAAGTGCTTTGAAGGTCCAGCAAATCTCCATTTCTACACAATAGTCTGCGGCCTCCTGAGAATGGGAAGCAAAAGTCACGGAGCAGCAACCTGACGAGTCCTAGACGCCATTGGCCAGGATCTGCCTTTCTGCATTGCAGAAGGGTCACAAACAGGAATCCAAAAATAGACAATTTTCTTCATAAAGATAAACAAAAACAGTCCATATTCACAATGAGGGGTAAGCCAAGGTCAAAGGTTGATCGGGACGTCAAAGAGGTCACACACTCCTTCACTCTCATCCAGATTGTATACATAATCGTGATCCCCAGGCGGTGGAGAAAGTCGGAGAAGAGGAGCAAAAACTGAGGGGGAAAAAAAGAGAGAAGTGATAAGTATGGCGCAAGCAAAGGCATTTTTGGCTTCCTGTCTAAATCCCCAAAGGTGGCCTCTTATAACCTGTGTTTAATCATGTGTCCAGGCCCATATATGTGCAAGAAATGATTCATATGTTTGAATAACGTACCAAAAGACCAAGAATAAAGAAAATAAGTAGGTCCTGGCAGACCGTATTTGTATGTGTAGGTCATACGTGTGAGGTCGTCACATGCCATTCGAGGTTAGAAGGTCCTCCTAGATTCAGAAATGTCATCCACAAATTGCTAATGTTACTATTAAAGCAGGTGCTCAAGAAATACATTGGAGGAACACACTACTAGGAGAAGAATGGATGCCAGCCGGTATTAGATGACCATCCAAGAAATGGCCCAGAGCCACCTGCTAGAGACCACAGGCATACAAGAACGGAACATGATCACGGGCAACGCCATCCAAATACACAACATGACCATTAAATCTCCTGAACAGTTTAAAAACAGAAGGGGGCTAAATATATTAAACCAATGGTTAAAGTGGCACTCACCTTCTGAGGACATCAATTCTTCCAGCAGGTCAGAGGTCATACATTCTAGTGAAGAGCAGAAAAGGTTATTTATTGGGTGCAATCTCAAGCAGTTTGAGGATTTATGGCGGAGTGCGTATACTGGCATGACTCGTCACCAAAGGTACTAGCCGCTGACACTTTATTAACACTGTGGGTATTGGGTAACATTTTATTTCCTACATTTAATGTGGTAAACTTATTTAAATAATTAAAATTTTACTTTAAACTTGTTAAAGTGGCGCATAAAAACCAACAATTAGATATAACTGGCGCTATCGCTCCAAAATCTTCCACAAAATCGCGTAATAATCAATTCCTAAACGGATATTTATTGGTCATGACTTCATTGGGTGCCTCCTGCCTGGAAAGCTGCCCTATTGGCCTGATCCAATTTCTTCCTGGGTCTCTAAGCTTCTTATTCACTCACTTTTTAAAATTCCATATAAATTGTGGTGCGTTACTACCTTGGATATCCTAATCACCAATGATTAAATGTAACCTATCTAAAATATTGGACCAACAACACAAAGGTAGGACGCCAAACTCCAACGCGCGTTTCTTCAGTCCTGGGGGGAGGATAAAGTAAACGGCATCTGCACAGACTGTGATTGTAATAATATACATAAGTGGGGTGTTGCCCACATCTGCGGGCTCTCTGGTGGCCCAGGCAGACTCACCTGGGAAAGCTTACTCTGGGTTGGATTTTTTTCTCCATCTCCTCAAAACCAGCCCTGCAAGTGCTCTCGAAAGAGGAGACCGCCTGGTGAATGATACTTCTCCAGGCCTTGGGGTCTGAAGCTAAAGCGACCATTGACGTTTGTCAAGGAGACTGTTTCTGCGAGTCCTTGTACCTCTTCTACGGTCTTCCTCTGTCACTATTACCAGTGGAGAGCTCACCATTGGGAAGCCGATAATCCTCCATTCTAGAGACGTGTTTGATTGTAATAAGACCTGGCTGAAGCTACCATGTACTCGGGATGGGGGTTTACATCCTTTGCGCGCAACTGAATAGCGCAATGTCATCAGGGCTTAGAGAACTGCGCTTAATGACGCTCTGCACTCCAGCCTGCTCGGCAAGGTAAGGGCCTGACAATACACAATGCTCTATATGTATTATACACACTACAGGTTACACATACCTGGGTATTTCGGGTGTCCCTGGGCACTCTGGTCACCCAACATGGATGTGTAGCTTGTAGAGTGTACCGTATATGTAGAGCAGTGTGTATTGGACATATAGAGCATTGTGTACGGTCAGCCCCTTACCTTGCTAAGCAGGCTGGGATACAGGCTGGAGCGCAGAACGTCATCAGAGCGCAGTTATCGGCGCCCCGATGACGGCACACTATTCAGCTGAGCGCGAAGGTCAGGGTGCCAATCGGGGGCACCCTAAAATATTAGCCTGGGATGTAGGCAGTTACAGAAATGGTCAACCTTGAATCATTCAGGCTGGCTTGCTATTGGCCCTTTCACATTCTCTCTAGCCAATAGAAATGTTTTCTACATCCGGCTTGCTCAGATGTCCACAGGCAACGTGCCTACTAAGTGCTGTCCACACCCTGGCTCCGAAGGGACAAGTACAGGGCCATCTTTCTTGCCAGATGGCTACACCTCCACTACTGATATGATTACTTAGTCGCTTACACCCTGGACTTCCTTGACTCTGACCAAGCTACTCTTGGAGGAGAGGGATTACTTGACATACTTTAGGATACACTTATAGTCATGTGTAGGACTTACAAGGAGTTGTACCATTTAGTTATTTACACATCTCACCTTTTGTAGGGTCAAATAATTCTGCCAGCTCAGTTGGCAATTCCAGTACTGAAAGAGAAGAGAAGACATAAGCAAACACGGAAATCCCCCAGAAGGTAATGTAAGAGGGTCTGCCGTGTACTGAAGTACTCACAATCTGATGGGTCAGATTTAATTGGTTGGAAGGAAGAGTCTGGATTTGGCAGGTCAGAGCCACTGTCCAGTGAGGCTGAAGACTGGAGAGGACAGGTGTCTAAGCTTGGAAGACGACTGGACGCCATGTGCTCCAGAACAAGGGTTTGGTGATCATGGCTTTCATGCGAAGTAGTGTCTAGGAAAAGAAGATTTCATTGGTTTTATATCCGTGAAACATTAATGATCATCCCACTTGAGCGCAGCATCTCACATATGCATTCTATCATCTAATAAAGAGGCTGATTGGACTCACCTCCAGTGGCTCCAGGACTGCAGGGCGTAGGAGGGCCAGGGGTACTGTGGGTGGGTACATCATGGCTCAATGCCGGTCTCGGAGGAGCGCTCATTACTGCTGGAGGAGGTTGGATAAGATCCTCCGGAGGTGGCACAGGAACCACTACTGGAGGAGAGTTGGACGTGTCTTTGTTAACCAAAAGTACTTCTATTGGTCCAGTGGCACTTTTCAAGTGAATCTGAAACTTCTTCTGCCCATTGACACCCTGACAGGAAGAGAGCAAGAACCAGCATTAAAGAGCGCGTCCAGGTAACAGGATGACAGTGCACAGAGGAGGAGGTTAGGATGTACCTCTGGAATAGGAACCTCTAAGCATGTCCCGGATGGCGCTCTAATTGCAAGCAAGGTGTCTCCTGGAAAATAAAACATCATTAGCAATTCTGAAGAAAAAAATGCTCAGGCAGCGCCATAGGTAGGTCCAGAGATCAGGAGGAATGTGGGCTAAACATTAGACTAGATACAACAGATAGAATCCGTGTCTGCATATGCTGCAGGGGGCTGACCCATACATGGACTATTTAATTCTAGGCAATAAAAACAGAGCTTATAAATAAATACATACCCAGGGATATTATATACCTAGTAGCACCCAGGAACCCTCCATATCAACTATAATGGTTGTCAAACTGCGCCAAGGTGCTCAGAGGGGCCATGGTGTGGCAAACAGCATTGCCGACGGGCAAGTCGCTAGTCCCTTTAAGAATATTTCAGCTGTTCTCATAAATTACTCATTAAATTCTATGAACTGAAATCCCATTAAGATGGACACATTCCCAGACCTACCTCTGAAACACCGGCAGATGTCCTCATGGGTGAGATACGCCAGCGTGATGGGAGTCAAGGAGTGTATTCTGGGTAATATCACAATATAGATATACAAGAAGGGTATCTATTTCTACTGTAGGAATGTGAATAGTTAACTATGGATGAGGCCTCAGAGGTGTCTTCAAGTATATTTTTTAACAGCTTATGAACCTTCGAGCCAATAGCAGCACAGTGTAGATCCAGCAGGGTGGGAACAAAAGACTACAAATTCCATGATGCTTTGCTGCAGAGACCAAATCCCCATACACTACTACATTGTTGTACCTGCCTCTGACTGGGCAAAACCAAGCTAAACACGGGGATACAGGAAAGCATTTCCTATAAAGTCCATCAGTATTCACAAAGTGTTAAACATATATCATGGTCTGTATTGGGTTCCCTGGGGAGGAAGCCACTGAGCTGAAGAATCCCTTTGAGATTTCATTCATTACCTTTACTGAAATAAAAGGATATTTTGATCCCAAGATTATCTCTCTAAGAAAATGTAAGATATTACAAAACAAGTGCAAGAGACATGAAATGTGACTACAGAAAAGTTGAGGCCCAGATAAAGGATGAGGGCGTAGGAGACACACACGTACAACGGATGAGGGCGTAGGAGACACACACGTACAAAGGATGAGGGCGTAGGAGACACACACGTACAAAGGATGAGGGCGTAGGAGACACACACGTACAAAGGATGAGGGCGTAGGAGACACACACGTACAAAGGATGAGGGCGTAGGAGACACACACGTACAAAGGATGAGGGCGTAGGAGACACACACGTACAAAGGATGAGGGCGTAGGAGACACACACGTACAAAGGATGAGGGCGTAGGAGACACACACGTACAAAGGATGAGGGCGTAGGAGACACACACGTACAAAGGATGAGGGCGTAGGAGACACACACGTACAAAGGATGAGGGCGTAGGAGACACACACGTACAAAGGATGAGGGCGTAGGAGACACACACGTACAAAGGATGAGGGCGTAGGAGACACACACGTAAAAAGGATGCGGGCGTAGGAGACACACACGTACAAAGGATGAGGGCGTAGGAGACACACACGTACAAAGGATGAGGGCGTAGGAGACACACACGTACAAAGGATGAGGGCGTAGGAGACACACACGTACAAAGGATGAGGGCGTAGGAGACACACATGTAAAGGATGACGGCGTAGGAGACACACATGTAAAGGATGAGGGCGTAGGAGACACACATGTACAAAGGATGAGGGCATAGGAGACACACATGTACATAGGATGAGGGCATAGGAGACACACATGTAAAGGATGAGGGCATAGGAGACACACATGTAAAGGATGAGGGCATAGGAGACACACATGTACAAAGGATGAGGGCATAGGAGACACACACGTACAAAGGATGAGGGCGTAGGAGACACACATGTAAAGGATGAGGGCGTAGGAGACACACATGTAAAGGATGAGGGCATAGGAGACACACATGTACAAAGGATGAGGGCATAGGAGACACACATGTACAAAGGATGAGGGCATAGGAGACACACATGTAAAGGATGAGGGCGTAGGAGACACACATGTAAAGGATGAGGGCGTAGGAGACACACATGTAAAGGATGAGGGCATAGGAGACACACATGTAAAGGATGAGGGCGTAGGAGACACACATGTACAAAGGATGAGGGCATAGGAGACACACATGTAAAGGATGAGGGCGTAGGAGACACACATGTAAAGGATGAGGGCATAGGAGACACACATGTACAAAGGATGAGGGCATAGGAGACACACATGTAAAGGATGAGGGCGTAGGAGACACACATGTAAAGGATGAGGGCGTAGGAGACACACATGTAAAGGATGAGGGCATAGGAGACACACATGTACAAAGGATGAGGGCATAGGAGACACACATGTAAAGGATGAGGGCGTAGGAGACACACATGTAAAGGATGAGGGCGTAGGAGACACACGTGTACAAAGGATGAGGGCATAGGAGACACACATGTAAAGGATATCCCGTGTTCTGCACATCGTCAGTAACATTCTTTATGCTCTGTTGAACCCAAACTCGCTGCTGGTCCAGTTCCTGCTCTCGCTGCTCCAGATCCGCCAGTTCTGCCTTCAGGTCAATCAGTTTGTCCGCAATCTCCCGTGTGTTGCACCCAGGACCGACCCCTCTGTGGGCACAAGTCAAAGGTCAAATATAGAAAGCGACCTGGCACTCGGCCTCATTAGACCATCGTACAACCCTCTCAGTACTGCCCATACATTAGGATTTGTCACCAATTACAAATAATAATAAAAATCCCTCTAATGGTTATGTGGACACAACTTCCTGATCCCCACCCAATCAGCATGAAGCATCTGGGGAGCAATATTAACCCACTGTTTACCTGCTCTTGCTTGCTCAGCCAATAGGAGAGCGGTGTTGTCAGCCTCCCAGTCACTGCTGGGATATGACTCATCCCTGCTTCCTCTTTGTGTTGTTGCCATATCAACTACATAATGCTATGTCTCAAATCTTTCATCTAACCGGATTGGCCAAAACAAATTGGAGGGGGTGTTAACCTTAATTTGAAACAGTTAGAAATTACAATTGATTTTTTCTAACTTCAAGGTAAGTGTTTAAATGCTTATTTTGGTATTTTTTCATGCAAACATTTTTTTCATACACTACTAATTCTCTACCAGATGAATTTATAACCCAGGAAATGTACATATCCCTTGAAGGAAGCAGGCTTATTTCTTTCTTCTTGGCTGTTACTTTTCCCATTCTTGTAGCTATAGAGACACAAACCCAACACATATTTAGATACAGGACTTACTTCCATTGAATACTGTTCTTGGATTTCTTCTCGATGAGGCCAATTCCTTCCAGAACATTAGTGATATCATAAATACGTCTCTTCTGTCTCACAGCGAGCGTATCAGCGGCCTGGAATGGCACGGCACAGGTTAAATGTCGTCGTCACTTGTAATCTCTGTCCCTATTATTTATATATCTGGAAATCCTGTTTATGAATTACCATTATGGGATAACCACACGAGAGAGTCATACAGTGAACTCATGCAAAATTATGCTCCAGGGCAAAGCGCTACCCCCAGGCCTGCTGCGCTGCAGGGCAACGCGCTAACCCCAGGCCTGCTGCGCTGCAGGGCAAAGCGCTAACCCCAGGCCTGCTGCGCTGCAGGGCAACGCGCCAACCCCAGGCCTGCTGCGCTGCAGGGCAACGCGCCAACCCCAGGCCTGCTGCGCTGCAGGGCAACGCGCCAACCCCAGGCCTGCTGCGCTGCAGGGCAACGCGCCAACCCCAGGCCTGCTGCGCTGCAGGGCAACGCGCCAACCCCAGGCCTGCTGCGCTGCAGGGCAACGCGCCAACCCCAGGCCTGCTGCGCTGCAGGGCAACGCGCCAACCCCAGGCCTGCTGCGCTGCAGGGCAACGCGCCAACCCCAGGCCTGCTGCGCTGCAGGGCAACGCGCCAACCCCAGGCCTGCTGCGCTGCAGGGCAACGCGCCAACCCCAGGCCTGCTGCGCTGCAGGGCAACGCGCTAACCCCAGGCCTGCTGCGCTGCAGGGCAACGCGCTAACCCCAGGCCTGTTGCCCTCCAGGGCAACGCGCTAACCCCAGGCCTGTAGCCCGCCAGGGCAACGCGCTAACCCCAGGCCTGTTGCGCTTCAGGGTAACGCGCTAACCCCAGGCCTGTTACGTGGTACTTGATAGAGCCCAGTTGAAGCTCTTCTAGACATCTATTATGAGAAGTCTCTGGTCATAGCACCCTCTTCCAACAGCCCCCGAGACAACTCTACAGATGGACATCACCAGATGGACATCACCAGATGGACATCACCAGATGGACATCACCAGATGGACAATATAGAACTACTAGCGACTTGCCCGTCAAAAATGACGGCAAAAACATTTGAAGCCTCGCAATGCTGTTTGCCACACAATGGAAGGCTCCCAGACCCCAACTTGCGGGCCTTCAGCACTCATTTCGAGCATCCCCCCCCCCTCTAATTTACAGGCCACGCAATGAGCCCCTTTGGCTTCACCGCTCATTGCAGGCAGCGGCATGCGCTGCGTAACTTTGTGAGCATTAGACAAACTCTCACGCCCCTGTGTCTCCTTTCCCCGTCTCTCTGCCCCACCCTCCCTACTCTCTCCTGCCCCACACACTCCCTGCCCCCGTCTCTCTTTGCCCACACACTCCCTGCCCCAGTCTCTCCTTGCCCCCTCGCGTCTCTA
This sequence comes from Discoglossus pictus, assembly GCA_027410445.1. Lineage (NCBI taxonomy): Eukaryota > Metazoa > Chordata > Amphibia > Anura > Alytidae > Discoglossus > Discoglossus pictus. Next base: position 51,648,502 of record CM050176.1, read on the forward strand.
CTTGAACACTCCCTCGTGTCTCTCCTTGCCCCCTTCCTCCCCCGTGTCTCTCCTTGACCCTTCCCTCCCCCGTGTCTCTCCTTGACCCTTCCCTCCCCCGTGTCTCTCCTTGACCCTTCCCTCCCCCGTGTCTCTCCTTGACCCTTCCCTCCCCCGTATCTCTCCTTGACCCTTCCCTCCCCCGTATCTCTCCTTGACCCTTCCCTCTCCCGTGTCTCTCCTTGACCCCTCCCTCCTCCTGCCCCCTCCCTCCCCCGTGTCTCTCCTTGACCCTTCCCTCCCCCGTGTCTCTCCTTGCCCCCTCTCCCGTGTCTCTCCTTGCCCCCTCTCCCGTGTCCCTTTGCCCCCCTCTCCCGTGTCCCTTTGCCCCCCTCTCCCGTGTCCCTTTGCCCCCCTCTCCCCCATCTCTCCTTGCCCTCCTCTCCCTCCCTGTGTCTCTCCTTGCCCCCGTTTCCCTCCCTCCTCCGTGTCCCTTTGCCCCCTCTCTCCCCCGACCCCTTGCGCAATCCCTCAGTCCCCCTCCCTCCTCCTCTCTCCCAATCCATCCTTCTCCATCCCTCCCTCTCCTCAATCCCCAGATCCCTCTCTCTCTCTCAATCAATCCCTCTCTCTCGATCCCCCCTCTCTCTCTCCCTCCCCAGATCCCCCTCCCTCCACAGATCCCCATCATCTCCCTCCCTCCACAGATCCCTCTCATCTCCCTCCCTCCACAGATCCCTCTCATCTCCCTCCCTCCACAGATCCCTCTCATCTCCCTCCCTCCACAGATCCCTCTCATCTCCCTCCCTCCACAGATCCCCCTCATCCGCCTCCCTCCCCAGATCCCCCTCATCCGCCTCCCTCCCCAGATCCCCCTCATCCGCCTCCCTCCCCAGATCCCCCTCATCCGCCTCCCTCCCCAGATCCCCCTCATCCGCCTCCCTCCCCAGATCCCCCTCATCCGCCTCCCTCCCCAGATCCCCCTCCTCTCCCTCCCTCCCCAGATCCCCCTCCTCTCCCTCCCTCCCCAGATCCCCTTCCTCTCCCTCCCTCCCCAGATCCCTCTCCTCTCTCTCCCTCCCCAGATCCCTCTCCTCTCTCTCCCTCCCCAGATCCCTCTCCTCTCTCTCCCTCCCCAGATCCCTCTCCTCTCTCTCCCTCCCCAGATCCCTTTCCTCTCCCTCCCTCCCCAGATCCCTCTCCTCTCTCTCCCTCCCCAGATCCCTTTCCTCTCCCTCCCTCCCCAGATCCCTCTCCTCTCTCTCCCTCCCCAGATCCCCCTCCTCCCTCCCCAGATCCCCCTCCTCTCTCCCCAGATCCCCCTCCTCTCTCCCCAGATCCCTCTCCTCTCTCTCCCCAGATCCCTCTCCTCTCTCTACCTCCCCAGATCCCTCTCCTCTCTCTCCCTCCCCAGATCCCTCTCCTCTCTCTCCCTCCCCAGATCCCTCTCTCTCCCTCCCCAGATCCCTCTCTCTCCCTCCCCAGATCCCTCTCTCTCCCTCCCCAGATCCCTCTCTCTCCCTCCCCAGATCCCTCTCCTCTCTCTCCCTCCCCAGATCCCTCTCCTCTCTCTCCCCAGATCCCTCTTCTCTCTCTCCCCCCTCCCCAGATCCCTCTCCTCTCTCTCCCCCCCTCCCCAGATCCCTCCCCTCTCTCTCCCCCTCCCCAGATCCCTCTCCTCTCTCTCCCCCCTCCCCAGATCCCTCTCCTCTCTCTCCCTCCCCAGATCCCTCTCCCTCCCCAGATCCCTCTCCTCTCTCTCCCTCCCCAGATCCCTCTCCTCTCCCTCCCCAGATCCCTCTCCTCTCCCTCCCCAGATCCCTCTCCTCTCCCTCCCCAGATCCCTCTCCTCTCCCTCCCCAGATCCCTCTCCTCTCTCTCCCTCCCCAGATCCCTCTCCTCTCTCTCCCTCCCCAGATCCCTCTCCTCTCTCTCCCTCCCCAGATCCCTCTCCTCTCCCTCCCCAGATCCCTCTCCCTCCCCAGATCCCTCTCCCTCCCCAGATCCCTCTCTCTCCCTCCCCAGATCCCTCTCCTCTCTCTCCCTCCCCAGATCCCTCTCCTCTCTCTCCCTCCCCAGATCCCTCTCCTCTCTCTCCCTCCCCAGATCCCTCTCCTCTCTCTCCCTCCCCAGATCCCTCTCCTCTCTCTCCCTCCCCAGATCCCTCTCCCTCCCCAGATCCCTCTCCCTCCCCAGATCCCTCTCCTCTCTCTCCCTCCCCAGATCCCTCTCCTCTCCCTCCCCAGATCCCTCTCCCTCCCCAGATCCCTCTCCCTCCCCAGATCCCTCTCCCTCCCCAGATCCCTCTCCCTCCCCAGATCCCTCTCCCTCCCCAGATCCCTCTCTTCTCTCTCCCTCCCCAGATCCCTCTCCTCTCTCTCCCTCCCCAGATCCCTCTCCTCTCTCTCCCTCCCCAGATCCCTCTCCTCTCTCTCCCTCCCCAGATCCCTCTCCTCTCTCTCCCCCCTCCCCAGATCCCTCTCCTCTCTCTCCCCCTTTCCCCAGATCCCTCTCCTCTCTCCCCCCTCCCCAGATCCCTCTCCTCTCTCTCCCCCCTCCCCAGATCCCTCTCCTCTCTCTCCCCCCTCCCCAGATCCCTCTCCTCTCTCTCCCCCCTCCCCAGATCCCTCTCCGCTCTCTCTCCACTCCCCAGATCCCTCTCCTCTCTCTCCACTCCCCAGATCCCTCTCCTCTCTCTCTCCACTCCCCAGATCCCTCTCTCTCTCCACTCCCCAGATCCCTCTCCTCTCTCTCTCCCTCCCCAGATCCCTCTCCTCTCTCTCCTTCCCCAGATCCCTCTCCTCTCTCTCCCTCCCCAGATCCCTCCTCTCTCTCCCTCCCCAGATCCCTCCTCTCTCTCCCTCCACAGATCCCTCTCACCTCCCTCCCCAGATCTCTCTCCTTCCCCAGATCCCTCTCACCTCCCTCCCCAGATCTCTCCCTACCCAGATCCCTCTCCTCTCTCTCCCTACCCAGATCCCTCTCCTCTCTCTCCCTACCCAGATCCCTCTCCTCTCTCTCCCTACCCAGATCCCTCTCCTCTCTCTCCCTACCCAGATCCCTCTCCTCTCTCTCCCCAGATCCTTCTCCTCTCTCTCCCCAGATCCCTCTCCTCTCTCTCCCCAGATCCCTCTCCTCTCTCTCCCTCCCCAGATCCCTCTCCTCTCTCTCCCTAGATCCCTCTCCTCTCTCTCCCTCCCCAGATCCCTCTCCTCTCTCTCCCTCCCCAGATCCCTCTCCTCTCTCTCCCTCCCCAGATCCCTCTCCTCTCTCTCCCTCCCCAGATCCCTCTCCTCTCCCTCCCTCCCCAGATCCCTCTCCTCTCTCTCCCTCCCCAGATCCCTCTCCTCTCTCTCCCTCCCCAGATCCCTCTCCTCTCTCTCCCTCCCCAGATCCCTCTCCTCTCTCTCCCTCCCCAGATCCCTCTCCTCTCTCTCCCTCCCCAGATCCCTCTCCTCTCTCTCCCTCCCCAGATCCCTCTCCTCTCTCTCCCTCCCCAGATCCCTCCTCTCTCTCCCTCCCCAGATCCCTCCTCTCTCTCCCTCCCCAGATCCCTCCTCTCTCTCCTTCCCCAGATCCCTCTCACCTCCCTCCCCAGATCCCTCCTCTCTCTCCCTCCCCAGATCCCTCCTCTCTCTCCCTCCCCAGATCCCTCCTCTCTCTCCTTCCCCAGATCCCTCTCACCTCCCTCCCCAGATCTCTCTCCCTCCCCAGATCCCTCTCCTCTCTCTCCCTCCCCAGATCCCTCTCCTCTCTCTCCCTCCCCAGATCCCTCTCCTCTCTCCCTCCCCAGATCCCTCTCCTCTCTCCCTCCCCAGATCCCTCTCCTCTCTCTCCCTCCCCAGATCCCTCTCCTCTCTCTCCCTCCCCAGATCCCTCTCCTCTCTCTCCCTCCCCAGATCCCTCTCCTCTCTCTCCCTCCCCAGATCCCTCTCCTCTCTCTCCTTCCCCAGATCCCTCTCCTCTCTCTCCTTCCCCAGATCCCTCTCCTTTCTCTCCTTCCCCAGATCCCTCTCCTCTCTCTCCTTCCCCAGATCCCTCTCACCTCCCTCCCCAGATCTCTCTCCCTACCCAGATCTCTCTCCCTACCCAGATCCCTCTCCTCTCTCTCCCTACCCAGATCTCTCTCCCTACCCAGATCCCTCTCCCTACCCAGATCCCTCTCCTCTCTCTCCCTACCCAGATCCCTCTCCTCTCTCTCCCTCCCCAGATCCCTCTCCTCTCTCTCCCTCCCCAGATCCCTCTCCTCTCTCTCCCTCCCCAGATCCCTCTCCTCTCTCTCCCTCCCCAGATCCCTCTCCTCTCTCTCCCTCCCCAGATCCCTCCTCTCTCTCCTTCCCCAGATCCCTCTCCTCTCTCTCCCTCCCCAGATCCCTCTCCTCTCTCTCCCTCCCCAGATCCCTCTCCTCTCTCTCCCTCCCCAGATCCCTCTCCTCTCTCTCCCTCCCTAGATCCCTCTACTCTCTCTCCCTCCCCAGATCCCTCTACTCTCTCCCTCCCCCGGCCTCCCTTCCCCTCCCCTCCCTCTCCCCTTGCCTCCCTCCCTCTCCCCAGGTCTCCCTTCCCCTCCCTCTCCCCAAGCCTCCCTTCCCCTCCCTCTCCCCAGGCCTCCCTCTCCCCAGGCCTCCCTTCCCCTCCCTCTCCCCAGGCCTCCCACTCTCTCACCGCCTTCAGATCCAGCACTCCATCCTCGGCCTCTTGTAGTAAGGACACGAACTTGCTGGTGAGCAGGCCCAGGCTCTTCTCGTGCCGGCTCGGAGTCACCGGGACCTGCGCGGGATCCGCCATCTTGGGACCGCGAGGCGGGGGCGGAGCCTGCAGCATCACGTGCTCCAACGGGCAACAGCGGCCGTTACACACGCGGTGCACGCCGGGAAGTGGGCGGGACCGGAACTGTATAGAGGCGTGACTCTGCGAGTGGGCGTGCTGAGCCAGACTAGTGGGCGGGGCGAGGCAGTGGGCGTAAACGTGCGATAAGTGGAGTGACGGGGGGATAGGGCGGGGCCTGAAGTAATGGTAGAAAGATGGCACTGAGATAGTATGTGAGGTAGATACAATGGGACAGAGATAGTGTGTGAGGTAGATAAGATGGCACTGAGTGTGTGAGGTAGATACAATGGGACTGAGCTAGTGCGTGAGGTAGATAAGATAAGAGTGAGCTAATGTGTGAGGTAGATACAATAAGACAGAGATAGTGTGTGAGGTAGATAAGATAGGACTGAGCTAATGTGTGAGGTAGATACAATGGCACTGAGATAGTGTGTGATGTAGATACAATGGGACTGAGCTAATGTGTGAGGTAGATACAATGGCACTGAGATAGTGTGTGAGGTAGATACAATGGGACTGAGCTAATGTGTGAGGAAGATAAGATAGGAGTGAGCAAATGTGCGAGGTAGATAACATGACACTGCTAATGTGTGAGGTAGATACAATGGGACTGATTGTGTGAGGTAGATACAATAAGACAGATAGTTTGTGAGATAGATAAGATAGGAGTTAGCTTATGTGCGAGGTAGATAACATGACATTGAGCTAATGTGTGAGGTAGATACAATGGGACTGAGATAGTGTGTGAGGTAGATACAATGGGACTGAGATAGTGTGTGAGGTAGATACAATGGGACTGAGCTAATGTGTGAGGTAGATACAATGGCACTGAGATAGTGTGTGAGGTAGATACAATGGGACTGAGCTAATGTGTGAGGTAGATACAATGGCACTGAGATAGTGTGTGAAGTAGATACAATGGGACTGAGATAGTGTGTGAAGTAGATACAATGGGACTGAGATAGTGTGTGAAGTAGATACAATGGGACTGAGATAGTGTGTGAGGTAGATACAATGGGACTGAGCTAATGTGTGAGGTAGATAACATGACACTGAGCTAATGTGTGAGGAAGATAAGATAGGAGTGAGCTAATGTGTGAGGTAGATACAATGGGACTGAGATAGTGTATGAGAAAGATAAGATGGCACTGAGTGTGTGAGGTAGATACAATAAGACTGAGATAGATAAGGTAGGAGTTAGCTAATGTGCGAGGTAGATAACATGACACTGAGCTAATGTGCGAGGTAGATAACATGACACTGAGCTAATGTGCGAGGTAGATAACATGACACTGAGCTAATGTGTGAGGTAGATACAATGGGACTGAGATAGTGTGTGAGGTAGATACAGTGGCACTGAGATAGTGTGTGAGGTAGATACAATGGTCCTCTCTCCGTGGTCTCCTGGAGATAGAGTCTGGTGGAACTCCACGTGGTTGGGACATGGGTGTCGAGCCAGTGAGAGGGTTTGACCAGCAGAGGGCAGTGGTGGCACATGGTGTGGAGAGGTCACCTGAGCATGCCCCAGGTCTGGGCTGTCTTCTGAGGCGCCTACATTCTAGGGCACTTGCTGAAGCTCCTTAACGCCATTCTTTGGCTGCCACCACGTAGCCTCTCTGCAGCTCCGTCACATACGTATTCTCTCGCCCACTCTAAGCCCGCACATTCTCCTCGGGTCTCGCATTAGTTAGCTCAGCCCTGGATGTCTGGTGACCGATAGCCCTGACTAGGGTCATCCATGTTCCACAACCACAAATGATCCTTTTCCATTCCCAAAGTCTAGTGTCCTCATGTAGTTTTCCTGTAGCGCCAGGGACCGCCCATTACGGTACACGTGGCCGGGTTACGAGATAATACATGGCTACAGGTAACCCAACTTCCAAGTGTCTGCCTAATGTCTTGATGGTAACAGCTAACATGGAGCCTCTTTCAATTGAGGTTTCGGGCGATCCGGGAGCCCGTATTTCAGGTCGCAAGTTAATTTGCTATTCAGTTGGTGTCTTTTTGCGGGCTCCAAATCCAAGTTACGGCTTAAAAAAATTGCGATGGCTAAACAGCCTCCCGAAGGCTTTGATCTGTCGCTTTCGCAAGGCTACAATCGCTATTCAATTTATCAATTTCACAAGCCCGCAAATGTTTTCACACCCGTAAACGGCCAATGAAGGAGAAAATCCTACGAGCGCTAGAGAGGACCCGCAAGGGGTTAAACCCCTATTCGCAGCACTGTAAATGCAAATAAATAATCAGTACTGCGCTGTAAATAACGGGGAAGGCGATGACAGACACTACAATTAGTTGCACAACAGTCTCAAGCCCGGAAATCGGCAGGAAATTACATTTATTTTTATGTTTAATTTCGGGTTAAATCGATCTCGGGTATCAATGAGTTAATACATATCAGGTCACCCACATGGACTAGAACAGTATTGGCAGTTATTTTCATAATTCTTTATTTTGGGATTTGTGAGTCTGATCTCATTTGGACCCCCGAACCTAATTGATTGACACGTAACCTCCATGTTTTACTGCAGTAATAATGACCGTCTCATTTTCTATTGGCTGATTCGAAATGGGAGGTTACGGGCTTGCTTAATTGATCATGTTCCCGCCTTGAACTGTTGTGGGCTTGAGCAATTGAATAGCATTGTAATCGGAGATGAGCGGGAACCCGCAACGCACCCGTAGACATTCGGCCGTCTGAGATTGAGTTGCGGGCTTGCAATTGAACAGAGGCCATGGTTGCTAAGTATCTAGATGGTTACAGGTAACATGGCTGCCACGTATCTGGATAGTTACAGGTAACATGGCTGCCGAGTATCTGGATAGTTACAGGTAACATGGCTGCCGAGTATCTGGATAGTTACAGGTAACATGGCTGCAGACTATCTGGATAGTTACAGGTAACATGGCTGCCACGTATCTGGATAGTTACAGGTAACATGGCTGCAGAGTATCTGGATAGTTACAGGTAACATGGCTGCAGAGTATCTGGATAGTTACAGGTAACATGGCTACTGGATAGTTACAGGTAACATGGCTGCCACGTATCTGGATAGTTACAGGTAATATGGCTGCAGACTATCTGGATAGTTACAGGTAACATGGCTGCAGACTATCTGGATAGTTACAGGTAACATGGCTACTGGATAGTTACAGGTAACATGGCTGCCACGTATCTGGATAGTTACAGGTAACATGGCTGCCACGTATCTGGATAGTTACAGGTAACATGGCTGCAGACTATCTGGATAGTTACAGGTAACATGGCTGCAGACTATCTGGATAGTTACAGGTAACATGGCTGCAGAGTATCTGGATAGTTAAAGGTAACATGGCTGCCACGTATCTGGATAGTTACAGGTAACATGGCTGCAGAGTATCTGGATAGTTACAGGTAACATGGCTGCCGAGTATCTGGATAGTTACAGGTAACATGGCTGCCGAGTATCTGGATAGCTACAGGTAACATGGCTGCCGAGTATCTGGATAGTTACATGTGACATGTCTGCCGAGTATCTGGATAGTTACAGGTAACATGGCTACTGGATAGTTACAGGTAACATGGCTGCCACGTATCTGGATAGTTACAGGTAACATGGCTGCCACGTATCTGGATAGTTACAGGTAACATGGCTGCAGACTATCTGGAAAGTTACAGGTAACATGGCTGCCGAGTATCTGGATAGTTACAGGTAACATGGCTGCCGAGTATCTGGAAAGTTACAGGTAACATGGCTGCAGAGTATCTGGATAGTTACAGGTAACATGGCTGCCACGTATCTGGATAGTTACATGTGACATGTCTGCCGAGTATCTGGATAGTTACAGGTAACATGGCTGCCACGTATCTGGATAGTTACAGGTAACATGGCTGCCACGTATCTGGATAGTTACAGGTAACATGTCTGCCACGTATCTGGATAGTTACAGGTAACATGGCTGCCACGTATCTGGATAGTTACAGGTAACATGGCTGCCGAGTATCTGGATAGTTACAGGTAACATGGCTGCCACGTATCTGGATAGTTACAGGTAACATGGCTGCCACGTATCTGGATAGTTACATGTGACATGTCTGCCGAGTATCTGGATAGTTACAGGTATCTGGATAGTTACAGGTAACATGGCTGCCACGTATCTGAATAGTTACAGGTAACATGTCTGCCACGTATCTGGATAGTTACAGGTAACATGGCTGCCGAGTATCTGGATAGTTACAGGTAACATGGCTGCCAGGTATCTGGATAGTTACAGGTAACATGGCTGCCGAGTATCTGGATAGTTACAGGTAACATGGCTGCCACGTATCTGGATAGTTACAGGTAACATGGCTGCCGAGTATCTGGATAGTTACAGGTAACATGGCTGCCACGTATCTGGATAGTTACAGGTAACATGTCTGCCGAGTATCTGGATAGTTACAGGTAACATGGCTGCCAGGTATCTGGATAGTTACAAGTAACATGTCTGCCGAGTATCTGGATAGTTACATGTGACATGTCTGCCGAGTATCTGGATAGTTACAGGTAACATGGCTACTGGATAGTTACAGGTAACATGGCTGCCACGTATCTGGATAGTTACAGGTAACATGGCTGCAGACTATCTGGAAAGTTACAGGTAACATGGCTGCCGAGTATCTGGATAGTTACAGGTAACATGGCTGCCGAGTATCTGGATAGTTACAGGTAACATGGCTGCAGAGTATCTGGATAGTTACAGGTAACATGGCTGCCGAGTATCTGGATAGTTACAGGTAACATGGCTGCCACGTATCTGGATAGTTACATGTGACATGTCTGCCGAGTATCTGGATAGTTACAGGTATCTGGATAGTTACAGGTAACATGGCTGCCACGTATCTGAATAGTTACAGGTAACATGTCTGCCACGTATCTGGATAGTTACAGGTAACATGGCTGCCGAGTATCTGGATAGTTACAGGTAACATGGCTGCCACGTATCTGGATAGTTACAGGTAACATGTCTGCCGAGTATCTGGATAGTTACAGGTAACATGGCTGCCACGTATCTGGATAGTTACAGGTAACATGGCTGCCAGGTATCTGGATAGTTACAGGTAACATGGCTGCCGAGTATCTGGATAGTTACAGGTAACATGGCTGCCATGTATCTGGATAGTTACAGGTAACATGGCTGCCGAGTATCTGGATAGTTACAGGTAACATGGCTGCCACGTATCTGGATAGTTACAGGTAACATGTCTGCCGAGTATCTGGATAGTTACAGGTAACATGGCTGCCAGGTATCTGGATAGTTACAAGTAACATGTCTGCCGAGTATCTGGATAGTTACAGGTAACATGGCTGCCAAGTATCTGGATAGTTACAAGTAACATGTCTGCCGAGTATCTGGATAGTTACAGGTAACATGGCTGTAACGGAACCCATCACTGTTTTACCCTGTTTTATGGTTATTTAATTCTTATGGTTAAAATATGATCACATTGCTGTACTGTAGATATGTTGTTTTATGTTCTACAGAATATATTGGCTCAGAATATTACAGCTACTAGGCTAATAGATAATCCTATTACAGAGACTCCTCATAAGATAAGGAAGTCTATTGTATAAAGTGTTTTCATTATCAGACATACGAACAAAGAAGTATAATCTGATCAATGTCTGATTGTATCAAAGTAGCCAGGTAGCCTCAGGGAGGTGTGACCACATCTATTGTCTCTCTATGTGTATTGTGTGGCCAAATATGGGGGATGTGTATTGCCTGTGGAAAGAGATGTGTATATATATTTCTGCATAACAAAATAAAGACAGTATTATTTGACTCCCAATTGAGTGTCGTCCAATATGGGTGGTCTGGGCTTGTGAGACTGCGCAGTGCTTCTATATGGATATTTAACGGTATACCAGCGGAGATACTGGACTTCGTGTTCCAACTCCGTTACAATGGCTGCAGAGGATCTGGATAGTTACAGGTAACATGGCTGCTGAGTATCTGGCTGGTTACAGGTAACATGGCTGCTGAGTACCTGGATAGTTAAAGGTAAAGTGGCTGCCGAGTACCTGGATAGTTAAAGGTAAAGTGGCTGCCGAGTATCTGGATAGTTACAGGTAACATGGCTGCTACGTATTTTGATAGTTACAGGTAACATGGCTGTCACGTTTCTAGATAGTTACAGGTAACATGGCTGCCACGTTTCTGGATAGTTACAGGTAACATAGCTGCCGCGTATCTGGATAGTTACAGGTAACATGTCTGCCGCGTATCTGGATAGTTACAGGTAACATGGCTGCCGCGTATCTGGATAGTAAACGGTAACATGGCTGCTGCGTATCTGGATAGTTACAGGTAACATGGCTGCCGCGTATCTGGATAGTTACAGGTAACATGGCTGCTGCGTATCTGGATAGTTACAGGTAACATGGCTGCCGCGTATCTGGATAGTTACAGGTAAAATGGCTGCCGCGTATCTGGATAGTTACAGGTAACATGGCTGCTGCGTATCTGGATAGTTACAGGTAACATGGCTGCCGCGTATCTGGATAGTTACAGGTAAAATGGCTGCCGCGTATCTGGATAGTTACAGGTAAAATGGCTGCCACGTATCTGGATAGTTACAGGTAATATTCCTGAGCGATCTGTCAGTTATTAGAGGTAATGTGGATGATGGATACCTGGTGACATCTGACTTGATATGTAACCAATTCCAGATGGAGCAGGAGGTCTCCTCCAGCAGCTCCCCATCGGTGTCTCCTCCAGCAGCTCCCCATCGGTGTCTCCTCCAGCAGCTCCCCATCAGTGTCTCCTCCAGCAGCTCCCCCTTGGTGTCTCCTCCAGCAGCTCCCCCTCGGTGTCTCCTCCAGCAGCTCTCCTTCTGTGTCTCCTCCAGCAGCTCCCCCTCGGTGTCTCCTCCAGCAGCTCCCCATTGGTGTCTCCTCCAGCATCTCCCCATCAGTGTCTCCTCCAGCAGCTCCCCCTCGGTGTCTCCTCCAGCAGCTCCCCCTCGGTGTCTCCTCCAGCAGCTATCCCTCTGTGTCTCCTCCAGCAGCTCCCCCTCGGTGTCTCCTCCAGCAGCTCCCCCTCGGTGTCTCCTCCAGCAGCTCTCCTTCTGTGTCTCCTCAAGCAGCTCCCCCTCGGTGTCTCCTCCAGCAGTTCCCCCTCGGTGTCTCCTCCAGCAGCTCCCCCTCGGTGTCTCCTCCAGCAGCTCTCCCTCGGTGTCTCTTCAAGCAGCTGCCCCTCGGTGTCTCCTCCAGCAGCTCCCCCTCTGTGTCTCCTCCAGCAGCTCCCCCTCGGTGTCTCCTCCAGCAGCTTTGTCTCCTCCAGCAGCTCCCCCTCTGTGTCTCCTCCAGCAGCTCCCCCTCGGTGTCTCCTCCAGCAGCTCCCCCTCGGTGTCTCCTCAGCTTTTGTGAATCCATAAATAAGCCTAATAATATGAGGTCCCAGTCCCACGTCTGCCTTCTTATTTCTGCTTTTACCCCCAGCCGTTCGTAAATAGAAAAGGTACCAGGACCGATGTATTTATTACACATAAATAAAGAAGTACTTACAATAACAAAAAAAGTGGAAGGTGGGAATCGAACCTATGACTTCAAAGTGAAAACAATCTTTAAAGCAGATTTCTTACCGCTGCACCACCACTGCAGCCACAGCACCATGTATAACAGTTACAGACCCGAGCCCGATTATACATCTTTGTGTAAGATGACAATATCTAGGTCACTTTGATACATTTTAAAAACGTAAACCCATTTTTTTGCACAACTTTCCACCCTGATGTGCGTGGCATATATGGCGGCTTCTGTGGTCCTTTCATTGCGGTATCACAACTACCACATACTTATGATTTATATATCAGGCGGATTATGTAGAAAAGGAAACCGGAACTACAACATTTCCATCATCATGTGAGCTCCTATCTGATGAATATCAAGTACCACCTACCAAATATCCTATACACATCGATAATAAATGCAGATTATGGAAAACTACTTAATAGAGAACTAACCGATTTTGAAAAATCTTTAAATGGTATTGATAAGAAGATAACAAGATATCACAAAATAATAAAATCTCAAACAGAAACAGAAAAAAAAAAAAATGCAAAAATGGGAAAGAAATCTTAGGTAATAAAGTATTTCTAAAAACAGAGAAAAGCATAATGACTTCGTCCTTAGGAGAAACATATTTTAAACTAGTGCAGCGATGGTATATGACTCCAATTAGGTTCAAAAAATTTCCCCCGGGGAAAAATCCGGGTTATTGCTGGAGATGTGGAAACCAAATAGGAGCCCAAGAACATATGTGGTGGATCTGCACTTATATCAAGGAGTTTTGGATGTCGTGTCTAACGTATATATCAAAAATTATTAATTTTCAGCTACAAACAACCCCTGAGATTGCATTATTTCATATTTTTCCAAGTAAAATTAACTACAGACAAAGTAATGTGATTATAAATATTTTAATGGCGGCCAAGTGGCTTATAGTCAGAGGATGGAAAAAACAATCTTTACCGACTTGGACTGAACTTGTGACCATTGTAGAGAGAAATAAACAAATAGAATTGGAATATTTGACACTTTCAGATGGTTCGTCAAAAAAAAAAGGTCTTTTTGGAAGATATTGTAAGTTGTCTAACCACTAATATTGTAAAGGAAATTATCTAAAGAAGAGACAGAAAACATAAAAAATATAGATGAATGTAGAAAAGAAAGATAGAAGTAACCAATCTCACAAATCTTTAAAAATGTCTTATTCTTCTTTTCCCCAGAACTGAACCATAGCATGTTTTGATATGGGGAAAAATAGTTACTTTTCATAACCCAATTTGAATTACTCAAGTTCAACTGTGGGTCCACTTTTGTTGATGTTTTTTTTTTCCCTTTTTGTCTGATTGTTTGTAGCCTTGATGTCTTATTGTCTGGATTTTACTGTTTGTAAATTTTGTAACTTTTTAATGGAATTTTGAAATGAAAAAATAATAGATAAAAAGATAATAGATAAAAAATAAAAAAAATGGACTACAACATTTCCATTCCTATACAGTCAGTGCGGGGTACTTGGGCTCTCGCCTCTTAGCACTATGCGTGGAGAGTTACATGGTGGTAGGTTTCCATACTGGTCACTTATGATGAAGGTGGGCCATTATCAGACACGTAGCTTCATGTACATTTTCCAACCTTGATGAAATATATGGGTCGTCTATTGTGTGCCTAGCTCTACCGAGCCCGTATGTTCTTCTTGTAATGCCCTGGAGCAATGCTTTCCAACTTTTTTAGTGTGTGCGGGGGGGGGGGGGGGGGGATTGGGTCTAATTGGCCAATGGGCTGGTTTTAAAATCATAATTTGAAGAAAAAATGATATTAGTTATATTAACAAATATATGTAAATAGTGAGTATGACATAACTAACAGTTTGAGGTGTCCCAAGTGTTTCTGGCAGTCAATGGGCCACAGAAAATAGTCGGTGCATCGTATCAGGACCATGGGCTGCCAGTTGGTCATCATTCGACTACAATATTTAAATAAAGTAGTGATCATTTGAAGAAATGGTTACAAGAGAACACAATTAGGATATCTTTTGGTAATATTTGCCTGTAAATTTAAATGCTTTAATTCAAGAGTAAATTGAAGTTTGATAACACAATTCGTTTTATACAATATCGTACAATCAAGTTTTTAAAAACCATCTTGATGTTTTAGGAAAAGTCCTTACACCATTTACCGGGGCGGAACCAAAAAACAAACCGTATGTGGCACACGGAAATGTTAAATAACCTTCCCAGGGTTCATTAGATTCTTAGGGTCCAGTGTGAATTTGATCTGCTTCATTATTTCAATTCCCGTCTCGCCAATCTCTTCCTGTAATAGTTTGCGTTTTCCTAATCCAATGCCATGTTCTCCTGTACAGGTGCCGTTCAGCTCCAGAGCCCTCCTGAGAGAAAGAAACAAACATGTGAGGTCAAGAAAAGGAGAGAATAAGAAACCAGTATGTCCGAGTAAATGTGGGATAAGTACTTCCAATATAACAGGACAGAGAAAGCAAGACTAACAGACAGCAGGGGAATAAGAACAAGTGATCCGGAGAACAGCGGGATGAGATACTCGGAAATAGCACTGGATCATATGGGATATCAGCAGGTCAGAGGATATGGCAAAGGAAAACCATAGAGAAGAGCCGTGGAAAACAACAGCCACCTTATTACAAATACATTGTGTTATTGATATGTGTTAATATACAGAGAGCTAGAGGGTACGGCAGGGAAAGGGTTAACCTTTGCCTTGCCAGAGTCATGGGGGATTACTTGGTAGCTATCTGGTAGCCCTTGTGGAGACAGATAGGGCAAAGAGAGGGATGATCCTATCAATCTCTGTACTATATGGTAATGCCTGTTATTGTGTAAGAGTAGCCAGCTAGGCACCGGGAGATGTGTGATGTGACCGCAACTATTGTTCTCTCTCTCTGCACTGTGTGGCCAAATATGGGCATGTGTTTATTTACCTATCTTGATATCCAGGGGATATATATATATATATATATATATATATATATATACATATATATATATATATATATATATATATATATATATATATATATATCTGTGTGTGTTTATATTTACTCCCAACTGTGTATCGTCCAGTATGGGGAGATTGGGATTATGAGACTGTACGGTGCTTCTCTTGGATATTTTACAGTCTACCAGCAGACATATTGAGTGTAATATTACATCTCAGCTACAGGAGAATATTGACACCTCGAACACATCAGAGGCAACAGAGGATCAGAAAACAGGAACAGAACCAGCGTGAATGAGGTAAAAATTACAAGAGATCAACAATGGAATAGGAGTTTAGAGCATCATGGTGGACATCAGAGAAGATAAGATCAGAAATAGAGGACATGAAGTCAAATAGAGGACATCATCAGAGAAGAGAAGATCAGAAATAGAGACCATGAAGTCAAATAGAGGACATCATCAGAGAAGAGAAGATCAGAAATAGAGGACATGAAGTCAAATATAGGACATTATCAGAGAAGATCAGAAATAGAGGACATGAAGTCAAATAGAGGACATCATCAGAGAAGAGAAGATCAGAAATAGAGGACATGTAGTCAAATAGAGGCCATCATCAGAGAAGATCAGAAATAAAGGACATGAAGTCAAATAGAGGACATCATCAGAGAAGATCAGAAATAGAGGACATGAAGTCAAGTTGAATCACAGGGAGCAAAAAATTGGATAACTGTAGAAAAATTTGTCTGAGCATCACAAGGAACAGGAGATCAAACATCAGAAATGGGATGAAAATATAGAAACAAGGTACGAGAGAATATGAGATAAACACACCAGAGGGAAATGAAAGTGGAATATTGCAAAGAACGGAAGATCTCATCCGAGGAGATCATCATATTACAAGGAAAGACATCAGAAAGAATAAGTGATTTGTCACATCAAGGTAACAAGAAATGAGAACAGGGTCAATACCACAGGAGATTGGAACATAAAAGAAAACTGGGTGTTCATCATGAGGGCATGGAGCAAAAAAACAAAAAATTGGAGAACTTAAAAAAAAACTGATTAAAACATCAGAGGGTATAGGAACAGAACATCAGAAAACAAGAGTGCGTAATCTCAGAGATTACATAAAAGAGAGTGGATTAAGGTCATTAGACGGAGCAGAGACCTTACCAGGGTATGAGGAGATATAAGGAGAGGATCAGAACAACAGAAAAAAAGAACATTCTGCGAGAGACTAGGATTAGAGCAAATAAGAGGAGAATAAGGTGTAGCCCAAATCAAAGAGAACTTGACCAGAAAATCAGAGACTAGAAACTGAACTACACAGAACAAGAGATTGGAAATGAATGAACCAAGGGTTTAAGGAAATCCCAGTTTCTGTGAGAAAGAGATGGGACCATCAAATGGAAAAGGGGACCAGAAAACCAGTGACAATGAGATCAGAATCTCAGATAATGGGGAACATTGGAGAGCCAAGGATTAGAAGCCAGAAGGAGATCAGAAATTCAGAAAAAAAGATCAACACACCAGAGGAACCAGCATAGTAATATAACATAGAAAAGTCCAATAAAGATCAGGGTCCGATGCACAGAGACATCAGAGAACTGGATCAATTAGGAAATAGTGGATTAGAACCAAATATAATGACCAGAAAATCAAAACAGACAGCGATTCAGTACAAAATAGAGTGCAGGACGAAGATGTTCTTGTGTCGTTACCACCATAACTCTCCCCATTTGTGTGAAGCCCAGAGCCCCAATCACAATGTAAGTGAGCATTGCAGTGGCTGAAGGTATTTAGCATGACCATCCCCATGGTTTGAGTCTTCATAAACTGGAATACAAACCATTGTGTTTCTTGGGAATCATCTGGGTAAGATAAACTACAGATAGATGAATGTCTGTGGCCTAGAAGACACATCAAGGCCAGCACCCTCTACAGTAATGCCTCATGTTGCAGATCAAGAGACATTCACAGATCCAGTGCAAGTTGTCTTAGTAATTTCCTCAACTCTGACCAATCCAGTAGGCTGACTGATGGGTTTATGCAGAATACGGAGACTGACTCCACATTAGCCATACTATGTGCTAAAGCAGAAACGGGAACTTGTGAAGAACTGCAATTTAGATAGTATGGGGCAAGGGGCTATTGTACAGCATTAAGTCAACATCAGGTGGATCAACAGTAGAAATCTACCTAACAGTTAATTGCCCCAGCACATACTGTTCTACGCTACTAGACATTGCCGATTAGACTTCACTTGCTGGGCATTTACGCTTATCTGGCACCAACCATTAACTAACTCAAGATTTCTGTTAATTCGACAAACAAAGTGCCCAGAGCATAATTTAGTCTGTAGATCTCATTAGAAGACAAATGACTCAAGCATCTATGATAATGCTCATTGGCTGACAGGGACAAGCCCCCAAGACATTTGAGTCAGTTTATAGTGCTCAGAGAGTATCATTTGAAAAAGGAAAATATACTGTGTCACATAAACAAATACTGTCTCTTACAGATGCAATAAAAAAGTTTTTTCCATGTTTCTACAGCTATGTCGGCAAATGTCTTGGAAATGCGTGAAACGCAGCCCAGTCGCAATGCCCCCATCTGACATCATGAACAGAAAAACAGACTCTGCGTTATGGTGGGGGGCCAACCTGAATGCTTGGGTTGAGGTAAATCTTGCTGCTTCATGTATTTGGACAACAGTCTCCAAGGAGGACGTTGCCATCTCAGGGAACTCTGGTACCTTCTCCACAGACATGCTCTTGGAGTCACTCCTCCTTATTTGGACAAGGTATAAACGTGCAGAAGCATAGGTCTGCAGGTTGGGAATTTAACCACACGAGTAAAGGAGATCACGTCTTGTCTTGAGGAAAGGCCAGTCGGCCAAAAGATAACTGATGACTGATTGGTAGCAAAATTACAAATTTCTGTTGCACAGAAACATTTTTTTTTACTTGTTTAGGACAGAATCATAGTTTTGATTTCCTGCACTTGTGATTCCTTAAAATATAACTTTTATTGATTTTATTTAAAATTCTTTGGTCTCCATTTTATTTTGCATGAAGAACAAACACCACATAAGATTTTTTTTATTTTAATTTTAAAAGCATAAAGGTTGTATACACCAAGAGAAAGAAAAATCTTTGGTGATTTACACTAGTACTCTTGGAACTTTACTTTTTTTTTAATAAAATGTGCAAATTTGTTCCAACCAAAATTATTTGTATTTGGTTAAAATACTAATTCCTGGTTTATACCTTAGGAATTATCTACTCTATTGTTTCTCATTATCCACCATGGGCCTCATTCTATTAGCGGCCGCAGCCGTTGCGGGGCCGTAAGGACGGGCCGCAAGCTATTCTGCTATTCTATTCATCTCCGGCCGGGGAAATCCTTTGATCTTAAACGGCAGCAAGGAAATCGGCCGTAAAAAATTCCTATTTGCAGTTCAATTGCTCCGGGAACCCTCTCTGCAAGGCTAAAAGCGAGCCGCAGCTTACTTGCAGGAAAGAGGTCCCGCTAGCACCAATTAAGCACATAAAATAGCCCAAATAAAGGCATCCTGCACCTTGCAGAGTCTATAAAGTGATATTCGGTGTTAGCAAAAATAGCACATAATTACCCTATACTCAAATCCGTAAAATATATATTTTTTTAATATCCGTAAAATATCCATGTAAAAAGTCCAGAGTGCTTGGAGCACCTCAGACCCGCCCACGCCGCAGCCGGAAAATAAACAGTTAATTTGAACTCGGGTTTGGGCTGATGTGCAAGCTTGAGAGTGGGTTACTATTAATCCTCATGTCCCCCAATATGATCCCTAGCATTTACAGAGCTGTACAGTGCAGGCTTGAATTTATTTTTGAGTTTTTAGATTTCTGAGCTTACGGCCGGTTCCAAGATATGCGGCCGGCCGTAAGGGGAGATCCTTGCGGGGCCGTATAATAGAATCGCGAGGTAACAGAACCCCCGCAAGGAATCGCAGCCTTACGGCCGATTTACGGCCGCTAATAGAATGAGGCCCCATATATTTATTTTGATGTTATGTTCTTTTTGATGTTATAATCTTATATTTCTAAACCAAACAATCATTTGCTATAGTTTTCAGAAAAACTTCAATTCTTTAAATTGTATAAATTGCAAAAATATTAAACTTGCTATTTCTTAATTATTGATATTATTACTGGAAACTGATTTAGATATAATTAGGGCTCTGGCATGTTCTAACGTTGGATAATGTGATCTCCAATTTAAAGGACCATTTACCTCACTATAAGTGCTCTTCATGTTGGGAAAGAGCACAAGATTCTGTGTTAAAATTATCTATTGTTTTTTTTTTTTTATTACACTAATAACAGCTACAAATTTGCAGACTTAGGTCTTTTTACAGACACATTCCTAACTGTTCTATGAATAACAGCATCTGCCGACAACGGCCCTTCCAAGCTCTGTGAACAGAAATAATTATGTTTTTTCTCTGCTTTCAGGAATGTAATGAGCCATCAGTTAACCCACAAGTAACATATTTAGGAGTTTCTATCAGTCATTTCCCTGCACAGATAAATTTGAGAAGGGTTAACTATCTTTATGCTCTGCTCTTTGTACACAGCTCCTGCTGTCAGTCTGCCTGGGGGATTTGCCAAATTCTCATGGAAACAAAACTTTTATGATTTTTTTCGGTGAAAAGGGCACCTATTTAAAAAAAAATAAGTATTTCAATATGTTTTCAGGAGTACATTGCAGTGGTGTGCTCCAAAGTGTGCTGAATTAACTGGCCCTTTAATTCCAGATAAGATACAAATAGCTTACCAACGTGGTAGAAACTTGAAGGATATCTTATTATCCAATCACAAAGTTTCATTGCCTGTGGTACATGTACATGTTGTCTAAACATGCCAAGGAAGACATTGTTACTGACAGATTTGGCAAAAATCATTTTCTTAATACATTCTGCGATTCTGCCCTAATTCTTTTTTTTAATTGGCTGATTGGTAGCACTAGCCCACTGGTCCCTGTGTATATACAACTCTCATTTCTGTGTTATGTCGATACCGGCAATCAATGTGTTAATACATATACTGTAACTTGCATGTATCATATTTACAGCTTTATTATTATTGCATCAATCTGGAATGTGGGTCCGGTCGCAAACTGGAATTGTAGCCCGTAGGACTTTGAAACGTACCCTCCCCTTTTTCAGTGACGTAACGCTGATGATCTCTTTTTCCATTGGCCCCGTTTAAACCTGTAACTATTGTCTACACTAATTGATCGTCCCCACAGCCGCAAATCCAACTTTCTACGAACGAGCTACGATTTGCGTCTCAATCCCGTAGCTCGCAGCCCATTTTAATTTAATAGCAAATTTCAAGCCCGTAGCCATTGAGAGCTTCACATTGGAGTTACTGGCTTCGAATTTAATAGGGCTGCAAGATCACAAACTTGAGACCAAATTAAAAGGAGGCAATTAAGGTGCATGTGACATTACACAGGCTCGGAGAAGGTTCAGTACAGGTATAGCCGAATACAAGGTCCGGTAGGCCTTCTAGTCCCATGGTTGCTTGGAACTTTTTCATGTAGGATGCCTTTTAACACGAATATAATCCAAAGATGACCTTTATATATGATTTTTATTCAAGATCACCATTGAGAAAAGCCGAAACGTGTCTGTGTCCATGTAACGATTGATATTGGACTATTGAGACACTAAACATTGGGCCGTCTGGATTAAAAACACCAAGCGACATAAGGACGTCAGGACAATATCTATGGCATCTCATATATAACGTGAATTGATATAATTTTGGATGTGAGTGTAAACCTTGATGTACATACTTCACGATTGGTTTGGCTTTGCGCTTCTCCCTCCCTCCCCTCTTCTTGTTTTTTAGCTGTACTAATACTTCACTTCCTAGAAGAAAAACTCTACAAAATGAGGCTCGGACTTCATGATGGCACAACCAGCGTTGTCAGGTTTCTTTATTCTGTCACATTACCTGGCGAGACGGTCCGTGAATTCTTTCACTTTGGAAACCTCATTCTGGTCTTCCAGGTTCAGCACCATAATGCAGTGAAAGTTCCCGTCACCCACATGTCCAGCAATTGGACCTGCAAAGATACGACATGGGTCAGATACACAAATCATGCTCGGATTACATTCATTACCATCTCTTCAGAAGATGAAATCCTTTCCTCATTAAAAAGATAAAAAATCGAATTATAGAAAATAGTCTCTTTTATGAATACGGGTAAGACACTTTCTAAACATGTTTTGGCCATTATCAGGAAAAAACTTCATTTTGTAAATATAGGACAACAGTGGTATTTTGAATAGAGAACATTTAAATATTTTATATATAATTCTAGTTTGAATTATTGTATGTTGGGAGCGTTACTAATAAACGATAATAATAATACTTTCAGCTTGTCTATCTGTATAATTGTAACGCTGCCGTCCATCTTTGCACATAGGAGTTGGTTTGATGTCTGATTACATGTGAGGACTGCCTGGGTGAAACCCCTCAGGGTATACGGTACTAGAGGACGGCAAGTCAGAAGTAACAAGTCCAGACAAGCCAAAGAATGGCCAGACAAGCCAAAGAGCAGAAACGTAACAAGGTCAATAACAATCTGGGTCAGCCGCAAAAGCTCCGTCCAATAGAGAACAGGAATGGAGCAGGAACTGTAGCCAAACTGGGCATGAAAACACGGGAGCGACCCGAAGTAGTCACAGGAACCTACAACATGCACTGAGAGGAGGCCAGAGCAGCAATAGTAACGTCTGATTGGCTGGTAGAAAGACCAGGGCTTCATAACAACCAATCAGGAGAAACGTCATCAAAAGCCAGCAGTAGTCCTTTTATCCGATCTGTCTCTAGAACACGTATCTGTGGCACGAGACTTGTACATGTTATATTCATGCTAAGCTATGAGACCTGACATGTGATGGAACCCGGGAGTGGACCCTGCCATTACGGGGACCAACCATTTTGTCTGTGATATTATTTTATTACTGTACTACGACTATCCGTGTAATGTAATACTTACTGTATGTATCTGGAGAAGTAGTAGCACATTTAATATATAGTGATATGTATTGCGAACATACAGTAGACATATACATAGTGTGCACATGTACTACTAACACACCTAATGAATAGACATATCTTACCTGTGAGGCGTGAGGCTATTAAATCTCTTTTTGTCTCCACAATGATTTCTGGAAGATTAGAAATGGGAACACAGACATCCGTGGCGTAACCCTACAAAACAGAACAAGGTGCCTGTGGGTGGACATACCTCAGTACCAAGTTACATGAATTACGAGGGGGTTTCAGAGAGATTGGCTACGACTTTTTTTCTAGGCTAATTAACAAAAAATGTAATAATAAAATCTGTGTGTGTATGGGGGACATCTGAGGAGTGTTTGCTGGGGGCGCCTCAGATGTAAATCTGTCCTTACCCTGCACCCTGGCCGCAGAGCAAGTGCAGCGTACCACGCATTGTGTCTTGCTGTCCAAAGTTTGTTTCTTTCTTCCTGATCCTTGGCCCATGTGAAGTCTGAGCCTCCATTTTGTTGAGTTATTTCCTCTGGGAAGTGGGAGTAAAACCAAATATTGATGTTAGACCCAAAACCAAACACGAAACGTGTTCATACGTTCATCTTCAGAACAGTTTGTTTTGAGGGTTTTATCTTTTTAATTAATATTTTGATTTAGTCTTTAGTTAGTCTTTAGTTATTTAAACAAACTGATTCCCATTTTTCGATACACTGGCAGGACATTACTTGCACGGTTCGGATTTCCTCTATTCTCGTGGGTGCTGTCCATTTCATACCTGTTTGTCGCACTTGCTCTTCCAGGCCAAGCTCAGTCCCATGGAATTCCAAGAAGAGAGTCGGTAACACAGGGTAATTCAATCCATTAAACTTGTTACATGCATCAATCATGACATCATCTAAAAATTCTGAAGAAGTAAATGAAATAACAAAATTAAATTATATGTTTTCAGCTAATTCCAAAAATATATATTAGGTAAACATTTTCAAAGCATGAGAACTGGTATGCTAATGAGACAAGCTCACCACTAATTAAATTAACGCTCAGGTTTTTGGTTCTCTAAATAAAAACTACACGTACCCAAAGAATCAGCATCTGCAGTGCGATCTAGACTGGTCTGCATGTAGCGAGTGGGGGCATAATCCTAATAATTATAATCAAGTGGGAGGAGGTTAAAACTTTAATGTAATCTGAGTTTGAACATGAACATAAATAAGATTTACAATTATAAACAGTTTCATTGGCTAATAGATCAAGGGGGGCTGAGGCAACAGGAACTACTTGGGATCAGGAGATAATAAGTGACATTATTATTATAGTTTATTTATAATGCGCCGACATATTCCGTAGCGATGTACATAAGTTAAGTTCAGACAATGATAAATACAGATTAACATATAACAAAGCAAGGAGGGCCGTGTCTTTGAGCTCGGAATCCAATGTCCATGGTGAATTCCCAAAGTACTTCGGATAGAAACTCGCAGACTTACAATCTAAGGTATAGTGAGGGTAAAAGAGGGAGAGAGAGGTGATATGTGTGTAAGGGTGGAAGGTGATAGGCTTCTTTGAAGAGATGTGTTTTTAGTGAGGTTTTGAAAGTTTTGAGGCAGAAGGATAATCTGGTGGAGCCAAGCAAGGAGTTCCAGAGAATAGGGGCAGCATGAGCAAAGTCCTGAAGGTGGGAGTGAGTGAAGGTGACAAGAGTTGTAGAAAGAAGAAGGTCATTAGCAGAATGAAGATGGTGGGTGGGGGAGTATTTGGAGATGAGAGCAGAGATGTAGGGGGGTGCATTATTGTTGAGGGCTTTGTAAGTTAGGGTCATGATTTTAAATGTTATTCTTGAGGCTAAGGGAAGCCAGTGGGGTGATTGACAGAGAGGTGATGCCGACACTGAGCGTTGTGTACGGAAGATGAGTCTAGCAGAGGCGTTCATAATGGATTGAAGTGGAGATAGTCGGGTGGTGGGTTGGCCAACAAGAAGCGAGTTGCAGTAGTCTAGTCGAGAGATGATGAGAGAGTGTATAAGGAGTTTTGTTGTGTCTTGTGTAAGATAGTGGCAAATTCTAGAGATGGTATTTAGATGGAGAAGAGAAGATTTAGTTAGTGACCCTATGTGAGAGATAAAGTAGAACCCCAAGACAACGGGCTTGGGAGGTGGGGGTGATGATGTCGTTGTTGACAGTGAGAGAGATGAGAGGAATTGACACTGTGGGAGAGGGAGGGAAGATTAGGAGTTCAGTCTTTGAGATGGTGGGTGGACATCCAAGAGGATATACTAGAGAGACAGTTGGAGACATGTGTTAGACGAGAGGGGGATAGATCTGGTGCTGAGAGGTAGATTTGGGTGTCATCTGCATAGAGATGATACTGAAACCCAAAAGAGTTTATTAGGGTTCCAAATGAGGATGTGTTAATGGGGAAGAGGAGGGGGCCTAGGACTGATCCTTCGGGTACGCCAACAGATGGGGTGAGGAGAAGAAGAGGTGTTGGAGGAGACATTGAATGATTGATTTTGTGGGTATGATGAGAAACATGAGAGAGCAGTGTCTCGAATACCGAGGAAGAATAGGATATGGAGTAGAAGTGGATGGTCAACTGTGTCAAAGGCAGCAGAGAGATCTAGAAGACAGCTGGAGATTTGGATGATACATTTGCTGGGGAATTACTTTGGCTCAGAAAGGGGAAGGTTACATGGGTTATTTTGCTAAATGTTGTCAGGATATTGCTTATTTTTTACAATTTTTTACAATTTATTATTTTACTTTTCTAGAGTCAAACATTATTAATCTTGGAAAAAGAAACTAAAAGCAAAGATACCAAATGCTGATAACATCTACTCACCAATTCTAGCGATTGGAACACCACACTGTAGGACCTGTACTGTACTATCTACCGCTGCCTGGACACTGGGGAAGGCACAGACAGCAGACACCATGGCTTCCGGGATACCGTGAAGACGCAGACAGGCCTTAGTTATGATGCCCAGTGTCCCTTCAGATCCCACAAACAAGCTGGTTAGGTTATACCCAGCAGACGTCTTCCTGCAGCAAGATATGGGTTTTCAGTTAACCAAGATTTGGTATCTAGTTTCGTCATTAAATAGGCATATTACCCCCCAGTTATTAATCATATATTTACAAACAAGCTTTTAAACATGAATTAAATGTTTTATTTTACATTAAAACTAGTGTCGAACAAGTAAAGAAATGATTGTCAAACCTTATGTCAGATCCATCACAGGAAGGAGTTGGGACGCGTCACAGTTTAGTGAACCTAGGCCTGGGTTGCAAAGGGTCCACGTAAATCTGCTCGCTAACCTACTTTTCATTGCTGTTACACGGCACACACAAGTCATTTAGATGGGGGTTCCTCACTAATTGGCTGCTATCCGGAGTGCTCAGTACTAGCCCAACATGTAGAAGTAAGGGCTCATGAGTATGAATCAGGGAGTCACAACATAACAACACAGTAATCTCCCAAAGCACCACCATTCATTTTAAAGAAAGTCAGAAAAGTTCAACATGGATTCTGTAAAGACCAGTGGTCCCCACTCATATATTGTCTGTGTTGTGGTGTGACACACACGGCCCGGGAGAGAAACTTGTTGTTGTATTGCGTTAGGTGCTGGAGGGCAGTGTAGGAGTATCATGTATCTTGTTACTTACCCTATACATAGGCCATCCCATGTACCACATACTCTCTACCAGTCACTCCCTGTCACATACCCCCTACCCACCCATCGTCACATTTCCATTACACATCCCCCTACCACATACTGTATACACATCCCCCCACCACATACCGTATACACATCCCCCCACCACATACCGTATACACATCCCCCCACCACATACCATATACTCATCCCCCCACCACATACCATATACACATCCCCCCACCACATACCGTATACTCATCCCCCCACCACATACCCTATACACACACCACCACCACATACCGTATACACATCCCCCTAAAACATACTGTATACACATCCCCCTACCACATATCGTATACACATCCCCCTACCACATACCGTATACACATCCCCCTACCACATACCCTATACACACCCCACCACCACATACCGTATACACATCCCCCTAAAACATACTATATACACATCCCCCTACCACATATCGTATACACATCCCCCCACCACATACCGTATACACATCCCCCTACCACATACCATATACACATCTGCCCACCACATACCGTATACACATCCCCCCACCACATACCATATACACATCCCCCACCACATACTGTATACACATCCCCCTACCACATACCATATACACATCCCCCACCACATACTGTATACACATCCCCCTACCTCATACCATATACACATCTGCCGACCACATACCGTATACACATCCCCCCACCACATACCATATACACATCCCTCACCACATACTGTATACACATCCCCCTACCACATACCGTATACACATCCCCCCACCACATACCATATACACATCCCCCACCACATACTGTATACACATCCCCCTACCACATACCGTATACACATCCCCCCACCACATACCGTATACACATCCGCCCACCACATACCGTATACATAACCCCCACCACATACCGTATACACATCCCCCCACCACATACCATATACACATCCCCCAACACATACCATATACACATCCCCCACCGCATACCGTATACACATCCCCCTACCAAATACCGTATACACATCCCCCCACCACATATCGTATACACATCCCCCCACCACATACCATATACACATCCCCCATCACATACTGTATACACATCCCCCTACCACATACCGTATACACATCCCGCTACCACATACCATATACACATCCCCCACCACATACTGTATACCACATACCGTATACACATCCCCCCACCACATACCGTATACACATCCCCTCACCACATACCGTATACACATCCCCCCACCACATACCATATACACATCCCCCACCACATACCATATAAACATCCGCCCACCACATACCGTATACACATCCCCCACCGCATACCGTATACACATCCCCCCACCACATACCATATACACATCCCCCACCACATACTGTATACACATCCTCCTACCACATACCATATACACATCCCCCACCACATACTGTATACACATCCTCCTACCACATACCGTATACACATCCCCCCACCACATACCGTATACACATCCCCTCACCACATACCGTATACACATCCCCCCACCACACACCATATACACATCCCCCACCACATACCGTATAAACATCCGCCCACCACATACCGTATACACATCCCCCACCACATACCGTATACACATCCCCCCACCACATACCATATACACATCCCCCACCACATACTGTATACACATCCTCCTACCACATACCGTATACACATCCCCCCACCACATACCGTATACACATCCCCTCACCACATACCGTATACACATCCCCCCACCACACACCATATACACATCCCCCACCACATACTGTATACACATCCCCCTCCCACATACCGTATACACATCCCCCTACCACATACCGTATACACATCCCCCTACCACATACCATATACACATTTCCCCACCACATACCGTATACACATCCCCCAACCACATAACGTATACACATCCCCCTAAAACATACTGTATACACATCCCCCTACCACATATCGTATACACATCCCCCCACCACATACTGTATACACATCCCCCTACCACATACCATATACACATCTGCCCACCACATACCGTATACACATCCCCCCACCACATACCATATACACATCCCCCACCACATACTGTATACACATCCCCCTACCACATACTGTATACTCATTCCCCACCACATACAGTATACACATCCCCCTACCACATACCGTATACACATTCCCCCACCACATACCATATACACATCTGCCCACCACATACCGTATACACATCCCCCCACCACATACCATATACACATCCCCCTACCACATACTGTATACACATCCCCCTACCACATACCATATACACATCCCCCACCACATACTGTATACACATCCCCCTACCACATACCATATACACATCCCCCACCACATACTGTATACACATCCCCCTACCACATACCGTACACACATACCTTTACACACTGTCACATACAGTTAAGCATACACATAGTACACACATATGTGTTTACATTTTGTATTGACGCTTTATTTTTTTTATAAACTTTTAATTTGTTATTATTGACTTGAGTTGGGGTGAGAGGGAGAGTTTCTGTGAGTATCTGGGTGAATGTTTATAAGAATGCCTGGTGTGAGTATTGAACCCATGGTAACTTAGGGGTTAATAGATGTACCATGGGGGTCTGTATAGACCCCCATGGTATAGGATTAATTTATTGGGTGGGGGGACTAGCATTGTTACTAGGAGAAATCAGGAATATTAGGTGTTACCAAATGCCAAGTAATGACTGATTTGTAATAGAATATCTTTTTGGAGCTCAAGAAACTCTTAATATTCATGATATGGGAAATAATGGGAATGGTAACAGGCTCAGGAATAGTTTATGGGCCATAGCGTGTGGTCACGGGTATAAACTAGCAGGTGCCGTGTAATAGCAGTCCATGCTGTATTGTAAATAAAGCAATATGGAGTCACGTATATGGAGTTATATAAAGCAATATGGAGTAACGTATATGGAGTTATATAAAGCAATATGGAGTAACGTATAGACAAACAGTTGCACCTTACATTTTTTAATGTGCGGTATGTACTTGATCAGTTAATTTTAACATGTGATATTCACACAAGAAAGTTTTAAAAAGAACCATGTAATCGAGGTCGTAGTCCCATGTAAGCTTAACCAATACACCCCAACATATCTCACAAATGTGTTACTACATCACCTTACTGGCTTCTACAACCTTATCTTGAAACTATGGAAACTAAGAGAAAATAAGTAGTGTGAGAGTTCATGTGATACCTAAATACTCGATTTTTCCCGGCCGTGTCAAGTATTCTTCCATCTGGCAATACCACTTCCAGGTTGATGACATTGTCTCGCATCGTGCCATAATGCACTGCGTTGGTGCCCGAAGCGCTGGTGGCTGCCATGCCACAGAGAGAGGCATCAGCACCAGGGTCTAAAAACAATTGTGAAGAGAGGAAAATGGGAATAAGTCATTTTAGCTTCCGACTCCTAGAAGAGCCATGTGCAAAGCCATAAGTAGGTCCTTGGCAGGTGGATGGAGACATGTTTGTTATGTTCTTACCAACTGGAAACCATAACCCACTGTCTCTCAGATAACTATTAAGAGATTTGCGAGTAACTCCAGGTTCAACTGTCACAAAGAAGTCGTCGCAGTTCAAATTGTGGATCTTGTCCATCCGAGTCATATCGAAGCAGACCCCACCCTAAGGATGGAACAGGATATTGTTGTTGTTACTAGTTTTTTTCTACCTTCATAGAAAATATAATATTTCTCGATTTTTTTATGTTCCAGTTAGACATGTAATGGGATTGATAATGTCTTGTTAAAGGAACTTCCTACAATTTTCATGAAGAAGCCAACGAGGAAGCATCCGGACCTGGGGCTGCTTCAGTTTGAGGGCTCTTTGTGATGACATCATCAATGACATCAGTCTCGTGTGGGATCCACTGACTACACAAGTGATGTTGTTGTGACTAATTACTGGCCGGGCTGTGAGCACATTGGATCTTCACAGTTAAATTAAATCTTATGCTTTTACAGAAGAAATCCTTTAGTGACGTGTAAATAAATGACACCCAGTAACTTGGCGCCCCGTCACCACATCAATTATTGGCATTTATCAAATATAGGTTAGGGAATGGGGATACAGTTACCTAGGAGCGCACTAGATTACGTGATGGAGATACAGCTACAAAGATGTTCATTAACCCGGGGGATTGGAAGAAAGCCCACCTAGAGGTGCAGTAAAACAGGCAGAGGCCCTGACCCACAAAGGCTGATTAATGAGTGTCTGTCCCTGGCACCATATGTACCCGTTCACAAAGAAAACAAAGTGTAAAGATTGATGTTAGAAAAGGGATGGGGTACTGTATAGTATGAAGGAGAAACATAAGGAATGCTATAAGAGGGGGGAATTACAAGAACAACCTGACCCGTTTAGACATTTCCCACCATTTCCACCTGTGGAGAGGCTACTGAAGAGCTGCACTGCCGTTCAGAGGCATCTTATTTAAAACGAAATAAATTATTATAAGTATTGAGTGAAGTATAAATGCCCATGTCTGTACCTCAAATGTGATCCATATTGGTTTAGCAAAGTAGCCAACTACTCATCAAAAAGGATGATGGGAAACAAAACGTCCTAATAGGGCACTAGATTACGGGATGAGAGGGAGTAATACAAGGCTACAGGATGGCAAGTATTGCTACCAATGGATATCTATGTATGTGTGTCATGTTTGCCCCACTCTCTCCATGTATGTCTCTCTTATTACCTTAGCACCATCCTTCTTGCTTTGACTTCCATCATTGGCACACAACTCCTCTACTCCCGACTGCATTTAAATGTAGATCTTTCAAAGCCAGTTGTGCCATTTTGCCTCTTATTTATTGTGTAATATAATATATTTTTTGGATAACATTTTGTTTTAGCACCTTACAAAGTAAACCTTGCTGCATTGACTACATTTGGTATTTTGGAGAGTTCCCAACTCACCACTGAATTATTGCCATTGGCCTTTCAGACAACCAATGGCTTGGATCTCATCAGACCGCTAATGACTGTGACTGCTGACTTACAGCAAGATATAAAGGCCTGTAAGGGTGTGTAAGGGTGGGCTCTATACCATCAATACTTCACTTAAGACGTGCTTTATTGGATATATAGTTGCAGCATCTAACATAAAAACACAAGAACACTTAAATTGTCATGGGAAGATATTATCCTAAAGTTGGGTATTCACACCTTTATTGCGCTAACTCCTCCTTCTAGACCTGTTCCGGTACCAAAAGGGATGATCGGTACGTTGGACCGGTAGCAAATTGCTGCCATCTCGCTCACTTGTTGAACATCTTGTGGCCAAACGACCACGTCTGGGGGGCAGCAGCTACAAGAAATAGAGAAGAATTGTGAGGACCCTGATTATGGGCAGAGGAATCCATATTGTGTTTGTTAAATCACATCCACAGAGCTGAGTGATGGAGGTGTGTGCTTGTAGTGGTCAGTAGAGGGACGGGTGGGGGAGAAGGGCACAGGCAGAATTCCAGAGCCTTTGTTTGATAATAGGATAAGGTTGAAATTGACACCACATCCATTCCCCTTACTGGACCAGAAACAGGAATTCCATCAACAGATGCAACCACAGCTCTCCAGAAGTATAAACACCCATCTCACACACACAACTGTATCATGGATCCCTCCACGGTACTGCAGAGTTGCTGCGGGCTCGCTATGTGAACCCGCAATTTTAACGTTGCGTTACCAGCGTATTTTGGCAAGCCCGGCTGCTGAGAACTATATATGTGAAATGCTGCAGTATATACTGTATGTTATATGGTATCCATGTGACATACAATGATATGCATCATGCAATCTGCAACATACATAACACGCTGTGATATCCAATGTAAACACTGCAGTACACGTTACATGACTTCCTCACATCCTGGTGGTGATACATGAGGGGCTGATCATCCATGTAACCTGTTATGTTCTCACCCCCGCCTCATTTAGATTGCTAGCTCTCTTGTCATCAGTATCCCTAATAGCCCTCCGATGTCCCCTCAACATCTACACTGTCCTGATTTGGAATTCACTGGAGCCCATTCCATCAAGATTGAGAGCTCCCTGGAACTGGGTCCCCAGACGCCATTGTCTTTGTCCCGACACTTGATCTTTATTATAATCTAGCGACTTTCCCGTCATAAATGACTGTATAATATTAGATGTGTTCCTTTCCCGCCCTCTCTCTCCCCTGTTTTTCTTCCCTCCCCTCTCCCCTTTGTCTCTCCCCCATCTCCCTCCCCTGTGTCTTTTTCCTCCTCTCCCTTCCCTGTGTCTCTTTCCCCCTCTCCCTTCCCTGTGTCTCTTTACACCCTCTCCTTCCCTGGTGTCTCTTCCCCCCTCTGCCTCCCCTGTGTCTCTTTCCCCCTCTCCCTTCCCTGTGTCTCCTTCCCCTCTCCCTTCCCTGTCTCCCTTCCCTGTCTCTCTTTACCCCCTCTCCCTCCCCTGTGTCTCTTTCCCCTCTGCCTCCCCTGTGTCTCTCCCCCCTCCGCTTTGTCTCTTTCCCCCTTTCCCTTCCCTGTGTCTCTTCCCCCCCCTCTCCTTCCCCTGTGTCTCTTTCCCTCTCTCCCTTCCCTGTGTCTCTTTACCCCCTCTCCCTCCCTGGTGTCTCTTCCCCCCTCTCCCTCCCCTGTGTCTCTTTCCCCCTCTCCCTTCCCTGTGTCTCTTCCCCCCTCTCCTTCCCCTTTGTCTCTTTCCTTCTCTCCCTTCCCTGTGTCTCTTTCCCCCCTCTCCCTCCCTGGTGTCTCTTCCCCCCTCTCCCTCCCTGGTGTCTCTTTACCCCCTCTCCCTCCCCTGTGTCTCTTCCCCCATCTCCCTCCCCTGTGTCTCTTTCCCACTCTCCTTCCCCTTTGTCTCTTTCCCTCTCTCCCTTCCCTGTGTCTCTTTACCCCCTCTCCCTCCCTGGTGTCTCTTCCCCCCTCTCCCTCCCCTGTGTCTCTTTCCCCCTCTCCCTTCCCTGTCTCTCTTTACCCCCTCTCCCTCCCCTGTGTCTCTTCCCCCATCTCCCTCCCCTGTGTCTCCTACCCCCTCTCCTTCCCTTGAGTCTCTTTCCCCCTCTCCCTCCCCTAAGTCTCTTTCCCCCTCTCACTTCCCTGTGTCTCTTTCCCCCTCTCCCTTCCCTGTCTCTCTTTACACCCTCTCCTTCCCTGGTGTCTCTTCCCCCCTCTGCCTCCCCTGTGTCTCTTCCCCCCTCTCCCTTCCCTGTGTCTCCTTCCCCTCTCCCTTCCCTGTCTCCCTTCCCTGTCTCTCTTTACCCCCTCTCCCTCCCCTGTGTCTCTTCCCCCTCTGCCTCCCCTGTGTCTCTCCCCCCTCCGCTGTGTCTCTTTCCCCCTTTCCATTCCCTGTGTCTCTCCCCCCCTCTCCTTCCCCTGTGTCTCTTTCCCTCTCTCCCTTCCCTGTGTCTCTTTACCCCCTCTCCCTCCCCTGTGTCTCTTCCCCCCTCTCCCTTCCCTGTGTCTCTTCCCCCCTCTCCTTCCCCTTTGTCTCTTTCCCTCTCTCCCTTCCCTGTGTCTCTTTAACCCCTCTCCCTCCCTGGAGTCTCTTCCCCCCTCTCCCTCCCTGGTGTCTCTTTACCCCCTCTCCCTCCCCTGTGTCTCTTCCCCATCTCCCTCCCCTGTGTCTCTTCCCCCCTCTCCTTCCCCTTTGTCTCTTTCCCTCTCTCCCTTCCCTGTGTCTCTTTACCCCCTCTCCCTCCCTGGTGTCTCTTCCCCCCTCTCCCTCCCCTGTGTCTCTTTCCCCCTCTCCCTTCCCTGTCTCTCTTTACCCCCTCTCCCTCCCCTGTGTCTCTTCCCCCATCTCCCTCCCCTGTGTCTCCTACCCCCTCTCCTTCCCTTGAGTCTCTTTCCCCCTCTCCCTCCCCTGTGTCTCTTTCCCCCTCTCACTTCCCTGTGTCTTTTCCCCCTCTCCCTTCCCTGTCTCTCTTTACCCCCTCTCCCTCCCATGTGTCTCTTCCCCCATCTCCCTCCCCTGTGTCTCCTACCCCCTCTCCTTCCCCTGTGTCTCTTTCCCCCTCTCCCTCCCCTGTGTCTCTTTCCCCCTCTCCCTTCCCTGTGTCTCTTTCCCCCTCTCCCTTCCCTGTCTCTCTTTACCCCCTCTCCCTCCCATGTGTCTCTCCCCCCTCTCCCTCCCATGTGTCTCTTCCCCTTCTCCCTCCCCTGTGTCTCTTCGCCCATCTCCCTCCCCTGTGTCTCCTACCCCCTCTCCTTCCCCTGTGTCTCTTTCCCCCTCTCCCTCCCCTGTGTCTCTTTCACCCTCTCCCTTCCCTGTGTCTCCTTCCCCTTTCCCTTCCCTGTCTCTCTTTACCCCCTCTCCCTCCCATGTGCCTCTTCCCGCCTCTCTCTCCCATGTGTCTCTTCCCCCATCTCCCTCCCCTGTGTCTCCTACCCCCTCTCCTTCCCCTGTGTCTCTTTCCCCCTCTCCCTCCCCTGTGTCTCTTTCCCCCTCTCCCTCCCCTGTGTCTCTTTCACCCTCTCCCTTCCCTGTGTCTCTTTCCCCCTCTCCCTTCCCTGTCTCTCTTTACCCCCTCTCCCTCCCATGTGTCTCTCCCCCCTCTCCCTCCCATGTGTCTCTTCCCCTTTTCCCTCCCCTGTGTCTCTTCGCCCATCTCCCTCCCCTGTGTCTCCTACCCCCTCTCCTTCCCCTGTGTCTCTTTCCCCCTCTCCCTCCCCTGTGTCTCTTTCCCCCTCTCCCTTCACTGTGTCTCCTTCCCCTCTCCCTTCCCTGTCTCTCTTTACCCCCTCTCCCTCCCATGTGCCTCTTCCCGCCTCTCTCTCCCATGTGTCTCTTCCCCCATCTCCCTCCCCTGTGTCTCCTACCCCCTCTCCTTCCCCTGTGTCTCTTTCCCCCTCTCCCTCCCCTGTGTCTCTTTCCCCCTCTCCCTCCCCTGTGTCTCTTCCCCCTCTGCCTCCCCTGTGTCTCTTTCCCCCTTTCCCTCCCCTGTGTCTCTTTCCCCCTCTGCATCCCCGTGTGTTTTTACCCCCTCTCCCTCCCATGTGTCTCTTCTCCCCTCTCCCTCCCATGTGTCTCTTCCCCCTCTCCTTCCTGTGTCTCTTTTCCTCTCTCCCTCCCCTGTGTCTCTTTCCCCCTCTCCCTTCCCTGTCTCTCTTTACCCCCTCTCCCTCCCCTGTGTCTCTTCCCCCTCTGCCTCCCCTGTGTCTCTCCCCCCTCCGCTGTGTCTCTTTCCCTCTTTCCATTCCCTGTGTCTCTTCCCCTCTCTCCTTCCCCTGTGTCTCTTTCCCTCTCTCCCTTCCCTGTGTCTCTTTACCCTCTCTCCCTCCCCTGTGTCTCTTTCCCCCTCTCCCTTCCCTGTCTCTCTTTACCCCCTCTCCCTCCCCTGTGTCTCTTCCCCCTCTGCCTCCCCTGTGTCTCTCCCCCCTCTGCTGTGTCTCTTCCCCCTCTCCTTCCCCTGTGTCTCTTTCCCTCTCTCCCTTCCCTGTGTCTCTTTACCCTCTCTCCCTCCCCTGTGTCTCTTTCCCCCTCTCCCTCCCCTGTGTCTCTTTCCCCCTCTCCCTCCCCTGTGTCTCTTTCACCCTCTCCCTTCACTGTGTCTCCTTCCCCTCTCCCTTCCCTGTCTCTCTTTACCCCCTCTCCCTCCCATGTGCCTCTTCCCGCCTCTCTCTCCCATGTGTCTCTTCCCCCATCTCCCTCCCCTGTGTCTCCTACCCCCTCTCCTTCCCCTGTGTCTCTTCCCCCCTCTCCCTCCCCTGTGTCTCTTTCCCCCTCTCCCTCCCCTGTGTCTCTTCCCCCCTCTGCCTCCCCTGTGTCTCTTTCCCCCTTTCCCTCCCCTGTGTCTCTTTCCCCCTCTGCATCCCCGTGTGTTTTTACCCCCTCTCCCTCCCATGTGTCTCTTCTCCCCTCTCCCTCCCATGTGTCTCTTCCCCCTCTCCTTCCTGTGTCTCTTTCCCTCTCTCCCTCCCCTGTGTCTCTTTCCCCCTCTCCCTTCCCTGTCTCTCTTTACCCCCTCTCCCTCCCCTGTGTCTCTTCCCCCTCTGCCTCCCCTGTGTCTCTCCCCCCTCCGCTGTGTCTCTTTCCCTCTTTCCATTCCCTGTGTCTCTTCCCCTCTCTCCTTCCCCTGTGTCTCTTTCCCTCTCTCCCTTCCCTGTGTCTCTTTACCCTCTCTCCCTCCCCTGTGTTTCTTTCCCCCTCTCCCTTCCCTGTCTCTCTTTACCCCCTCTCCCTCCCCTGTGTCTCTTCCCCCTCTGCCTCCCCTGTGTCTCTCCCCCCTCCGCTGTGTCTCTTCCCCCCTCTCCTTCCCCTGTGTCTCTTTCCCTCTCTCCCTTCCCTGTGTCTCTTTACCCTCTCTCCCTCCCCTGTGTCTCTTTCCCCCTCTCCCTCCCCTGTGTCTCTTTCCCCCTCTCCCTCCCCGGTGTTTCTTCCCCCCTCTCCCTCCCCGGTGTTTCTTCCCCCCTCTCCCTCCCATGTGTCTCCCCCCTCCCTATATTATACTATATTAGTGATTCTAGACAATGATGGTACCTGTGCATGGACTCATCTCTGCCATGCTGCTCCCGCACAGCTACTGACGTGGAGATGTTTGCCTCACCCACCACTGCTCGCAAAGCATCTATAACCTGCCAAGACACAGGCAACATCTTCAGTGACCAATCAAAGCAAAACACAGACAAAAAGAAATGCAACAAACTGACAGACAGCCATAGACAGACTGATGGACAGACTGATGGACAGACAGGAGCTCAGGCACAGTCGCATGTTGGGGTCATGGTGAGTGGGTTAGTATCCAAGGTCCAGGGGATCTCTCGAATCTTTAGACTGATTGACTCTATAATTGCCTCAGATGGACATCTCCCTCCTCTTTCTCACTGAGGTCTCTTTTTCTCTATACAAGGCTGCTTTCTCCTCATGGCTGTCCCTCTCTCTCTCTGTACATTTGTCTCTCTCTTTCCTTCCTTTCCATAGTTGTCTATTTCCTATCTGCCTTTTCTCCTCTGTTGTCATATGTAATAATGCTATGGATATACTTTATTATTGGATATTACATGATTTACCTCTGGATGTATTGTATAAATGAATATAACACAACTTAGCTCTTGGTGTGAGGTCCAGGCCTAGGGCGGCACAATATCAGGGGGCTGCAGGCTGCCTGAAGATATAGGGCAG
This sequence comes from Discoglossus pictus, assembly GCA_027410445.1. Lineage (NCBI taxonomy): Eukaryota > Metazoa > Chordata > Amphibia > Anura > Alytidae > Discoglossus > Discoglossus pictus. The sequence continues at coordinate 51,685,757 of CM050176.1, forward strand.
TACATTGAAACATATTTGCATACGCCCATGAATGCCTCTGTGCCGTGATATTTCTGTCTGGAAGTGTGCTTGGCACTTTCTGATATACCATATCACATATATAGTTGTGAGCGTACGAGTTGTTGCTAACGCTTGCGGGCTCGCCGAAGGCGCTCCTTGCCAGCAACTGCAGACCTCGCCAAATTGACGTAGTTACGAAAGCAAAATACGAGACACGTTACGACCCATTACGACCTCGCAAAAATCGCCCGAAACACATGAAAACATAAAAAACACAATAAATACACACAACACATACATAAAAAGCTTACCTACAGCAAGAGGGGGCGCCCAGGACCTCGGAAACTGAAGTTACACCTCAATTTAACTACAAATAAAAGAGTTTAGACACTAAAAAATCCCTAAAGCGAGAGCAAAAATGGCCGCCGAAAAAACGAAAACGAGGCTACAGCAGTCTAAAGACGCAAAACACGACTAAACACCTACGTATTTCCCGAAAAAGAAGTACAAGATTCGAAAACAAGGACACAACCCGCGCCACCCCAAAAACATTACAATCACCATAAATCCACACAACAAACACATAAAATGCTTACTCACAGCAAGGGGGGGGGGGGGGGGGGGCACCCAGGACCTCTGCAAGTGAAGTTACACCACGATTTAAGTCCAAATTACAGAGTTTAGACACCCGAAAATCACCTAAGCGAGAGAAAAAATGGCCGCCGAACAAAAAGAAAACGAGGCTAAAGGCCCCTAAACACGCAAAACACCACCAAACACCTACGGATTTTCCATAAAAGTCGGATGACATCCGTAACGAAGGACGCTAAATCAGCCACAGCCGCGTACCACACATTAAGTGCCATTTTAGAACACTAACTTACACAATCCGGAAGTACACTGATTTGTCTCGCGCACCCACACTATTACACTACACAATGCGCACATTCATGACACTTACACAGCAGCTCCACAGCACTGATGCTGCAGCAACATGAAAACAGATTGCCAGCTCTTCATCACAATGCTTCCTGCATATATTACTTTACAATAAGTAAAGTATATTCATTTCTTATTTTATTAATTATTCATTGCCATACCAAAAAAAACACCAACGCTGCTCATAGGACACAAACAACCAAGAGCCACGTGATGAGCGCCGAAGGATCTTAAAACACCAACAAAATTAATTTTGCCCACAAACAACATTACCTGCCTTACAAACTTATTGCCGTCATTTTTTGACGGGCAAGTCGGTAGTGTATACATAAACACATACAAAAAGGGATATACAAAGGAGGAGGAGCAAGTAGGACATGGGAGGAGCAAGTAGGACATGGGAGGAGCACAGATCGGCATGGCCAGCCCATAATATATTGGATATATGGATATAACAGGGCACTGAGTGCATTATCTTCCTGCCAAGACAAGTGTTTATTTTTGCCTCAAACCCTCTTTGGAGTTTCTGGAAGCAGCGTTGACTTGTTTTAAGGAAACATTGCATTAGTTATAAGGTAAATACCCAATATCAGACAGGGCTGTCCAAACACGGGCACCCAGTACTACAGGCCATGGTTCCGTTTCACCTCATCTCCGTACGGCCATTTGTCTGCACAGTTTCTGCTTTTATTATTATTATTATTATGTTTATTTATATCGCGCCAACATATTCCGTAGCGCTGTACAGGGGTTTATAATATATTTGAGATATAAAATGGAAGATCCTCTGTGAATATGCCTCCAATAACATTAACATTTATTATTCTGCTTCCATAAATGAGGTAGACATGAGGACAGATCCGTGCTACAGTACCTGGTTCTGTGTGCTGTAGGACCTCCTCACCCAGCTGTTCACCCAGAGCCTGGAGCCCAGACTTAGGAGCATGTCTACTGCCGAGTGATTCCGGCTGTTACACAACCAAACGTGAAACTCATTAACATGTCAATGTCTTAGTGACCTGTGTGACAAGTGTGACAAGGGCATTCAAGGGACGTCTCCCGGGCTCCCAGGCAAACAATGTAATGAGGAGGTAGGGACGGATCAGCACAGTCTACTGGTGGGAGAGAAGAGCCAGCCTACTAATGTCACAGAGTATAACCCAGCCTACTAATGGTATAGGAGAGAGGAGTCGCCTACTAATGTCACAGAGTATAACCCAGCCTACTAATGGTATAGGAGAGAGAAGAGCCAGCCTACTAATGGGATGGGAGAGAGACAAGCCAGCCTACTAATGGGATGGGAGAGAGACAAGCCAGCCTACTAATGTCACAGAGTATAACCCAGCCTACTAATGGGATGGGAGAGAGACAAGCCAGCCTACTAATGTCACATAGTATAACCCAGCCTACTAATGGGATGGGAGAGAGACAAGCCAGCCTACTAATGGTATAGGAGAGAGAGGAGCCGCCTACTAATGGGATGTGAGAGAGACAAGCCAGCCTACTAATGTCACAGAGTATAACCCAGCCTACTAATGGGATGTGAGAGAGATAAGCCAGCCTACTAATGTCACAGAGTATAACCCAGCCTACTAATGGGATGGGAGAGAGACAAGCCAGCCTCCTGGTATCATCATGAAAAGGGAGCCCAGCCTACTAATGGTATAGGAGAGAGAGGAGCCGCCTACTAATGGGATGGGAGAGAGACAAGCCAGCCTACTAATGTCACAGAGTATAACCCAGCCTACTAATGGTATAGGAGAGAGAGGAGCCGCCTACTAATGGGATGGGAGAGAGACAAGCCAGCCTACTAATGGGATGGGAGAGAGACAAGCCAGCCTACTAATGTCACAGAGTATAACCCAGCCTACTAATGGGATGTGAGAGAGATAAGCCAGCCTACTAATGTCACAGAGTATAACCCAGCCTACTAATGGTATAGGAGAGAGACAAGCCAGCCTTCTAATGGGATGGGAGAGAGACAAGCCAGCCTACTAATGGGATGGGATAGAGAGACAAGCCAGTCTACTAATGGGATGGGAGAGAGACAAGCCAGCCTACTAATGTCACAGAGTATAACCCAGCCTACTAATGGTATAGGAGAGAGAGGAGCCAGCCTATTAATGGGATGGGAGAGAGACAAGCCAGCCTACTAATGTCACAGAGTATAACCCAGCCTACTAATGGGATGGGAGAGAGACAAGCCAGCCTAATAATGTCACAGAGTATAACCCAGCCTACTAATGGGATGGGAGAGAGACAAGCCAGTCTACTAATGTCACAGAGTATAACCCAGCCTACTAATGGGATGGGAGAGAGACAAGCCAGCCTCCTGGTATCATCATGAAAAGGGAGCCCAGCCTACTAATGGGATAGGAGAGAGACAAGCCAGTCTACTAATGTCACAGAGTATAACCCAGCCTACTAATGGGATGGGAGAGAGACAAATCAGCCTCCTGGTATCATCATGAAAAGGGAGCCCAGCCTACTAATGGGATAGGAGAGAGAGGAGCCGCCTACTAATGGGATGGGAGAGAGACAAGCCAGCCTACTAATGTCACAGAGTATAACCCAGCCTACTAATGGGATGGGAGAGAGACAAGCCAGCCTACTAATCAGAGGGGAGACAGAAAAGCCAGCCTACTAATGGTATAGGAGAACCAAGCCAGCCTACTAATGGGATAGGAGAGAGACAAGCCAGCCTACTAATGGGATGGGAGAGAGACAAGCCAGCCTACTAATGGGATGGGAGAGAGACAAGCCAGCCTACTAATGGGATAGGAGAGAGACAAGCCAGCCTACTAATGGGATGGGAGAGAGACAAGCCAGCCTACTAATGGGATGGGAGAGAGACAAGCCAGCCTACTAATGGTATAGGAGAGAGACAAGCCAGCCTACTAATGGGATGGGAGAGAGACAAGCCAGCCCACTAATGGGATGGGAGAGAGACAAGCCAGCCCACTAATGGTATAGGAGTGAGAGGAGCCAGCCTCCTGGTATCATCATGGAAAGGGAGCACAGCCTACTAATGGTATGGGTAGAGAGACAAGCCAGCCTACTAATGTCACAGTGTATAACCCAGCCTACTAATGGGATAGGAGAGAGAAAAGCTAGCCTACTAATGTCACAGAGTATAACCCAGCCTACTAATGGGATAGGAGAGAGACAAGCCAGCCAACTAATGGGATGGGAGAGAGACAAGCCAGCCTACTAATGTCACAGAGTATAACCCAGCCTACTAATGGGATGGGAGAGAGACAAATCAGCCTCCTGGTATCATCATGAAAAGGGAGCCCAGCCTACTAATGGGATAGGAGAGAGAGGAGCCGCCTACTAATGGGATGGGAGAGAGACAAGCCAGCCTACTAATGTCACAGAGTATAACCCAGCCTACTAATGGGATGGGAGAGAGACAAGCCAGCCTACTAATCAGAGGGGAGACAGAAAAGCCAGCCTACTAATGGTATAGGAGAACCAAGCCAGCCTACTAATGGGATAGGAGAGAGACAAGCCAGCCTACTAATAGGATGGGAGAGAGACAAGCCAGCCTACTAATGGGATGGGAGAGAGACAAGCCAGCCTACTAATGGGATAGGAGAGAGACAAGCCAGCCTACTAATGGGATGGGAGAGAGACAAGCCAGCCTACTAATGGGATGGGAGAGAGACAAGCCAGCCTACTAATGGTATAGGAGAGAGACAAGCCAGCCTACTAATGGGATGGGAGAGAGACAAGCCAGCCCACTAATGGGATGGGAGAGAGACAAGCCAGCCCACTAATGGTATAGGAGTGAGAGGAGCCAGCCTCCTGGTATCATCATGGAAAGGGAGCACAGCCTACTAATGGTATGGGTAGAGAGACAAGCCAGCCTACTAATGTCACAGTGTATAACCCAGCCTACTAATGGGATAGGAGAGAGAAAAGCTAGCCTACTAATGTCACAGAGTATAACCCAGCCTACTAATGGGATAGGAGAGAGACAAGCCAGCCAACTAATGGGATGGGAGAGAGACAAGCCAGCCTACTAATGTCACAGAGTATAACCCAGCCTACTAATGGGATGGGAGAGAGACAAGCCAGCCTACTAATCAGATGGGAGACAGAAAAGCCAGCCTACTAATGGTATAGGAGAGACAAGCCAGCCTACTAATGGGATAGGAGAGAGACAAGCCAGCCTACTAATGGGATAGGAGAGAGACAAGCCAGCCTACTAATGGGATGGGAGAGAGACAAGCCAGCCCACTAATGGTATAGGAGCGAGACAAGCCAGCCTACTAATGGTATAGGAGAGAGACAAGCCAGCCTACTAATAGGATGGGAGAGAGACAAGCCAGCCCACTAATGGTATAGGAGAGAGAGGAGCAAGCCTCCTGGTATCATAATGGAAACTGAGCTCAGCCTACTAATGGTATAGGAGAGAGAGGAGCCAGTCTACTAATGGGATAGGAGAGAGACAAGCCAGCCCACGAATGGTATAGGAGTGAGAGGAGCTAGCCTCCTGGTATCATCATGGAAACTGAGCCCAGCCTACTAATGTTATGTGAGAGAGACAAGCCAGCCTACTAATGTCACAGAGTATAACCCAGCCTACTAATGGGATGGGAGAGAGACAAGCCAGCCTACTAATAGGATAGGAGAGAGACAAGCCAGCCTACTAATGGGATGGGAGAGAGACAAGCCAGCCTACTAATGGTATCGGAGAGAGACAAGCCAGCCCACTAATGTCACAGAGTATAACCCAGCCTACTAATAGGATGGGAGAGAGACAAGCCAGCCTACTAATGTGATGGGAGAAAGACAAGCCAGCCTACTAATGTCACAGAGTATAACCCAGCCTACTAATGGTATAGGAGAGAGATAAGCCAGCCTACTAATGGGATGGGAGAGAGACAAGCCAGCCTCCTGGTATCATCATGGAAAGGGAGCCCAGCCTACTAATGGGATAGGAGAGAGACAAGCCAGCCTACTAATGTCACAGAGTATAACCCAGCCTACTAATGGGATGGGAGAGAGACAAGCCAGCCTAGTAATCAGATGGGAGACAGAAAAGCCAGCCTACTAATGGTATAGGAGAGACAAGCCAGCCTACTAATGGGATAGGAGAGAGACAAGCCAGCCTACTAATGGGATGGGAGAGAGACAAGCCAGCCCACTAATGGTATAGAAGCGAGACAAGCCAGCCTACTAATGGTATAGGAGAGAGACAAGCCAGCCTACTAACGGGATGGGAGAGAGACAAGCCAACCCACTAATGGTATAGGAGAGAGAGGAGCCAGCCTCCTGGTATCATAATGGAAACTGAGCTCAGCCTACTAATGGTATAGGAGAGAGAGGGGCCAGTCTACTAATGGGATAGGAGAGAGACAAGCCAGCCCACGTATGTATAGGAGTGAGAGGAGCCAGCCTCCTGGTATCATAATGGAAACTGAGCTCAGCCTACTAATGGTATAGGAGAGAGAGGAGCCAGTCTACTAATGGGATAGGAGAGAGACAAGCCAGCCCACGTATGGTATAGGAGTGAGAGGAGCCAGCCTCCTGGTATCATCATGGAAAGGGAGCCCAGCCTACTAATGGTATACTAGAGAGAGGGGCCAGCCTCCTAGTACCATCATGGAAAGGGAGATCAGCCTACTAATAGTATAGGAGAGGAGCCGCCTACTAATGTCACAGATTATAACCCAGCCCACTAATGGTATAGGAAAGAGACAATCCAGCCTACTAATGGGATGGGAGAGAGACAAGCCAGCCTACTAATGGTATAGGAGAGAGACAAGCCAGCCTACTAATGGGATAGGAGAGAGACAAGCCAGCCTACTAATCAGAGGGGAGAGAGAAAAGCCAGCCTACTAATGGTATAGGAGAGAGACAAGCCAGCCTACTAATGGTATAGGAGAGAGACAAGGCAGCCTACTAATGGGATGGGAGAGAGAGGAGCCAGCCTCCTGGTATCATCATGGAAAGGGAGCCCAGCCTACTAATGGTATAGGAGAGAGAGGGGCCAGCCTCCTAGTATCATCATGGAAATGGAGCCCAGCCTACTAATAGTATAGGAGAAAGAGGAGCCGCCTACTAATGTCACAGAGTATAACCCAGCCTACTAATGGTATAGGAGAAAGGAGCCATCCACTAAGGTCACAGAGTATAACCCAGCCTACTAATGGTATAGGAGCGAGACAAGCCAGCGTACTAATGGTATAGGAGAGAGAGGAGCCGCCCACTAAGGTCACAGAGTATAACCCAGTCTACTAATGGTATAGGAGAGAGAGGAGTCGCCCACTAAGGTCACAAAGTATAATCCAGCCCACTAATGGTATAGGAGAGAGGAGCCGCCCACTAAGGTCACAGAATATAACCCAGCCAACTAATGGTATAGGAGAGAGAGGAGCTGCCCACTAAGGTCACAGAGTATAACCCAGCCCACTAATGGTATAGGAGAGACGAGCTGCCCACTAAGGTCACAGAGTATAACCCAGCCAACTAATGGTATAGGAGAGAGGAGTCGCCCACTAAGGTCACAGAGTATAACCCAGCCTACTAATGGTATAGGAGAGAGACGAGCCGACCACTAAGGTCACAGAGTATAAGCCAGCCTACTAATGGCATAGGAGAGAGAGGAGCCGCCCACTAAGGTCACAGAGTATAACCTAGCCTACTAATGGTATAGAAGAGAGGAGCAGCCCACTAAGGTCACAGAGTATAACCAAGCCTACTAATGGTATAAGAGAGAGGAGACGCCCACTACGGTCACAGAGTATAACCCAGCCTACTAATGGTATAGGAGAGAGGAGACGCCCACTAAGGTCACAGAGTATAACCCAGCCTACTAATGGTATAGAAGAGAGGAGCCGCCCACTAAGGTCACAGAGTATAACCTAGCCTACTAATGGTATAGGAGAGAGGAGCCGCCCACTAAGGTCACAGAGTATAACCCAGCCTACTAATGGTATAGGAGAGAGAGGAGCCGCCCACTAAGGTCACAGGGTATAACCCAGCCTACTAATGGTATAGGAGAGAGGAGCCGCCCACTAAGGTCACAGAATATAACCCAGCCAACTAATGGTATAGGAGAGAGGAGCTGCCCACTAAGGTCACAGAGTATAACCCAGCCTACTAGTGGTATAGGAGAGAGAGGAGCCGCCCACTAAGGTCACAAAGTATTACCCAGCCTGCTAATGGTATAGGAGAGAGAGGAGCCGCCCACTAAGGTCACAGAGTATAACCCAGCCTACTAATGGTATAGGAGAGAGGAGCTGCCCACTAAGGTCACAGAGTATAACCCAGCCTACTAATGGTATAGGAGAGAGGAGCCACCCACTAAGGTCACAGAGTATAACCCAGCCTACTAATGGTATAGGAGAGAGGAGCCACCCACTAAGGTCACAGAGTATAACCCAGCCTACTAATGGTATAGGAGAGAGGAGACGCCCACTAAGGTCACAGAGTATAACCCAGCCTACTAATGGTATAGGAGAGAGGAGCCGCCCACTAAGGTCACAGAGTATAACCCAGCCTACTAATGGTATAGGAGAGAGAGGAGCCGCCCACTAAGTTCACAGAATATAACCCAGCCAACTAATGGTATAGGAGAGAGGAGCTGCCCACTAAGGTCACAGAGTATAACCCAGCCTACTAGTGGTATAGGAGAGAGAGGAGCCGCCCACTAAGGTCACAAAGTATTACCCAGCCTGCTAATGGTATAGGAGAGAGAGGAGCCGCCCACTAAGGTCACAGAGTATAACCCAGCCTACTAATGGTATAGGAGAGAGGAGCCATCCACTAAGGTCACAGAGTATAACCCAGCCTACTAATGGTATAGGAGAGAGAGGAGCCACCCACTAAGGTCACAGGGTATAACCCAGCCTACTAATGGTATAGGAGAGAGGAGCCACCCACTAAGGTCACAGAGTATGACCCAGCCTACTAATGGTATAGGAGAGAGAGGAGTCGCCCACTAAGGTCACAAAGTATAATCCAGCCCACTAATGGTATAGGAGAGAGGAGCCGCCCACTAAGGTCACAGAATATAACCCAGCCAACTAATGGTATAGGAGAGAGGAGCTGCCCACTAAGTTCACAGAGTATAACCCAGCCTACTAGTGGTATAGGAGAGAGAGGAGCCGCCCACTAAGGTCACAAAGTATTACCCAGCCTACTAATGGTATAGGAGAGAGGAGCCGCCCACTCGGGTCACAGAGTGTAACCCAGCCCACTAATGGTATAGGAGAGAGGAGCCGCCAACTCGGGTCACAGAGTGTTACCTAGCCTACTAATGGTATAGGAAAAAGGAGCTGCCCACTAAGGTCGCAGAGTATAACCCAGCCCACTAATGGTATAGGAGAGACGAGCTGCCCACTAAGGTCACAGAGTATAATCCAGCCAACTAATGGTATAGGAGAGAGGAGTCGCCCACTAAGGTCACAGAGTATAACCCAGCCTACTAATGGTATAGGAGAGAGAGGAGCCGCCCACTAAGGTCACAGAGTATAACCCAGCCTACTAATGGTATAGGAGAGAGGAGCTATCCACTAAGGTCACAGAGTATAACCCAGCCTACTAATGGTATAGGAGAGAGGAGCCACCCACTAAGGTCACAGAGTATAACCCAGCCTACTAATGGTATAGGAGAGAGGAGCCACCCACTAAGGTCACAGAGTATAACCCAGCCTACTAATGGTATAGGAGAGAGAGGAGTCGCCCACTAAGGTCACAAAGTATAATCCAGCCCACTAATTGTATAGGAGAGAGGAGCCGCCCACTAAGGTCACAGAATATAACCCAGCCAACTAATGGTATAGGAGAGAGGAGCTGCCCACTAAGGTCTTAGAGTATAACCCAGCCTACTAGTGGTATACGAGAGAGAGGAGCCGCCCACTAAGGTCACAGAGTATAACCCAGCCTACTAATGGTATAGGAGAGAGGAGCCGCCCACTCGGGTCACAGAGTGTAACCCAGCCCACTAATGGTATAGGAGAGAGAGGAGCCACCCACTAAGGTCAAAGAGTGTAACCTAGCCTACTAATGGTATAGGAAAAAGGAGCTGCCCACTAAGGTCGCAGAGTATAACCCAGCCCACTAATGGTATAGGAGAGACGAGCTGCCCACTAAGGTCACAGAGTATAACCCTGCCAACTAATGGTATAGGAGAGAGGAGTCGCCCACTAAGGTCACAGAGTATAACTCAGCCCACTAATGGTATAGGAGAGAGGAGCAGCCCACTAAGGTCACAGAGTATAACCTAGCCTACTAATGGTATAGGAGAGAGGAGACGCCCACTACGGTCACAGAGTATAACCCAGCCTACTAATTGTATAGGAGAGAGAGGAGCCGCCCACTAAGGTCACAGGGTATAACCCAGCCTACTAATGGTATAGGAGAGAGGAGCCGCCCACTAAGGTCACAGAATATAACCCAGCCAACTAATGGTATAGGAGAGAGGAGCTGCCCACTAATGTCACAGAGTATAACCCAGCCTACTAGTGGTATAGGAGAGAGGAGCCGCCCACTAAGGTCACAGAGTATAACCCAGCCTACTAGTGGTATAGGAGAGAGAGGAGCCGCCCACTCGGGTCACAGAGTGTAACCCAGCCCACTAATGGTATAGGAGAGAGGAGCCGCCAACTCGGGTCACAGAGTGTTACCTAGCCTACTAATGGTATAGGAAAAAGGAGCTGCCCACTAAGGTCGCAGAGTATAACCCAGCCCACTAATGGTATAGGAGAGACGAGCTGCCCACTAAGGTCACAGAGTATAATCCAGCCAACTAATGGTATAGGAGAGAGGAGTCGCCCACTAAGGTCACAGAGTATAACCCAGCCTACTAATGGTATAGGAGAGAGAGGAGCCGCCCACTAAGGTCACAGAGTATAACCCAGCCTACTAATGGTATAGGAGAGATTAGCTATCCACTAAGGTCACAGAGTATAACCCAGCCTACTAATGGTATAGGAGAGAGGAGCCACCCACTAAGGTCACAGAGTATAACCCAGCCTACTAATGGTATAGGAGAGAGGAGCCACCCACTAAGGTCACAGAGTATAACCCAGCCTACTAATGGTATAGGAGAGAGAGGAGTCGCCCACTAAGGTCACAAAGTATAATCCAGCCCACTAATTGTATAGGAGAGAGGAGCCGCCCACTAAGGTCACAGAATATAACCCAGCCAACTAATGGTATAGGAGAGAGGAGCTGCCCACTAAGGTCTTAGAGTATAACCCAGCCTACTAGTGGTATACGAGAGAGAGGGGCCGCCCACTAAGGTCACAAAGTATTACCCAGCCTACTAATGGTATAGGAGAGAGAGGAGCCGCCCACTAAGGTCACAGAGTATAACCCAGCCTACTAATGGTATAGGAGAGAGGAGCCGCCCACTCGGGTCACAGAGTGTAACCCAGCCCACTAATGGTATAGGAGAGAGAGGAGCCACCCACTAAGGTCAAAGAGTGTAACCTAGCCTACTAATGGTATAGGAAAAAGGAGCTGCCCACTAAGGTCGCAGAGTATAACCCAGCCCACTAATGGTATAGGAGAGACGAGCTGCCCACTAAGGTCACAGAGTATAACCCTGCCAACTAATGGTATAGGAGAGAGGAGTCGCCCACTAAGGTCACAGAGTATAACCCAGCCTACTATTGGTATAGGAGAGAGAGGAGCCGCCCACTAAGGTCACAGAGTATAACTCAGCCCACTAATGGTATAGGAGAGAGGAGCAGCCCACTAAGGTCACAGAGTATAACCTAGCCTACTAATGGTATAGGAGAGAGGAGACGCCCACTACGGTCACAGAGTATAACCCAGCCTACTAATGGTATAGGAGAGAGAGGAGCCGCCCACTAAGGTCACAGGGTATAACCCAGCCTACTAATGGTATAGGAGAGAGGAGCCGCCCACTAAGGTCACAGAATATAACCCAGCCAACTAATGGTATAGGAGAGAGGAGCTGCCCACTAATGTCACAGAGTATAACCCAGCCTACTAGTGGTATAGGAGAGAGGAGCCGCCCACTAAGGTCACAGAGTATAACCCAGCCTACTAGTGGTATAGGAGAGAGAGGAGCCGCCCACTAAGGTCAGAGAGTATAACCCAGCCTACTAATGGTATAGGAGAGAGGAGTCACCCACTCGGGTCACAGATTGTAACCCAGCCCACTAATGGTGTAGGAGAGAGGATCCACCAACTAAGGTCACAGAGTATAACCCAGCCTACTAATGGTATAGGAGAGAGAGGAGCCGCCCACTAAGGTCACAGAGTATAACCTAGCCTACTAGTGGTATAGGAGAGAGAGGAGCCGCCCACTAAGGTCACAGAGTATAACCCAGCCTACTAATGGTATAGGAGAGAGGAGCCGCCCACTCGGGTCACAGAGTGTAACCCAGCCCACTAATGGTATAGGAGAGAGGAGCCGCCAACACTGGTCACAGAGTGTAACCTAGCCCACTAATGGTATAGGAGAGAGGAGCCGACCACTAAGGTCACAGAATATAACCCAGCCTACTAATGGTATAGGAGAAAGGAGCTGCCCACTAAGGTCACAGAGTATAACCCAGCCTACTAATGGTATAGGAGAGAGAGGAGCTGCCCACTAAGGTCACAGAGTATAACCCAGCCCACTAATGGTATAGGAGAGAGGAGCTGCCCACTAAGGTCACAGAGTATAACCCAGCCTACTAATGGTATAGGAGAGAGAGGAGCCAGCCACTAAGTTCGCAGAGTATAACCCAGCCCACTAATGGTATAGGAGAGAGGAGTCGCCCACTAAGGTCACAGAGTATAACCCAGCCCACTAATAGTATAGGAGAGAGGAGCTGCCCACTAAGGTCACAGAGTATAACCCAGCCTACTAGTGGTATAGGAGAGAGAGGAGCCACCCACTAAGTTCACAGAGTATAACCCAGCCCACTAATGGTATAGGAGAGAGGAGTCGCCCACTAAGGTCACAGAGTATAACCCAGCCCACTAATAGTATAGGAGAGAGGAGCTGCCCACTAAGGTCACAGAGTATAACCCAGCCTACTAATGGTATAGGAGAGAGGAGCCGCCCACTAAGGTCACAGAGTATAAACTAGCCTACTAATGGTATAGGAGAGAGGAGCCGCCCACTAAGGTCACAGAGTATAACCCAGCCTACTAATGGTATAGGAGAGAGAGGAGCCACCCACTAAGGTCACAGGGTATAACCCAGCCTACTAATGGTATAGGAGAGAGGAGCCACCCACTAAGGTCACAGAGTATAACCCAGCCTACTAATGGTATAGGAGAGAGAGGAGTCGCCCACTAAGGTCACAAAGTATAATCCAGCCCACTAATGGTATAGGAGAGAGGAGCCGCCCACTAAGGTCACAGAATATAACCCAGCCAACTAATGGTATAGGAGAGAGGAGCTGCCCACTAAGGTCACAGAGTATAACCCAGCCTACTAGTGGTATAGGAGAGAGAGGAGCCGCCCACTAAGGTCACAAAGTATTACCCAGCCTACTAATGGTATAGGAGAGAGGAGCAGCCCACTCGGGTCACAGAGTGTAACCCAGCCCACTAATGGTATAGGAGAGAGGAGCCGCCAACTCGGGTCACAGTGTTACCTAGCCTACTAATGGTATAGGAAAAAGGAGCTGCCCACTAAGGTCGCAGAGTATAACCCAGCCCACTAATGGTATAGGAGAGACGAGCTGCCCACTAAGGTCACAGAGTATAACCCAGCCTACTAATGGTATAGGAGAGAGGAGCCACCCACTAAGGTCACAGAGTATAACCCAGCCTACTAATGGTATAGGAGAGAGAGGAGTCGCCCACTAAGGTCACAAAGTATAATCCAGCCCACTAATTGTATAGGAGAGAGGAGCCGCCCACTAAGGTCACAGAGTATAACCCAGCCTACTAATGGTATAGGAGAGAGAGGAGCCGCCCACTAAGGTCACAGAGTATAACCCAGCCTACTAATGGTATAGGAGAGAGGAGCTATCCACTAAGGTCACAGAGTATAACCCAGCCTACTAATGGTATAGGAGAGAGGAGCCACCCACTAAGGTCACAGAGTATAACCCAGCCTACTAATGGTATAGGAGAGAGGAGCCACCCACTAAGGTCACAGAGTATAACCCAGCCTACTAATGGTATAGGAGAGAGAGGAGTCGCCCACTAAGGTCACAAAGTATAATCCAGCCCACTAATTGTATAGGAGAGAGGAGCCGCCCACTAAGGTCACAGAATATAACCCAGCCAACTAATGGTATAGGAGAGAGGAGCTGCCCACTAAGGTCACAGAGTATAACCCAGCCTACTAGTGGTATACGAGAGAGAGGGGCCGCCCACTAAGGTCACAAAGTATTACCCAGCCTACTAATGGTATAGGAGAGAGAGGAGCCGCCCACTAAGGTCACAGAGTATAACCCAGCCTACTAATGGTATAGGAGAGAGGAGCCGCCCACTCGGGTCACAGAGTGTAACCCAGCCCACTAATGGTATAGGAGAGAGGAGCCGCCAACTCGGGTCAAAGAGTGTAACCTAGCCTACTAATGGTATAGGAAAAAGGAGCTGCCCACTAAGGTCGCAGAGTATAAATCAGCCCACTAATGGTATAGGAGAGACGAGCTGCCCACTAAGGTCACAGAGTATAACCCTGCCAACTAATGGTATAGGAGAGAGGAGTCGCCCACTAAGGTCACAGAGTATAACCCAGCCTACTATTGGTATAGGAGAGAGAGGAGCCGCCCACTAAGGTCACAGAGTATAACTCAGCCCACTAATGGTATAGGAGAGAGGAGCAGCCCACTAAGGTCACAGAGTATAACCTAGCCTAGTAATGGTATAGGAGAGAGAGGAGCCGCCCACTAAGGTCACAGAGTATAACCTAGCTTACTAATGGTATAGGAGAGAGGAGATGCCCACTAAGGTCACAGAGTATAACCCAGCCTACTAATGGTATAGGAGAGAGGAGACGCCCACTACGGTCACAGAGTATAACCCAGCCTACTAATGGTATAGGAGAGAGGAGACGCCCACTACGGTCACAGAGTATAACCCAGCCTACTAATGGTATAGGAGAGAGAGGAGCCGCCCACTAAGGTCACAGGGTATAACCCAGCCTACTAATGGTATAGGAGAGACGAGCTGCCCACTAAGGTCACAGAGTATAACCCTGCCAACTAATGGTATAGGAGAGAGGAGTCGCCCACTAAGGTCACAGAGTATAACCCAGCCTACTATTGGTATAGGAGAGAGAGTAGCCGCCCACTAAGGTCACAGAGTATAACTCAGCCCACTAATGGTATAGGAGAGAGGAGCAGCCCACTAAGGTCACAGAGTATAACCTAGCCTAGTAATGGTATAGGAGAGAGAGGAGCCGCCCACTAAGGTCACAGAGTATAACCTAGCCTAGTAATGGTATAGGAGAGAGAGGAGCCGCCCACTAAGGTCACAGAGTATAACCTAGCTTACTAATGGTATAGGAGAGAGGAGATGCCCACTAAGGTCACAGAGTATAACCCAGCCTACTAATGGTATAGGAGAGAGAGGAGCCGCCCACTAAGGTCACAGAGTATAACCTAGCTTACTAATGGTATAGGAGAGAGGAGATGCCCACTAAGGTCACAGAGTATAACCCAGCCTACTAATGGTATAGGAGAGAGGAGACGCCCACTACGGTCACAGAGTATAACCCAGCCTACTAATGGTATAGGAGAGAGAGGAGCCGCCCACTAAGGTCACAGAGTATAACCCAGCCTACTAGTGGTATAGGAGAGAGGAGTCGCCCACTAAGGTCACAGAATATAACCCAGCCAACTAATGGTATAGGAGAGAGGAGCTGCCCACTAATGTCACAGAGTATAACCCAGCCTACTAATGGTATAGGAGAGAGGAGCCGCCCACTAAGGTCACAGAGTATAACCCAGCCTACTAATGGTATAGGAGAGAGGAGCCGCCCACTAAGGTCACAGAGTATAACCCAGCCTACTAATGGTATAGGAGAGGGAGGAGGCCATACTCCTTGGGACATAGACATCCACAGTCTCTACAGTCGCTCTCGGGCTCCAGTATAACAGAGATCACATTTCAGATAATATTACACAAAAGCAAAGTCATTTTATTACTCTGAGTGTATATGAGCTAACGTGGCATAGTGATAAATGCAAAATAAATACTTAGGGAACAAGAGGTAACACATAGAATGGGCTCTTTATGGTATTTGTTGGGAGTTATTATACCAAATGGTTTAACATTCAATAGCAAGCGATAAAGGTTCAGTAAAAGCCAATAGGATGTTTGGTTTAATGAAAGAGGAAATACGAGAAGAAATGGTGCTAGTGTCGTATAGTTACAACGAGAAAATGGGTTTGAAAAAAATACTTTTAGTCCATGAAGTTCAACCTTTTTAGATCTCCTCTGATCCGCAATATGTGGATTAGTTGTTAATTAATTAGTTGTTAATTAATTAATTTATTGATCCAGGTGAAACTTGGCCAAACAAGTGAAACTTAGCCAATCGTATCAAAGAAAAAAAAAAAGAATTCCTTCCTGACCCAGGATACTGGCGATCGGATTCCTCCCTGGATCAACACTCTCTCTAATTATCCATGATAACCCTGAATTCCCTTTTTAATTAGAAAAAAAATGAGTCCCCTTTTAAAGTTATCTATCGAATCCGCTGTCACCACCTCCTTTGGTAGAGAATTCCACAGATTAACCACCCTTACTGTGAAGAACCCTTTTCTTTCTTTATGGTGGAATATTTTTACTTCTATCCTCAGGATGTCCTCTTGTCAGTTGGAAACCTCTTGGCACAAAAAGCTCCCCTGACAAATCTTTATACTGACCCTGGATGTATTTATATAAGGTAATCATATCTCCTCTTAGACACCTTTTTTCTTAGTCTTTCTTCATACCTTAGCCCCTCCATTCCCCTTATTAGTTTTGTCGCCATCCTCTGTACCTTTCCCAGCTCTAAAATGTCCTTTTTATGTATTGCTGCCCAAATATCCTCCATATTCCCATTGAAGGCGTAATAGGGACTTGTGGCACTCTATAGGCCGGTAGTCAGACCTGAGAAAATATAAACACAACTAAAATGGCGCATGGTCTATAGGGCAAAAACATATAAGAAAAGACAGAAGAGGAAGGGGTGCCATGATAGAAACCTTTATATATATATACACATGTTCAGGGGCCAAGAGGGGTATATAAGAATAAGAGGTCATGATGTCAAGATGGAGGGTGTAAGATTGAGGTGTAATGTGTGGATAATTAGATTAGTCCGGCGTAATCTGGAGGGTCATATTTAAAGTAATCTCTTTCGAAGAGCTTGGGTTGATCAGGTGTAAATGTTTTCTGCAACGTTTAAAGTAAATAAATATAGCCTTTGATCACTAAGTATTTTATGAAACGTTGCTTTAATAATGACAGACATTTTGTCCTAAAAAGGATTAGGAGAAGTGGGAGGAACAGTGTATTAAGATAAGATTATAAGCTTCATTCAGCCCTGCACAACCTCATAGAAGAATAAGTGTACATAAGATAATCCATATCCATATATATATATATATATATATATATATATATATATATATATATTACTGTTACACATGGATTACATATTAGAATCCATACCGACACACACAAAAACAAATGAACATTAATATGCATTTTTTTTACACCGTTCAGTTGTTTCCGACTCTCTGTGACCTCATGGACCATAACACACCAGGCACATATGTCCATGGTCATCCACTTGGTTTTCATGGCAGAGATACTGGAGTGGGTTTCCAGTTCATTCTCCTGTTGTCCACAGCATACAGCTCCTGGTATTCCTAGGTGGTCTCCCATCCAAGTACTGACCAGGCCCAACCTTGCATGGCTTCAGGGTGGCGTGACCTTGGCTGCCTGACTGGAATCAAACCCAGGTCACAGCAGTGAATGCACCAAATCCTAACCAATGGACCACCAAGGAAACCACTTAATATGCATAGTGACATATTTATTTATACATTAATACACATATATATACACACAAATATTATTAAAGGACCACTGCACAATGAAAACATATATATGCCTGAAAATGTTACATCGACTCTGCAGGACCATGGAGGGATCCATGATACACCGATGGAAGTTATGTGTGTGTGAGAGGGATGTTTATTCTTATGGAAAGCTATGGTCGCATCTATTGATACAACTTCCTGTTTCTGATCCAGTAAGGGGAATGGATGTGGTGTCAATTTCAACCTTATCCTATTATCAAACAAAGGCTCTGGAATTCTGCCTGTTCCCACCCATCCCTCTACTGACAACTATAATCACACACTTCCATCACTCAGCTCTGGGGATGTGATGTAACAAACACAACATGGATTCCTCTGCTCATAATCAGGGCCTTAAAAAATTCTGCCTTTATGTCCATGTCTTACATGGACGCTAATGTTGTGTTTTGAAAAAAGCACCACGTATATACGTTTTTAAACTCAAAAACAGGCCCCCCAGCTTTTGGCAGGTGTTTAACGTATTTTCCTTTTTTTCCCCGAAATATTAAACATTAAAACGGAATATGTGAGTGCGTTATAAAAAAACTGTAATAATAATAATGTAACCTTAATTGTTTGACTGCACACAGTAAATTAACGAACAGTGATTTTAGTATGTTTATAGTTTTTTTTTCAAGGCCATGATAATGGCCATAAGATGATAGTTCTTCAGACTCCACTTACTCCGGTTCTCCTGATCAACCAACTAATAGATCTCTCGGTGACCGCAATCTGGAGGGTTGTGACATCCACTCTCCCCTTCCAGCATGTGTAGGGGAAGGGAGAATCCTTTCAGATGGTCCCCAATCTACTCCTTCTTGTCGAGAAAGTCCATCCTCATATTGGTGTACCTTGCCTTGATGATGCTGAATTGTATAGTTAAAAGATTGGAGGGCTAGATTCCAGAGTTGCAAGTGTCCATTGTCTCCAGCCACCCGGGTCAACTAGCAGAAGGGATTGAGGTCTGTTACCACTGTTAATTTCCTTCCCGTAAAGGGTGTTTTGTAGGTTCTTAAGTGCCCAGACAACCACCAAACACTCCTTTTCAATTGCGTCATAAGCCATTTTACCCGGGGAAAAGTTTGTGGCTCAAGTAGGCAATTCCCTGGGCATTGATCAAACTTAACACGGCCCCTAAGCCCTAAGTGGAAGCATTTGTATGTACAATAAAGGGGCGTGAGAAGCTTGGCAATCATACTGTAACTAATTTGCAGTTCTATGCTGTGGTTCCAAAGAAAGCCATCACCGGCTTCTTGGACTGGGGTATGGGCCAATCAGCCATAACCCTCTACCTTGATTGGTCCTGGTCTGATCTTCCCGCTACGTAACCAGAGACCTAAGTGCTGCACTTCTGCCCTAGCTAACTGACACTTATTGGTGTGAATAGTAAGTCATGCCCTCTGGTTTGTTTCTAAGATCTCCCTAATGTAGGTGATAGTCCAAGGAGGTGCTAAAAATGGCTATATCATGAAGGTAAGGCAAATGACGGATATTCTTGCAATAATTGATCTACTAACCTCTGAAAGGGGGAGGGTGCATTTCTCCCTAGCAGACTCTGCTACGGGAAATCTGCCAGTAGCCATTTGTGAGGTCTAAGGTAGTCAAGTAGGTAGCAGTTCCTAAGAGACTGAGCAACTTGTCCATAGGGGGAATAGGGTAAGTGTCAGTTTTGTTTTTTCTTCAACTTGAACTGTAATCCATACAGAAGCAAGTTGTCCCATTCTTCTCAGGTACTAGGATTACAGGGGAGGCCCATGCTGCTAGATGGTTCAATGACTTTGAGTCAAAGCATCTCATCTAATTTGCTATGAATGC
The DNA here is from genome assembly GCA_027410445.1 of Discoglossus pictus. NCBI lineage: Eukaryota > Metazoa > Chordata > Amphibia > Anura > Alytidae > Discoglossus > Discoglossus pictus. Next base: position 51,705,520 of record CM050176.1, read on the forward strand.
AAGCCCCAACACACTCCGGGACCCTATAGGAGAGTTGTTTTAGAGGAGGGCAGTCAGCAGTGAGCACCTTGTGGAAAGCTGAGGCGGTGCACCACGACAGGGTAGAAAACTGGGCCAGTAGTACTTTCAATTGTGATTCTTTAGAATTTGTTAGATTAGAGGTATGGCTAACAAATTCTGTCTGTGTAGTAGGGCTAACTGGTTCCAGGAGGTTGTGCAATAGCCCTTCCTCAGAGTCACTGCCAGTTGGCAGGCAGACCATGAAAAGACCACGCAATTACTTGTGATATTCCTTTAAACAATTACTATAGGCCACCTGGGTTACATGTAATTTCAGATCAAGTCAGGTGGAATTTACAAAAGATTTTGTAGGGCCGCTTGTAAATTGTTCTTGGAGATGTGGAATCAACATCAGCACCTCCTGTTGTTCCGCCAACCGTCTGACCTGTGTGCCCCCAGCTCCATAAGGGTGGCTAGGTGATCCCGAAAGACAACGACGTAGGGGACCACGAGCATCCAGTGTTGCTCATATATCGCCTTCCCAGCTTCTCTGATAACGTTCAAGGGACCTTTCAACTGACGCTCATAGAGGAGTTCAAATGGGTGAGCCCCGTAGACTCCTGTGGTACCTCACAGTAAGCAAAAGGAGATGTGGCAGTAGTCTCTCTCAGTTTCTCTACCGCTCCACAAAGGCATGGATCATTAGCATAACCTCCATACCTGTTGGGTCAGAACAGACAGAAAGACTTTCCTTCTGAAACACTATTCAAGAAAATATAACCAGCAGGGCTTTGGTTACAGTAGTAGTAGTAGTGATTCTAGAAAGGGCTACAGCTTTCAGGTAATGGGTCGTGTAATCTATGACCATAAGGATATATTTCTTCCCTGTTCAACTTGGCCTGGCAAGGGTCCTACAATATCGATAGCGACCCAATGGAACCAAGTGTCTATAATGGGCAAGGGATGCATCAGGATCCTTGTGCCTTTCCTCAGTCAAAACCGCTGACAGGAGTAACAATAGTTAATGACATCTCTGTTAATCCCAGGCCAGTAGAAAACCTTAATTAGGCAATAAAGGGTTAATTTGCTTCTCCTGTGCCCAGCAATGGGAACTTCATTGGTTAATTCTAGCAAGAAGGGCCTAAACTGCTGGGGCACAATTTACTATTTTTTCGTTTCCCTTTGGCCTTCCCCTTCGCCCCCGGGGGGTGATCCTATACAACAACTCCTTCTCCCATACGTCATATTTCCAAATCCCCTTCTCCCACCTGGTAGCCTTTTATCTAATCCTCGCTAAAGTATCAGACTGACCGAGAACCTCTTGTAACTCTGCTATGCTTGCCCATTGGAACCCCTGTCCCCAAGCAGGTAATGAACTTACGCCAGGTTACTCTTGTACTTTAAAACCCTCATTTTCTGGGGATTCTGGTTGGGCCAACTTGGATGTGGCTTGTGCTCTGGTCACAATGCTGATGTAGCGACACTTCATGTGGCCCAGATCGTTACCCAGTAATATATCCGGAGGTAGACATCAAGCAGTCCAGACATCAAGCCCATCTCCCTGGTTCCCCTCCTGGTTCCCCAATCAATATAAACTTGGGCCACAGGAATTATACATTTCTGGCCTTCAGGAACCATTACATTTATTTTTTTTGTTAATAGGACCATTGAGCTAACTAAATTAAGATGGATGATGGTAATAGCTACTGTATTCTTTTGGGAACACTTGTACTTGTTGGCCGTCTTCCACAAATAGCTGCAGGTTTTGCCACCAGTTATCTTCTTGGGAAAGCTGAACAGCGTGGATGTAGGGGGTGTTGGGACCCAATCATCCAAGCAATCGTGAAATGTTCCCCGTCGTCCTCCCTTTGAACAGGAACCCAATTACCCAGGAAAAACAAAAAAGATGAGCTGGGACCGGATCAGGTCTGTGCTATTGATTGGGGCCTCTTTTTAAATGGTTCGACTATGACAACTGTGTCTCAAACATCTGCTTTTTGTTTGAAACTGAAGGATAATTTTAGTTGCAAACTGCAGGACGCCCCAGGTTCTTCCGGGGCTCGTCAGGGAGATGAGTAGGCTAAATGCCAGTCTCGCTTGCTCTGGACCTCATGACTGATCCTGTCCATAAGTCTCTGGACTTGATCTGTGGCGGGCTCCTCTGGCAGTAGGGCCACCCTGGCTAGGTGCCTTCACCATACTTCACCCTCTTCTTCGGCATTGTCCCCCACTAGATTGTTTTTTCTGAGGACAGGGTTATCCCGGTGGGTCATTGTATCATTGCTGTTTTGGTCATGGATCTTCGTAGTGGACAGCTCTTCAGAGTCTGCTATCCCTTGTCATGGAAAGGGGATCCCACCACTGCCACCAGTTGTCGCAACCTACTTTTCAGTGGAATTGTAAATGCTAGCAAAGCCAAGCCTACCTATAGGTTGCTGCAGTCCGGTAATCCCCTCACACAGGATGGCTATCGACTTCCAGGAACTTACTGTTGAAGTAGATTATATATATATATATATATATATATATTGCTCTTATTATAATATATTATATTGCTATTATATAAACAGGACTGAATGCATTGCTATTAATACAGACAGCACTGCAGATGATAATACATTGCTGTAAATCAAACAGCAATACAAACCTGTGAGTCCACAATATTTTGTGACTAGAAAAAGTTGCTGGGTCATTAGGTACGCCTAGAAAGTGGCTAATAACCTTAGGAATATGCTTGCCTCAAAGTACTAAGTCATGTGGCATGCCCGAAAAGTATCCAGTAACTTTAGAAATATGTGAACTGTAGAAAATGTGTTGTACAAGATAAAATGGTCTTGATGCAATAAGACTGCTATATAAGGTCTGTGCTAGATCACTGTGACAGATTCACACTTGTTGCTACTATACTCTATGTGTATCTCTCAAGCTTAATAATAAATCAAATGCTGATTGAAGTGATGAGATTTCATGGTCTTCCTTGATTGCCTGAACTGTGTTGTGAGAAACTCTGAGACAATCTTTTCTTCAATAAATTGGTGCCCAACGTGGGGCCACTGGCTCAGTGGAGCAAACCAGTTGCCAAGACGAGGGATCTGACGCTGCCAGGAGACATCGCAAGGCCAGACAGGGACAGAGGTACACAGGCATCACTTTGGAGAATAGCTAGCAGAAGCAGTCCATTAGCAACAAACCCAAACCTGAGCAGATAATGCCACACATTCAGCTGCAATCTGGAAAGACCTATTTTATCTTTTATGTAAATTGTAATATTTCTGGGATTGTGATTTTTGCATAGAGGGAATGGGCAGAGAAAAAGAGTACGGGGTAGGTAGTGTAAATTTGCTGTCCCCTCAAAATAACTCAGCACACATTGCCAATTATATTCTGGAACACTCCGCGAGTGCGGATGTGTGTTGTTTTTTTTAACATTTTTTTAAAGAGCGCGGATGCTTCCAAGGCCCATCTGGGGCAGAAGACGAGGAGGCCGGAGACATCGCGGGGAGGTAGGTACAATGTAGATAATGTTTATTTTACTTTGTTTTATGTATGTGTACTAAAGTTATGGTTTTTTTAACTGGGGCCGCACCGGAGAAGAAGAAAAGAAGAACGACGGGACATGCTGGAAAGGTGAGTAGAATATTTAGAATGTTTATAATGTTTATTTATTTTATGTAAACGTGTTGTAGTAATTTTTTTAATCTTTTTTACCCTAGGTTGCTGATCTGAAGAAACATCTCAAAGGTAAGTGGTCTTAATTATTTTATTTTAGCTTAGAATTAGGGTTGCTATATAGAGATAGCATGTATTGGATATTAGATAGATTGGGGGATGTATAGTACATAGATAGTATTTATTGTATATTAGATAGATAGGGGGATGTATATTAGATAGATAGGATGTATTTTAGATAGATAGTATTGTATATTAGATAGGGGGATGTATATTAGATAGGGGTGTTGTTACTTACAAAGACCTATATGTCCCAGCATTTGGGTAGTGTGCGCTGGGGAGCCTGGATAGTAAGTCTGACGATCTTTACTACCAGCATGTCCTTTGGTAAATAATACATCTTTACTCAAGTTGTGATGAAAATTAAGAACACTTTATTGAATCGGTTCAGCATATTTAAAACCTTGCCCAACACATTATAGGGAGTGGCTACTGAAACGGATCTCCTGGCACCCCGACCGGGTACCTCCATTGATAGACGCGTCCTAGTTTGCGTCGAGGCCTACAAGCACCGCACCGGACACCACAACTGTGGTGTATCACCAAATTAATATTACACAAGGTTCGTCTACATTAAAAGGTATTTATTAAAAGGCAGATAACACAATACTATAAATGTATTACAAACACAACAGCCCAGACCCACGGAGCAACACCCCCTTTTAAATCTATCTACCTATATATATATATATAGTAATTCCCTTCCCCAAACGCTTGATCTTACCCACGGTCAGACCATTGACATCACCTCCTCACCCTCACCATCAAGGAAGAAAACAGGAAGCAGCACCAGTTTCCTGCCTGGATATATCCTTAGTTGAGATGATGTAATTTACATCACATCCTGTCCATGAGCAATTGTGGGAGGGAAGTAAAGATTCTCAGCCCTCCTACAAAGGCCTGTTTGAGGAAGTCCTGAATTACCATTCAAGGAAGACAAGTTACCACATTCCCTCACTTTTTCTTCTTCTATGTTGCTCAGTTTTCTAGTTATCCCTCTAGTACAGGAGAACCTAGTGGGAGCAAAAACCTGATATACAGGAGAAATTCAACCCACCGTCCCTCCGGAATAGTTCCCTCAGCGACATAAGTTCTCCTGTACTTTCTTATGGCTGTCAATCCACATATTACACAAAAAACAGAATTTATAGAATTTAGGTGAGAGTGTGTGATAAATGTTTATGTATGTGCAATGTAAAACTTTATTGAAGAATGTATGAGAGAGAGAAAGAAGAGGAAAAAGACACATTATTATATATCCTCCTTGCAAGTTTCATTGCCACACAAAAGTATATTATTATAATTGTCGTTAATACTTGAATGAACATGAGTACCAGCGACAGTGTTCGTAGGACTGGATGTGTCTCTGACTGAAGTTCCAAGGTAAAAAGCTTCATTGTCAAATTTGTCCAATCTGCATTTGCAGTAAAATTGATCATTTCAGTGGTAAGGTTTCTTGATGGAAATACCATGATACAAGACCCTTCTTCCACCAAACATATTTCATCAACTGTCCTATATTCAGAGTGGCCGATAAAGCATGCAATGTCCCCTATGCGGATCACCTCTTGCACCAGGTTTTCTTTTATCAACTGCACCCAGCCATCCTCCTCAGCTCCTTTCTCCCAAACACAACTGCACAGCCATCGGTGTTGAGATTTCCTGCAACAGCTTTCATCCATCTCCAATCCTGTAATAGTGGCCAGTCTTTTTGATGGGAAGTGTTGCTTGTAGATTCCATCACTTAACGTGCCAATGCTATGTATAAAGTTCAGTTGCTCTGCCTGCCCCTCCCAACGGGGAATTGCCAGGATTAGTCCTATTGTCCCAGATTGTAGTCCATGTGGCATCCATTGATCTGGGCCTTCAATAAAGCTGTATTTAAGATTGTCCTCAGTGATGTCCACTCCTTTTCTTTTCAATGACGTGATAATCCTTGTTGCATTGATTTGTCTTGCCCACTTGTTTTCCTGGATGTCTTTAATAGTTTCCTTTAAATCTGCCAACAGCTTTCCTCCAATCATAGAACAGAAAATGGCAGTTCCCACTATTTCATTCTTAATGCTGTTAGCAATGGAAGCAATATTTTCCTCAACTAGATGCAGGTTGTTGGCAATGGTGTGTATGTCATCAACATTGTCTGTCAGTCTACTCACTATAAGGGAGTCAGCTACTCCACCTGTTTTCATAGCATGTCCCATGCCATCAGTAAGGGAGTTTATCCGGCTGTTCACTCCAATGATGTCTGCTGAATTCCATACTCCCAATCCAGTTCTGACTCCTCCTAAAAGGGCTGCAAGTGTGTCCCGTTTTTCTCGACTCCCTGCTCCGGTCCACTCAATGATGGTCTCTTGTATACTTTGCTTAAACCACTGCCGCTGTGATTCCGGGCACTTTGGAGGAATAGAAAAATCATTAAAATTTAGAATTATTGGGTAGTAAGTCCACCCAACCCCTTGCACAACTGTTTCATGTGTTGGTACCACCACCAATCCGCCTATTGGCCATGGTACCTTCTTCTGATCTTTACAACGTTGCAGCTCCTTTACAGAGACAAATACTTTATCTATTGTTAGAACACACCCCTTTCCAGTATCAAAATTGCAGAATTCCTCTAGGTCAGGCTGGGCAGCTATAACTGCAGCGTCCCATTCTCCACCTTCTTCTAATGTTAAGTTACTCACTACTACTGTAATATTTGTAAACCTCCCTTGTATTGGAGCTCTAAGAGCTAATCCCCTGGTACTATTATGTGGCAAAATAATGTTTACTTGTAACCCTCCACCCTCTTTTACTTCCAATTCCCTGGGCCAAATAAATCTATCTGCTTGAACATAATGTAACTCCAATCTTTTCAAACTCTCTCCCTTATTTGCGGTATCTTCTGGCCTTATTGCCTGTCTCCCCATTCCTACTGTGATACAGCTTATACTTATCCATCCTGGAACAAGGATCCACCACAATCTTCTGTTGACACGCATCTTCATTCTTATACAGCCGTGCTCTGTGGGAACACTAGATTCCATCATTAGAAACATATACATAACAAAAACAACAGGGGCCATTCTTTTTGCAAGTTTGTTCACGGCCCTGTAATCAATGGTAAGTCTCCATGATGAGGCTGCTTTTTCATCTCTATTCCCTTTTAACACAGCTTTTCTCACAGGCCAACATGGTGAGTTACATGCATACCCATTTCCAGATTTAATTATTCCACTTTTCTCCAGTATTTCTATCATCTTGGTGATTGATGCCACTGATTCTCTTGGGACTGGATATTGCTTTTTCCATTGTGGGTCTCCTCCTTCCAAAAAGACCATTCCTTTCATTCTTCCACAGTCTAATTTATCTGTAGCCCAAACAGGTATGTCTTGGATTAGCTTCTGCAGCCATTCTGGTTGTCCGTCTAGTTTCAGTTTGTTTTTTTCCAGACTTTTTATCGGAGAGACAATATATGCCATTGGGAGCACAACCCCTTTCGTCAACTCTGTACTTACCTGATTCACCTTTTCTGTCTTCCACAAACAAAAATTGGCAAGATCTACAATGAAATTTCCTTTTTTTAAAACTTCTATTCCCAATATTTCCTCTGGCCAACCCACTATTGCTTCTACTTGTATTGTTTTTTCTCCAACTGCTACATCAATTGGACCTGCTCTAACCTCCTGTGGATTCCCAGTAACTCCCATACTACTTACTGAAGAATCCCCATTTTTGACCCTGTTGGTCATTGTAACTGCTGCTCCTGTATCTACCAACATATTTTTCCCTACCCCTGCGATGACTGTATAACTGGTAGGCCGACCTGCCTCATCCATGGTTAAATTAGCTGAGTGAATGAGATGCTGAGGCGCAGGGGTTGGGATTTGTCATTGTGACTCACTTCTACTCCGTCCCTCTTTTATAACACTATATTGCATCTTTGCCTCACTTTCCTTCAATTTCTTCTCTGACTCAGCTACCTTGTTTTTAAGTATGTGATTTTCCTCTTCTATCCTATCCTTCTGTCTCCTGAGTTCCCAATAGCCCATGTTACCGTTTCTCTCTCCCTCCTGATTAGCCCTCCAGTTGCTGCCATCCCTATTCCTATAGTCCCTAGGTGGATCTCTCCATCTTTTGTCAAAGTTCTGTTTTGGTCTCCAGTTTTGATCATCCATCTTGTTCTGGGGTACATCCCACGTCTGGTTTCTCCAATTACCATCTATATCTCTACCAGACTCGACCTTAAATGTTCTTACAGCTGAAACAGAGCAGGCCTGTTCTGTGAAAGGATGCTTGATCCACCACGTATCAGCTCTAGTTAGTACCATTTCCAAGTCTGTTGGTGTTGGATCAAAAAGCCTGATAAATTCTTGACACTCCCGGGGAAGGGCTTCCATTACTTTTGCTATATGTTCTGGTGAGCCCAGCACTAGAGGCTGTTGAGGTTGTCGTAGAGTATACCAAAAAAATATCCTTTGAGCTACCTCTCTAGGACCATCTATTGGCCTCATGGTAATATTTGCTATTTCTTTCTCTATGCTAAGTAGATAGAAATTAGTTGCAGCAATTCTTCCTGCCTGATCAGACACACTGTTATTAAATCCCAATAGTCTACTAGCCAAAGGACCCATAGCGTATTCTAACAGTTCTGTCCATTCCTCTAAGTTAAGACCTCCTTTTTTAGCTCTATCTGCTCCCCTCTTAAACCAATGTGTAAATGTATTAAAGTTGTTAGTTGGCATACTTCCCCACCATTTCTGGAAATTATCTTTATCTGCCATAGACATCGGTCGAGTCTGCATAGAAAATCCTGTAGGTGTTTGCCTTGCATTAAATAATTCTGAAACAATAACTGGTGCTTGTGGTATGGTATCTACTTGTGGAACAGAATAACATAAGAAATCTTTTCTATCTTGGTTCATTTTCGGCACTGGTTCTTTATTTTGTGCCACGAACATATCCAGATCTGGATATATTTTGGCAATGTCTCTGACTCCTTTTATCCCTTCTAACTTTGTTTTATTTTTATAGTCCATTATTATGTTTTGAAGTTCTGTTATTTTTATTCCATAAGCATCCCTCTGTTCCTCTATTTCCCCTAACTCCCTTTCTAGTTCCCCCACAATTGTAGTTGTTCTCAAAGCTGCAATTTTTAAACAATCCCTTTTGTCCATTGCTTCCTCCATTTTATTTGTTGTTTCCAAATTATGCTGCCGTAATTCTACAACTAAGTCTATTAGGCCTCCTATTGTGGCTACAACAGCTTGTGTGACCAAACTTTTTCTCTTCTTTGTTCTATACTTTTTGTTATTTATAATTTGTTTTAGAACATCCATTAATCTCTTCTCTTTTCCACTGTCTGGGTTTGCTGGCTCTGGAAGCTCATATGGACCATCATGTTTTTGAATATGTTTCCTAAAGTACTCACGCACTTCTGTGGGAAAGTATTTGGCCCCTTGAAAAGACATTTCTACTCTTTTACTCACCCAAGTAAGAATCCAAATCAATTTGCGACTAAAGTAGCATGCTTCTGAGTAGCCAACAATAGTTGATGACTATTCAGTAGGCCAGGTGTAATATGTAGAAAAATAGATTAGTACCCACAATGCAAATTATACTTACCTTAGTATGGTGAAGGTAATACTTGCTAATTAACTTAAAATATAATAGCAAGGCCTGCAGGGTAGGAGATAAACCCGAACGAGGATATGCAAGACACCCAAAATGTATAAGGTATGGAAGCCTATAGTGTATTAAAATGCACGCCTGAAATAATATATATATATATATATATATATATATATATATATATATATATATATATATATATATATATATATATATAATATTTAAAATGGTTTATTTATTATTTTTCTCCAGGCCTGTACTATGATAAAGGACTAGAGAAAGAAAAAGAAAGAAAAAAAAAAAAAAAACCAAAAACAAAACAAACCCAAACTTGTATATTAAAATGTAGGCCCAAACTAGGATACAAAGGAAATCAGCATTCAAATACAACAAAAAGCCGCATGGAGCCTACCATATTGTATTCAAATGCAGGGCTAGGCCTGTACTCTGATATTCAACTCACTCAGATAGGCCTATGCTGGTAGTCTATTACAATAAAATAAAAATAAAGGCCTGAAAACTACTAGGCCTGCTAAATTGAGGCCTGATGAATAATAGTATTAACAAACTCAGGTATTTGAAACACACAACAAACTAATTGTGGCCTGGTGCCCAAGCTTGTATAATAAAATGGAGACCCAAACTAGGATACAAAGGAAATCAGCATTCAAATACAACAAAAAGCCGCATGGAGCCTACCATATTGTATTCAAATGCAGGGCTAGGCCTGTACTCTGATATTCAACTCACTCAGATAGGCCTATGCTGGTAGTCTATTACAATAAAATAAAAATAAAGGCCTGAAAACTACTAGGCCTGCTAAATTGAGGCCTGATGAATAATAGTATTAACAAACTCAGGTATTTGAAACACACAACAAACTAATTGTGGCCTGGTGCCCAAGCTTGTATAATAAAATGGAGACCCAAACTAGGATACAAAGGAAATCAGCATTCAAATACAACAAAAAGCCGCATGGAGCCTACCATATTGTATTCAAATGCAGGGCTAGGCCTGTACTCTGATATTCAACTCACTCAGATAGGCCTATGCTGGTAGTCTATTACAATAAAATAAAAATAAAGGCCTGAAAACTACTAGGCCTGCTAAATTGAGGCCTGATGAATAATAGTATTAACAAACTCAGGTATTTGAAACACACAACAAACTAATTGTGGCCTGGTGCCCAAGCTTGTATAATAAAATGGAGACCCAAACTAGGATACAAAGGAAATCAGCATTCAAATACAACAAAAAGCCGCATGGAGCCTACCATATTGTATTCAAATGCAGGGCTAGGCCTGTACTCTGATATTCAACTCACTCAGATAGGCCTATGCTGGTAGTCTATTAAAACACACAACAAACTAATTGTGGCCTGGTGCCCAAGCTTGTATAATAAAATGGAGACCCAAACTAGACTCCACACACAATCAGCACTTGATTTCCCATGCAGAGGATAATTAGACAAAGTAATTTTTCTTCCCCCAAAAAATAAATCTGACTATCTATTAATGTGATATTACCTCATAAATAACCTTTGTAGAAGTCTAAAATTCGTGGTCGCCAAATGTGGTGTATCACCAAATTAATATTACACAAGGTTCGTCTACATTAACAGGTATTTATTAAAAGGCAGATAACACAATACTATAAATGTATTACAAACACAACAGCCCAGACCCACGGAGCAACACCCCCTTTTAAATCTATCTACCTATATATATATATATATAGTAATTCCCTTCCCCAAACGCTTGATCTTACCCACGGTCAGACCATTGACATCACCTCCTCACCCTCACCATCAAGGAAGAAAACAGGAAGCAGCACCAGTTTCCTGCCTGGATATATCCTTAGTTGAGATGATGTAATTTACATCACATCCTGTCCATGAGCAATTGTGGGAGGGAAGTAAAGATTCTCAGCCCTCCTACAAAGGCCTGTTTGAGGAAGTCCTGAATTACCATTCAAGGAAGACAAGTTACCACAACAACCACCACAGACTCCACAACCGCCGAAGTTTAGCTGGAGCCGCGCCGTCTTCCTTCCACCCTGTATGAATCTCCAGCATCCAGGACCGTGTGGGGAAGACCTCTCTTCCAAGGAGGACACATCAGGAACAAGCGTTCAGTAGTTACAGCTCAAGGGAGTATGCAAAAGCATAGCAATCCCCAGTAGTATATAGCGATCCCCTCTAAGAACGAGATGAGACTACGTTTTGAAGGGTCAAGTAGAACTATCCTTTAATGACAGGGGATCTCCTTTTATGCAATGGTGCCCTCTGAAGGGCTACACCCACATAATTATCACAGCCAATTAGATACATGGTTCAATCCCCACGTCTCCTCCCCTCAGATAACAGGTAACACAATTAAAACAGACACAATTTTAACCACATTCTGGATGTACCCCAAAAACAGGGGGTACACCTTTAAATCCAGCACCGTTCAATATCTCTCACCCAGGGGAACTACATATTAAAAAATGTCATGAATCAGACCAGGGGTTCAAAAGTTAGAAAAAGTATGTTTTTCACATAACACACAGACATGTCACATATCCCCCACACAATACACATATAGGACAATAGGTGTGGTCACCCCTCCCTGAGGCAACTTGATATAATCAGACAATGATTAAATCAGCCTTCTTTGTTCTTATCTGAGAATGAAAACAGTTTATACAATCGACTTTTCTTATCTGTAACAGGATTATCTATTAGCCTAGTAGCTTTAAAATTCTGAGCGAATATATTCTGTAGAACATAAAACAACATATCTACAGTACAGCAATGTGATCATATTTTAACCAATAATTAAATAATCATAAAACAGGGTAAAACAGTGATGGGTTCCGTTACAGCTGGGATCTGAGCGCATAAAACTTCCGAATAGCGCTCGGATCATCTTCACACAGTTCAATTGCCATGGAGCTAAAGTCTTTCCCATAGTCTTTCATTATATGAATGGGCTCCATGGCATAGCTTTCTGTGGTATCATGGTTCACACAGGGCAAGTACCGAATGACCCCCCTGTATGTAAAGGGCCAGAATGAGTGACATACACTCTGGTATGGCCGAATAATGTGTTTGAAGGGCAATATGTACCAGGGCCATAGTCGCAGGGCAGGAGGCTGGCAAACAGTCCTCTCCAAGACAAAGTGGTGAAGGGCACTTCGTCACAGCTACCTTTAGCCAAACCCCCATCCCCCTCTGGGCCAATGGAGTAACTCTTAGAATCAGCTAATTACCTCTGTCTAATCAGACGGGGCTAATCCGTGGGAGCTTTTAGTCTCCTCCCCCAGGGCAGCCTTTAGGGGCCTCAACCTAATTTATTCTCGCGAAGCGAGGGCCGCCTCGCAAAGCGAGGGCACTGTGCCTGGTTCTCAGTTGCTGGCATGGAGCGCCGCAGGCGCTCCATGCCAGCACCTGAGGACCTCGCAAAGCGAGGTCTTCAGTTGCAGCAACTGCGACCCTTGCAAAAAAAAGTTTACGTCGCAACACATTACGACACTCGCAAACAACATACGACACACGTTCACACACATTACGACACTCGCAAATAACATACGACACACGTTCACACACATTACGGCCTCGCAACACTCGGACGCAACTCGCGAACATTACAAAATTACAAACACAATACATACACACAGCACATACATAAAAACCTTACCTACACAAACAGGAAGCACCCAGGACCTCAAAAATGCAACTTACAACTTAATTGCACTCAAAATAAAAGAGTTTAGACAATAAATAGTTTGTTAAGCGACACAAAAAATGGCCGACGAATAAAACGAAAACGAGGCTACACACGCAAACACCATACGAGACACGTTACCACACATTACGACTTCGCAAACATCGGACGCAACACGCCGACATACAAACATTTAAAACTTAACAAAGACACACAACAAACACATAAAAAGCTTACCTACAGCAAGAGGAACCAGCCAGCACCTCAAAAAAACAAGTTACACCTACATTTAAATCAAAATAAAACACTTTAGACACTAATACCATCGCTAAGCGAGAGAAAAAATGGCCGACGAACAAAACGAAAACGAGGCTTCAGACGTAACTATACTACACTTACTCGCAATAATGAAACACATACTATGCGGAACGTCTCACAATCATATTAAACACCATTTTGAACAGTAATACGCACAAAATGGCGGATGGAACGCAAATTGTAAGCTGGAACGCAAATAGCGCATGCGTATTGCGTTCTAACGGTCTCACTTTCCAGAACTTTCTACAAGTTTATAAATACTGCCTATTTCAAACAAAAAAATACATTTCTCCTCAGGTGATGAACAGAGTGACTTCTGAGATAACTGCTGCTTTTACTTGAGAAGACAATTCTTTACTAATTTACTACTTTACATTGTGCAAATTACAACTGAGAGGTAAGCTATAATATATTACATTTTATTATCAGGACAGGTCAAACAAATAAAAAAATTAACTAGGATTTATGTAGTCATCATGTATGGCACATTTATGTGTATAGGCTCCAAAAAAAATCCGGTTCATTTAACAAAACAACAAAAAAAAAAAATTCAATATTAAACAGAGGTTTATGTATACTGACATGTGACACGCACATATATGTCTATAATGTATAGTGACATATGACACGCACATATATGTCTATAATGTATAGTCACATCTGACACGCACATATATGTCTATAATGTATAGTGACATCTCACACGCACATTTCTGTGTATTGCCCTTCATAGTGACATGTGACACGCACGTATATGTGTATAATGTATAGTGACATTTGACACGCACATTTCTGTGTATTGCCCCTTCATAGTGACATGTGACACGCACATTTATGTGTATTGCCAATGCAACAAAATTAGCTTAAAACTAAATCAGTAAACAACTACATTTAAATGACATTATATGTCATGTATACTGATATGTCACACGCACATATATGTATATCATCTATAGTTACATCTCACACACACACATTTATGTGTGTTGGAAAAAAAATATATAAGGTTAATTTAACCATTTAAATTTGACTCATGTATACTGATATGTCACACGTACACAAAATAATTACATTAAACTATGGAATGTGCTTTATGTATGTGACATATGTGTGTAGCCCCCAACAAAAAATAAGCTTAATTGAAAAAAAATACACAACTATATTTAAATTACATTCCTTTACTGCAATTCAATAGATCAGATAAAGCTGAATCGTTTTATTTCTTTGAATATTCAAACAGACTCTGCATCAATAGCGTCTCTCAACAATTTGCACCGTGCACTGTGAAGCACAATCCCTTTTAAAGAACACCAACAAAGAACAAGAGGTAAGATACAACAAGACATTACATGCTCAAAAGGCCATGCTTTGCTAGATGAAAAATTCTAAATATACAAATAACTATTTCACTTTCTTTTTCAAACAGACACTACAAGAAGACCGGCGGATTAAGATTGCCAGGAGGGGACCGTCTGTCATTCCAAACTTCAATCAAGGTAAAGTATTAAGTATAAACAAGAAAGAACCATGAGCCTTATTCAATTGCGACTTCCTCAATTGAATAGGGCTCTATATAAGCACATAACATATTTTTTATACAGAACTTTTTAGTTACTGAATTTCTAACCACAATCAAGTTTTTCAATAACTAAAAAATTGGCTCAATAAATATGTTATGTGATTATATAGAGCCCTCTTCAATTGCCAAAATTGCAATTCAATGAGGACATATATATCTTTAATGGCCAAGGGCCTCACTCAAATGTGATTTGCCCATTTCAATAGGGCTCTATATAAGCACAGAGTATATTTTTTAAAGGACATTTTTCGTTTGTGAACACGTTGCTTTTGGATACAAGTTCACTAAATACAAAATTACGTTACAAAATATGCTCTGTGCTGATATTGAGCTCTATTCCATTGGACAAAACACAATTGAATGAGGAGCTCACAATATAACAAATGCAGTAACTAAAGGCCCTCATTCAATTGCTATTTTGGACAATTAAATATGGCTATAAATAAGCACTTTTAGGCCCATAAATAAGCACTTTTAGGCCCTTATTCTATTTTAACAAATATATGTGATGTGCTTATTTACAACCCTATTCAAATTTCTACATTGCAATTCAATTACGGCCTTAGAGTACTATTACATTGTAAAAAATGCAATTGAATGAGGGGCAAACTATGCAACATATGGTACACACAAAGGCCCTCATTCAATTGCAATTTGCCCAATTGAATAGGGCTCTAAATAACAACATAACAATTTCTTTAAAATAAGTTTTTAGTTACTAAAAAGATATCAAAAATAAAGTTTTTCAATGACTACAAACTTATATTAAAAAATATGCTATGTGCTTATTTAGGGCACGATTCAATTAGCCAAATCGCAATTGAATGAGACACAAACTGCTACACACAAAACAGAATTTCTTATTCAATGTTTAACAACCTATAAGCCTTACAAAGAAGCAAAAATAAGAATAACAAAAGTGTTGTGCACCTAATAGCATTGTACAAAAAATCACACAAACTCATAGCAAACTACATTAACATTCTTCTTTAATGTTTAACAACCTATAACCAGTACAATCAAGAAGAAATAAGTTTTGCACAAGTGCTGCGCACCAAACAGGATTGTCAAAAACTAACACAAACACATAGCAAACTACATTAATTATATTATTTCATGTTTCACTAACTATAAGCATCCCAATAAAGGTTAAATAAGTATACCACAAGTGGTGTGCACAAAACAGGATTGTACAAAAAATAACATAAACACATCTTATTTAATATATCACAACCCACAAGCCTTACTAAGAACCTTCAATAAGAATAACAAAAGTTGTCGGATTGTACAGAAAGTAAAAAAAAACAAAGATAGAAAAAAATAACCATAACTCATACAATACAGTCAAATTAATACATTTTTAAATTATTTAAAAGACATTTCACTCAAACAACATTTTCTATTTTATATTACAACAGATACTGCGTGAAGACAATCGGACGAGGACTTTTTCCACAGGACCGGACCATCGGACGAGGACTTGGCCCAGACCAGCAGACGAGGAATTTCAACACAGGACCAGACCAGCAGACGAGGAATTTCAACACAGGACCCGACCATCGGACGAGGACTTTCACCAACGGACCACAACATCGGACGAGGGCTATCGCCACAGGACCACACCATCGGACGAGGACTTCCAACAGAGGACCACACCATTGGAGAACGATTTGGAACCGAGGACCAACAAACATTCGGATTTAAATCACACTTCAACCAAGGTAAAGTATAATAAGTACTAAAGTATAAAACTAAATAAACTGCTTTCAGTTGCATATGTGTCAACAGAAAAATAAAATAATTAATTTACTATCTCCCTTATTTTATTTAAATTAGAACCTGTTGTTGTAACATTTCATGACTTTTCATCTGATGAATATGAAAGACAACATCCAATATGCTTTGCAAATTGTCCTGAAGTCTTTAGCAGTAGAGGTTCATAGTTGTGGGGACATGACTACTCAATGTCAATTTTGTGAGGCTTATTATTTTAAACAGGAGAGACCCCGAGATGGACAATTTATTAGTTGTTGTCAAAAAGGAAAGTTCAAACTTCCAGAAAGGAAACAATTTCCAACCTATTTACAAAATATTATGACTGAACCTACTTTTCCAAATTACAAAAATTTTAAGACAAACATAAGATCCTACAATAGTGCCATATCATTTGCATCTATGGGGGCAACATTGGCTGCTAATGTACCAGGACATGGTCCTTACTGTTTTAAAGTCCAAGGACAAATTTATCATCGGACTTCACATTTACATCCAGAGGAAGGAGAGCAAAGAAAATTCGCTCAACTATATGTCCTAGATACAATGGAAGCTGTTGACCAACGTATGCAGATGGAAGAAAATAAAAAATGCTTACCCAGTGTTTTTATAGAGCTAAATAACATTATGGACAACAATCCCTACAGTAAAGCTTACAAAAAATTGGCAGAAGTAGAAAATGAACAACTACTTCATGCACAAAGACATCAATTACCCATGCCAAAGGTTAATATGGTGCTTAAAAGAGACAGACATACTGATAAACGTCGTTATAACTTGCCAACATCAAATGAGGTTGCAATGGTCTTTCAGAATGATGAAGGAGAACCACTATTTCAAAGAGACATTAGAGTATATCCCAGAAATGAGGACCAACCATTTATTAATATTAATATCTTAAGTCCAAATTTAGATCCAATGACATATCCCATCTTTTTCCCACACGGAGAAGCAGGTTGGCAACCAAAATTAACCCTTCCCAGTTACCCAAATGCTAAAGCCAGAATCCGAAATAATGTTTCTATGCTTGAATTTAAAGTTGCTCAAATTGCCATTAGAGATGAATTTAATCCAATTTTATGTGGTGGGAAACTAACACAACAATGGATTATTGATTCATATTTGCAAGTTGAGGCAAATAATTTAAACTTTATAAAATATCAACAAGATAAACTACGTGTAGAACAATATTGTGGACTCATGGACTATGTTGCTGACGTGGCTACAAGCAGAGACATGACAGCTGGTAAAGCCATCATTTTACCATCTTCCTTTCAAGGATCTCCTCGAAATATGAGAGAAAGATACAATGATGCTATGGCTATTGTGACAAAATTTGGAAAACCAGATTTATTTGTGACATTTACATGTAATCCACAATGGCCAGAAATTAATCAAAATCTACTTCTTGGACAAAGTGCTTCAGATCGACCAGATTTAGTAGCCAGAGTTTTTAAGATAAAATTAAATGAATTAATACGTGACTTCACTATAAATCAGTTATTTGGCAAATGTCTTGCTTATGTATATACCATTGAATTTCAAAAAAGAGGCCTTCCACATGCACATCTTCTCATAATACTTCAAGAGAAAGATAAATTAGATACTTCGGACAAAGTGGATGCAGTCATAGTTGCTGAACTACCAGATCCAGAACTATATGGTAGACTATATGAGATTGTTACTCATCGCATGATTCATGGACCCTGTGGAGACCTTAATCCACAATCACCATGTATGGAAAATAATCAATGTTCAAAAGATTTTCCAAAAGATTATAGAGACAAAACATATGCAAATTGTGATGGATATCCACTTTATAAAAGAAGAGAAGGAGATAGTGCCATTATTCGTGGAAAAAAAGTGGACAATAGATATGTAGTACCCTACAATCCACATTTACTCATGAAGTACAACGCCCACATCAACGTAGAAGCCTGCACTTCCATCAAATCCATTAAATATGTCTACAAATATATTTACAAAGGTTACGATGCAGCTACTGTAGTCGTCAAAAGTGCAGACAACCCTGAAAGTAGTGAGTTAGTACATGATGAACTTGCATCTCATGTAGATGCTCGCTATGTTAGTGCGCCAGAAGCTATGTGGCGGCTTTTAAAATTTGAAATGCATGATAGATCACATGCAGTATATAGGTTAGCAGTACATTTGCCACAACGACATTTAGTCTATTTCCATGCTGGAAATGAAATGAATGCATTGGCCCACAGTGAAGATCGTCACACTACACTAACTGCATGGTTTGCATTAAATTCCACTGATGCTCAAGCAACACAATACTTATATATTGAAATTCCATATCACTATGTTTTTGTTAATGGATTATGGAGAGCAAGAAAAACCAGAGGCAATAAAATTATTCCACGAATTTACACAGTCAGTCCAAGAGATGTTGAACGATTTTGCTTACGGATATTACTTTTAAATGTTCCAGGAGCACAAAGTTTTGAACAATTAAGAACTGTTAATGACATTGTATATGAATCCTTCCATTTAGCTGCAAGAAATAGAAACTTACTCGCTGATGATACAGAGTGGGAAAGATGTTTAGAAGAAGCAGCACAATGTCAAATGCCACGACAGATGAGAGAACAATTTGCTTTTATTTGTATCTTCTCAAATGCTCCAAATGCATTAGCTTTGTGGGAGACTTTTAAAAGTAATATGGCTGAAGACTTTATGCGACGATACAATGAACCCATTGCACACTTAAAAGCCTTAATGGAAATTCAAGAAGTCTTTTTAACTCATGGATTAAGTTGTGCAAGTTTTAATTTGCCTGATCCAGGTCTAATAGATGACATTAACTTTGAAGACTATGACATTCAACTACAAGCAGAAAGAACAGAAGAAAGACTTGCAACTTTAAATACACTACAATTGCAAGCATTTCATGCCATTAAAAATGCTATAGATGATGACATGGTGACAGAGCGTTATTTCTATCTTGATGGACCTGGCGGATCAGGGAAAACATATTTGTACAATTTATTAATGAGTTCAGTACGAGCACAAGGACAAATAGCAATGGCGTTTGCCACTACTGGAATTGCTGCACTTTTATTAGAAGGTGGAAGAACTGTTCATAGTGGATTTAAACTGCCAGTGCCTATTTTGGAAAATTCAGTGTCAGATATTCGCATGACATCCTTACAAGCAAAGAAATTGAAGAAATGTAAATTAATTATAATAGATGAGGCCACAATGATGTCATGCTATGCCCTCCAATGTATTGACCGTTTGCTTCGTGAAGTCATGGATAATATTTTTCCATTTGGTGGAAAGGTAATTTTGTTGGGTGGCGATTTTAGACAAACATTACCTGTCGTTGTACATGGAAATCGAACAGACATTATTGAAACATGTATAAAGTCAAGTACAGTATGGAAACATTTTACCCATCTTCAACTGCAACAAAATATGAGATCAGAAGGCCAAACTGATTTCAATGATTGGCTTATTAAAATTTTAGAAGGCAGAACAGAAAAAATACTACATTTACCTGACGACACTGTAGAGATCCCACCTCATATGATTTGTCAACAAGATATTATATCGGCTATATTTGAAGGGAGCATAAATAACGAAGAATATTCTGAGCTTGCCAACCAAGTTATACTGACGTGTAAAAATAAAGATGCATTAATACTCAATAATGAAATCTTTAAAAAAATTAATGCACCACAAAGAAATTATCACAGTGCTGATTCTGTACTTGCTGATGACAATGAAAGTCAGGCAAACTTTTCCACTGAATTCATTAACTCTTTAACTCCTTCTGGAATGCCACCACATATTTTGCAGCTAAAGAAAGGTGCAATTATCATGTTACTGCGAAATATGAACCCCAAAAAAGGCCTATGCAATGGCACAAGATTAATTGTTCAACAATTAAAGGACCATTTTATAGATGCTGAAATTTTAACTGGGACCCATAAAGGAGAGAGAGTTTTCATACCAAGAATAGATTTAGCACCAAGTGAAAGTAGTCTCCCTTTTATACTTCAAAGAAGACAATTTCCCATTATTATGGCATTTGCCATGACCATTAATAAATCACAAGGTCAAACTTTCAAATCTGTGGGGATTTACTTGGAAGAACCAGTTTTTGCACATGGTCAATTGTATGTTGCGTTGTCACGCTGCAAAAATCCACAGGCTATTAAAGTTTACATTGAAAACAATGAAAGTCAAGGTGATTTATTAGAAGATGGACGTATTTTTACTAAAAACATTGTCTACTATGAAGTACTATAACTTTGCAGGATACAAACTAAAGCCATGCAAACATTTTGGAAAAACATTCAAAAATACAAAACAATTGGTTGTTTAATTTAGTCATAATTAATGGAAGTCATGTTTATGGATAATTCGCCTCACAAAATACTTGCCTTGCATTTCTAGCAAAAATTATGTTAAAATGTTAAGTCACTATGTTAATGTTTCTAATGTTACAAGTTTAAAAACAATATTTTCAAGTTATTTCATTCAACATATTACAAAGTTCATGTTAACAACTCAAGCACCTTTTAAGTCACAATGTAAATATTCTATGTTATCTTAAGATTACTACCTACATTAATGTTTATCGCCAGTTTATCTGCTCTAAATGAATTACTTTAATTACGTACGGTTTAAGGAGAGTTTTTACTGTATGCCTTCCTCTACATTCAATGTATATTAAACTTAACAATTATTCTGATATAAATTGCATGTTAATACTGATTAATTTAAAGTTTAACTGTTTTTACATTCGAATGTTAATACTTTTAATTCAAAATTATGTTACAAAATGTATTTACTATGTTCCTGTTTATAATGTTCGAAATTAGACAAATGTTTTAAAAAAATTACAAAGTTACATAAAAAATAAAGTTCAATTTTCAAAATATATACTTTCAAGGTTATTGCTTACATATATTTTAAACTTCATGTTAAAATTCGGCACGTTTAAAAAAGTCTTTTTACTTTTTACTTTGCTCTGGATTCTATGTATATTAAAGTAAACAATTCTTCAGATACAAATTTCATTTTAAAAAACCATTACATTAACGTTTTACAAAAATACATGTTCATATCACAATACTTACAAGAGTCAAAAATATATTTAAAGAACTAAACAACTTCACAAACATATACATCACATTGCCGTCATTTTTTGACGGGCAAGTCGCTAGTAATATAATATTTACAAAAATGTGATGGGCGTACTAATTTAAGCTTGCTTTAGTTTAGCAATACTTTCATGCTTAGCTGTTTGTAATATATTAATTGAATAATTAGTTACTAATGTACATTAATTTATTAATTATTAATTAGTAATCATTATGAAGAATAAAAATGTATAACATTTTAAACTGCGTAAAGTTTATTAATACATTAATGCTTACCTCTTTCTAATAAATGTAGACATTGATTCATTAATTATTAATGTACATTATTTTATTAAATAATTATTCGTAATCATTATGAACAACACATATTCTATATTTTACAATGGGTTAGTTTATCAAAAAAGATATGAATGCTTAGCTCTTTAGAATGTATTTAGTCATTGATTATTAATGTACATTAATAAAAAAAGGACCATAAACAATATGTATATTTTACTATGCACTGATATATCTGTGTTGCGGATGATTTCCTGATAGGGATGAATCCAAATATTACAAATGATTTCTATCTTATTTGACAGTTTCCGTGTCTCTGCAGCTGACAACACAGAGAGTGACATTTAAACCTTTGAACAGCATAAACATCACCTTTACAGGTATATCCTTAAATTATATTCTTATGGAACAAAAAAGGATTAAGTCTTTATATTTTGAAGTGATGACAGTTATTGATTAATTAACGTCTATTAATACTGTATATACTTGAGTATAAGTCGACCCGAATATAAGGGAAGGCTGTGACGAAGTGCCCTTCGCCACTTTGTCTTGGAGAGGACTGTTTGCCAGCCTCCTGCCTTTTGACTATGGACCGGCATTTAAATACTTTATTTTCCTATGCAGAAAGACTTTGGTTCCATGGCCATTGAACTGTATGTATGTGCTCAGACCTAAGCTATCTGCAGATATGTTCTGGGTTATAATATATTGTGGTTATATCTGTAAAAATATTGTATTGTGTGGTATGCAGTCAAATATCTTTGGTCTCATACACTTGGTCAGGAGATGCCCATCTGCCTCTTAATACTATCGGCTAAAACACACAAGAGATAGCAGAACAAAAGGGTTTTAGCAGACGAGATGGCACCATAAACAATGGGGGTAGGGACTCTTGAATAATGAGATGACCTGGGGTTTCCCCATACTCTCAGCAGGGGAATAAGTGAGCTTAGAGATGTTACTCTCTCCACCGCCAGAGGTAGAATGAGCAGTTAGCCACGCCTAGTGGGCAGCTCCTGGGGGAGGGGACTCCTGGCTCCCACGCCTTAACCCTGTCTGATTGGCCAGAGGTAATTAGGGGTTGACCAAAGGTAGTCACTGCCCCTACTGTGTATGTGAAGTGTTTAAAACTGTGTGTTGTTTTTCAAAAAAGAGAGTTCTTTGACCCTTCAAAACGTAGCCTCATCTCGTTCTTGGAGGGGATTGCTATATCATACTGGGGATTGCAATGCGTTGCATACTCCCTGGGAGCGTTAAGCTACGGCGGTTGTGGAGTCTGTGGTAGTGTGGTTTCCGGTGTGGTGCTTGTAGGCCTCGACGCAAACTAGGACGCGTCTATCAACGGAGGTACCCGGTCGGGGTGCCAGGAGATCCGTTACATTGGTGGCAGTGGTGGGATGGCGTCCTAGTGAGAGGAAAAGCAGCCCCGAGACACTGGTAACGTTTGGAGTTACAAATTGAGGGCAACGCTAGTATCCGTACAGCGCCCCTGGCTACAGCAGGATGGAACCGGCTAGTTTTCGGACAGCGTTCCATAATGAGGATGAGGAGGAGGCCGCGGACTACAGGGATGCAGACAGAAAGGAACTCTGGTATGATGCCCTGGAAGATGCCCAATGGCGGCGAGGTGAGAGTCTCCCCAGTGATGAGCAGCGGCTACAGAAGCGTGTGGCGATGCGGATGTATCTATTGTGAGAGCAGCCCCTGGATGAGTGGGTGACAAGATTAGAGACCCTGGTACGGCAAGAGATCTGGCTAGACAACGCATACCAGGCCCTCTGGTGGCATACCGTTCGTCTTACCCCCTGGACGGCTGAACACGACTTACCAGAGGGGGATGATTATGATGGCCCTGGTTTATTATGGGATGCCTTGGAGGACGACATTGATCTTGGCAGCACGGAGGAGTCTAGGTTTTGGGACATCTACGACTACCGGATGGGCATGTATGTCTGGGATGACGAAGGCGAGGTGAGCAAAGACATGACCCACCTGGTAATGAGAGAGTGGGAGCTGGAGCAGGACTACCAATACCTGCTCAGTGTTGTGCAGCCCCAACCTACTCGCCAAGCAGAACCAGACTTCATTGAATGGTCCTGGGATGACCTCCAGATGGCAGGTAGAGATGGGACCGAGGTCTCTCTACCGGCCCTACAGGGGGCAGAAGGTGTCATCCTCCCCCCCCCAGCGGCAGTGTGAACCCCAGGGGGCAGAAGGTGTCGTCCTTCCCCCCCAGCGGCAGTGTGAACCCCAGGGGGCAGAAGGTGTCGTCCTTCCCCCCCAGCGGCAGTGTGAATCCCAGGGGGCAGAAGGTGTCGTCCTTCCCCCCCAGCGGCAGTGTGAACCCCAGGGGGCAGAAGGTGTCGTCCTTCCCCCCCAGCGGCAGTGTGAACCCCAGGGGGCAGAAGGTGTCATCCTCCCTCCCCAGCGACAGTTTACCCTGACAAGGGGAGACACCAATCTCCCAGATGGCGCAGATGGGACCGTGGTCTCTGCGCCCACAGCCTGTCCAGATCTCCAACTACCCTCACTGGGACAACCGGAGGAGGGGGTAAGTACAAATTCCCTTCCCCAGCTAACTTCTAATGTGGCACCAGGGTTAACAGAGGAAATGTTAACTAACCCCCACTGACCCCCACGTTTCCCTGGATACTGAGCCGGAATATGTCCCAAGTACCCCAGCTGAAGAGCTGACAGCGGGGTAGAGTGCAGCCAGCCTCTGCCCTCCCTTTGTCCCTTGTACAGAGCAGGATGTCCTGCAGGTTATACCAGCAAAGACATGACCCACCTGGTAACGAGAGAGTGGGAGCTGGAGCAGGACTACCAATACCTGCTCAGTGTTGTGCAGCCCCAACCTACTCGCCAAGCAGAACCAGACTTCATTGAATGGTCCTGGGATGACCTCCAGATGGCAGGTAGAGATGGGACCAAGGTCTCTCTACCGGCCCTACAGGGGGCAGAAGGTGTCGTCCTCCCCCCCCAGCGGCAGTGTGAACCCCAGGGGGCAGAAGGTGTCGTCCTTCCCCCCCAGCGGCAGTGTGAACCCCAGGGGGCAGAAGGTGTCGTCCTTCCCCCCCAGCGGCAGTGTGAACCCCAGGGGGCAGAAGGTGTGGTCCTCCCTCCCCAGCGACAGTTTACCCTGACAAGGGGAGACACCAATCTCCCAGATGGCGCAGATGGGACCCCCCCAGCGGCAGTGTGAACCCCAGGGGGCAGAAGGTGTCGTCCTTCCCCCCCAGCGGCAGTGTGAACCCCAGGGGGCAGAAGGTGTCGTCCTTCCCCCCCAGCGGCAGTGTGAACCCCAGGGGGCAGAAGGTGTCGTCCTTCCCCCCCAGCGGCAGTGTGAACCCCAGGGGGCAGAAGGTGTCGTCCTCCCTCCCCAGCGACAGTTTACCCTGACAAGGGGAGACACCAATCTCCCAGATGGCGCAGATGGGACCGTGGTCTCTGCGCCCACAGCCTGTCCAGATCTCCAACTACCCTCACTGGGACAACCGGAGGAGGGGGTAAGTACAAATTCCCCTCCCCAGCTAACTTCTAATGTGGCACCAGGGTTAACAGAGGAAATGTTAACCCCCACTGACCCCCACGTTTCCCTGGATACTGAGCCGGAATATGTCCCAAGTACCCCAGCTGAAGAGCTGACAGCGGGGTAGAGTGCAGCCGGCCTCTGCCCTCCCTTTGTCCCTTGTACAGAGCAGGATGTCCTGCAGGTTATACCAGCAGAAGAGCTGGCATCAGGGCAGAGTGCCGCTGGCCTCTGCCCCTCAAGTCCCCTCAGCGTGTTGCCCCATCACCACAGCGAAATATCCAGGTGCAGTGACGGTTTGTTGTGGGTGGGCTGCTCTTGCACTGGTTTATTGTGGGTTGGTGGATCGTCTAACGGAGGCACTGACCGGCAGAAGGTCAGGTGCCTGGTTAGACTTCCCACCAAAGGGGAGATGTGTAACGAAGTGCCCTTTGCCACTTTGTCTTGGAGAGGACTGTTTGCCAGTCTCCTGCCTTTTGACTATGGACCGGCATTTAAATACTTTATTTTCCTATGCAGAAAGACTTTGGTTCCATGGCCATTGAACTGTATGTATGTGGTCTGAGCGCCATTCAGTAATAATGTGTGCTCAGACCTAAGCTATCTGCAGATATGTTCTGGGTTATAATATATTGTGGTTATATCTGTAAAAATATTGTATTGTGTGGTATGCAGTCAAATATCTTTGGTCTCATACACTTGGTCAGGAGTTGCCCATCTGCCTCTTAATACTATCGGCTAAAACACACAAGAGATAGCAGAACAAAAGGGTTTTAGCAGACGATTGCACCATGAACAATGGGGGTAGGGACTCTTGAATAATGAGATGACCTGGGGTTTCCCCATACTCCCAGCAGGGGAATAAGTGAGCTTAGAGATGTTACTCTCTCCACCGCCAGAGGTAGAATGAGCAGTTAGCCACGCCTAGTGGGCGGCTCCTGGGGGAGGGGACTCCTAGCTCCCACGCCTTAACCCTGTCTGATTGGCCAGAGGTAATTAGGGGTTGACCAAAGTTAGTCACTGCCCCTACTGTGTATGTGAAGTTTTTAAAACTGTGTGTTGTTTTTCAAAAAAGAGAGTTCTTTGACCCTTTAAAACGTAGACTCGTCTCGTTCTTGGAGGGGATTGCTATATCATACTGGGGATTTCTATGCGCTGCATACTCCCTGGGAGCTTTCAGCTACGGCGGTTGTGGAGTCTGTGGTAGTGTGGTGTCCGGTGCGGTGCTTGTAGGCCTCGACGCAAACTAGGACGCGTCCATCAACGGAGGTACCCGGTCGGGGTGCCAGTAGATCAGTTACGGAGGCACCTAATTTTTCCACAAAAAACTGTGAAAACTTATTGATTCGAGTACAAGGCTTGGGTGTTTAATGCAGCAGCTACTGATAAATGCAAAAAATAAAAATAGATACCAATAAAATTTCATTAATTGAGGCATCAGAGGGTTAAATGTTTTTGAATATTTATTTCAAAGTAAAACTGTAAACTAGCTGTGTAAGTGGAAAGTAGGGTCAACAAAAACATATATTACCCCTGAGCTCTCCTCATCCTCCTCCCCCCTCATCCTCCTCTTCCCCTCTTATCTTCCTGTTCCCCCTCATCCCTCCTTCCCTCATCATCCTCCTCTTCCCCCTTCCCTCATCATCGTCATCTTCCCCCTTCATCCTCCTCTTCCCCCTTCCACCATCACCCTCCTCTTCCCCCCTTCCCCTCTCACCCTCATCTCCCTCCCTCCTCAACTCTTTCTTTTTTTTTTTTTTTTCTTATTCAAACATTAAAAATTATTGACGGTCATGGCAAGTACATGATTACTCTAAATTGTCTAATTTGAAGGACAAAAGGCAAACCACTCTCACTTTAAGTTAAATCAATTCTTGGTATAAAAACTCATTCACCTTTATGGGTCCCAGTCATAATTTCTGCATGTATAAAATGATCTTTTAAATCCTGCACAATTAATCTGGTCCCATTACAAAGTCCTTTTTTGGGATTCAGATTTCTCAATAGCATGACAATTGCCCATTTTTTCAATTGCAAAACATGTGGTGGGATTCCAGATGGTGTTAAAGAATGAATAAATTCTACACTAAAATTAGATTCACTGTCTTTATCGTCAGCCAGAACTGAATCTGCACTGTAATAATTATTTTGGGGTGCGTTGATGAATTTAAAAATGTTATTATTTAGATTTAAGGCATCTATATTTTTTGATGTTAATATCACTTTGTTTGCAATGTCTGATTAATCGTCGTTATTGATAGTGTTTAGAAAGATTGTCAATATGAGTGATTCCTTGCAAACCATTAGTGATGGAATTTCTATGGTATCATCCGTTAAATTATTTATTTGTGTATATTTCCCTTCTCCAATTTGAATTAGCCAATCATTTAATTCATTTTGACCTTCAGATCTCATATTTAATTTTAATTTGAGGTATGTACGTATTTTCCACAGTTTACTTGTCTTGATACATGTTTCAATGATGTCAGTCTTATTTCCATGTGGCACATCAGGTAATGTTTGCCTAAAATCTCCTCCTAACAACATCACCTTTCCACCAAATGGCAAATTATTATCTATCACTTCTTTTAATAATCTATCAATACATTGCAAGGCATGACATGACATCATTGTTGCCTCATCTATGATAATTAATTTACTTTTTTTATTATTTTTTTGCTTGTAAAGAATTCAGTCAAATATCTGACACTGATGTTTCTAAAATGGCAACTGGCAGTTTAAATCTACTATGCACAGTATTGCCACCTTCTAACAAAAATGCAGCAATTGCAGTTGTTGCAAATGCCATTGCTATTTGACCCTGTGCTCGAATGTAACTTATCAAACAATTGTACAGATAAGTTTTTCCTGATCCACCAGGGCCATCTAGATAAAAATAATGGTCTTTCACCATTTCATCATCTGTTGCATTTGTGATGGCATTAAATGCTTGCAATTGTAATGTATTTAACGTTGTAAGTTTTTCTTCTATTTTTTGTTTTTAAAGCTCAGTGTCATAGGCATCAAAGCTGATGTCATCTATAAATCCTGGATCAGGCAAATTAAAACTTGCACAATTTAATCCATGAGCAAGAAATATTTCTTGAATTTCCATTAATGCTTTTAAGAGTGCAATGGGCTCATTGTAATGTTTCAAGAAGTCTTCACACATGAATGCAAATCTTTCTCTTGTTTGCTTTGGCATTTGACATAGTGCTGCTTCTTCCAGACACCTCTCCCATTCTATATCTGCTTTGAAGTTTTGATGTCTTGCAGCGAATAGGAAAGTATCATAAACTATGTAATTCAATGTGCATAAATGTTCATAACTTTGTGGACCTGGGAACATGTAAAAGAAGTAATCTTAAACTGAAACGTTCTTTTTCGTTGTTGCCACTGGCCATTTACAAATACATAGTGATATGAAATCTCAATGTATAAAAATTGTTTGACGTCAGTGTCCTGGCAGTTTAATTTAAACCAAGCAGTAAGTGTTGTTTCTCGATGTTCACTTTGGGCTAAGGCAGTTCTTTCATTGCCTGCAGTAAAGCAAACAAACTGACTTTGTGGCAAATGTACAGCTAATCGATACACAGCATGTGACCGATCATGCATTTCAAATTTCAGAAGCCGCCACATTGCTGCTGGAGCACTGACATAGTGAGCATCTAAATAATTTGAAAGTTCGTCATGTAAAATTGGATTTTCCTTTTTGTTTTGTGCACCTTGCACAACAACAGTTGCTGCATCATATCCTTTGTATATATATTTATACACATATTTGATGGATTTAATAGAAGTGCAAGCTTCCACATTTATGTGTGCATTGCACTTCTTGAGCAAATGTGGATTGTATGGAACAATATATCTATTATCAACCTTTTGGTCATGGATGATAGCCGTTTGTCCTTTTCTTCTTTTATACAAAGGGTATCCATCACAATAAGCATAAGTTTGCATTTTAAATTGTTTTGGGAACTCTTTTGCACATTTGTTATTTACCATACATGGTGAATTTGTATTGATATCTCCACATGGCCAATGAATCTCATAAAGTTTTGAATATTTTTCTGATTGTGGCAATTCAGCAGTAATTACTGAATCCACTCTCTCTGTAGTATTCAATTTATATTTTTTTCTTGCAGGATTAAACGTATATGTGCATGTGGCAGGTCTATTTTTTTTTAATTCAATGGTATAAACAAAAGCCACACATTTTCCAAATAACTGTACTTTAGTTATATCATGTATTAATGAATTGAGTTTTATTTTGAATACTCTTGCCACTAAATCTGGACGGTCAGAAGTATTTTGTCCTAGATTCAAATTTTCTTTGATCTCTGGCCATTGTGGATTACATGTGAATTTAATGAATAAATCTGTTTTTCCAAATTTTGGGACAAGAGCCATGGCATCATTATATCTTTCTCGCATATTGCAAGGTGATCCTTGGAAAGTGGATGTCAAAATGATTGCTCTTCCAGCTGGAATGTCTCTGTTGGTAGCCAATACAGCGACATAATCCATCAATCCACAATATTGTTCTATGCAAAGCTTGTTTTGTTGAAATTTGATAACATTTAGATTTGCTTTGACTTGAAGATATGAATCAATAATCATTGTTGTGTGAGTTTGCCCCCACATAAAATAGGATTAAAATGATCCCGAATAGCAGTTTGTGCCACTTTATATTCCAGCATAGAAATATTGTTTCTAACACAAACTTTATTATTGGGATAAATTTGCAATTGTAATTTTGGTTTCCATCCTGGCTCACCATTTGGAAAGAAAATGGGATATGTCATAGGATTGAAATTACAACTTAATATATTTATGTTTATAAAAGGTTGGTCTTCATTGCGTGGGTATATTCTAATATCCCACTGAAAAGGTGGTTCACCATCCTCATTTTTAAAGACCATGGCAACCTCATTTACTGTTGGTAAATTATACCGTCTTTGATCAGTGTTGCGATCTCTTTTTAAAACCATATTTACTCTTGGCATTGGCAATTTATGTACTTGAGCATGTTGCTGTTCTTTTTCAACCTGTGCTAATTGTTTGTATGCTTTACTGTATGGGTTGTTGGCCATAATTTTATCCAGCTGGTAAAAGACTATGCGCAAACACTGTTTATTTTCCAGAAGCGTCATCCTTTGTTCAACAGCTTCCATTGTATCCAAGACATATAACTGTGCAAGTTTCCTTTGCTCTCCTTCTTGTGGGTGTAAATATAAAGTGCGGTGGTAAATTTGTCCTTGAATGCTAAAATAATATAGACTATGTCCTGCGACATTTTCTGCTAATGTAGCACCCATAGAAGCAAATTAAATTGCACTGTTATAAGACCTGATGCTTTTTTTTTACATTTGTTATAATTTGGAAATGTTGGATCGCTCATTATACTTTGTAAGTAATCTGGATATGTGTGTCTTTGTGGAAGTCTTACCTTTCCTTTCTGACAGCAACTAATGAAGACTCCGTCAGTTGGTCTTTCCTTGAGAAAATGATAGGCCCCACAAAACTGACAAACCACATTGAGTAATCCACAATAATGGGTGTCTACTGTTAGTGCTGTAATGAAAGCAGTATCCTGAGCTTCCTCAACATAGATACCATTACAACTTTCTATATTTACATTGGTGTCATGTGTATGAACATTGGTGTCATGAGGCAATGATTGGTCATTAGGCAATGTTTCACAGACATTTTTTTGTTTACTTTTTATTTTCTTTGAAGCTCCAGCACACTCACTTTGTGCTTTTCTACTCATTTGTCTTTTATATAAAAGTCTCTGTCGGTCTTCTTCTCTTAAGCGTTGGGAAGTCTCGGGGGACAGGGCATCTCTCCACCTTTGCTTCCTTTCTTTTGCATTTAATCCGGTCTTCTCTATTGTCCGCCATTGTAATCTGTAATTGTAAATACAGGTGTAATATATAAAGTTTTTTGTATTGTACATATTGTTTTTACCTGCTCTCAATTCAACACCTAAATAGCATTAATGAAAGAATGAAATGATTTGAAAAACATTTGAAATTTTTACATGAAATAAATTAATCCATTATGTGTTTTTTTTTTTATTGGCATACATTAAAAAGTAAAGTGCTGCACATTATATATATATATATATATATATATATATATATATATATATATATATATATATATATATATATATATATATATATATAGAAATTTTTGGGGAGTTGGTGCTTGACACCTGATGAGTATAATAATATAATTATTAAATAAAAACGTTCATGTGATATTTTTAATGTGAGCTGCCTACCCGGCTTGCTCTAGAATGATTTAAAAAGAAGTTAAAAATAAAAGTTTGGGAACCATGAACCCTAATAGTTAAGAATCTATATAAGAGGTTGTCTCCCAACTAACTGGACTATCTCTGGTAATGTGATATGTGAATAGAGTGAGCGTGAAGCTGGAGGTCAACTGACCAAATATATGTGTTGTAATGATGTAAGATGTAGGAATCTAAATCTATTGATAGATATTATTGTGGAAAAATAACCACAATGGGTGTCTAAGGGATACTAGTGGTGCAAAATGACTAACTGTAGCTGTGCATTTATGTGATCGTGACATTTACCAGTGTTTAACAATGGCTAAATAGAAGAAATTATGCTAATTTAGGTTGAGATATTGTGCATATATGGTATAAGAGATGAGATCCTTATGCACTATTGGTGACCCAGTGGTAATTGGTTAATTGGATAATAAGGAATAGCCAGAAAAAATGAATAATTGGAAGTTATCCTCATATAAACACAAAATTTTGTAAATCATTGGTTAAACAAAAATGAAAAATAACTATTGGTTAGGTTAAAAAACTTTTATATTAAAAAAGCGTCAACCAGTGCCACAAGGGCTATTTAGTATGTGGACTCAAGCCAATAAGCTGAGGGCTTATAGTTGCAAATGTGTCAATATATAAATGTAATCCTTAGCATATAGGCCACTTGGTCACTTCTGGGCTTTGATTTACCCCTTGATTTACACCAAATAATTGTGCAAACAAAATTGTGTCATGGGGGTATTGCCCTAGTGAAGTTGCCAAGACATATGGGCCTTACAATAGAGGAGACTAAGGGAGAATAAATATATGTCTCCAAAATAATTAAATCAATTTATACAAAAAAGAGAGAGAGCCATAAAGGCTCTTACTTACTTTCTACAAATGCAAAAACGCCTCTAGGTCCACATACTGTTGACTGGTTGTTCTCAGAAGTGATATGGCTCTTGCCGACTGGTTTCGTTACCAATATGGTAACTTCTTCAAAGGCTGCAATTTTGTTTGCACAATTATTTGGTGTAAATCAAGGGGTAAATCAAAGCCCAGAAGTGACAAAGTGGCCTATATGCTAAGGATTACATTTATATATTGACACATTTGCAACTATAAGCCCTCAGCTTATTGGCTTGAGTCCACATACTAAATAGCCCTTGTGGCACTGGTTGACGCTTTTTTAATATAAAAGTTTTTTAACCTAACCAATAGTTATTTTTCATTTTTGTTTATCCAATGATTTACAAAATTTTTGTTTTATATGAGGATAACTTCCAATTACCACTGGGTCACCAATAGTGCATAAGGATCTCATCTCTTATACCATATATGCACAATATCTCAACCTAAATTAGCATAATTTCTTCTATTTAGCCATTGTTAAACACTGGTAAATGTCACGATCACATAAATGCACAGCTACAGTTAGTCATTTTGCACCACTAGTATCCCTTAGACACCCATTGTGGTTATTTTTCCACAATAATATCTATCAATAGATTTAGATTCCTACATCTTACATCATTACAACACATATATTTGGTCAGTTGACCTCCAGCTTCACGCTCACTCTATTCACATATCACATTACCAGAGATAGTCCAGTTAGTTGGGAGACAACCTCTTATATAGATTCTTAACTATTAGGGTTCATGGTTCCCAAACTTTTATTTTTAACTTCTTTTTAAATCATTCTAGAGCAAGCCGGGTAGGCAGCTCACATTAAAAATATCACATGAACGTTTTTATTTAATAATTATATTATTATTATATATATATATATATATATATATTTTTTTTTTTTTTTTTAAGTAATTAAGAAATTAATATACGCTAATTAATTAATCAATAACTGACATCAATGGTAAACCTAAAGAGGTAATTATGTTTTCCTAAAGAAGGGCAAACACAAAGTGCTATGTGCAAAGTATAGATCGGGCTTAAAATAATGTGCAATTTTGTTATTTTATTAATTAAGAAATCAATCAACTTATGAGGTGTAATTTACGTTCTTTAAAAGTTAATTAGGTAAACATATATGTATGCATAAGTAATGCTTTTTTTAAAAAATTATTAAAGAATAATTAAATACTAAGGGGCTCATTAATTTGTAATTTGGGCAATCGAATAGGGCTATATATACAGTAAGCACATATCATAATTTTTTGACAGAAATTTGTAGTTGGAGAAAACTTTGCTTTTGGATAGATGTTCAGTAACAAAAACTGATGTAAAAAAATATGCTATGTGCTTATATAGCGCCCTATTCAATTGGGCAAATCGCAACTGAATGAGGCCCTAAATGAATATATGTTAATTAATTATTTATTAACGGTCTTCAATGCAAAACAAAAAGGGGCATCATGAAATCATATACCTGTGAAATTTATTTTATTGCAGATGAAATCCTGCAGAGCTTACTCTCTTCTGTCAGGTGCAGAGATGAGGAATTTGTAAAATTACATGAAAATCATTTTTAATGTTTGTATTCAATTAATTTGTGACTCATTGAAAGTATGATGTTTATTTTGCATACATGGAAAATATAAAAGCATAATCATCAATATATTCATAAATAAAAGCAGTATAAAATATTAAATGTAGCACGTATCAGAATCTAAGAAACTGCTTTAAATATTTAAGTGCTTTGAATGTCCTATCCCTTTCAGACAATTATATGCACTCCACATATGTAAGTGCTTTGTAAAATGTACATATTTTTTATCGATTATAAATATATATATATATATTTTTTTTATTATTATTAATCAATAGTTCCAAAAGCAATGTACATGAATAAGCAGTAAGGCAGATATATAAGTGCAGGTTAAAATGTTTTATTTATTTTATTGCAGTATACAAATATTTTCTTGTAATGATTACTAATTATTAATTAAAATATTAATATACGTTAATTAATTAATAACTGTCATCAATAAAAAGACTTGCCTTAATCCTTTTTTGTTCTATAAGAACATAATAAAATGATATACCTGTAAAGGTGATCTTTATGCTGTTCAAAGGCTGCAAACGTCACTCTTTGTGTTCAGTCAGCTGCAGAGATGATGAAACTGTCAAATAAGATGGAAAGCATTTTTAATATTTGGATTCATCCCTCTAAGGCAATCAGCAGCAACCCAGATTTGTCAGTGCATTGTAAAATGTACATATTGTTTGTGGTCATTTCTTTTTAAATTATTACTAATTAATAGTTAATAAAGTAATGTAGGTTAATGATCAGTAATACATATATATAAGTGAAATCTGAAATCTTTTTTTTTTTTATTGCGTTGTAAAATACAATATTTTTTTGGTAATGGTTACTAATTAATAACTAATAAATTAATGTACATTAATAATCAATTAATCAATTAATACATGTATTCCAAAGAGCTAAGCATTAATATATTCATAAACTAAAAGCATGGTAAAATATGGAATATTTGTTGTTCATAATGATTACTAATCAGTAATTAATAAAATAATGTACATTAATAATGAATTAATCAATGAATACATATATTAGAAAGAGGTAAGCATTAATATATTAATAAACTAAAGGCAGTTTAACATTTTCAAAAATGTTTTTTGATACTGATTAGTAGTTAATAATTAATAAATGAATGTACATTACTAATTAATTAATCAATTAATAAATATATTACAAAGAGCTAAGCATGAAAGTATTCATAAACTAAAGGCAGTATAAATTATAAGTTTGTTGCTCAATTTTTTTAACTAACAATATATAAGAAATGTTAAGAATACTTCATTAATTATTTTTTAATAAGTAATATAAATTAATATACTTTACCTATTTATAATTAATATTCAGCAATCAGTATCCTGAAGAGCTGACAATCTCTTTGGATTTTTCGGAAGCAGAAACTGTCCACTCAGACTGTCATCACCTGAGGAGAAAGTGTCAGGTCTTTGGCAAGTTTGCCCTATATATAGGCTGCGTGCGCGAGACAAAACTGTTGGTTAAGGCAGGAAAAACGCCATTTTGTAAGTTAGTGTTGTAAAATGGCGGTGTAAGTCTATG
This sequence comes from Discoglossus pictus, assembly GCA_027410445.1. Taxonomy (NCBI): domain Eukaryota; kingdom Metazoa; phylum Chordata; class Amphibia; order Anura; family Alytidae; genus Discoglossus; species Discoglossus pictus. The sequence goes on from CM050176.1 coordinate 51,741,525, forward strand.
TTTTACGCGTTTCACAAGCAATTTGCGTCCTTCCTATTAGTATTTTTCTACCTCGGCCATTAACTTCATATTTTTCCTATCACGTATTTTTTTTTCTAAGTCCCTTGTCTCGTAATTTGTTTTTTCTAAGTCCCGCGTTCGTCAACTGCTTGCAGTCGCATTTTGTAAGTGTTTGGAGGCTAAGTCCAGCGTGTTTCAATGTGTGATCGGTTTGCCTCGCTTTGCGAAGCTCCCAGGAGTGCCTTTGGTGCTCCTTTCTGGCTAAATCCTGCGTGTTTCATTGCCTCCAATGCTCGCTTTGCGAGGAATGCCTTTGGATGAATTCTTGTTGTAAGGGACTGGCCAACAGGTTGGTTTCATAGCTTGTTTTTGGGCAATGGACTCCATGGCTGTGCCAGGACACACCCTTGTGTTATGGGAATCTCACGATTTTGCAGTGTGATAATTTAGCAGTATCAAAGGGGGGAGTGAAGTAGTTTATATATTTTGCTATTATTATAATATATTCTTTTGCTATTATATAAACAGCACTTCATGCATTGCTATTAATACAGACAGTACTGCAGGGGTTAATACATTGCTCTTAGTCAAACAGCACTACAAACCTGTGAGTCCTACAATATTTTGTGACTAGAAAAAGTTGCTGGGTCATGAGGTATGCCCAAAAAGTGGCTGATAACCTTAGGAATACGCTTGCCTCAAAGTAGTAAGTTATGTGGCACGCCTGAAAAGTATCTTTAGAAATATGCAAACTGTAGAAAATGTGTTGTACAAGATGAAATGGTATTGACGCAATAAGATCTGTGCTAGATCACTGTGACAGATTCACATTTGTCGCTACAATACTCTGTGTGTATCTCTTAAGCTTATAATAAATTTAAATCTGATTGAAGTGATGAGATTTCATGGTTTTCCTTGAGTGCCTGAACTGTGTAGTGATGAACTCTGAGACAATCTTTTCTTTTAACAGTGTCAAGAAGATAGGTTTCTCCCAATAAAACACACCATCATTATGTGTATCACAATTTAATTTGCGTGCTATGCAGCTCCTATTAAAGTCCATGGGCTTTTTCTAGCTTGGCCACATGTTTGATTTCCATCAGCAGTAGATTACTGGGGGAAGAAGAACCAAAACTGGCTAGGGAAGACAAGGCAGGTGGGGTGAGTGTCTGGGTTTCCAGATTAGGTGCCCCCCCACACTCCTGATGATATCCAGGGCTTCCCAGCTAATATGGACAAGCTGCTCTCGTAGTAAACTTCTAATACAGCTGATTATTGACTGGAATGATAGTGGCTCCTGAGTGCTTATGTGACACAACCTCTCAAACTTGTTGACCACTCACAATTTCACTCATTTATCCCTTTCCTGAGACAGCAAAAGATGGACATGGCACCCCTGGGCTTTGTTGTTTCCTTCCCAGGACTAAACCTGTGATAACTATGTTTTCCCACGTTCGGACTGTCTAGGGTCTGGAGACCCTCATCCCCAGTGAATACCCTGTCTGTGTGTTTTAGACATGTGGCCTACTTCATTATACTGATTATATCCATGTTAAACATGGCTGATATTTGTATTATTTTTTTTATATGTAGTTTTGTAATTCTTATATTGTGTTCAATTATTGTTTGCAAGGACAAATTTAAGGTGGCCCATTGTGAAAGTAACACAATGACTGGGTGTCCAGCAATGAAGACCTTCTGCTGAGTGATTAGGTTAGCTGGCTTTCCTATCTTTATTATGTTACCTTTTGTTATTCTGCACCCAGACTAATTTAATTACTAGGGGCCTCATTCAATTGGGATTTGGCCAATTGAATAGCCCTCTAAATAAGCACATAGCATATTTTTTTAAAGAAGTTTTTTGGTTAGTGAAAACCTTGCTTTTGGATAGATGCTTACTAACTAAAAACTTATTTAAAAAAATATGTTATGTGCTTATTTAGAGCCCTATTCAATTGGCCAAATTGCAATTGAATGAGGGCCTAGGACTTTTGTTCTATCATGTATAAAACTCCCTGTGTTTTTCAATAAAGTGCATAAAGTACAAGCAAGTTGGCTATATTTCTGAGGGGATGGAAAAAGTTCTTTAATTACTTTTTACTCAGGGAAGAATCCGGCATCTACATTTCAGAACTGGTATATGATCCAGAACTAGGGATTTGCCTGAAAAGAGGCTTGCTTCAGGATCTGTGAAGAGTAGGTATGCAAGTGATTAAATATATACAAATAAGAGTATATCCACTCAAAATCCAAAGTATATTTACTAAGTTGACAGAAATATATGTTTTAGACATTAGAGCATTAATACTTACATTTATAAGAAATAACCGTGTACCTTTATGGGCCTCGCAATGAGTTACGGGCCTCGCGGTTCGCCGCTCATTGCAGGCCTCGGCCAATCCACCGCTTTTTATGCCTGGCATGGAGCACCTTTGGTGCTCATTGTGCCTTCAGCGCTCATTGCGAGCCTCTCCCACTTTGTACTTTACAGACCTTGCGATGAGCGCAGAAGGCTTTGCTGCTCATTGCAGGCCTCGGCCAACCCACCACTTTCAAGCTTCGCAATGAGCACTTTTGGCACTCATAGCGAGCCCCACGATGAACGCCTTTGGCGCTCATTGCAGGCCTCTCCCCACTCTCTGAACCCTTTGTCTGTTTCCCTCTCCCTTTCCATGTGTCCCTTCCTTTCTCTATCCTGTTTTTTCCCCTTATTTCCCTCCTCTGCGTGTGCTTTCCCCCCTCTCCCACCCCTGTGTCTCTTTCCACTGTGCCCCCCTGTGTCTTTATGCTCTCTGTCCCTATTTAAGCCTTACGTAGCTCGTGCTGCGTGCCGTTGGTTGTTGTTTTTAAAGTCTTGCGTGCTTCGCAGGGATTATCTAAGTGTTACGTGCTTCAGCCTCGTTTTGAACCTTTATGCAAACAGTTACGTTTTTTCGGCCGCCATTTTTTTCCTCGCTTAGCCGATTTTACATTTTTTTTTTTTTTTTTTAGTTTTACTTTGCTTTTATACGCATACAAAAAGAATACATACAACATAAAACATCAATACAAATATACATACCTCAGATACAAAACCTGCAGTTAAAACTAACATATCTCATGATATACACATACATAACATCACATATAATAGTTGTCAAACTGTGATTCGTTGTCACGTTTGCGAGCCTCGTGAAGCGAGGCGAGCCATAAACACATAGAAGCCTTCGGAGCTTGGAGGACTTAGGTGATGAGCGCCAAAGGTCACCAAAGAGGCGAGCAGTTGAGGCATTGAAGCTGGGAGCCGGTAGGCGATTAGCACCAAAGGCGCTTATTGCTTGTGAGCCTTGTGTAGCGAGGCGAGCAGCTGAGGCACGGAAAAAGGAGCAACTTAGACAGAAATGAGCACTCAAGGCGCTCCTGCGAGACTCGCAAAGAGAGGTGAGCAGTTGAGGCATTGAAGCACGCGGGACTTAGCCTCCAAGCAGTTAAGAAACTCAGCATTGCCCAAGGCTGCAAGCAGTTGAGGAACGCAGGACTTTGAAAAAAACAATTGTGAGGTTGGAATCCCTTTGCAAAAAAAAAAAGGTAATGGCCGAACTGCGCAAATTGAAAAAAACGAAAAAACAAACAGTACAAATTAAAATAAAATCACACATGGCACAGGGGGACAGCCAGAACGTCTGGGAGTAAGGTTGCTTGACAATTTACACACAATTTGCCGAGTTTAGGCACTCAAAAATCGACTAAGCGACAAGAAAAAATAACGAAAAACCCCTAACAACGCAAAACACAGCCAGGCACATGAGACTACAAAGCGGGACTTCTGAAGCCGGAAAAAACGAAGTTGATGGCTGCACATACAAAATCAACAAGGACGCAAATAAAGTAATACAAATAATTAAATTAACATCCCACACTGCACGTGGGGACAGCCACAGAGGGAGTGAGGTTGCACGACAATTTACACACAATTTGCAGAGTTTAGGCATTCAAAAATCGATTAAACAACAAGAAAAATGGCGTCCAAAATAACCCGAAAACTTGGCTACACGACCCCTAACCACAAACACTACACTGCACTATACCCCCCAATTAACCATTAAATCTAAAATAACCACCCTCTACACTAACCTATTAACACCTACAATACCTACACTACCTACCCCCTAATAAACACCAACACCACTAATTACAGAAAATAATAAAACCTAACTCACAAAAAATGATAAAACCTAAGAAAATAAAAAACCTACATTATAGAAAAAAAAGCTACATTGCAAAAAATAAAAAAGGTACATAAAACTAAATAAAAAAAGCTACATTACAACAACCCCCACTACAGAAAATAAAAAAATTACACACCTGAAAAGGAAATACATACAAAATATATAAATTACAATACAATACAAAAAAAATACAATACCCCTATCTAAAATACATACAAACCCACTTATCTGAAATACACACATACCCCCTATCTAAGATACATTAAATCCTATCTACACACACAAACCCTAAACCTAACCTAAAATAGAATAATGAAGACCACTTACCTTTGCAGATGTCCCTTCAGATCGCAACCCTAGGGAGAAAAAAAAATCAGTACAAAACACTACATTGTAAAAATAAACATTCTAAGTATTCTAAATATTCCACTCCCCTTTCCAGCATGTCCCCGTCCTTCTTACTTTGCTCTCTGGCGCGGCCCCTGTTAAAAATAATCATTAGATTAGTACAACATATACGCACACAAAATACAATAAAATAAACATAATATACATTGAACTTACCTTGGCGCAATGTCCCTGTGCTCCTCCTTACTCTGCCCCGGCTGGGCCCTTCAAGATTTTGCGCTCTAAAAAAAATAAAAAATAACGGAGATCCGCACTTGCGGACCTCCCCGACGCTAATGAGGTCCCTAGAGCCTTTTCCGCAAGAAAATTGACAATGACGCCTTCTGATTGGCTGAAAACGCTGTCAATCAAATCTCAGTTAATCAGAAGGTGCCAATTTGTGAGCCAATCAGAATGGGATATTCAGCAAATAACAATTGGATACACCCCCACAGGGTGATGGACTGAAGGGAATAGCGCCTTCTGATTGGCTGTTGTCACTGTCAACTAGATGGCAGCCAATCAGAAGGCACAGAAGCCTCCAGTCAATCAAAATGGGATACACCCCCACGGGGTGATTGACTGAAGACATCTGCGCCTTCTGATTGGCTGTAATCTGATTGACAGTGACAACAGCCATCTAGAAGGCGCAGATGCCTTCAGCCAATCACGCAGTGGGGGTGCATCGTATTGTGATTGGCTGAAGGGAATAGTGCCTTCTGATTGGCTGTTGTCACTGCAACCAATCAGAATGCGCATTATCCAATCAGATTGGGATATAGGTGTGTATCCCATTCTGATTGGCTCACACCTTGGCGTCTTCTGATCGGCTGAAATTTGATTGACAGCGTTTTCAGCCGATCAGAAGGTGCCATTGACAATTTTCTGGCGGAAAAGGCTGTAGGGGCCTCATTAGCGTCAGGGAGGTCCGCGAGTGGGGAGCTCTGTTAGACTTTTTATTTTTTTGGTACAGCGTGGATTCTTCCACGGCCCAGCTGGGGCAGAAGAGGAGGAGCACTGGGACATCGCGCCAACGTAAGTTCAATGTATATTATGTTTATTATATTTTATTTTGTGTGTATATGTTGTAGTAATGTAATGTTTATTTTTAACAGGGGCCGAGCCGCAGAAGACAATAAGAAGGACGGGGACATGCTGGAAAGGCAAATTGAATATTTACAATAGTGGGGCGATCTGAAGGGACATCTGCAAAGGTAAGTGGTCTTAATTATTTTATTTTAAGTTACGGTTAGGGTTTGTGTATGTAGATAGGATTTATTGTATGTTAGGGGTATTGTGTTTTAGATAGGGGGTATGTATGTATTTTAGATAGGGCCTATTGTATTTTACTTGTATTGTATTGTAATGTAATGTATATATTTCCTTTTCAGGTGTGTAATATTTTTTTACATTTTCTGTAGTGTGTGTGTGTGTGGGGGGTTGAAATGTACCTTTATTTATTTTTTGTAATGTCGCTTTTTTAATTTTTTGTAATGTAGATTTTTTTTATTTTCTGTGACAGGTTTTATTATTTTTTGTAATTAGTGGGGTGGGGGGATTTATTAGTGGGTAGGTAGTGTAGATGTTAATAGGTTTGTGTAGGGGGGCCTAAAGTACAGTGTAGTGTTTGTACTCAGTGTCATGAGGGTCCTGGAGGCCTCTCATGGGGTTAATGTTAGGCTTCTAACTGTCCCATGAGGGTCTTTATATACCCTTATGGGACTAATGGGGTTTAAATAGAGGCTTATGAGGGTCTGTATAGACCCCCATAAGACACCGGGTTACAAAAGTGTACTGCTTACACTTTGTGTCATGAGGGTCCTGGATGACCCTCATGGCACTTACAGTGTTATTACATGGGATCACTAATGTGCTATAGGGGTCTATATAGTTGAGGCACCAAGTACACTCACATTGTGTGACAAACAGCATTTCAACACTTTTTTATTGCCCCATAATTTTTGATGGGTAAGTCGCTAGTTAAATATAAATAGGTAAAGTATATTAATTTATTAATTCACTGTACTAAATTTTTTTTTATATTTTACATTGTACTTATATATCTGTCTTCACGATGAGCGCCGAAGGTGATCGTTGCTGTAACGGAACCCATCACTGTTTTACCCTGTTTTATGATTATTATGGTTAAAATATGATCCTACTATATGTATGCTGGTTTATGCTCTGCAGAATATTAGCCAGACTTTTGCAGACCTAGGCTAATAGATAATCCTATTACAGAGATTCAAGAGATAAGAAAGTTGTAAAGGATCCTTGCATTTTCCAAAGTGTTTTCATTCTCTGATAAGAACAAAGAAGTGTAATTGAATCAATGTCTGATTGTATCCAAGTTGCCAGGGAGGTGTGACTCACCTATTGTCCTATATGTGTATTGTATGGGGGATATGTGCAATGTCTGTGTGTTATGTTATGTGTGTTATGTGTAAAAGATACTTTTACTAACTTTTGAACCCCTGGTCTGATTCATGCCATTTTTGTATATGTTGTTCCCCTGGGTGAGAGCTATTGAACGGTGCTGGACTTAAAGGTGTACCCCCTGTATTTGGGGTACATCCAGAATGTGGTTAAAATTGTGTCTGTTTTAATTGTGTAGATAATTGGCTTTTGTGATAATTATGTGGGTGTAGCCCTTCAGAGGGCACCATTGCATAAAAGGAGATCCCCTGTTATTAAAAAATAGTTCTACTTGACCCTTCAAAACGTAGCCTTGTCTCGTTATTTGAGGGGATCGCTATATCATACTGGGGATTGCTATGCTTTTGCATACTCCCTTGAGCTGTAACTACTGAACCCTTGTTTCTGATGTACTATCCTTGGAGTCTGTGGTGGTTTTGGTGTCCGGTGCGGTGCTTGTAGGCCTCAACGCAAACTAGGACGCGTCCATCAACGGAGGTACCCGGTCGGCGTGCCAGTAGATCCGTTACAGTTGCAAAGGAGGAAACTTGAAGTACAAGAGGGGAGAGGGGAGAGGCTCATTGCGAGCTACGCAATGAGTGCCGAAGGCGCTCAAAGCAGGGCTCGCAATGAGCACCAAAGGTCCTCAGAGGAACAAAAGCCTTACATTGTGTGGCAAACAGCATTGCAATGGCTTAAAATGTCATTGTCGTCATTTTTGACGGGCAAGTCGCTAGTAGGGTAATAACAGTTTCAGATCTTATTCATATTAATCTTTATACTCCATTATCATTTAACAGACTATTTCTTATGTCAATACCAATTTTGACACTTATAGGATTTTGGGGGGGAATAAAGTTTACTTGATTATTTGGAAGTTCCAATTCTCTATTCCTTGCCATAATTAGATTAATTTCCTTCCACGTAGGAATTCTGCTCTGCTTCAAGTTTTTAATTAAAAGTCATTTTAGGACAAGCAGACAATGAGTGATTAACAACCTTTTAGACAAAGTGATATTAGACTCCAAAATATGAAAAAGGCTTAGGGTTCATAATCAAAATCACATTTAACATTTTTGACAGATGTAATAAACATTGTTCGCAGACTGTCTGAACAAGACTACACTCCCACCAAATATGGGAATGGGTACCCAGTACCTCACAACCTCTCCAACACATTTTGGAATTACCTCCATCTATTCTATTCAACTCAACAGGTACCCAGTACCATCTTTGGACAAGCTTGAAAAACATTTCTCTGTATGGTATACATTGAGATACCATTTTAGTCATCTTAAAACCTCCCCACCACATTTCTTCTGCTTAAACCATACCCAGTTCCTCTTCCCATCTGACTATTCTGTCTGTTTACCTATATATTCTGACATTTTGTAACTTTAGGTGAAATACAATCTTTTAAAATCAGTTTTTCAAAGCTAGAAATATCTTGAGAATAATGATTTAAATATCCCAAAGAGAGTAATTTCTTATTTAACCTCCCTGGCGGGATGATTATGTATTTATAATGTTAAAGCGGTACATTAAAAAATACTGACAATCATACCGCCCTTCCCCCCTATCCTCCTCCCTTTCCCTCCTTCTCCTCCCTTTCCCCAACTACTCCTCCCCCTATCCTCCTCCCTTTACCCCCTTATTCTCCTACTTTTACCCTTTATCCTCCTACTCCCTCCTTCCCCCTTATCCTCCTCCATCCTTATCATCATGCTCCTCCCTCCTTATCATCCTCCTCCCTCCTTCCCCACTTATCCTGCTTCCCCCATAACCTCCTCCTCCTCCCTTTCCCCCTCCCCAATCACCACCCTATCCCCTCCCTTTACTTCTTACTATGCTCTGATGAGCCGATAATGAGGATCCTGACCCCGCAGCACGTCTTGTGGCTGTGGCCGTACTGGCATATGCTAATGACGTGATGTCACATGTGACATCACGACATTAGAATATGCCAGTCCGGTCACAGCCACAAGATGTGCTGCGGGGTTAGGATCCTCATCATCAGCTCATCGGAGCATAATAAGGAGTATATTCCTTCTGGAAAAGATTTAGATAGCTTTAATTTCGCCCCAAGAAACCACAAATATAGTAACTTATTTATATTCAGGATCATATCTTCCACTATTCACATCCACTTACAGTTGGTGTTTGTACTATTCCATCCTAACAAATGGGATATAACTATAGATTAATGGACATCCATTATTGAAGAGAATTGTAGACCCCCCCCCCCCCTTTCTAAGTTTCTTTTTAAAATTTACAGTTTTATCCTAGGTTTCTTTTTAGTATATTTAAACCTATTTAGCAAAACTTGAAATTTATGTAAAATGAATTTAGGAACCACTTTGGGAATACACCTCAAAACATAAGTAAATTTAGGAATAATAACCATATTAACAGCTGAAATTATACCTAATAAAGATAAAGATATCTGATATCAATCAGACAAGATGTTTCTGATTTGCACATAGCTTTTTTCCAAATTATGTTTCATTATATATGTTGTTCTATATGAGAGGTCCACTCCTAGGTGCACGATATACTTACTATTCCAGTTAAAGTCATATAGCCTTTGACATATTTCCACCTGTTCATATTTATTATTAATGTATAATTTATAAGATTTACTTGTGTTGACTTTAAAATATGATACCCAGCTAAAGACTTTTATTATCCTCTGTAGTTCCAAAAGAGAATTTTCAGGGTCTTTTAATGTTAGTATTACATTGTCTGCAAACAATTATATTTTATAATCCTCTGTACCTATTACTATTCCCTTTACTTCCTTTGATCTTCTAATTTGCTCTGCTAAAGGTTTGATTGTTAGTATGAATATTAAAGGAAAAAGCGGGCATCCTTGACTGGTACAATTACCAAAGGAACATGTTTATGTATCCAAACCGTGCCCACATACCAACGCTGTGGGATTATTGTATAGGGCCTTTGTCCCAAAAAGCCATAATCCAAATTTATTCAGTACTTTGTCTATGTACTCCCAGCTCACTCTGTCAAACGCTTTCTCGGCGTCAAGTGACAGGGCGAACGAGGATAAATTCTTTCTATTGGGCCAGGACAATAAATCTATTATATTCCTCACGTTATCGGGCCCTGTCTTCCCTTAACAAATCCTGTTTGGTCATTTTTGACTAACTTCGGAATCAGGTTACTAAGTCTATGTGCCAATATGCCAATAATAATAATAATGCCTGCATGCAATTTCATATCTAAATTGATTAATGAGATAGGTCTATAGTTCTTGAAATCTTCTGGATTCTTATTTACTTTTAAAATATTAAAAATGTTGGCCTCTGACATTTCCTGAGGAATATACCCACTTTCTCTAATCTTATTAAACACATTATTCAATGGGATTTTTAGTTCTGAGGAATCAAATATATAATAACAGTTTAAATAACCATCTAATCCCGGGGCTTTATAATGTTCTAATGCTCTTATGGAATCTTCTATTTCTTCATGAGATATAGCAGCAGCTAGACCCAAGTAATCCTCTTGTTATTTCAGGAAGTTCCACTTTGTCTAAAAAATCCTTTATGTCAGGTTTTAAGGGTTTTACAAAATTTGGATCTTTTTCCAAATTATATAAAGAACAATAATATTACTTGAAAATTTCTCCAATTTCCTTTGGTTGAGAATACATTTCACCATCCTGTCCTTTTAGTTTCACAATTCTATTTTGAATGTTTTTTTTTAAATTTATTTGCCAGAACTTTTCCAGCTTTATTACCCATCGTATTTTGTTTTTGTTGAAACTTTCATATCATATTGTCCATTTGGATTTGGATTATATTCTTTATTTTAGGCGATATATCCTTAAGCTGTAAATATAAATCTCTACTAGGATTACTGTTATTTAATAACTGCAAATTATAAAGTTCTATATACAGCTCTCTTAAAGGCTTACTTCTTCATTTCTTTTGAGCTATCTCTCTGGCTATAAAAATACCCCTCTGATAGGCTTTGAATTAACACCAAGTTGTGGTACTAGATATATTAATATCTTTGTTAAGAGAAAAGAAAGTGGTAATTTATTGTTTCATTTCTTCTATTTGCTTTTTAGATCTAATTTCCACCTCGGCCTAGGAGATTTAATTCCTTTATCTTTAGTAGTTAAGCAAATAGATGCATGGTCTGACCATAAAATCTAATTTATTTTAATATCTTTGAATATTTTCGATCTCCCAAAAACAGCAATTAGGGCTCAAATTAGCTTGCAACCTCTCACTGGCTCCCTGGCTATCCCCCTGAGCTGTGTGAGGTTTTTAATTTATTTTTTACATAATTTTTCTTTTTTTGGCGGTCTTTCGAGTTACGTGCTTGAGAAAATATTGTCTGTTAAATTCGTATTTTGTTGCATGCCTCGTGATCAGCACCAAAATGCTACGGGTGCCTTCAATCTCTTTCCATCCTCCATCGGTGGAACGTCCTCGGGCAAATAACATGTATGATGGGACAGAGGAACCTTAGAGGGACCCTGGAGGGGCACTATTGTGATGGTTGCAATGAGCGCCTTTGGCACTCATTACAGCAAAGTCGTGCGAGACTTGCGATGAACGCCTTCGGTGCTCATTGCGCATGCGCAACACCATAACTTTTAACATTGCATGACCAACATTCGCAATTACCACAACTATATATGTGATAGTTCACCATCTCCTTAAAGCACCTGGATTAGCTCCTGATGTCCCAAGAGACACTATTGTATGATTTAGTTGTTTTACATTTAAAGAGCAAACTATAAAACAAGCTTGAGAGACTCCATTGTTTCCAGCACCTTATAATAATTTGAGACTTATCTGATTTCTCTGCAGCAACCTCACAACAATGCAGGACTTTTGTTGGAATTACTAAATGCTTAAGGGATAATGATATACTCTACTGTTTGGGTTTTCCCACGAAACTTTTAGTATTTAGAGAGGACATTTTGAATTCCATAACCTCCCCAAAAAGGGGACTTAGATGTTTTGAAAAAATGGGGGTTAAACCCAAGGATTCATTCAGTATTAAATTACTCTGTTTGTCCTCAATTAATGGAAATCCCCCCTGAAATGACACAAGTGAAGAATCCCTGAAAGAGAAAAATGTGAATGTTAATTTTGAAGTACTTTGTAATGTACTCCGTTTAAAATTAAGGATGAGGAGAGTAAATGGGGTAATGGGGAACTAGATAATGGACTAGATTCTCCTTTGTATCTTCTTTGCTTGATATTGTATCATTACTAATAGTAAATATTTTTCCCTTCAGAATAAACTTTAAACTTTGTTTTAAACTTTAAACTTTTTCTGCATTCGCACTTTTGACCAATATCCTTTCTAGGATCTCTAATAATCAGAAGACACACTTTGCCCTTCTTACATTAGCACCATTTTGCACTGATAATCATGAAGCTGCTTCAGAGAGGTAATTGTTATATTTTCTTATTTTAACTATTTTACTTTTTTATTTATTTTCAAAAAAATAAATAAATAGAGGTGCTCAATCAGAGAACAAACTAACCTTAATAGGTTAGTTATGTGGACATGATAACCCACTGAGAGCAACCTCTTTTAGCTCACTTGTGCCCTTCAAAGGTAGAAATATCCTGTAGTATATCAGTCTGATCCCACTCACTAGAGTGGTCCAGCCCCGAAATACCAGGCAATTCTACCCTGAACAGGAGAAACAACAAACCCCAGATGTACATTTCGGCCTTCATTGGGTCTCATCAGTGAGTTGTAGCTGATAACAGTAAGCAAGAGGTTCACGTTCGGTCTCTGATTGAGCACCTCTATTTTGTTTTTTTGTTTATTTATTTTCATGTGAATTATTTACATCTCTATTTTATATTAACATTATGGCTTCCCACTCTTGACCTGGGAAGAATATTTCTGCACTTGATCTTTTCCTTTTTCTCCTCTTCCCTTTAATTTTTGACTCCCCCTCTCGCTCTGCTATGAATTAATGTTCCTTGTCCTCTTTTCGGGAGGGGGATTAAATCATGCATAGTAATTTGTCTGGGCTTTAGGAGCCATCAGCATGGACAGTTTGAGGCAATTCAAACTTTTGTCTTGGCATCCTTCTAAACCTTGAAATAGGTTTGTGTCTGTTTTAATGGATGGTGATAGTTTTGATATTCCTTATTGATTTTATGATATTGAGAGCAAATTAATTATATTAATTTTGAAATATTGAACAAGTATCTATAATAATTTTGGTAAACTTGATGACCTTAAAAATAACTTCACGACAGGCGGAGCTAGCGTCCAAAGCAGCAGGACGTGACAGGAGAGAGCTCCGTGAACTCAGCCGGGGTTTAGGATTAAATTGATCCCAAAAAGGTCTGAGGACTCCCCGTTGATATCAGGGAGCATCAGGGGAAGCCGACCCGACCCTCCCAGGACGCCCCAACCTGCGGAGGAGAGACGCCGACGAAGTTATCGGCACCCTTGGCTGAGGAGCTCCGGAGCAGGGAGAAGCTGCCCAGCCTGGGGCTGCGCCGGCCTAGACGGGGCACTGGACGTGCTGCAGGAGGTGGGAGAGACGAGCCCGGAGTCTCCAAGTGCCCAGAACCCCAGAAACAACAGAGGTGAGAGAGGAGAGGGCATTGGGAGGAGGCGCAGAGGAGGCCGCCATCTTGTGAGGCTGGCGGGGGGGCACATAGAGCTGTGCGAGGATCGTGGGGTACGTGGAGCACACGGAGCAGCAGGTCAGCTGCAGGGGGAGCCAGGAGGGCACCGGAGAGCCCTGTAGGGCCTGTGGCAGAGAGCCAAAGGGGTCAGAGAAGGAGAGGCCGGGTGGAAGAAAAAAGCCCGCGAAGAGGCGGCGGCCATCTTGCGGCGCCATGAGGCGGACCTGAGCCTGGTAAGGCCTCTGATCACTCATACCCTGCAAAGAAGGCTCAAGACAAGCTAATTCCTCTGGACAAGCTAATTCCTCTGGACACCCTGTGCTGGGGTGAGATCACAACCATATATGCACTAAAATCCTGCAAAGCTCCCCTCTAGCAGAGAAGGCTGACACAGTGACCCTAGCAACTAAAAGAGGGGGCTGCCTCATCAAAATCACACAGCAACAAATGCCCACATCTGCACTCTGACTCTGACAACACCAAGCCCAGAGGTTATGTGCTCAACTGTGAAAGCCCTGTAGCCTTGCAGACACTAAGGGGTGGCCTCACTGCTCCATGACTCAAGTAACATAAGGACTTGCTCAGGACTTCAAGATTCTGAGGCCCAGATACTGACCCTAAGGGGACAAGGACTGCACTGCTTATAAAAACTACAGAAGGGGGCTTATAACCACTTTATTTTCATTTCCACTGCTACTGCCTCATTAATAACGGTAACAACATTTACCTCTCTTTATATAACTGCTTCAGCCGTGACCTGTGCACAGTATTGGCACAACAACAAGCCAAGCATACTATCACCACTTGAAGGAGCAGCACTGCCACCTACTGGTGCTCAGAAAATAGTGCAGTCCAGCACTCAACAAGCTACATCACCCACACTTGATAGAGCATTGACGCCATCTAGTGGGACATTGATGAAAGCAGCCTGGGCCTGTTGAGAACACACAATTGACAAAGCTCAACAACACATTGAGATGTAACTAAAGCGGCCCTACATGGTTCTAGCCGGCAAGGACCAAAAGACGCCAAGACAACATTACAGAAACTAGGTGTATCCTGACAAAACCGAACACAGCAGACCTAATTGACTGAGAGGATATAGCTGAAGCGGAGGGATCTTATCAGAACAACTGGCCAAATGCCCAGGCTTTCAACAGCCAACTCGGAGACAATCAGCGGCACAGAAATGGGGAAAAATAAAAAATCCTTACCGTCAAAAAAAATTGATGAGCATTTTAAAACTCTAGAAACACTGGAAACACCGGCACAAGACCCCGCCTCAGAGCAATCGGACATCTCAGATTTAGAATCTCAAGAGGTAGCCTCACAGCCGGAGGTATCCATCAATAGTGTCTCAATGGCGAGAATTGAAGCTCTCCTGGCCTCCCATATCAACAGGGCAGTCACGGCATTGCAAAAAGATATACTAGAGATCGGACATAGGACCCATCAACTTGAGGAAACCATGGACCAAGTGGTAGAGGCACAGGAGAAGGACAGGGCCAACATTGCTGGCAATTCCTCCCGTATCTTGGATATAGAAGATAAGATGGAGGACTTGGAGAATAGATCATAGACGATTTAACTTGAGGATTAGAGGCGTCCCCACGGCTATAGTCGATCTTCCACGCTACCTTAAGGATAAGATTGATGAGATCCTCTCAGGATACCCGGACCACGAGTGGGAGGTAGAGTGAGCGCACAGAGCCCTTGGGGGGAGCCGCAATCAAGACCTCCCTAAAGACATCATTGTCCGGCTTCTGCGCCAATCCAGAAACCTGATTCTTGCAGCCACCCGCAACAATACCTCGATCACTAGCCCTGATGGGGCCAAGCTCCAGTTTTTTGCGGATCTTTCTTCATCTACGCTGCAAAGACGGAGGCTGATGAAGCCGGCCCTGGAAGTACTGCTCCGCCATGGCATCAGATATCGCTGGGGATTTCCCTTTGCCCTGATCTTTTCTGTGGGAGGTACCCAATATACAACACGCTCCCTAGACGATTGCCAAGATCTTCTCAAGCGTCTAGAACTAAATGGGGGGGACCCAGCCCCTCTGGCATCTGCTTCAGCTACTTTACCGCTTCCAAAGAGACAATGGTCTGAAGTGACCAGACAAAAGAGGCCTGCTGATCACGTCTCAAAAACTGCCAACAGGCGCCCCAGCCAAAACATGGACACACTAGCACAGTTGTCTTTATCCTCTGGACTGTTCAAAACGAGGGTACGGCTAAAGAGGCACCAAGCTATCAGAAAGCCCTTTTCTTGTTGTTTTTGCTACCTAGAGGAGACTCTCAGGAAGGTTGTTCAGAACTGAACTGTTTTATACTTCCTTTTCCTCCTACTTCCTGCCTTTTGGGCTGGCTCCCGGAGGAACTCAGGACTTTTGCTACGAGATGTACCCAGTTGACAAAAGACTCTTGAACTGTTTTGCTTTTCCTCCCTCCCTAGTAGGTTTTAGTAGACTATTAAAGATACAACTACTGTTGCTAATTGAGGGAATAATACTTAGCCTGGCGAGACCCACTTTTGCTGGTCTAGGTCTAGCTGTTTCTACTGTTTATAATTAATATAAAGAGTTTTATTATTAATGTTTACACAAATTATTTATAGGTCTGGCTACTCTTTTTACGGTAACACTCCTTTTATCTTATTCACAATTGTCCTTGCCGGCAGGAACTGAAGCGGAGCTCGCTAGTACTTTAACGGATTGAAAAGAATAGGATAGGGCTGGAGGTCCTAAGAATGCTTGATTTTTCAGCAATCACTCTATTTGTTCTTCTCTCAACTATCTATATCTGTGCTCTCCTACCATTTACTTATCAACCTTTGCTCACCTACCCTCTCCTGGGTGTGGAACTAAGCAATTCATTTTCTTATTTCTGTATCCCTGTCAGAGCATACCTTGTTGGAACATATCTAAGCTGGGATCAGCTGCTTACGCTACTTACCTGTCCTCCTAATACCAATCACTACCCAAATAATACAAACTTCCTACAACCTCTACCTCCTTGCCCCCTCTGCCCCTTTAGCATTCCCAGGGTCCCAGGACGAGAGCAAAATGGCCCCTATCTGGTGGAGGCTTTAGTGGTTGCTTGTTTGCAGGTCAACGGGCACAATCTATTCTCATTCACAATTACATTACCCAAGACAAAATTAAGCCAGCTATTTTCTATGATAGGGCACCAGGGGTGGCATCAAGATTTACACACTCTTGCTTTTATATTCTAACTAGAATCAAGTCTGCTAGAACTCGCTCATCCAGGGTTCGACCACTTCCATACCTCCAGAAGGAGAAGCCGCTCCTCACTCCCTCCTCGACAGCTCGCCAGAAAGGTAAGGCTAATTCAACATATCTGACAGACACCTTATTAATCTACCCATGCCCATAACAGTACTCACTCACAACGTGAAGGGCTTTAATTCTCCTTTTAAGCGGAGGAAGGCCTTTTTATACTACAAGACTTACAAACCGTCTGTAATATTCCTACAGGAGACCCACTTCGCCAGGCATATGACCCCTACATATCTTAACAAAGACTACCCTCAATTCTTCCATTCTACCCACACTTCAAAAAAAGAGGGAGTAGCAATATTGTTACACAGGAACTTCCAATTCCAGTTAACATCCAAACTAGTAGACCGCAAAGGGTACTTTATCATTATAAAAGGTACAATCTCGGGAACTACGATTTCTCTGGCTTCCTTTTATGCCCCCACAACGGCACCACATAAGGCCCTAATCAGATTCTTAAGGGCACTAAAAGGGGGGGACTGTGGGTAATTAGTGGTAGGGGGGGGACTTCAATTTTGTCTTAGACCCAAAGGCGGACAAATTTAGGGTTCCAGTGAGTGACCGATTCTCCAACAAAATTAGACAAATTAAGAAACTCCTACACTCTGCTAACCTGGTAGATGCCTGGAGGGGACTTCACCCGAGAGGGAAAGAGTTTACTTTTTACTCACCCACTCATGGTTCCTACTCACGCATTGACACTATTTACATAAGCAACTCACTTCTAGACAGCTCACACAGAGCGACCATAGTGCCTTGCACTTGGTCCGACCATGCAGCAGCTTTATTGGAAGTGGACTTGGGAAGTCAACTCAGCATGCCTTACACCTGGAGGCTGAATGAATACCAAATCTCACTACCTTCAACCCAGGAGCAGATAGAGAGAGAGTTGCTAGACTTCTTTGGGTCCAATGCGGGCAGGGAAACGGGAGCGGGGTGGGTTTGGATGGCCCATAAAGCCTTTATAAGAGGAGTGTGCATTAAAATGGCTTCTCAATTCAAAAAACAAAATCTACAAAGGGAGAGAGATCTTGCAAGCAAATTGGCACGACTAGAGCATCGAAATCAGCTCTCCCCCTCCCCCTCCATGAGAACAGAGATAGACAAGACAAGGCTGGAGCTAGATAGCGTATTATCCATAAAAACGGACAAGGCACTAAGAAGGACACAACATTTATTTTACAATAAAGCAAACAAACCGGATAAATTGTTAGCCAGAAGCCTGAGAGCAAAGTACGCCCAGTCCAGGATTTCCCAAATCAGGAATAAAGAGGGCGACCTCATATATAGCCAAAACGAAATACACAAAGTTTTTAGGGAATATTACCAAAATATATACTCCACCAAAAAGGTGGCCACGGAAAATAACATTACCTCTTACTTAAACTCGCTAGACCTTCCTCAGATCTCGCCCGCAGATCTACAATCTCTAAATAAGGAAGTTACTATCAAGGAAGTTCTAGAAGCGATTAAGGAACTAAAACTAGGAAAATCCCCAGGCCCGGATGGGTTCACCAATATATACTATAAGAAGTTCTCAACACTTCTGGCCCCCCATCTATGTAATCTGTTTAACTCGATACTGAGAGGGGAGACTGCCCCCCCAGAACTAAACCATGCTGAATTAACAATATTCCCTAAAGAGGGTAGGGATCAGAGAGATGCCAAAAACTATAGACATATCTCACTGCTTAATGGGGATGTCAAGTTGCTTGCCAAGATCTTCTCTCAAAGGATTTCAATATTTCTGCCCTCCCTAATACACAAAGACCAGTCAGGGTTTATCCCGCACAGACAAACTGGCGACAACATCAGGAGAACTCTAAATGTCATCCACTTGGCTAGGTCTAGGGGGTCCCCGGTTTGTCTGCTTGCATTAGACATAGAGAAAGCGTTTGACACCTTAGAGTGGCCCTTTCTATTTGCCACGTTAGCAAAGTTTGGGTTTGAAGGCAACTTCTTAAACACTCTAAAATTACCAGGCTCCCAGACGGCTAGCATAAATATAGAGAGTGGCACGAGACAGGGGTGCCCATTGTCCCCGCTGCACTTTGCTTTGGCCATAGAGCCCTTGGCCCAGGCGATAAGAGCAAACTCCTCTATAGAGGGGGTGAGGGTGGGACATCAGCACCTAAAATGTTCTCTGTTTGCTGATGATCTACTATGCACTCTCTCGAATCCTGGCCCCTCCATAGACGCCCTAATGGGCACAATCAATGAATATAGCACTCTCTCTGGACTGAGATTAAATCATAGGAAGACAGAAGCCTTAAGCGTGGGCATTCCTGGGGACATCTTAGACCAAATGAAAAAGGTTCACAACTTTCTTTGGCCTGCCTCTTACATAAACTATTTAGGGATAAAGTTGACTAATTCACTAGCAGATATTTATAAAACCAACTACCCACCCCTATATAAGACTCTTCGAAGGGACTTAGAAAACTGGACAAAAAGGCAGATCTCGTGGACGGGCCGAATAGCCACGGTCAAGATGAACATCTTGCCGAGGCTGCTTTACCTGGCCAGGACGCTGCCGATCCAGATTAATAATACGGAATTGTCACAGTTTCAAGCCCAGGTCTTTAGAGATTTGTCTGGAGGAATAGACCCCCTAGGATCGCCAGACATATTATGTATAAGCATAAGTCTAGAGGAGGATTATCCTGCCCTAATTTTAATACCTACTTTAAGGCAGCTCAAATTTCCTCTATACCGTTAGTACATTCTACCACCCTACAACCCAATTGGGTTTTTATTGAAGAGCTACAAATGGCTCCATTAAAGTGGGAAATCATCCTATGGGCTCCGAATTCGCACACGTTCGACTCACAAATCCATAACCCTATAACCAAATTTACTCTGAAAATATGGAAATGGGCTAGGAAGGAACATAAACTGATTCACCCTGTATCACCTCTTACATCAATCTTTACATCAACCTCTCTAGCGACCACCCTCACGGCTGACTCCAAAGCATTCTGGACCTCACACAACTTGAACAAACTTGGAGCATGGTTTGAGGGCGACAGAATTATTTCTTGGGCAGAAATGAACAGGAAAATAGGGATACCTCACCAAGAAATGTTTAACTACATCAAAATTAGACACTGGGTTGAGGAGATACATAGGATTCATGGCCCACCCAAAGAATCGTGGATGTCAATAGTGTGTAAAAATACAAACTTAACTAGAGGAACCTTAGGATCACTATACACTATGTTTAATGCCCCAAAGACTTTGTGGAAGCCTGCTTACACACTGAAATGGGAGATAGATATGCAACAAAACTGGGAGGGGGACAAATGGGCGGAAGCCTTTCTGACCCTATCTAAGGGCTCATATAACTATAGTTTGCTAGAAACCTCATTAAAGATCTTACACCGGCCATACATGACTCCTGCCAGGCTTAACAAGCTATCCCAAACAACTTCAGATAGGTGCTATAGAGGGTGCCAGGGAAGGGGAGACTTTATTCATACGTGGTGGAAATGCCCTAAAGTGGCTAATATTTGGATGGAAGCTACCAAATTAGCTTCACGAATTCTCAAATCTCCCCTAGAACCATCAATCTCGACTTGTCTGTTGGGAATTCATTACCAGGGGCTGGGTAATAAGGGGAACAAATTGGTCCAAATGATTTTTTTAGCTGCCAAAAATATAATTGCTAGAAGATGGAAAAGCAGTCATATCCAATTTCAGGAAGTCATAAACAAAATAAATTATCTTTGCATTAACGAAAGAATGACTCACACTTTGTTGGACACTCACCACATATAACTAGAAATTTGGGGACCTTGGATTCAGTCTCCAGATAGCACATTGTAGGGTCTGGACAGGAAAGAACATAACATTTTGGCTAACAGCGCTTGCTAGTCCGTGGAGCGGAGTGTGGAGCGGATTGGAACGGGTGGAGCTGGGAAGCGGAGAGACAACTCATCTAGACGACAAAAGGTACCGAGGGTGGTACAGGAGATCACAGGAGTGGATGTAGGGAGGAACACTTAGGAGTGGAACTCTAATTGTGTATTTACTTATAACTATCACCAAAAAAGGAAAAAAAAATGGCGAGACAATTGGCAAAATGATTGTTTATTGACATGAATACTATATTTTAATAACAATAGAAACAATTATCTCAATAATTTCAGTTAACAGATGTTTGCAATGTAATGGTTTGTAATGTAACTTAAAAGCTGTTGAATAAAAATCTTTGAAACAAAAATAACTTCACAGAATATTCAGGTCTTAAACCTGTCAAAAGAGAAAGATGGGCCCTTATTCAATTGAAATTCGGTAATTACAGAGCGATTCAATTGAACAAGCTCACAACTTACAGGCCGAATGCTGAAACTGTAAACCATGCAATCGTAAGTAGCATTTCAAAACGTGATCATGATAAATTAAACAAGGCTGCAACTACCAATTTAAAAACAGCCAAAAATGAGAAGTTCATAATTTCATCAGTAAAACAAGGAGGTTACACATCAATCAATTAGCGTTTAGAGGTCCCATATGCAATCAGACTCGAAATTCAGCGTACAATTCAAGTACAAAATAATAAAAATGGATGGTGATACTGTTTAAGTGCATGTGGGTGGTCTGATATGTATTAACTCATTGATTCCCGAAATTGAATAACTAAAAGGAAACATAAAAAAAATATTTTTGATTGCAGATTTGCAAGCTTGAGACTGTTGTGTAATTAACTCTTATTTGCATTTACAGTGCTACGAACAGGTGTTTAAATCCCTTGCGAGTCGTATCTGGTACCCGTAGGATTTTCTTCTGCATTTGCTATTTACAGGTGTGAAAACATTTGTGGGTTTGAGGAATTGTAGCAATTGAATAGCGATTTGCGATTGTAACTTTTGCGGGCTTGAAAGATCAAAGGCTTAGATTAGTTGTACGTTACGATATTGACAACCGCAGGGATTTTCAGCCTGTAACCCTGTGACGATTCATGAGTAGGGGCTATACAAGCCCAGATCCACCTGATAAAGACTACAGGTTAACTGCCCACAAGGATCATTGGGTTCTTTGAAATCTCTGCACCAGCACTTTGATATCTGGCTTCTGTATCAATCACGGTCTCTCCATCAGGAATCAGCGTTTCAAGGAGTTCCAGTAACCTTCCTGTGGTAGTGACCAGGACAGGTTACTTGTAGGGTGGAGATAGAACCAAGTAAAGGAGACCATACGATTTCTAATATATGTCTCGCACTGAACTGATTTATTTTTTAAAATGACAGCAGTATTTATAGGGGATAGATACAGAGGGGGATAGATACAGAGACAAGTTAATCCTATAAAATAGCTACCTAGGGGACATTACAGGTAGTAGTCCTTCTGATTAACACTAATCAGGTTATGTGAACCAGGAAGAGGTACTTGAGATCAGTCTTTAAAGTGATATTAACACCCAGGTGGTACAATACACATCACACAGACATTAAACAAGCCTAAATGTAAAAATGAACATCCTACTGACCCAATTCCTGTGCGGGTGCATCAGAAACTGTCCCTATAGCATAACAATGCCCCATAGTCAGGAACAAAGGGAGTCCAGATGTACATGTCAGGTCACGGTGAGCCCAAAAAGACCCCAGCCAAAAGTTGAAAGACCAGGGCTAGGTGACATTATTCCACCCTTCCAGACAGCAGTTCTAGGGCTATGATCCTGACGAATGATAGGGTTGTACTGTAGCCCATAACCCAAGTCCCTATCCAAATAAAAGATGTTGGCGCAAGTGACCACTGCATAAGTCCAAGTGCATGACTCCACCTGCAAGGGGTAGTAGGTTGGCCTGGGCTCTGGGTGGTTACCCATCTTTCAGGAAAATGTCCAATTTCTGTAGGGTCTTGGGAACATAATCCAGTTGCATAGTCCTTCCAGGGGGTATCTGCTCTAGTAGCCACAACCACATTTCTTTCAATAAGCCACACCAAATTGCAGGCATCAATCTTGGGGATAAATCCAATGTCTCAGAAACTACAATCTCATCCAGGGGCATACTACTACCCCCTTGGCCACAGGCAGGGAGTGGCTCTGGGGTATCCTATCTAGGAAGCAGCTCAGGAGAGGGTAAAAAGCACTTCCCCGCTGGCAAAATCTGCTCAGGGTCAGTTGTCAAGGTAGGGTTGGGGAAAAACAGAGCAGAACTCAGGATTGGGGTCTCTGCAGAGACGCTTTCCTGGCTGAGGCTCACTCGGGGTAGCAGACTTTGCTGGAGTCAGTAGCTCCTCCGGGTGGGTATCCACAAGTGCTGGAAAGGTTGGGATCACCTCTGCAACTAGGGTACGCTGTGTCAGGTCCTCTGGTACCGTGGGAAGCTTGCCCATATTATTTAACTCTGGAGCTGTCAGGACTGAAGCGATCCCTGTCAGCCCTGCTGGCAATTCTGCAGGGTTTTGGAGTGCAACCTCAACTTGCTCCTTCCTCAGGTTCTCAGGGCCAGTGCCCTCATCTGAACTCCCACTCCTATCTGGATCCACCTGGTCCATGCTGGGCAAGAGTTTCAGGGTCTCAGGGTATGCGCCCTCTTTTGATAGCCTCTTGTCCCAATCTGGCATCACACTCCCCCTGACTGCCTTTGCACCTGAACATAAGCGGTCTATGGTTATGGACAGGTGACAATACATGGGTAATTTAGCAGACTCTCATGGCTTGCACCTTTCTCTGCCAACAGTTCAGTCTTCAGCTCCTTGGTTAGCGGCTGAAACTTCTCTGGTTGTTGGCCATCTCCCAGTGCTCCCTGGTCTTGCATTTACCAGGGTCTGGACTGTTCTCCCGGCCTCCCTATCCTGGTGAGTTCCCAGAAGTCGCTCTCATCACACCTGTTCTGTAGCTGTCAGATCTCCAGGTACCTTCTGGTTTACTTCCTGCACCTTATAGGGGTGTAGCCAACAGTCCATTTCCGCTTGCAGTGTATCCTCTGCTAGCTCAGCTTGGGAAGCATGGGGTAGCTGCAAGTACTTGAGCCAGGTCCCACCTGGGCCCACCTCCTCAAACTCTTTTTCTAAATCAATTTCTTTATGGACCAATGGTTTAAGCAATATTTCTTCTGCTGTGCCTGGCTCAATTTCCACAACCTTTTGGAGCTGTGCAAATAGGATTTCCCAGCGTGCTGTGGTTCCAAGGCCGCAATTTGGATCTCCTTTCAGCATATCCGGGAGCCCTTCCACTAGTCCAAGTCTGTAGAAGGAGGGCCCTTGTGATGCAGGTGTTGGAAGCATAAAATCCACATACTCAAGTTCAAAGTCAATCTCCAACCACACCAGGTCCTCAAGCCATTCTGCTAGCTTCTCAACCGTCTGGAGCCCAAGGGAAACTATCCGCCAATTTAGAATAGCTGTCCACCTATCTTCGTCTGTGGCAATCCGTTGCCTTCGCCGCTCCAGCATACTCGTGATGAGGATCCTTTTCTCCCTGATCACCTCTGCTCTGCAAGCCTCCACGTGGTCCCTGATCCCCTCTATCCAGGGCTTGCCTTCCTTGGACTTGGGCCTAGATTTGAAGGATTGGTAACATTTCTGAGTAGTTTCTATTTCCCCGGCAAGCCGCCGAAAGTATTGGACTTCAAAACTGCATAGATCACCATATCCCATCCTTGCTGCTGGTTCTTGCGTTGAGATCCCACCACTGCCACCAGTTGTGATGATCCAAGTGCAGGGGCTATACAAGCCCAGGGCCACCTGCTATAGACTACAGGTTAACTGCCCACAAGGACCGTTGGGTTCATTGAAATCATGGCACCAGTATCATGATATCTGGCTTCTTGTGGTAGTGACTATGACAGGCTACTTGTAGGGTGGAGATAGGTTCAGTATCGCAGCCACCAGGAACATAATCAGAGATACATTTCCAGTGAACTAATTTATTTTTGAAATGACAGCAGTATTTATAGGGGGTAGATACAGAGGTGTGTGCACAATGTAACAAATGAGAGGGGGTCTCAGACAATCACAAGAGATAAACTCCACATGGGTCTAAAAGTAGTTTACGGAGTGGAATAGGCTTAATTTCTAATACACATCCTGCCATCTCTAGCACATATCAGATGGGATTAAATTAATCTGGCAAACAATGGAACAAAGCAGATTTACAAATTCAATAGGTGTTTATGCAGATAATCCATTGCTGGAGACAAGCAGTCTGGTGGCTTAATGGCCGAACACCCAGGCTGAGAAAAAGGAGTCTGTGACAAATCCATAGATCATTTGCAGCTCGCTAAAAGACGCCAATTGAATAGCAAATTAGTTTATGGGCTACATTACGGGCTCCAGTACAATTGCTCCACTTAATAGGGGCCATAGTCTTTAATTATTTTAAAAATCAGAAAATAAACATACTGTTAACAAGACACATTGGAAACAAATATTTATCCGTAGTATAAATGAGAAACATTTCTCTATTTTAATTACTCCATACTATCCAACGTTTTAGATATTTTTGCTCCTTTTTTGACAGATGCATTTAACAATGCAGTACATTTAGAGGAATTTCCTAAGGATATGCTTGAAGCCTCCATAGATACTATTTTGAAAGAGAATATGGATCCCTTGGATTGTGAAATTCTATCATTCAATACCCTTATTAAACATAGATATAGTTTTGTCATCAAAAATAGCACCCTATCTTCCCACAATAATATATAAAGACCAGACTGATTTTGTGTACTTGAGACAATGCCCAGATTATATGTGAAAATTGTTAGCCCTGTTTTCGAACAATGAAAAAGCCTTTACAGATTCCGCTGGGACTTCCTATGTGTAGTTTTGTTATTTTGGGCTTGGTGATCTTTTCTTAAGATCAGTCTTAGCCTTAAACCATAATCCAGGGACAAGATAGGGTTGTTCTCTTTCTCCAATGATCTTTACAATGATTATTAAGACCATAGCGCAGAAGATTAGACAGAGGGCTCAGATTGACAGTTTATGGATTGGCAATGGAACTTATAAAATCATTTGTCTTTATTTGACGATTATATTTTTCAGACTCTTAGTGATCTATTAACTCTTTCTCCAATCATATTGGAAACTATATCTAATTCTCATCTTTATCTTATACTCTTAACTTAAAAATGGCAGAAGCTATGGGTATTAATTTAAATAAACATGCTCTGATTAAGCTAAAAAAGCAACACTTGGGAATATCTCTTTCAAGTAATGTGTAATGCCTTTTGCATAAAATTAGAACCAACTGTCTACCTGGTCTAAATATAAAATTTCTTGGAAAGCAAGAGTGGCAACCATAAAAATGTGCATTCTTCCTCAAATTCTATATATATATTTTTTTCACTTTCAGCTTTTATTAGAAATAAATGTCTTGATTTATAAACATAAGGGTAACAGTAAAAGGAGATATTTAAAAACATAAAAAGTAGTAATAAGTTGCATAAAACAGATATTTCTCTGTATTATTGTGGTTAAACTTTTGTTGCAGTAAGATTTGTTTTTCTCTTCTGTTATTTTCTTTTTTTTCTTTAAAGTGTTATAAATGATATTGTCTCAATTAATGTCAACCAAATTGAGTAATAGGATAATATAAATCATAGACAAAGTGCCTAGACAATGCATAGTAAATAAGAAATAGGAAGAATGATTTCCATTTCTTCAATCTTTTCCCCTCTCTCCTACTGTACCCACCTGTTAGAAATAAATATGTAAGACTTACCTCTCTGTAGTCTCAAGTACCAAAGCCAGTATAAGAACAACATGTTTATCTCCTCTGTCTATTAGGGCAATATTGATGCAATCTTAAGGAATCACCCCCACCACTTATTCTCCTCCATTTCTCTATAAGGTATACTGAATTTTCTCTTCCTCTACAAGAGTTTTGGGCTGTGTGTAGCTAACCACAGTTCCCACACCTTATAGAAGGCTGTCATTGAGTGCTCTAAAATATGTGTAAGTCTGTCATTGATAAGTATGTAATTTAGTTTATTTTTTTTTACAGCTGTGGTACTTAATATTTTTGTTTTGCCATATGGCTTTTAGTTGCTAGCATAATTGATTTTAGAAGTTTGTTATGGACGTGAGAAAGGCCTGGTACCGATGAGCCTAAGAAGCATTTTCCCACGTCTGTGGTTAGGTTGAGTTCCATTAGCTAGCTGCATCATTGTTTTCCAGAGCTTGTTACGGTTTCTGGGCATCTTCAATAAACTATAGTTTTTGAGCATCCCCTAAAACACAATGACGCATTGTGGGTTTTTAAGAATGCAATCTAGCTGTGGTCATATGTACCTGGTGAAGGACGTTGAGGGAATGTAGTAATTAGGTGATATTTTTGGAGAGAAAATTCCAAACATGTTTATATTTGCAGCCATCAGGGGTTGTATTAAAGAGTTATAAATCATGCGCAGGAAGCCTAGAGTTAAAGCAGACCCTAGGTAGATATGTGAAAACCAGGTATCCTGCGGGTATAATGAAGTATGTATTAAATGATATATAGAGTCCTTTATTTGATAAAAACTAAAGTGTTCATGTAGCGGAAAGTGATAACTATCTCTTAAAGTTTCATATCTTAAAGTAGACTCATCCACAGTCCAAGAGGATATTCTACTGAGTTTGTTTACCTTCCACCAAACTAAGCCTTTATCAAGAAACCCTGGGGGAAAATTGTGGGTGAGGTATGATAGGGGTAAATGGGAGAGAGTTGGTTTTAATTGATGGCGATCTGCCGCCCAGGTCCATTGTCTCATTGTGAAACTGGTTAGGAGGTTGGTGTTGGGCAGTAAAAGTTTATTAGGTTAGCTAGCCAAACAACTGTATCACAGATATAGGGGGACATAAGGGAGTTCCCTATAGAAATTCAAATCGGTTGATAGTTTAATAAATGGGCCTGTGTAAAACAGCTAACTGGGCAGCCTTAAAATAATAATTAACAATTATGTTATAGATATCCATAAATACATAATTTTCTTTCTTCTCATATCATTTTTCAAAACATTTACAATTTATAAATAAAAAATAAAACAACTGGGGGTAGGAGTAGAATACTGGACTAATTTAAGAAATAATTCAGCTTTCTCTTTCTTCAAAATTATTTAGGTTTTTATGTTATTCATTTATTTTTTATGTTTTTAATTTATTTATTTTTGTCTATTTTCAGTGTCCAAATATTCCAACTGGATATCCATTTTTTAAAATCTATATCTGCTGATATCATGAATATTGCGTGTGTATATATATATATATATATTTTAATCTCTTCTATTGTGGGTTTATCTGAATTCCAGTTTTCACCTATGATAATTCTAGTAGCTAAAAATATTTGCTTTATTAGGAGTTGTGTGTCTTTTTATATATTTGATATAGGTAATCCTAAAAATACCTCTTCTGTTTTTTTAAGGATAGGGAATCATGTGAGTGTTTCTAATATTGAATATGTTTCTTCCCATAGTTGTGAGATTTTAGAACTTTCCCACAGATCATGTTTTAAAGTTCCAGCTA
Source organism: Discoglossus pictus (assembly GCA_027410445.1). Lineage (NCBI taxonomy): Eukaryota > Metazoa > Chordata > Amphibia > Anura > Alytidae > Discoglossus > Discoglossus pictus. Next base: position 51,769,920 of record CM050176.1, read on the forward strand.
CACTACAGCCTCTGAAGCATTTATCATTAAATGATGGGTTTAAGTTTTGTAATATTACTGGAGTAAGCTACCATCTCATTAATGTTTTATATGCGTTTCCTGCAAATTTATATTACATGAAGAATTTACAATTATTTTGTCCCATTGTTTTTCATTAAGATTTTATATTAACTTCCTTTTTCCAGGATGTATTATATGGTAATTTAGTAACTGTATTTTAGTCAATCAAATCATTATAAATAACAGAGATTTTTTTTACCATTAGAATTAAGTAATGGTGTTTTAATGGCTATTTTTTGTTTTTCATAATGCAATCTATAGTTTTATTTATTGTATCTACATGAAACCATTCCTTTTGTTGAGATTTAAACTTTTCTTTGAATAGATCTGGAGACCATGTAGATTTTTTTGTAAGGGATTTCATGGCTTTCTTAGTATTGTTAGAGTGGATTAGATCAAGTTTGGTTTAAATCTTGTAAATTTTAAGTGTTGTTTGGGTAGTATGCCTTTTTTCTTTGGTTTTCTCTAGTTGCAATAATTCCGTTCTACCTCCCTCTGTCTGAGTAGTCTTTTTATATGGCTGGAATCCAGTTTAATATAGGAGTCTCTAATAAATGCCTTATGTGCTGTCCATACCCAGCCTATGTTAGTGGCTGGGGTATTGTTTGAGTTAAATTAGAGTTCAATGTCTTATGATACCAGTTCACGGAGGTGTGGATTAACCAGTAATGATTCATTAAGTCTCCAGGATCTAGGGGTCCCAAGTCTAAAGTCTAGTACCGAAGTATCAAGTAGAAATTGCGCTATCTTGGAGTAAGTTCTGTGAGTGGATGAGAAGAAAATGTACTCTATACTCAATTGAGTTAAGATTATTTTAAGTTTGGCTGTGTTGCACATGTCTAGGTGTGAAAAATATTGGTCAAGTCTAGGGTCAGATTGATGTCTACCCCGATTATTATCTTGCCTATTTTTAAGGTTCTGTAAGTGACCTAAAAGTGCACTGTGAGGGGAAGTGAATGTTTTTAATAAGGTTTAGAGTGGATCCTCCAAAGTTGCTGCCAGGACCTCCGTTTAGGGAGAATGCTGTCCTCTTCTGGTGTTTTTTCCTTGGAACCTCCGACCACTGTATGGTGGGTCTTGGACCAGGGTCAGGTCTATTGTATTCATGTAAATCAGTATTAGATAATAAGTTAAATTATAGTAGAAGTTCTCAAGCTTCCTCTAAGGTCGTGATTCATGTTGGAAGATAAGGCAAAAGGTGAAGTCCCAACTATATTTGATACTTAATGAGGATGTGCTTAATGAGGATGGATAGAATGGGCTTCAAAGATATGCTCTTTGTTAATGTTGTAGGCGTGATGTCTGCAGAAATTTGGAGTTAAGGGCCCATCTGATCTATAAATTGCTGGAAGAGTTCAAAACCAAGTCTGTGGTGCTCTGGCGAAGAAATCCGAGAATTATGTCTTTAGGTTGGTCAGTTCTTGTCTGTGTGCCCAAGCCTCTGTGAGCTCTTTCTATTTCTTGTTCATGTGTAAAATAGAGCCAATAGGTTTGTTCAGATATGGCATAATACTATAATAGATTTAGGGACTCCTCTTATCCTAATGTTATGGCAGTGGGACATGTTTTCTAGTTAAGCTTTTCTTCTAGGTTTTCTAAGCACTGTATATTCCTGGATATATCAGCTTTGTCTTAGGTTTGTGTGCCTATAATTTAATCTGTGAGAGATTCTAGGACATGCATCCTCGTCACAGACCCATATCCAGGACCTGGATCCTGGTACATTGAGCCATTATAGAGACATACCGCCACATTGGAAAATGGGTAGGGGAATTATATTGCCACATGGGAAATGTGGACAGTTGGGTGGTGGGGTGAATAGCCCCAAAACATAGAGCCATAGAGTACCACCATGCTTCATATGGTCTTATGGCATATGGCTCTGCTTTATTTTGTATACTATATGTAATTCCCAATGTTATATTACTGTGTTCCGTATTATGCTTAAATTGTACCTTGAAATCCAGGTCCTGTGGCTGTTGGTATTTTATGGGAGATGAAGGGGCATGACCGGAAATGTATAACATAGCCGACTGATGCGGGCGTAGGCTGATGGAGATAGCGTTCGTCCTGTCTTTGTAACTGACTGCCTGTCTCTGAATTGCAACGTGGAGTGTGAAAGCCCGTAGTGAGAATGGACGCCTGCACCCGAGTTGGATGTCCGATTTGTTTGAGATCAAGCAATATCATTCATGACAGATACCAACGGAAGACATACCTTTGAAGGAACGTTGCTGGAGAATAATACAGAAAGACGGCAAACAAGCAAAGTCGGCATACATATCAATATGAGACGTGGAGGTGGGAAACGCTTTCCTTTGCCGCGTTAGTTGCCGCAGTGCCATCGAAATGAAAATCTAAAGCTCCAGCTAAAATGGCATTAAGAGTTTCCAGCGACATCCTCCAATCTCAATACCAGAGAACAAAGCAAAGTACTTGTTTTGAATTTATAAGATCTAAAAGACTGTGCATTCGTTTTCTACTGATTGTTCTTCAAATCACTGTCAGAGCAACAAAACCCTTAAGTAGTAAGGGAATGCACCTCTTTTACTCCCTCTCGATTTGGGAGGTTGATGGAAACTTTGAAGTCACTGACTTAAATCTGTATATAATTGGAGCATATGAAGGTTTCCTTTTTTCCTTGTTTCTTTGGTTGGTATATATAAATAGCATAAGATGCTACGAGATACAATAAAACAAAGGTGCTACTATATAGAACATTCAGCTGCTCCTGTGAGGCTGCTAGAGACTTACATTTTTTAAAACTGTAAATTTGAGTAGATAAATGGACTCTATGGATATCAATCTTTAGGGAGCAAGCAAATAAATCATGCAGATTCACTGAGTCTGGAACAATGAAAATCTGCAGCTCCAGCTGAAAGGACATTAAGAGTTTCCAGCGACATCCTTCAATCTCAAGATCAGAGAACAAAGCTAAGTACTTGTTTTGAATTTATAATATTTGTTTAATTGGATCTATTACACTTTCTGATCAAGATCTAAAAGACGGTGTATACGTTTTTAACGGACTGTTTTTTAAATCAGTGCTAGTACATTAAATAAGGGAATGTACCACTAAATCCGTCTGCAATTTGGGAGGTTGATGGAGACCTTGAACTCACTGTATATAACTGGAGGAGATAAATGTTTCCTATATATATATATATATATATATATATATATATATATATATATATATATATAGCGCATTATACACTAATAGATACATAAAAAAAAAGGTGCTACTATACACAATATTCAGCTACTTAGGTGAGGCTGCCAGAGATTTATACGATTAATACATGCTTTAAAGCGGTTAATTTAAGCAGATAAATGGACACTAGGGATATCAATCTCTAAGGAGCAAGGAAATACATTTTACAGATTCACTGAGTCTGGATCATAGACTGTCGCCAGGAAAACAACTTCAAGGAATAAAAAATAATTATTGATTATAAATTCCTCTCATAAAAGACGGATGTATAAAATATCAATAACATTTTGAGAGGAATAATATATTCATAAAAGTTCTTGCTTGTGATGGAATAAAAGTGGGAACATAAGGTACAAAGAGAGGTAAAAAGGAGGATTAAAAGGAAGACAATTTATCCTCGATAAACAAGAAAATGTATGTCACAATCTAAAGTTAATATGCCCAGGAAAATTAAAGTGAAACATAAAAAAACAAAACCCCAGAAACCCTCCACCTTTTCCCAAAAAAAAAATAAAGAAAAGCTGCAAGAGACTTCTTATGCCGAGTCCCATCAAGGGGAACAGACTCTCAATCAAAGCTCAGCGAATCTATCTGAAAGTACTCTGAGTAGAGAGTCAGAAATGCACAAGGATGAGCAGTTAACCTTTTCAAAGATGAAAGACTTACTTCAAGATTTCCAAGTGAACCTAATGGCTGACATAAAAATCTAATTATGGAAAATGCTAAGGCCATTAGAGAAGTTAACAAAAAAACATCTGTATTGGAAACTAAATTTGACAAGTTGATAATTGACCACAATAATCTTCTAACATACACTATAAAATTAGAAGACAAAGTAAAATAATTAAATAACATGCAGCCTCATTCAATTGGGTCTACGTTGTAGAACGTCGTTCGTAACTCCAAATTAACCGGTTACGGGTATTAAATTAGCCTTGTTTCATAGCTCGCAGAGGACTTGCATGTTAAGACACAGGATGCCCGAAAAATGGTTACGTTTTGTGAAATGTGAAACATTGCAGCACGCAACCCTTTGATCTGTCAAGCCTGTACCCGCTACAATCCCATTTTGCTATTAAATTGCTACGAAGCCCCCTTGAGCTAGCCCATAACACGCAAATGGAGCCAAAAACCTAACATGTGCTCGAGAGGACCCGCAAAAGCTTTAAAAGCCCTTACGTTAGCTGCGTGAGCAGCAGAAGAGACCCCGGCTCCATCCCTCAAACATCCCTCCGGCCCCTAAAGGATAGGATAAGAATGTAGAAAACAAAAAGAAAAGGGGATTAGTCAGGAGGAAAGACAGGAAGAGGAAGATAAAAGGAAAAGTAGATGATAGGGAAGAGAAAAGGGGAGAGCAGAAGGAAAGAGAGATTTAACCTCTATCCTTTATTACATAAATAAAATTGACTACCATTACATTTGGCATTTTAATCTCAGTAACATAAAGGGAGACAGAGCTAAGAATAATTTTGCTGGAATGTTCTATAGTAGAGGACTGCTACCCCCATTACATTTAGCCTAACATTTCTGAACACTCGAAATAGGAGACTGCTAAGGTCACACACAGCAGTCCCAAGTATGCATGCAAGTATAAATGGACATATGAATGATTCTAATTGTATATTGAAAGACAAGGAATTTGTTATTAATTATGTAAATATGTTTGCAATAATGATGTGTTTGATGTGTAAATGCTTTTGGTATGCCTACCAGATTGAGGGCAAGAGATTTTGGGGAGCATATGGATTAGAAACTGGATACTGAAATGTCAATTACATGATTAAGCTTTAATCTAAAAGATTTGAATTCTCCAGGAAAAAGAAATACTACATTAAGATGATTAAAACAAGATGACATACTGTAACTTGTCTGCAGAGACCCATTGGGTGAAAAATAAAATCCCAACATTTGGTGAAGGATTTTATGAGCCCAGATATATTGCTTATTTAAAAAAAATCTAGAGGTGTCTCAATTCTCTTCAACTAAAATCTAAAAATAAGAGAAGAGTTTGTTGAGATAGACCCGAATGGGAGATTTATTTTATGGGTGGGAGAAATTAATAATCATAAATTCACATTATTGAACCTATACTTCCCAAAAGACAAACAAATTAAGTTTATGAATCAGGTTTGTAATATGATGAATAAGTATGCCCAAGGATCATTCATAGTTACTGGAGATTTCAACATTATTATAAATCCTGAATTGGATTGAAAATCCCAAAAAGTAATACAAAATGTAGCTAGAGTTGTAAAAACAGTTTTTAAACTTGATAAAAATAATCTATACGATGCATGGAGAGTTTTACATCCCGAACAACGAGACTATACATAGTATTTACATGTTTATAAAGGTATATTTCAAGGATTTACTTTTTTTTTTGTAGACCTAGCTATTCTGAATAAAATTATTAAAGTACATATTTGATCTATTACACTTTCTGATCATGTGTGTATAACAATGAAAATTAAGTTAGATAAGGAGAAGGGAATGAGACCCCGTGGAAATTAGATGATTCCATATTATAAGAAGAAGCTGGGACACATTCTCTGATACAAGAAATTAGGACATTTTTTGAGCATTATGAAAAATCAGTCTCTTCTAAAGGTATTCTGCGGACTGCCCTAAAAGCTTTTACAAGAGGCATTCTTAGCAAGTTGAAATCTCAAGTAATGAAACAAAAAGGTGAATTTTTGAGAAAACTACATATACAGTTAAATACTTTAGAAAAAATTAACAAATTAAATCCAAATGATGTAACATTTTCAGAGATCAAGAAAATACAAACTCAGATTAATAAAATCAATCAATATTTCTCTGATAAATCTATTTGGTGTATGCAGCAAATATTCTACCACCACAATAATAAAATAAGTAAACTATTAGCTAACAAAAAAGAAAAGAATTGAATATTTAACAAGTGAAGGTAAATATATCTTTACACCAAATGAAATAGGCGTTTGCTAACTATTATCAAAATCTGTATAATTTACCTCAAGATTTTTTGTTTAAGAAACCATCAAATGTAGACAATCAAACATTCTTGAATCAGTTGAACTTACCTACAATATCTGATCTAGAACTAGAAGAATTAAATAAACCAATTATAGAACTAGAAATTGCAACTGTTTTAAAAAATGTAAAACCTGGCCCTGATGGTTATAGTCATTTCTTTTATTAGAAATATCAATCAGTTTTGGGCAAATGTTTCAAAGAAATGTTTAACGAGATTAAAGAGGAGGGAAAAATTCCTGAAGAAATTATAAAGGCAACTATAATTACGATTCCAAAACAAAAAACGGATTTACAATATTGTAGTAGTTATAGACCTATATTCTTGTTGAATATAGATGTCAAAGTATACTCCAAAATCTTATCTTTAAAGTATGAAGAATATAATAAGCAATCTAATTTCTATTGACCAATTTAAATTTATTTCTGGCATCCAGGGACCCGATATTAGGAAATTGATGCATTTAATTTCCTATACTAAAAATAAAAAGATTCCCACCCTATTCATATCTCTATATGCAGAAAAAACATTTGATAGGGTCAGTTGGAAATATATGTCTCCCATGCCATAGGCACTCTATTTACAGTTCCAACAACCTCAGTGGCGGGAATAGGATTTGGTTCTCAAGACTTTTAAGATTGGTAAGGGAACAAGGCATGGGTGTCCTCTCTCCCTCATTTTGTTCGCACTAATGATAAAACCTTTGGCTGAAGTCATAAGAAGTAACCCCGGTATAAGGGTAATAAAAGTGGGAGAGAGAGAACACAAAATATCCTTGTTCGCTGACGACATCGTCCTTTCTATAACAAAACCTAATGATTCATTAATACAGCTATCTCCAATTATTAACTAAATGCTCAGAAATCTGAGATAATAACAAATATCTCGTTGGAGAATAGAAAATTGCTGCAATTAAAATACTAATTTAATTGGGAACCCAATAGATTTACACATTTAGGGATTATATTTATGAAGATATAAGCAAAATGATTTCAATCAATTATTAAAAAAATATACCTTAAATGTGTGGAAATCATAGGAGGTTGGAAAGATATACGAGCATTGTTTTCAGGCAGGCTCGCCATTATTAAAATGGCTCTCTTACCAAGGTTTAATTATGTTTTGCATTGCATACCAATTAGCATTCCACTATATTGGATTAAAAGATTCCAAATTCTAATTGATAAATATATACACCCTATCAAACCTATAAGACTCAAAAAATCCATCTTGGCAAGGCGATTTATAAAAGGTGGGATAGCCTACCCAATATTGAAATTATATCACGATGCTACAATTCTGTCTCCTTTACTAAAATGGTTAGACCCACAGAACAAGTACTCATGGTCCCAGATTGAAAAAATGATGGTTACTGAAGGAGATTTAAAATCATTAATATTCATGGATAAATATCCAAGCAAATACATTAAGGACAGAGCTTATCTATTAAAGAAAAATATAAAAAGTTGGCAAATATTTAACAAAAAATATAATTGTCTGCCATTTCCTTGTCCTATGATCCCGTTAGCCTCAATATCTGGGTTTTGTAGAGTTCCATATATTAAAGATTGGACGAACAATGGTATTCTAGTATTGAAATGTTTATATATAGAAGGGAATCTTGCAACTTTGATCAAATAAAAAATAAGTTTGGTGTTCCTTTCCAAGGCCCTCATTCAATTGCAATTTGGCCAATTGAATAGGGCTCTAAATAAGCACATAACATATTTTTTTTAAAGAAGTTTGTAGTTAGTAAACATTTATCCAAAAGCAAGGTTTCCACTAACTAAAAACTTCTTTAAAAAATATATGCTATGTGCAAGGATGGTTAATTTATGAACAAGATGTATCAGCTTTATCTACCCATAATTTGAAAATGACCCTTAGAAGTAATCAACCCATGATCTCAAAATGTTTTAATATCATCAGAACGTATACAGAAGACAATAAAACAACTGGTATGAAAGCATGGGAAAACGATATAGAAAGGACATTTTCGGAAGAGATTTGGTAAAAAGATTTCAAAATCACAAATAGATTAAAAATGCTTCCTTAAGATTGTTAACAGATGGCACATGGTTACCAAAAATGGTTCGCATAATATCCTAGATGAAAATTGGTGGAGGAAGTGTGGAATGATTGGCAATCATATCCATGTATGGTGGGATTATCCACACATAAAACCACTTTGGACAGAATGCTTTAAGTACATTTCAGGAGAATATTTCGTCTTCAGTTCAATGCAGCCGTTTGCATATGTTTCCAGATGATTATACTATTGAAAAAAAGCCTTTATCATTCAGATACTTATTGTCGTTAAATTGATAATAGCTTCCAGGTAGAAACAGAAGATAATGCCTTCATGGAATGAAATAGTTATAATAATAAACCGTAACCGGGATTTGGATAAAAAAATTGTTTCCACTGGATTGACAAGCAGAGATAATCTTAAACAGAAAATTTGGGATACCATTGAATGAGACATTTTTTAACAGAATCCCCCCTCCTCTCCGTTTTTTTTATCTTTATGGGCATATGCGGAGTGTATGTGGTGTGTATTGGTTTTGTTATGTGTTTTTAAAGACATGCAACAATTGCAAATTTGCTGTGATGATTTAAGTGAAAATCCTTTGTATGTCTTTTTGTATGTATTCATTTGCATAATAAAAAAAAATCCAGGTCCAAGTCCAAGGAAAGTTAACACTGGATAGATGAGATCATAGACCTCATGGAGGCCTGCAAAGTGGAGGTGGTCTGATGATATTATCTTGGGTTCAGTTATGCGTTGATCTGTGTCTTGCTCAGAGTCCTCTGAAGAGCCCAAAGGTGGCTATGGGAAGGTTGAGATCCAGGGGTTCTTGTTTTAAAGTGTTCATGAATGCTCTTAGCTGGTAGATTCTACTTTTTTTTGCTAACAATGCTTTTGAAAAAGTTCCCCAGCATAGGGTGATCAAAATCATTACATAGATGAGAATGGATACGTGTAAAGAATTAAACATGAATTACATGTCTTTGTCTCAGATATTAGTTTGAAATGTAAGTATAGACATAGATGTAGGTTACTAAACAAGGATAACTGCCACAGCTGCTGGTGTGATTATTAATGCTCTAGGATATAAATACATGTTGCTAGTTTATATGTCACACATTTGTAAGGGACCACAAGATGGCAGTGTGTTTCAGATAAGATGAGTAAGTGGACAATTTAATACCGACGGTGTAGGAGCTTGTATAATAGTAAAATGTTAAATAAGTTGAAGTCTTACAGTGTCTTGTAATGGAGTTGCTCCAGAGAAGACAGTTAAATAATCAACCTCTTATTGCAAATCAAGCAGGAGAGTTCACTGGATCTCAGCCAATTAAGCTAAAAAAGCAGGCTGATATAGAGTGTATTATAGAGAAGAAAATGTGTTGGTTGTTGTAACGGAACCCATCACTGTTTTACCCTGTTTTATGATTATTATGGTTAAAATATGATCCTAATATATGTATGTTGGTTGATGCTCTGCAGAATATTGTCCCAAACATTTACAGCTACTTGGCATGGGAGATAATCTCGTTACAGCGACTCCGCATAAGATAAAGGAAGTCTATTGTATAGTATTTTCATTCTCAGATAAGAACAAAGAAGTGTAATTGAATCAATGTCTGATTGTATCAAAGTTGCCAGGGAGGTGTGACCCACCTATTGTTCTCTTTATGGGTATTGTGCAGCCAAATATGGGGGATGTGGATTGCCTGTGGGAAGAGATGGGTATAAATATTTCTGCAATAACAAAATAAAGTCAGTATTCATTTGATTCCCAAATTGTGTGTCGTCCAATATGGGAGGTCGGGGATGGTGAAACTGTAGTGCCTCGTGGGTATTTTATCGTATACCAGCGGAGATATTGGACTGCGTGTTCCAGCTCCGCTACATTTGATGGCAGCGACGGGATTCAAACCTCACAGCAGACCGTTGTTCGGCAGTTACAGCCATTTGGGAAATTTGCTATTTCGTATGGAACCGAAAGGAAAGGGTATGTGAATAGACCCGAACAGATAGTGAATGGAGACAGTCTATACCAAGTTGAAACGGGCCACGCTAAAAGAGCTATTGGAAGCAAGGGGAATTATTGCCAGCAATAAAACCAAAGCTACCCTTATTGTTGAACTCATGGAGGGAGACCGGGCGGCTGCTGCAGCACCTCTTACGGACAGCACACAGAATGAGTTTGGAAGAGAACTCCAATGCAGACTGGCCCATTTCCCAGGTACGCCTCCCACAGAAACCTTGGAAAGGATTATGTCAGAGGTCCACGAATACATAATGGGAAAGCAGCGGGCAGACTGGAGGTCCAGAGAGGGGTCCCTAATCACACCACACATAGTACCGGGGAAGCCTAAACTCCCGTACCATGCTTTTAAAAACTATGTGGAGACCGAAGACATTGATGGCTACTTGCATGACTTTGAGAGATTATGCCAATTACATGAGATCAACGCCGCCGACCAGGTAACCCTGTTGGTGAGTAAGCTAGCGGGCCGGGCAGCAGAAGCCTACCGCACCATGCCAGACGAGGATAGCAGAGACTACCAGAAAGTAAAGCAGGCGATCCTGGACAGGTACGCAATTACCCCGGAGGCATACCGGCAGCGGTTCCGAGAAAGCCGAAAGACGGAGAAAGATACTCACATGGAGTGGGCGCACCGCTTAACTAGGGCGGGCAAAGGTTGGGTACAAGCCGCACAAGCCACCACAGTGGAGGACATGCTACAATTACTGCTACTGGAGCAATTCTTCCAGGGGTTAACCCCGGATTTACAAAACTGGCTGAGAGATCGGAAAACGCGCATCTTAACTGAAGCCGCCAGGTGGGCAGATGAGTACCAAGATGCCAGGAGGGCACAGCAGGCACAGGCACGGTCCATCTTGGGAGCTGCTAACCGACCGCCCACCATTAACCCCACCCCAGCACTGCGTCCGGGTGGTGGGAACTACCAAACCCCTCCACGGTACAACAATGCCCGATCTTTCATCAGGTGCCACACGTGTAACCAGCAGGGCCACATGCAAAGAGACTGTCCCAGAAACAGAAACCGCTCCACGCGGAATACTCCAACCAATTTCCCTGCAAACCGGGCAGCAGTACACTGCTACCAGAGTGAGCCTCGACAACCTTTCTTCGGGACCCAGTCTAATGAAGAATCTTTGGGCACCCTCCACGAGGTTAACCCAGTACAAGCAGCTGCAGACAACCGACAGGGACACCGCCAAGGGGTACACGTAGAGGGAAAACTCCTTCAGGGTCTGCGCGATTCTGGGGCCACCATAACCCTGGTTCGCAATCACCTAGCCCCCAAGCACCAGCTCACTGGAGAATATGTGGCAGTCCGGGTGGCAGGGGGGGCGATTTACAAAATTCCCACTGCTAAAGTACATTTGGATTGGGGAGCGGGGTCAGGGAATGTGGAAGTGGGCCTCATGCAGGACTTACCAGCTGATGTCATCCTGGGTAACGACTTGGGGGAGCTGACCTCCGCTTTTGTTTCTCAGCACCCCACGCAGGAAGCGCTACCCGTGGTAACACGGCAGCAGGCCCGCACCACCGCATCTTCTGAACACTCTGAGGCTCCGGTAAGTAATAGTACTGACCCACCTTTCATCCCCTGGGCTCCCCCCTTAGAGTTTGGTACTGAAGTAGTCACTGACCCGTCCCTGCAGGTATACCGGGATAGGGTTACACAGAATCAGGCAGGGTTGGAGGGGGAAAGATACGCTTGGGAGAAAGGATTATTGTATAGATATGCTGAGAAGGTAGTAGCAGGATCTGTACCCGTGACCCTCACACAATTAGTCGTGCCCCGAAAGTACAGGCAAGAATTACTACGTATTGCCCATGACATCCCTTTATCAGGACATCTAGGCGTCAGTAGGACGAAGCATCGTTTGACCCAAAACTTCTTTTGGCCAGGGGTCTCCAAAGATATTCGGCAGTATTGCCAAACTTGTGACACATGCCAGAGAGTAGGGAAGAGAGGGGACCGGTACAAGGCAAAAATGCACTCCCTACCCATAATAGATGAGCCCTTCAGCAGAGTGGCAGTAGATATAATCGGACCCCTAGCAAAACCCAGCCCGTCAGGGAAGAAGTATATACTAACCGTAGTAGACTATGCCACCCGGTACCCAGAGGCCGTAGCCCTAACTAATATCCATGCGGAGACTATAGTAGATGCCCTAATCAGGATATTCTCTAGAATGGGGTTCCCCAAAGAGATTATCTCAGATCGGGGTACCCAATTCACGGCCGAAGTCACTCATCAGTTATGGAGAACATGTGGGGTGAAACCTATTGTAAACTCAGCGTATCACCCCCAGTCCAATGGGCTCTGTGAACGGTTCAACGGAACATTAAAGCAAATGCTCCGTACCTTCATGGATACCCAGAAGAACTGGGAAAGGTTTCTTCCCCATCTGCTCTTCGCGTACCGAGAGGTACCCCAGGAGTCCACGGGGTTCTCGCCATTCGAATTACTATTCGGAAGGAGAGTGCGGGGTCCCTTAGACCTCATTAGGGAACACTGGGAGGGAACGGTCACCAGTAACGGTACCCCTATCGTCCCATATGTACTAGAGTTCAGGGAACGCTTGGAGACCCTAATACAGACGGTACGGTCTAATCTCCAGGCGGCTCAGCAACGACAGCGCAGATGGTACGATAAGGGAGCCAGAGACCGCAGTTTTCAAATAGGACAAAAGGTGTTAATCTTGAAGCCAGTTCAAAATGACAAACTGCAGGCCTCCTGGCAAGGCCCTTATAAGGTGGTGGAACAGGTATGTGACACCACCTATATAATTGCCCCATGTACAGGAGCAGGCGGTAGACGCATGCTCCACGTTAACATGCTGAAACCCTATCACGAGCGGACCGAAGAAGTAACTGCCATATGTGCCTCGGCCGCTGAGGACCCGGATAATCTACCCCTACCAGACCTATTAGCCCAAGGGGGGGCCAACACAGAATTAGGTGAAGTACAGCTAGGAGACAGGCTGAGCACTAGAGAGCGAGCTCAAATATTAGAGCTTATCCGGGAAAAAGGGGATACATTCTCCAACCAGCCCGGGTATACCCCGCTAGCTACCCACAGGGTAGAGACCCCAGGGCAACACCCTCTTCGACAAACCCCCTACTGCATACCAGAATCCGTAAAAGATCATATGCAGAAGGAGATTGACGAAATGTTACAACTAGGAGTGATAGAACACTCAGATAGCCCATGGGCCTCTCCGGTAGTGCTGGTACCGAAGCGGGATGGAACCACCCGCTTCTGCGTCGACTACCGGAAACTTAATGATAAAACCATTTCAGATGCCTATCCCATGCCCCGAATCGATGAGCTATTAGATAAAATGGCCAGGGGCCAGTACCTCACCACAATAGACTTGTGCAAAGGGTACTGGCAGATCCCACTAGCCGAGGATGCCATCCCAAAGTCCGCATTCGTCACCCCGTTTGGGCTATACCAATTCAAGGTGATGCCATTCGGGATGAAGAATGCGCCGGCTACGTTTCAGCGGATGGTGGACCGGTTACTGGACGGATCCCAGGAGTATGCTTGCGCCTATTTAGATGACATAGCAATATTTAGCAACTCCTGGGACGAGCACTTGACCCATATAGGAGCCATCCTCGACCGCATCAGGGAGGCAGGTCTCACGTTAAAACCCAACAAGTGCCACGTAGGGATGGCCGAAGTGCAGTACTTAGGCCACAGGGTGGGCAGTGGGCAGCAAAAGCCAGAACCCGCTAAGATAGAGGCCGTAGCTAAGTGGCCAACCCCTCGCACGAAAACTCAGGTTTTAGCTTTTCTAGGAACCGCCGGGTATTACCGTAAATTTGTACCTGATTATAGTGCCCTAACCAAGCCCCTTACTGACCTCACCAAAAAGAACTTACCCAAAGTAGTGACCTGGAGCCCAGAGTGTGAGACGGCATTCCAAGAACTGAAATCTGCCCTAATTCATGCTCCTGTACTGGCCGCTCCCGATCCAACCAAACGCTTTCTCGTTCATACAGATGCTTCTATGTTTGGATTGGGAGCAGTGCTGAGCCAAGTTGGGGCCGATGGCGGCGAGCATCCCGTCGCTTACTTAAGTCGGAAACTACAACCCAGGGAAGTAAGCTATGCCGCCATCGAAAAGGAATGCCTGGCGGTGGTGTGGGCCCTCAAGAAACTACAGCCCTACTTATATGGCCAAGAATTTGCCTTGCTCACAGATCACAACCCGTTGGTGTGGCTAAACCGGGTGTCAGGGGACAACGCTAGACTACTGAGATGGAGTTTGGCACTACAACCATTTGATTTCACCATCCAGTATCGCCCAGGGAAACAAAATGGTAACGCCGACGGGTTGTCCAGACAGACAGAACTCGAGAAATGATCTGTGAGCACTCCTCCGGACATCCCCAAGCAGATCCGTTGGGATCAGACCGTGTATGCCGGCTTATGGTCACGGGGGAGGTGTGTAACGGAACCCATCACTGTTTTACCCTGTTTTATGATTATTATGGTTAAAATATGATCCTAATATATGTATGTTGGTTGATGCTCTGCAGAATATTGTCCCAAACATTTACAGCTACTTGGCATGGGAGATAATCTCGTTACAGCGACTCCGCATAAGATAAAGGAAGTCTATTGTATAGTATTTTCATTCTCAGATAAGAACAAAGAAGTGTAATTGAATCAATGTCTGATTGTATCAAAGTTGCCAGGGAGGTGTGACCCACCTATTGTTCTCTTTATGGGTATTGTGCAGCCAAATATGGGGGATGTGGATTGCCTGTGGGAAGAGATGGGTATAAATATTTCTGCAATAACAAAATAAAGTCAGTATTCATTTGACTCCCAAATTGTGTGTCGTCCAATATGGGAGGTCGGGGATGGTGAAACTGTAGTGCCTCGTGGGTATTTTATCGTATACCAGCGGAGATATTGGACTGCGTGTTCCAGCTCCGTTACAGTTGTCATGCAAATTATACCAGTAGTTTTATGTATTTAAAGGGGGTTGCTGGTATTTGAAGCTAAGCTTGTATCTGGGGATGCTCCAGATTTACCCAGGGTGTTCCAAACTGGTGGGGATGATGAGATAGAAATATGAGTAGAAAGTGGGGCCAGGGAGTAGGCTGCCACGGCCTATCGGCAGGTGTGGGCTTAGTTTTCCACAGCTCAGATGGAGTCTAGCTAATTGTTATGGTGTGATGCCCAGAGCATCAGATTTGTGGGTGCCTTCCACCAATTTCAGATCTTTTGTCAGTCTCTCAGAACCCACTCACCCGATCATCCACTTCATCCCAGTCAGATCCTACCTTCCAGACCTCATAGCCTGACCTGTCTCAGTCTTTGTTTTTTGATATGACAAGTTCTGAAGTGCCCAAGTGCCTAGTAAGGAGGTGCAGGCATTTAAGCTCTCTAGTGCTGCAGGTGATAGGCCCCTGCCTCATCGTGACATACCTCTCTTCTTAACTATGGATCTGCCATCTCTCAAAGGTGGTCCCCTGTTACTACCATCTTGCAAGGAATATATTGTTTGTTCCTCCTTCGCTCCACCATGATCCAGCTGTTGGAACAGTGGTCTGGCCTGTTGATATCTCCAAAGTGAGGGTAGGTAGAACTTGGGGGATCCCAATCGTCTTAGCACATGCACTGGAGCTCCTCAAGTTTAGCAGCAGGGGTAGCAGGGCTTCCCAGTCCATCCAATATTAGGCTACTTTTTGCTTTCAAATTGTGTGTTTTAGGTCGGGTGGTACTCCGATCTAGGCCTTAGCCTTGTGGGAGGTTTCTTTACAAGTTCAGTTAATTTTTGTTCTGAGATGTTTATAGAGCCAATTAGGAAAGGTTCTGTTTTTGGTTTTATTGACATTTGTAGTTTTTTCCCCTTATAATGTTAGAGAGGACTTGGAGCTCTCTCGTCTGCATCCGGGCACGCCCCCTAAATTCTATTTATGTCTCTACCAATAGACATTCCGAAAGACTGGTTGAAGAAAATCCAATTTTTAATAACTAAATTCTTATAGATCTAAACAAATGTAAGAATTAAACCTTACTTGCATAGGAACTTTGATAAAGGTGGAATCTCTGCTACAAATATAGAATTATACTATTAAGCCACTGTGTTATCTCATGTACTTAGAAGGATTAATGTAAATAAAGATGTAGGTCTGTGGGAATTGGAACAACTTACTATGAATCTCTTGCAGCTTCAAGATGTAATATGGGTAATTGCTGTATTACCATTAAAATCAGATTGTATTGTTCTCTAGCTTGAAATTTTGGTATAGAAACAATAACAGAGAGAAGCTACTCCCCTTTCCCTCCATGACTATGCCTATTAAAAATGGGTATAGTAAATAGCTCTTTGAAATTTGACCACTGGAATGGTTTCTCAATAGGCACTATTGGGTATCTATTTGAAAATAACCAAATATTACAATTAAACTATAATTTCCCTAACTCAGAATTCACAAATTATTAAATAATTACAATGTTTTTTTCATGCTGAAACTAATGATACATCTAGCTTTGATCAATCTACAAATCTTGAGAGGATACTGTTCTATAAAACCATGAAATCTTGATCATTGATGTTTAAATCTCTAGGGAGAAGACAAATAAACCTTATATTTATAAAAAATTAGCAAATCTCAAAATACATCATTCTCCGATTCAGATTGGTTAAATGCAATTAGAGTTTCCCATTGTGTAAATACATGGGAATTAAATTACAAGTTGTTAAATTTTTGATATTCAGTTCATTATAATATTGCGCAAACAATGTCCTAATTATGATCTGTCTTGTTGGAAATGTGGAAGAGAACCCGGTAGCTATTTACAAGTATGGTGGAATTGTGAGAAATTAAATGAACTATGGTCCAGTTGTTATAGACATGCAAATAAGTTAGTTAAGGTAAGTTTGGGACTTTCACCACAAGGAACGCTACTCCATTTCCTCCTAGACTATCTTACAGGGTCGCAGAAATTATTCACAACCCACTCATTTATGGCGGTTATATTAGCCTTAACAAAATAATGGAAGCATTCTGATGTTCCTAAGTGGAAAGGGATGGTTAGTATAATTGAATCTGTAATGTAGAAGGAAAAGGGGGTTAGCAATACCCAGAGATTTCATCAAATGTAGGTTCCATTGAATAATTGTATAACAATTACTGAAAAAAAAAGGTTGAGGTACTGATCAAATATGTTACTGTTGCAACTCCTATAT
This sequence comes from Discoglossus pictus, assembly GCA_027410445.1. NCBI lineage: Eukaryota > Metazoa > Chordata > Amphibia > Anura > Alytidae > Discoglossus > Discoglossus pictus. The sequence goes on from CM050176.1 coordinate 51,787,473, forward strand.
TTTGCTTTCAAATTAAATGTTTGACTCTCAAGTGTTATATTATATATATATATATAACAAGAAAAAAAATATGGCTGCCGAAAAAAACGAAAACGAGGCTACAGGCCCCTAAACACGCAAAACACATACATATTTTCACAAAAAGACGGACAAGGTACAAGAACAAGGACGCAAAATGAGCCACAGCCGCATACCACACATTAGGCGCCATTTTACAACACTAACTTACACAATGCAGTAGTACACAGCTACCCTAATGGATTTTCCGCGCACACGCACACTATTACACTACACACTGCAGACACTTACACAGCAGCTCCACAGCAGTGAAAACACACATTGTATGCTGCAGCAACATGAAAAGAGATTGCCAGCTCTTCAGCACAATGCAACCTGCATATATTACTTCAAAAATAGGTAAAGTATATTCATTTATTAATGTATTATTTCATTAGCATACAAAAAACCCCCACCAACGCTGCTCATAGCACACAAACAACCAACAGCCTCGCAAGCAGCGCCAAAGGCGCTCAGCGCGTGGCTCGCAATGAGTGCCGAAGGATCCCGGAACACCAACCAAATGAATGTCTCAACCAAACACCATTACCTGGCTTACAATCTTCTTGCTGTCATTGTTTGACGGGCAAGCTGCTAATTATATATATATATATATATATATATATATATATATATATATATATATATATATATATATATATATATATATGCCTTTTTTTATTACATCACCCACTGATAAGCTGGCGTTTACATGTTTAGTTACTTATTGATTTGTTATCTTATATTGTATCTGTAATATTTACTGTATTAAATTTGGAAAAGAAAAACAATTTTAAAATTAAGAAAGAAAAAAAATAATAATAAAAAGCTGACACTTTGGATACCTTCATGAAACACACAGAGACTTACAGAGGTCCCGGTAATTCACTTAGTCTGGGTGTAGAATTTACGCCTTTAAATTGTGGTGCTGGAGACAACTGCTTAAAGTCCCTTGGACTGCAAGAAGACCTAATCAAACAATACATCAGAAGAAAAAAACTATCCACTGGAAGGGTTGATCATGAGGCTTCAGCTCAAATATGTTGGCAATATAATGAGAAAACCGGATTCCCCAGAGAAGATTCTGATGTTGGGAAAGATTGAAAGCATAAGAAGAAGGGGACGGCGGAGATAGGTAGATGAGGTCACTGAAGCAATGAACATGAGCTTAATGGAGCTCAGGGGCAGTGGGTGACAGATGTGCCTGGCGTGATGGGGTCACAGAGTCGGACACGACTTAACAACAGGCTCATACTACAGATGTCCTTTCTCAATAGCTCTTTAGAAGACAATCTTCTGCAGCTGAAAATGTCGGATATCAGAGAACTGAGCCACACAACATTCTCACATTGGCACAAAAAGAATGTGATGGAAACATTATAACTAAAAATAATCGTAAACGCAAAACATAAAGAGTCTGTGATCCTGAAACAATCACCAAATGCTGACACCGACAATATCCATCATGATTATCAAGGGTTCGTGTGAAGTTTTCCCGCTCTCTATGTCAGTCCCCTCAGTTCACGCAGCCGCCATTACCTGAGTGTTGCAGTGTGGCATGATGGGAAATGTAGTTGTCCGCCATTTTATAACGTCCGTTTCATAGTCAGCATCCTCCCAGAACAGGGCATCCTGGCAGTTGTAGTTCTACGTTTTTCAGACGCTTGGTAATAACGTATATCACGCAAAGTACAGAACTCCTCCTCCCAGCATACATTGCGGTCGGGTAATGCCTTGTTGCATCACTTCCTTGTTCTTTTACTGATGTAATAGGATTCGCTGGCTCAGGCAAGACGCGAAACTGAGGAGGAAACGGACACGAACCGTGCACCTCCGGTACAGCACTGATACATCACCGGGGGCCTGATACAGAAAGAGGGAGAAGAGCTCGGAGACATGGCGGACACGGTGAGACGCACTGAGAGACGGTCCAGAGAGATCTGAGAGAGAAAAACAGTCCAGAGACATTTGAGAGAGAGTCAGATCAGAGAGAGACAGACCAGAGAGAGAGAAAGAGAGAGAGAGAGAGACGGACCAGAGAGAGAGATAGGCTAGACAGAGAGAGAGATAGGCTAGACAGAGAGAGAGATAGGCTAGACAGAGAGAGAGATAGGCCAGACAGAGAGAGATAGGCTAGACAGAGAGAGAGATAGGCTAGACAGAGAGAGAGATAGGCTAGACAGAGAGAGAGATAGGCCAGACAGAGAGAGATAGGCTAGACAGAGAGAGAGATAGGCCAGACAGCGAGAGATAGGCCAGACAGCGAGAGAGATAGGCCAGACAGAGAGAGAGATAGGCCAGACAGAGAGAGAGAGAGAGATAGACCAGACAGAGAGAGAGATAGACCAGACAGAGAGAGAGATAGGCCAGACAGAGAGAGAGATAGGCCAGACAGAGAGAGAGATAGGCCAGACAGAGAGAGAGATAGGCCAGACAGAGAGAGAGAGAGATAGGCCAGACAGAGAGAGAGAGAGATAGGCCAGACAGAGAGAGAGAGATAGGCCAGAAAGAGAGAGAGAGAGAGATAGGCCAGAAAGAGAGAGAGAGAGAGAGATAGGCCAGAAAGAGAGAGAGAGAGAGATAGGCCAGAAAGAGAGAGAGAGAGAGATAGGCCAGAAAGAGAGAGAGAGAGAGAGAGATAGGCCAGAAAGAGAGAGAGAGAGATAGGCCAGAAAGAGAGAGAGAGAGATAGGCCAGACAGAGAGAGAGAGAGATAGGCCAGACAGAGAGAGAGAGAGATAGGCCAGACAGAGAGAGAGAGAGATAGGCCAGACAGAGAGAGAGAGAGATAGGCCAGAAAGAGAGAGAGAGAGAGATAGGCCAGAAAGAGAGAGAGAGAGAGATAGGCCAGAAAGAGAGAGAGAGAGAGAGATAGGCCAGAAAGAGAGAGAGAGAGAGATAGGCCAGAAAGAGAGAGAGAGAGAGATAGGCCAGAAAGAGAGAGAGAGAGAGAGAGATAGGCCAGAAAGAGAGAGAGAGAGAGATAGGCCAGAAAGAGAGAGAGAGAGATAGGCCAGAAAGAGAGAGAGAGAGATAGGCCAGAAAGAGAGAGAGAGAGATAGGCCAGAAAGAGAGAGAGAGAGAGATAGGCCAGAAAGAGAGAGAGAGAGAGATAGGCCAGACAGAGAGAGAGAGAGAGATAGGCCAGACAGAGAGAGAGAGAGAGAGATAGGCCAGACAGAGAGAGAGAGAGAGATAGGCCAGACAGAGAGAGAGAGAGAGATAGGCCAGACAGAGAGAGAGAGAGAGATAGGCCAGACAGAGAGAGAGAGAGAGATAGGCCAGACAGAGAGAGAGAGAGAGATAGGCCAGACAGAGAGAGAGAGAGAGATAGGCCAGACAGAGAGAGAGAGAGAGATAGGCCAGACAGAGAGAGAGAGAGAGATAGGCCAGACAGAGAGAGAGAGAGAGATAGGCCAGACAGAGAGAGAGAGAGAGATAGGCCAGACAGAGAGAGAGAGAGAGATAGGCCAGACAGAGAGAGAGAGAGAGAGATAGGCCAGACAGAGAGAGAGAGAGAGATAGGCCAGACAGAGAGAGAGAGAGATAGGCCAGACAGAGAGAGAGAGAGAGATAGGCCAGACAGAGAGAGAGAGAGAGATAGGCCAGACAGAGAGAGAGAGAGAGATAGGCCAGACAGAGAGAGAGAGAGAGATAGGCCAGAGAGAGAGAGAGAGATAGGCCAGACAGAGAGAGAGAGAGAGAGATAGGCCAGACAGAGAGAGAGAGAGAGAGATAGGCCAGACAGAGAGAGAGAGAGAGATAGGCCAGACAGAGAGAGAGAGAGATAGGCCAGACAGAGAGAGAGAGAGAGAGATAGGCCAGACAGAGAGAGATAGGCTAGACAGAGAGAGAGATAGGCCAGACAGCGAGAGATAGGCCAGACAGCGAGAGAGATAGGCCAGACAGACAGAGAGAGAGATAGGCCAGACAGACAGAGAGAGAGATAGGCCAGACAGACAGAGAGAGAGATAGGCCAGACAGAGAGAGAGAGAGATAGACCAGACAGAGAGAGAGATAGACCAGACAGAGAGAGAGATAGACCAGACAGAGAGAGAGATAGGCCAGACAGAGAGAGAGAGAGAGATAGGCCAGACAGAGAGAGAGAGAGAGATAGGCCAGACAGAGAGAGAGAGAGATAGGCCAGACAGAGAGAGAGAGATAGGCCAGAAAGAGAGAGAGAGAGAGATAGGCCAGACAGAGAGAGAGAGAGAGATAGGCCAGACAGAGAGAGAGAGAGAGATAGGCCAGACAGAGAGAGAGAGAGAGATAGGCCAGACAGAGAGAGAGAGAGAGATAGGCCAGACAGAGAGAGAGAGAGAGATAGGCCAGACAGAGAGAGAGAGATAGGCCAGACAGAGAGAGAGAGATAGGCCAGACAGAGAGAGAGAGATAGGCCAGACAGAGAGAGAGAGATAGGCCAGACAGAGAGAGAGAGAGAGATAGGCCAGACAGAGAGAGAGAGAGAGATAGGCCAGACAGAGAGAGAGAGAGAGATAGGCCAGACAGAGAGAGAGAGAGAGATAGGCCAGACAGAGAGAGAGAGAGAGATAGGCCAGACAGAGAGAGAGAGAGAGATAGGCCAGACAGAGAGAGAGAGAGAGATAGGCCAGACAGAGAGAGAGAGAGAGATAGGCCAGACAGAGAGAGAGAGAGAGATAGGCCAGACAGAGAGAGAGAGAGAGATAGGCCAGACAGAGAGAGAGAGAGAGATAGGCCAGACAGAGAGAGAGAGAGAGATAGGCCAGACAGAGAGAGAGAGAGAGATAGGCCAGACAGAGAGAGAGAGAGAGATAGGCCAGACAGAGAGAGAGAGAGAGATAGGCCAGACAGAGAGAGAGAGAGAGATAGGCCAGACAGAGAGAGAGAGAGAGATAGGCCAGACAGAGAGAGAGAGAGAGATAGGCCAGACAGAGAGAGAGAGAGAGATAGGCCAGACAGAGAGAGAGAGATAGGCCAGACAGAGAGAGAGAGAGAGATAGGCCAGACAGAGAGAGAGAGAGAGATAGGCCAGACAGAGAGAGAGAGAGAGATAGGCCAGACAGAGAGAGAGAGAGAGATAGGCCAGACAGAGAGAGAGAGAGAGATAGGCCAGACAGAGAGAGAGAGAGAGAGATAGGCCAGACAGAGAGAGAGAGAGAGAGATAGGCCAGACAGAGAGAGAGAGAGAGATAGGCCAGACAGAGAGAGAGAGAGAGATAGGCCAGACAGAGAGAGAGAGAGAGATAGGCCAGACAGAGAGAGAGAGAGAGATAGGCCAGACAGAGAGAGAGAGAGAGATAGGCCAGACAGAGAGAGAGAGATAGGCCAGACAGAGAGAGAGAGATAGGGAGAGAGATAGTAGGCCAGGCACAAGAGAGAGGAGAGCGAGTGAGAGAGAGATAGGCCAGACAGACAGAGGCAGACCAGAGGGAGAAACAGTGAGACAGGCCAGAGAGCAAGAGAGACGGACAGGCCAGGGAGATCTGAGACAGGCCAGAGTGATTGACCACATAGTTATTTTTAATGAAATAAAGATGCGTTTGGTGGCCGTAAAATAAAATGCCATAATTTTTTATTGTACAGTATGGATGTAAAATGTTGAATGTAAATATTTGTATTCAAGTACAAAACTTGCTGAATCTTCTGTTAAAATATTGTCAACAAAGGCCGGAAGTCAGGTCATAATGACGGCCACAAAACCGGCTGGCGCTTCGCAACCTGTCTCCGTGCTTTGTGTCCTAATGTAGAGGTTAAACATTTTAATAATTCAAAAAGAAGAGAGAAAACCATTTTAATGTGCACTCATAAACTGCAGCATGTGGAGCAACCCGGCAGCATTCAATACAAAGTGCTCACCCAGAAGAAAGTACCCGTTTGTATATATGATCCTGAATGTAAAATAATTAGATTCAACTCTCATTGGTCAGTCTCCATATGGTATAACCGAATAGGAGGACAATCCGCACTGCTAGTGATAAGTAGAAAGAGCTAATGAACCTAACCATAAACTAATAGTATAAAGTGAATTAAATCCTTGCAGCATTGAGTGCTGCCAACCCAATGACTGCTAATTTAAATGCCCACCAAAAACAGGTAGAAATCTACAAGTATTAGTTAGGAGGTACTAAAAAGAGGACAATCAGATATTGTGATAATGGCGGATAAGGCATATTAAAAAAATAAAGTAAAAGAAAAACCCAATGGAGCTCAAAACTCGTTTTACATCGAGCTTTCGCAAAAGGCAGCAAAGTGCTGTCACCTCCTGTTGTTAAAAGGATAAGCCCCGCCTCTAGGGGTGTTACAGTCAGCTGATCAGTTGTGAAACTCCACCCATTGAGTGTCACCGTTACTCCAAAAGAGATAAGATCCGCCTTCTGGGGCTGTACATTCAACTGATTGATGGGGAAGCCCCACCAACTGAGAACGTCACAGTCACTCCAAAAGAGAGGGTAAGCATACAAATAACAAAAACGGGTATAGAACATGGTATATAACCCATAAATAGCATAGCACCCAAAGTAAGGCAAAGAGATGTAGAAATATATGTAGATGTGTACAAAACAATACTGCACTGATAAATGGCCTAAAACGAGCGTGATACTTGATATTAGTTAAACCCCTAGATAAATACACGTGTGGCAGAAAACTGGGGAAAAGATATACCACAGGCAAAGAATTGTATGATTGCCACACAATATTAAGAAAGCATAAAATAAATTGCATACCGCAATCAAACGTATAACTGGGAATAATCATATAAACTCACATCCATCGTCATATAAACAGAATTGCCAATGAGGCATGAAGGGGCTATACAATATCACTTATAGCCCCTAAGAGTAGATAACAACCGGGCATAATTAAATATATAAAAAGAAATGCTAATCTACATGATACTAAAATGGTACAAACTCAGGTGGACCTGTATAAGAAGATAATCCCTATTCCTCAACATATAGAATGTAACAAAATCTGGCATATAAACCACTTAAGAAAATAATCTCAGGCAACTAAATAGGATAATAAGAGAAGGCCCAAATGTCCATGTCATAAAGATGACTATTGTACTTGATCCTGCTCGGGTAAATTGTGTTGAGCAAATATATCCACTTAGTTTCTTTGTGTAATAATTCTTTTTCGGTATCTCTACCATGAATATTTGGTCCTAGAGTAAGTTGCCATTATGATGTTTCAGAAAATGGCTTGGAACTGCCGTCATTTGCTGTTGTTCATCCCTTGCCTCCATGTTCTGTTATTCTTTTCCTAAACTGTCATGTAGAGATTCCTACATAAAAAAGCCATTGCAAGGACATGCAATACAGTAAATAGGGTTTTATTTACCAAAGTTATTATAATCCTTAATATGGAGTTTAATACCAAACCGATCTACAATCATTTTTTTTTTTTTTTTGCGTGTGTGGACAAATGCTACAACCTAAAGAGAACCTTGGAAGAGGCTTTCTAATGCCACCTTCTTGGAAATTACTCTGCACAAACATATCCCTTACGTCCCCACCAAAAGTCAGACAGAGTCTTTTCAGGGATTAAATCGCCAAGAACTTGATTGGATTTAGCTATGCGCCAATGTCTGGCTACAATCTTTTTTACAGGGTATGATTTGAGATGAAAAGGTAGTCAAGTCCCGTAAATTCAGATTTTCTAGAGATATGCTTTGGGTTCAGTAAGTAGTTCACTCCTGTCTCTTAGCCACTTTTTGATAAGCCTTGCTAAGTATTTTAGGGCAGTAACCTCTTTAATTTAATTAACCTATATTATTAAAATGGTTCTATATGTTTTAACAAAAAAAAAAAAAACAGTCAAAGGTGCTCTATCAAAGAATGAACTAACCTTAATAGGTTAGTTTTATGGACATTATAACCCACTCTGAGAGCAACCTCTTTTAGCTCACTTGTGCCCTTCACAGGGATAAATATCCTGTAGTATATCAGTCTGGTGTCACTCAAAAGAGTGACCCAGCCCCGAAATACCAGGCAATTCTACCCTGAAGAGGAGAAACATTACGGCGTTCATTGGGCCTTGTCAGTGAGGTGCAGCTGAACTCCCTAAGGCACAGTGAGCAAGGGATTTACGTCTTGAGTCCCCTATACCTCTTAGGGAGATTAATCCCTAAAGGTAATTTGCATAAACAAAATGAGAGGTGCTCAATCAGAGAATGAACTAACCTTAATAGGTTAGTTCTATAACCCACTCTGAGAGCAACCTCTTTATGTTTTGCAACACTTTCCAGAGTATACCGACATTAATATGGTGCCAACAGTTATATTTATATTTACCAAGATAAATAGTTGTGTAAAAATAAATATATTTATATGCCTGGTCATCACGGGTTTACTTATGTCATTAAGTGATAGAGAGATGCTTAACTATATATAATGCAACATGCTCAGATAAAATGGTGCCAGATATACACTGGCAATATATGAATAAAGCCTACAATTGAAAAAATATATATGTATACCCACACCCACATGTGTTGGTAGCAAGCTTTGTGCTGGCTTCTAAAATTTGAGGCTAGATTTTGAGCATATATGTCAGTCCCTGCAATACAGTCTTGGTGTATAAAACTTGGTGTTTTTCTTCTTTCTTTCCCTTGTCTTTTCATTCTCTCCCTCCACTTACTTAATTCTTCATACATTCCTTCCTTGACACTCACACTACCTTCACTCTCCCTTCATTCCTCCTGCATTCTCTCTTCGACCTCACTCTCCTTTCATTCCACCTTCATTCTCTCTTCAATTCTTCCTCCGATTCTTGTGTTCCCTTCATTCTTAGAAACATAGCTTTGAAGACTGATAAGAACAAAAAAGGCCCATCTGGTTTCCCCATTTTGTCTACCTTAATGTTTGCCATAATTAAGCCTCCACATATCCTTATACTTATCTCCGACATGCTTAAATTGCTTAACTGAGTTTGACCTTATCACTTTCACATATTGACTATTCTTTCTGTAAAGTAATGTTTTTTTTAATATTACCCCTAAATCTTCCAACTTCTGTTTCTTCCCACAACTCTTGCACTCTGTTTATTCTACCAACATTTGTCTAGGGGTAGATAAACATGCATGACATCCAGTACGAACCCCGAACTTTCGTAGAGCCAAACAAAGATTTTTGTCTACAGATTTATGTAGAATAACCCCAAAACATCAGGAGCCAAATTTATATTTTTGAAGACCAGTTTAACTCTCTCCCAGCCATGTTTTTTATTTACTCCTGTAATATAATTTAACTTGATATTATACTACCCTACTTTTTGGTAGGTAGAACATTTTTCTTTCTCCTGTAATTAATTTAATATTGAAGCTTTCTACATAGAACACTGAAACAATACCTTAACTATCTTGATACTATGAGGGTGTTGAATCATATACTCTTTTTTGTTTTAGGAGCCAATAAGTTTTGACGATGTTGCAATCTACTTTTCCGAGGAGGAGTGGAACTATTTGACAGAAAGACAGAGGGAGCTTTACAAAGAAGTCATGCTTGACAATTACAATATGTTGGTATCATTAGGTAAGATGTTCTGCTATAACGTTATATTTGTCATCTCTCATAATTACATTTTTCCTTTAATATGTGTTTCTCCATGACTTATTGTAACCATTCATAATATCTTGTTTCACTTGTAGCCCCCCCCCCCCCCCCCAAAAAAATATTGAGGTTGCTAGGTTTTTATTCTTTGCATCTTTTTAGGTGAGCCTGCTGTAATATCTAAGATGGAGAGAGGTCATGAACCATGGATGAATGACTGTTGGTCCATTGATAATAAAACAAATGGTAAGTAGAAGAGGATATAACAACTGACCAACAATATGCATTTGTACATAGCTGAATGTCCTCATGTTTAAAAATCTTTTTTTATAAAAATGAATTTAAATTAATATTTTATCTTCATGTTTACTATGATACTATGGACAAAGTGTAAATTATTTTTAATTAGTGTGATTAGCAAAGCCTATAAAGCACCTTCAAGATTGAAAAATCACAAAGGCATTCGTGAAACAAAATATAAAGTTAATAAAAGGAAGAAACAATGGCTTGGCAAGTAATTCAAAAGAGAGCAGAGGGTTAATTAGTGATTAATTGTGTGGGTGTAGCAGCTGTGAAAAATGCAGGTGATAGTGCTGAACCCGCACTCTAAATTAAGGCAAATCAAACAAGAGTTGGTGTGGACAGGGTATGTGGGAGGGCATTCTATATGAGTTCAGAGCCAGAAGAGAAAGTAATGTGGGAGGCTGTAGGTCAAGTGGCAAAAGAAACCGAGATGAATGGAACTGGAGAACGTGTCGGTTTGTGCTCAGGGGAATGGTATGAGGCCCAGTGTCACTGGCTGAGTCCCTGCAGATGTCACTGTTCACTCCTGATGGTCAATGGAACTAGTAAAAAATATCTACAAACTAAAGTATGCTCTCTACATTTCTTGTAAGTTTCACTGAAGTCTAAACAGATTTTAGGTAATATTTTTTAATGCGAAAAATAACTATTGCAATGTTTAGAAGTGCTTTTTTAAATGCTTGCTAAAACAGTTTTGTTCCATGTCCCTTTATGTGTGACATCTGTTTATTTTTCTTGTGTAGATGCTGCTTCGGTGAATAATCCTCAACAGCACTCATCCAAATGTGATTCTCAGACATTAAAGCCAGTTGGAGATGGCATTTCTCAGTCTGTTCAAAGGAACAAAGGTCTCAGAGATGAGTGTCATCCTAAGTTATGTCAGAACAGTGGAGTGAAATTACTGAAGGAACCTTATGAGTGGAAAATGAGGACTCGCAAAGAGCTTATTATTCGGCTGCGCAAACTACAAGCTGACAAAAATCCATGCATTTATATTGAAAGATCCCCAAGCAATACTACAGTTTACAAAACTGCCATACCAAACCCACATTGTGGTAATGAGGAAAAGACAGCTGAAAAAGAAGGAACTGGTAACATGGAAATTGATACACAGAGAAAAGTGGGGCAAACACATGAGGATTGTGAAAGTGGTATGTTATGTGCCACACCGGAAGTACATTCAGCTGTCAGTGAGGAAATTGCAAAGGAATTAAATAGGGCAACAAATGTGTTAGCAAAGGGTAAAGAGAGTGATAGCACAACAAAGACAACTCGTCAATTGAAAGCATGCCGCAATCATAAAAAAGCTAACAAAAAGCAAGAATGTGAAAATAAAGCAAAACCTCTTGAGAAAGAAGGAAGAAGCAACATGAAAATGGATACACCGAGAAAAGTGGGGCAAACAAATGAGGATTGTGGAAGTGGTACATTATGTGTCAAACCCAAAGTATATTCAGCTGTGAGTGAGGAGGTTCCAATAGAATTAAACAGGGGAGTATGTGAGTCAGTAAAGGAAAAAGAGAGTGATAACACAACAAAGACAACTCGTCAATTGAAAACATGCCGCACTCATAAAAAAGCTAACAAAAAGGAAGACTGTGAAAATAAACCCAAACCTTTTGAGAAAGATGAGAGTAATAATGGTACGAAAAATGGCCATACACACCATGAAGATGACAAATCGATTTCAGAAGGGCAGTTTAAATGTTCTAAATGTGGAAATTGTCAAATAGAGAAGACAGCACAGATATCTAGTGAGTGTACAAACATTAGTAAAGGTGGTCATTTGAATCAAGAAAGTCCAAACCCAACAAATATTGGAATACATAAATGTAGGGAAAGTTTTATTCCCACAAAACACATGTGTTGCGAAACAAGTAAGGAACAGCTGTCGGGTGATTTAAATCTTGGTGAATGCCCTACGTACTCTACAGAGGGCAATGACCAAACACAGGAATTATCTAACCGCTCTGAAAATGAGAACATCACAGGTACTTTCATTCAAACACAAGACCGAAAAAAATATAGAAATAAGAAAGGCGATAATGATATGAAATGCACGAAAAAGACCAACTCTGCTGCCAAACAGGGTGGCCAATCTGATAAAACCATAATATCTGTCCAAAAGTGTATTAAGGATAATAACCTAAATAAGACTATTATGAAAAATGATCCATGTGTTCAAAGTGATGAAATCAAATCCGTGAATAAAAGCACTATGGTGAAAGGTAAAAAGAGACCTAATGTAGCTTGTCAGAATGATGATTCAACCAAACAGATTTGTCTCGATACCAAGAAACCACTTAAGGAGAACAGATTGAAACAAAGTACAGGAGAATGTACAGATGGCACGTCGCATATAAAGGAATGTGAATCGTCTGGAGTACATGCTAATGCTGAGCATTCTATGTGTACTTCACAGAAAAAAATAAAGTCACCTAAAAAACAGCAGCAAAAGTCAAAGCAACAAACTAATGAGTGTAACACACCTGCCAGAATAAAATGTATTGCCTCAGAAACGCCGGGACATCTTACCAAAACCAAGTGCAGCCCACAGAGAAGCCCTACATCAAATCCTGCAGACTCGGATGTCCTCAACACAAAAGGAAAATCTAAGGAAAATTCGCCTGTCAAGACTGCTCAAAATGCTAAATTAAGTTTGGACTCCAACAAAAGTAGTAAGAAAAGAATGTTAGATTGCGGTGATAAAAAAGGAAGTAAACTCATCTGTCAGCATGATGAAGATGTAAACAAAATCAATGACAACATACCTAAACAGCAGTTCATGTTTAAAAATGGCAATGAGAGGGGACCTGGCAAAAGTCAGTGCAAACAGGTGACTTCTAAGGTAGCAAACGTTAAAGAAAGAGGTACCTGGGAAGAGGAGAAGAATAGCCATGAAAGATGCAAGGGATTAGATGCTAAATTAGATAGGACTACTGAAGTGAAGTCAAGTATTCTGACAGAAGAGAATGCTGCAAAGAATCTCACAACAAAATGCCCAATGAAACATACACCTACAAGCAAACACAATGCAAAGCGGAAGGATGTAGATAATTTAGTTACCTGCACACAAGAAGCGCAGCCATTCACTAAAATTCAGAGCAAAGTGAAAACAAATGTAGTGGAAAAGCCAAGGATGCTTACTGAGCCACAAACGTCTTGGAACAACAACCAGAACACAGGGGATACAAATACTAAGGATAATGCAGAGAATGACACACTGAAAAGAATAAGTCCTAAAACAAGTACTGGTAGCAAGCGCGGGGAAAAAACTATTATTACGTATCCAGGAAAAAGACCATGCACGTGTTGTTTTAATGAGAAACTTTTAAACATAAAGGCAAATAAGTCTCATGAGAAGAAGTATGCAAACTGTAGTAATGAAACATGCAAGAATTCTTCTGGTGTTCAAAATCATGCTCAAGCTACCCAAATATCCTTGACTGCCTGTGAAGACAGTAAAGTTACAGAGGATAAAATAAAACATTTAGAAACGACAAAAGGTAGTGCTGGCAGTGTTAAATCTAACATTGAAAATACCGGGATAGCGTCTGGTACGATTCTCTGCACAAGCTGTGTTAATGATGAACAAAGCAAGTCAGATGGAAGTAAAATAAAATTATCTAACTCTGCTGAAAAATCTCAGTGTAACTGTGTAAAGACAAAACGTATGTTAAGTCCAAACAGGAAAGAAAATGCTTTTCTTAAGATAGAAGATGGAACAGCTACACTAAAGAAAGAGATCTGTGGGGCAAGTACAGTACATGCTGAGAAGAAAAAACGTAAAACAAAACACAAAAGAGACATGCCAAATAAAAAATATCAGACGTCACATTTGATGTCCCACGATTGTGATAAATGTACAAAGAGATTTAATATGAAGCTAAAAAAAAGTAAATCTCAAGATGAAATGATGCTCCTAGGTAATGAGCAAAGCAGACGTTCTTCAAATCATACTGGTCACAATACGTGTCCTACATGTGGAAAAGAAATGTATAAAATGAGCTGGAAAAAACGCAAAGCGGTCCCTTTGAAAGAGGCCCATGAGTGCACTAAATGTGGAAAAGAATTTTTACATCTCTCTGTTCTTCGATTACATCAGAAGAGTCACACAGAAAGCAAAGAGGCTAATCTCTCTCACATAGAGGATGCACCGTCTGACACAGATAGCGACTACTTTCACAAAGATGATCATCCACCTGACACAGATAGTCAGCACTCTCACAAAGAAGAGAATCCATCTGACACAGACATCAAACACTCTGGCATAGAGGAGAAACCCTATGCATGCTCTGAATGTAGTTGTAGATTTGTACAGCATTCTTTATTTCTTAGACATCAGAAAACCCACTTAACTCAGAAACCTTTCCAATGTATGGATTGTGGAGACTTGTTCACCGATAAAGGATTATTTGTTATACACCAGAGAACTCATAAAGAAGAGAAACCATTTCATTGCATTAATTGTGGGAAGTGTTTTGCTGATAGAACAACTCTTATTATACATCAGAGAATTCATACTGGAGAGAGACCCTTTAGTTGCAATGATTGTGGAAAAAGCTTCACTCAACATTCAACACTTGTTAACCATCAGAGAATTCACACAGGAGAAAAGCCATTTAAATGTGAGGACTGTGGGAAAAAATTCTGTGATAGGTCTGGATATATTAGTCATAGGAGAATACATACTGGAGAGAAGCCCTTTAAATGTGGTGAATGTGGCAAACAATTTCGTCAGAGTTCAAATCTACGTAGACATGAAAAAATTCACACAGGGCAGAAACCCCATGCTTGTGAGGAGTGTGGAAAAACCTTTAGTGAAGCTGGAAGGCTATTATCACACCAGAATATACATTTGAAGAAAAAAGGTAAAATTGCAGAATCCACTTAACTTCAATAGAAGATAAGCAAAATGGCAAATAGTATGCTCCAGCCCATGAATACTTAGTTGGAAATGTATTTGTATGAGCAGTTATGGTCTAAACTTACTGTGATATTGTCATCTGATTTTTGCCAAATTTAAATAAAATCTAATGCACATGACTTTTTATATGATTCTAATAACTTGATGGTAGTGTGGAAGTGTTTGCAGATATTATAATTTTTAATTACTGAACATCACTTGCTAGAACAAGGCAAATCCCCTTAGATCCCAGCAGTCTGGAGAAGGTACTTCCATTGAGAGTTATTGAAAGTGGTGCTCTCATTACTAGGTCTTGTAATAAATTAATTACTTTGATAATGGCAGTAATTAGCTACAAATATTTGAAGACTAGCGTAAATAGCAGTTATTTCACTTAATTTTTGGAACTACCATTAAATTGATTTGGATGTATTATGTATTTAGTGAACATACATGTTATGTCTTCATTGATCTCTTTTCATTTAGGATTATTATTTTGGTCTGCTTAAAGGATTTACAGGTTGTAATTATTATTATCCTTTATTTGCAATGAATACACACTCTGATGAATAAACCCTAGTGGTATTTTGGTGATGCTGTCCTTGTATGGCTGACATTTTTAGATAATATCTGACACCTGATAAGTGCTATTTTATCATTTAAAAAATGCTTGTCCATTACATGTAAAATATATGATAAGTAATTATTTGTTTGTAAGGTGATTGTTTTCCTTTAATTGTTTTATTTTTGTTTTTTTAATACAAAATAAGTATTACTTTTTTTTTCTTTTTTTTTTTTTAATTCAGACATCAGACAGTTTGTATAACTATTCATCCACAACTTTCTAATTCTTACATCAACACAATTCAGCTTTATTAATGTATTTTTCCATCTGAGTTCCTTCGTATTTGAAATTCTTTTAGGATGATCTTTGTCTGGAACATGCAATTTTACAAACTCTGCATGTAGTATGTATCCATGACTTATTGTGTAAACAACATTATTGTAAGTTTTGTAAATAAATACATTTTGATCCCAGAACAAAACGTTTAGTGCTTTCAGTATAATAAAATAAAATTGAAATACTATAGAAATGTAAACAATGGAAGTTAATGTCACAAATTAACAATTGGCTCCCATCATGGTTTTCATCAGGATTTTTTTAAGCCTTGAAACATATTTTTAATAACTATTATATATACATATATAGGTTTGTTCCCTTTAAAACACTTTTTTAAAATCTCCCATACCATTGCTTTTGTGGATATAATATATGAGTGCTGCTTGGATCTTCAATTTCAGTTGACAATTAAATTAACAAGACCATGATAATAATGCAACCTTTTTTTATGAGAAATTGCTAATTTGCTTATGATCTGTGAGACCCACCCACAAAAAGAGAATGAAATATAATGAGATATCATTATATTTAATCATTAATAAGTAACTGAGGCGTTGTTTTTGGTGCAGCTAATTGCACATAAAAGAAAGTAGGTACGTCCAGACCTAGGAAACTTCACAGAAAACAGGGAAAATGATTATCATTAATTACATGCAATAATTTCTTGATAATATCATTTTTTTTTCTCAAAACAGTTTTATTAAGAGTAACAAATTAAAGCATACAGATACACATTGGCACAGGGGAGTTGCATAGGTCTGTTTTTTTTAATGCAAATCTTGTCTATTAACATTGAAAATTAAGCTGGTAAGTAGTAAGAACCATTATGAAAAAATCATTCATTTCTGTAAAAGCAGAGATTCTAATTCTCCCTCTGTACATTTAAATATCTCTATAACTCTCTAACTCCAACTTTTCTTCTTTTCTCTGATCAGTGTTACACCTATTACAAAAATCTCTATAAAAATCATCACAATGTTTCCCCAAGAGGAAGTTCAGGTTAGGTGTTCAGATGCTTTGGTTTTAGCGTTAAGGCTACATTCGTCTGACATTTCAATACAACAATATATGTTATAAATAAAGAACAAACAAACAGAAAAATAAAATAAAAAAGTAATAAAATGTTAGCACTTTTCTCAGAAAACGTGCATCTCCTGGATGATTATCCTAAGTATGTGAAAAGTTCTTTACCTCTCAAGAAGAGGAATCAGCATTCCTCCTAGTCTCCAGTCTTTCCCCCGGTACCCTGAGCCACTCCCTGTCTTGAGTAGTGATGTTTTATAAACTGTCTCTCTGGTGGCTTTCTTGGTAAGCTGGTCCAAGGGTTCCAGATTTGTGTAAAGGTTTCAATTGAGTTTTTAAGGGTGTGTGTGATGCGTTCATAAAGTAAAATGTGATTCAAAGTCGAGTTACTGCATGGAAATACAAAGTTTTAGATTTCCATTCTTTTGCAATGTGTTTTTTTTGTTGCCAACATTATGAATTGTATTAATTTATTTTGTCTGGGAGATAGCTTTTCTAAAGAGATTTCCAAGAGGCAAGTAGATGTACCTGAAAAAGGTTTGAGGCAAGCTGAAATCCTTTTTGCCATATTAGCCGCACTATTGGGCAATTCCACCAAGTCTCTGATTTGATTACAGGAAATAATATTTTCATCTTGAAACCACTTACCAAGCCTATTTAAATTCTTTGAAAGCCGCCAGTTTTTAGAGTTAATTGATAGTTCCAAAGAAAAGTTGGGGTTAGGGGGGTTAAGGGAGAAAGAGATAGTACTAAGTTATATCGGGTTTGTGCCAATTTACAACAGTATAGTTGTAATTATTGGATTTATGGGCTTTATGGGCTTTTGAAGAAAAGAATTTGGGTTATTCAACCAGACTATTTGGTCCCATGAATAGGGGCGCATTGCGTATTTCTCTATAAAGACCCAAGCTGGCTGGTGTGAGACTGAACGTGCTGTAGGAATGAAGGCCAGCTGTGCTGCTATGAAGTAGAGAAG
Source organism: Discoglossus pictus (assembly GCA_027410445.1). Classification (NCBI taxonomy): domain Eukaryota; kingdom Metazoa; phylum Chordata; class Amphibia; order Anura; family Alytidae; genus Discoglossus; species Discoglossus pictus. The sequence continues at coordinate 51,805,172 of CM050176.1, forward strand.
CAAATTGGGACCGGAAAGACCTCCCCAGCTTTTGTGTCTCATCATGATCTGTCTTACTATTCTGTGAGGTTTGTATGACCAGATAAACTGGAAGATATGTTTTTGTAAATTCAGCAGGTCTTTTTTTGGAATAGAGATTGGAAGGGTACGGAAAAAATATAGTATTCTAGAGAGTAGGTTAATTTTAATTGCGTTAATCTTCATGACCAGGAGATTTTAAATTTGGGCCACGAGTGGAGATCAGATTTTAGTTGTGATAGTAGAGGAAGATAATTAGCTTTTATACAGATTTTGGGTGAGGTTGATTCCTAAATATCTGATATGGGATTTAGGCCAAGTGAAATTGTATTTCAGCTTCAGTTTTATCCGAATTGAGTCTAAGACCCAATAAAGTGTCATACGACTCTAAGAGAGATAAAAGGGCAAGAATTGATTCTTTTGAATCTGTGAGAATGCATAGCAAATCATTGGCAAATAAGTTACATTTAAATTGATGGAGACCTATTTGAATCCCTTTGATTTACGTTGTAGTCCTAATTCTTTGTGCAAGAGGCTCAATAACTGGAACAAATAGAAGAGGGGAAAATGGGCAGCCTTGCCGAGTTCCTCTGTGAATATCAATATATGGTTTATCTTGGCCTGGTCATTTTTAAGTAAGCTGTGGGTTGGCTGTAATTAGTCTTGATCAAGTCTTCAAAAGGCCCTTTAATGCCAGATGTCTCCAAAACTTCATATAGGTACTGCCATTCTACTGTATCAAAGGCCTTTTCAATGTCTAGAGCCAACATACACATGGGAGAGTTCTTTTCTTTAGAGATATGTATCAGGTTTAAGACTTTCCTGATATTATCTCATCTTTGTGAATAAGACATGTTTAGAAATGGGAGACTACTGGCCATTATTTTCGCTAGGAATTTAATGTCATTGTTTAGGAGCGAAATGGGACAATAATTTTTTGCTTCTAAGAGATCTCTCTTTTCTTTTGGTTAAAAGACCAAATCAGCATGATTAAATTCTGGGGGGATCTGTTCACCTTTCAGAATTTGATTATATAAAGTAACCAGGTGTGGGATGAGAAGGGACACATTTTTTATAATAAAGTGATGAGAACCCATCTGGGCCAATTGCTTTGCCTGTTTTTGTCTTAGTTATAACAACCTGGACTTCTTCCAGAGAGATAATAGCATTTAATTGAGAGAGATTGTTGCCTTTAAGGTTGGGCGATCGGAAAGCCTTTAAGTTCTATATCTCTATCTGACTACCTACTTTTTGGGATGAATATGTTTTGCGGAAGATGTCCAGGAATATTTCCTGAATTTTTGAGGGACTATTAGTTATTTCGCCCAAAGGGGTCTTAATTTGATATACTTCAATTGGGCAAATTATTTTTTTAATTTTTTGGCGAGCATGGAGTCCGGCTTATTAACCTTGGTAAAAAAAACTATGTCCCGTCCACTTGAGGGCTTTTTCTGTTCTGTCAGAGAGAATTAGGTCTAAGTCCAGTCTTATTTTTTCAATTTGCTGGCGAAGTTCCTTGGTAGGATTTTGCTGGTTTAATTTTTCTAGGTTAGTTAATTTTAAATTTAATGCTTCCTCCTTCTGTCTCAGTTGTTTTTTATATTTGGAGGTGAGCCAGATGCAGGTGCCTCTAATGTACGCTTTATGAGCTACCCATACCCATTCTGGGATAGAGTCTTGATTTGAGTCTAGGGTGAAGTAAGTTTCAATTTCTTTAGCAATTTGGTCACGTATCTGTGGATTTGTTAGTAGCATTTCATATAGTTTCCAATTTGATACAGATTTAGAATGTTGGCCTAAGTGAATTGATAAACATAAGTAGGAATAATCTGACCGGGCACATGGGTGAATCTTTATGTATTCTTGTTGGTCTATTAAAGGGGCCTTAGTCCGAAAGGTGTAAATTCTTTAGTAGGTTTTTATGTGACTGAGAGTAATATGTATATTCTCTGTCTGAGAGGTGTAATTTGTTGAGACTTAAACTGGGAGTGGATCTGTTTTAAGTTTCTTGGAAAATCTCTCTTTAGAATATTCTTTAGAACTGTCCACTTTAGGGTTAAGAGTTAATTTAAGGTCACCTCCTATTATGACTAACCCCAGGACTTAATTCCCAATGGTGTTCAGAAGATTATGAAGACCATTTAGGGGGTCAGTAGTGGAGGAATAAATGGATATAAGAGTAATTTTCTAGCTTTGGATCTTGCCTGTCAGTAGCACATAATTGTCTTTTGGGTCAATCTTTTTTATTTTCGATAATTAGGGGAAAATCTTTATGGAGAAGGATAGCAGCTCCAGCTTTTTTAGTCTTTTTAGTGGAAACATATATATGGGGATACTTTTTGTGTATATATTTTGGAACCTAGTTATGTGCAAAATGGGTTTCCTTTAGAAACAAAGCCACTGGGTGGTGTGGTAAACATGTAAGAAAGGCCTATCTTCTTTTAAGAGGGGAGCTAAATCTCTTAACATTATGGGATATAAACGTGTATTTAGAATTAGCCATTAGTCATGTGATGTGGAGGAGAGGGGGGCAGATATTAAGCTTACTTTTAAGAAGAATAGACAAGGAATCCAGGAGAGCAATCATTTTTAATTCATAGAATAGGTGAATGTAAATTCTCTGTTGAAAAACTTTTGGTGAAAAATCAATAATAGAAAAAAAAAGATTAAACTTGAAAATAAACACAGTAAACAATTTTCCACATTTAGATACAAATACAGATAGAGGAGTGAAATTTTCATCTCTCTGCCAAACCTATTATGAGGAGGGTATTAATAGTGGCGGGTGATGGTATTAAAGGACCGGTGAAGTACTGTCAATCTCCAACAAGCCCCAGACCCTCTTAACCCGCCTGGCGGTATGATTATTTCAGTATTTAGAATGTTAAAATGGTACATTGTTTTGTATGGAAATTTGTTGTTTCATATCGTAGGCTTGTAATTTTTAGGAATAACTCACTTAAATCTTTCCAAACAATAGTCTAGTAGACATCCCGAGTATGATAAAGTTTGAAACATGAAATCATAAATTATAAAATAATAATATAGTAATAAATTTAATTAATAATGCAATCAAACCAAAAACACTGACATTTGTTGAAACATGGATGCAATATTACTAGTCACTGTAATACTAGACACTGCATATTGGTCTAGTAAACATCCCGGGTTTGTAACATTTTGAAACATGGGACTGCACAAAGTCTGACGTCACAATCAGGACAATGGAACCTGGTTTCCTTTCTGATTTTGTTTCCACTGTCATCTCTCTTCAAGCAACAACCCAGTCCTTTAGGTGCTGACTTTTTATTGCTTGGTGGAATGTAGTCCATGAAGTGACGACCAGTCAGGTGTTCCGGGTTGACAACGCCAACAGTATGACATCCAGCTTTATTCACAACCATTGATGGCATTTGGTGGTTCCCAATATTTTCTGCAACTTTCCAAATGAAGTCAGAATGAATCGCAGACTTGTCACATTTTTTTTTTTTTTTTTTAAAGAATGTAGGCATTGGTCAAGAAGATGCCTGAAGATCTTCTTTAAGTACTTCTTTTGCTGGTTCCTCATTTCTGGGTAGAATGCCATTGCTTGGTCGGCTCTGTCAACACCTCCCATTGTCTATCACTACTTGTGGCTTCATAACTTCTTTCCCAGCTTTCGTGCGTACCATAACAATGGAGGTAATATGAACTGTACTCATTAGGCATACACCTTTCTTGTCACACCATCATTTTGCCTTTTTGCCAGGCAACCATTTCTCCAGTCTTCAGCTTCTTATTGCCAAACATTGGCGACATGTCGCACCAATAAGCCCTAACAGTTCCATAGGCATCCGTTTTATTTTGCAGAAGAAACTCATAAAGTTCAGGTAAGTTTAGAAAAGTTGTTGGTTGTTACGCAATAGCCCTGATTTAGCATTGGCTCAATGAGTAAAAGAACGGAAGATGTTGCTATTCCATAGTTGCAGTATGTTGGATTGAATTTTGTTCCTTTTTCCAGTGTAAATGACTGAATTCCAAATGTAGCCAGTTGACGATTCGCATAGCGTGAAGAAATGTATGCCAAATCGTGCTCCCCTTGATGTAATGTATTACAGGGAAAAATTCTGAAAATAAATGGACAACATTCAATTCCCTACTAAATATACATACACATCGGCATGTACCATGTGGAAATAAAATGACTAGGAGTAAATCACATTCCATGTGGCTTAACAATGATTTAAAGATTATGATCATGAAAAAAACATGCATTTAAATTATACAAGAAGGAGGGAACAGAGGCAGCTTTATGTGACTATAAGGAAATCAACAAGGCTTGCAAAAGGGCTATTAGACTGGCTAAAATAGGAAATGAGAAGTCAAATGCAAGGGAGAGTAAGAATAACCCTAAAATATTTTTTAAATGTATTAATGTGAAGAAGGCCAGGAAAAAAGCTATAGGAACATTACAATGTGACACAGGCCATCTGATAATTAGTAAGCAGGAAAAGGAGGATGAGCTAAATAGATTATTTTCTTTGGTATATACAAGGGAGGTACCAGACACTGCAACATAATGGGGCTACACTACCTTCGCCAAATAATTGGTTAACGCAGGAAGAAATCTAAATGAGGTTTGAGAAAATAAATGTTAATAAAGCCACAGGTCCTGATGGAATACATCCAAAGGTACTGAGGAAACTGAGTTCTGTAATAGCCAAACCATAATATCTAATTTTTCAAGACTCACCAGATGGTGATACCTATATTTAAGAAGGGAGCAAGAGAAAATCCAGGGAACTATAGACCTGTAAGCCTCACATCTGTAGTTGGGAAGCTTTTAGAATGGTTAATAAGGGACAATATACAAGAATATATCTATTTGAACAAGATCATAAGTAGGAGTCAACACAGATTTATGAAAGATAGGTCATGTCAGACCAATCTGATTAGTTTCTATGAGGAGGTTAGTAGGAACCTGGATCAGGGCAACTCAGTGGATGTAGTCTTTTTGGAGGGCTTTTGATACAGTGCCAAATGGGAGACTATTGAGCAAACTAAGAATTGCAGTAAATATCTGCTCATGGATCGAGAGCTGGCTAACAGACAGGAAGCAAAGGGTTGTAAATGGAACATACTTCGATTGGACTAATGTGCTAAGTGGGATTCTTCAAGGTTCAGTGTTAGGTCCTCTCCTTTTTAATGTAGAAGTATGACTCGAAAGTAGTGTCTACATTTTTGCTAATTACACAAAGTTGTGCAAGGTAATTAAATCAGATAATGATGTACTTTCCCTACAAAGGGATTTTTATAAATTAAACAAATGGACGGCTAAATGGCAGATGAGATTTAATAGAAACAAATGTAAGGTTATGTTTTTGGGAAGGAAAAATAGCCATGCAAATTATAATCTTAATGGAGCAAATCTAGGGGTATCTGATATTGAAAGGGATTTGGGAGTATTTGTGGACAACCATCTAGGTAACAGTGCTCAATGCCAAGCAGCAGCTGCAAAGGCAAATAAAATATTAGCATGTATTAAAAAGGGTATAGAAGCAAGGGAAGCAAATATAATTCTGCCACTATACAAATTACTAGTATGCCCTCATTTGGAATATGGAGGACAATTTTGGGCACCACTTCATAAAAACAGCTGGGAAAAGTACAGAGAAGGGCAACAAAACTAATAAGGGGAATGGAGGGGCTAAGTTATGAAGACTAACCAAAAAACTTATTTTCCCTAGAAAAAAGTTGTCTACCAGGGGATATGATTACCTTATTTAAATGCATCCAGGGTCAATATAAGGCTTTGTCAAGTGAGCTTTTTGTGGCAAGAGATTTTCAACTGACAAATGGACGTCTCTTGAGGTTAGAGGAAAAAAGATTTCACCTTAAAGAAAGAAAATAATTCTTCACAGTTAGGGTTGTTAAACTGGAATTCTCTACCAAAGAAGGTGGTGACAGTGAATTCAATAGATAACTTTAAAAAGGGGTTAGATATATTTTTGAATAAAGAGGGCATTCAAGGTTATCCTAGATAACTAGCAAAGGAATATTGATCCAGGGAGAAATTTGATCGCCTGTTCCCTAGGTCAGGAAGGAATTTAGCTTTTTCTTTCCCCCTTATGAGACAATTGGCAAAGTTTCAATGTTTTTTTTTTTCTGTTTACCTTCCTCTGGATCAATTAACAATTATTAACAAATAGTCCACATATTAAAACTTGTTTTCTGTCATTTGCGAGAATAAGTCAGTCATCTCTTTCCACACCTTCTGCACTAATGGACACGTCCACCATATATGTAGAAAGTCTCCCTTAGACTTGCATCTAAAGCAGTCCTCGCTAAGTTTATTATTAAGTCTGGACATTAGATAGGGGATATAATAGGTCCTGTGCAAAACTTTTACTGAGGTCTCAAGTAGGCTATATGTGTAAGATCCTTTTGTTAAGTTAGTGCAAATTTCTCTCCAAGTTTCTCCATCTAGCTCCCTGCCCAGGTCTTTCTCCCATTGGAGCATATATTTTGGCTTCTGTTTGTTTAGAGAGTCATTCAGGAAAGAATATAGAGATCCAAGGAGGCCTTTGATAGAGGGCAATTTTGCACATATAGTCGACCACCAGAAATATTTAGGGGTCCCATGTACCCGGGCTAGTGAGGATATCCAATGTCTAATTTTTCTATAATTTCAGAGTTCCCTCTCCGGTATGTGATATTTGGTGATAAGAAAGGTGTGGGATAGCAGAGCCTCGTCTGAGAACCAAGTTTCTGCTCTTTCCAGTGGGCTGCTTAGCCAGCATTGTCTAGAGGTGAGGCTAAACACCGTCCCGAATTCTGGGAAAGATTTTATGGACAACAATGGCGATAGGAGGGAAGCCAAGTCACCAATCGACTTAAGCCGAGCCCAACCCGCTAGAATTTAAGATATTATGGGGTTACAGTTTCGCTGCCTGACGCCTGAGGAGGGCACATCCCAGACTATAAGATCCAACGAGTGAGCTTGCATTTGCCAATTTTCCACGAAGGCCCAAAGCGGTTGTAGCTTACCCGCATGAGCCAGTTGGATAAACGCAAGCTGCGCCGCTCTCAGGTAAAGTCTCAAGTTCGGGCAGAAGAGTCCCCCCTGAGACCTCCGCCGGTACATAGTCCTTCTTGCTATTCGCGACGACCTACCACGCAATATAAAATTGAAAATAGTAGCCTGAAGTTTATCTAGTTCCTTCATGTCTAGCGGAACTGGAAGAATTTTAAATAAATATAAAATTCTTGGCAAAACCGTAATTTTTACCGAATTTATCTGCCCTGTCAATGAGATATGATATTTCGCCCATCGTCGCATTTCTTCCGTTAATTGTTTAAATAGGGGTGGGAAGTTGGCCTTATATATGTACGACAGCTTCCTGGTGATTCTAACCCCCAAGTATTTAATAGAGTTTTTGGGCCATTGAAATCTATACTCCGCTTTCAAAGCCCCCAGGACTTCATGTGGTATGCCAACTCATATGGCCTCAGTCTTTTCAACATTAATTTGTAGGCCCGACAGGTCGCCAAATACGCCTAGAGTTGACAACAAAGCAAGAATCGACGTTGATGGTCCTGTCAGCGTACAAAGAAGGTCATCCGCAAAGAGCGAACATTTCAAGTGGTGAAGATCCACCCGCATTCCCTGTATCTCAGTGTAACATCTAATCTTTTGAGCCAAAGGCTCAATGGCTAGCGCTAGTAGTGGAGAAAGTGGGCATCCCTGCCTGGTCCCACTCTGGATGTCTATAGAGATGTTCTCCGAACCCAGGAGTTTCAGGCCAGCCTGCGGGTTTTTGTACAATGTTCTAATGAGTTGTATGAATCTCCCTTCAAAGCCGAATTTGGCCAGTACTTCATACAGATAAGACCACTCCAATGTGTCGAAGGCTCTGGGAGGCCAGATGGATGACATTCATAGTTCTCCTGATGTTATCTGCTGTCTGCCGATGTTGAACGAAACCTGTTTGATCCTTGTGGATCAGATCCGGAAGGAACCCCGAAATCCTACCTGCAATAATTTTGGCTAGCAGTTTAAGATCCCCATTTATAAGGGATATAGGCCCGATAATTCTTCTGGTCTAGTGGGTCCCTGCCTTCTTTGGGAAAAACAATTAAGTCCGCCCTGTTTAGCTCCGGGGGCATCAGTTCCCTGTTTAGGATGGAGTTAAAGAGTTAGCAGAGATATGGTGCTAGAATAGGCTGGGGGCCTTCCCTGGTTTCAAGTTGTTGATGGCTTTTAATATCTCCTCTACTGTTATATCTGAATTAAGTGTAGCCGTGTTCTGATCTGAGACTATGGGAAAGTCACAGGAATCTAGGTAAGACCTGAGAAGATTAGCGTTCGGTTGCAGTTTCGTGGAATATATTGAGCCATAGAAATCCGCAAACGTACGCTTGATGATGTCTTGGCTAACCGATATCTGCCCCTTTGCAGTTCAAATCCGCAATATCTTAGACTCAGCTATCTTAGATTGCAGTTTCCTAGCTAATAAGGAGTCTGGCTTGTTGGCTTTGGAGTAGAATAGATGCTTGGTTCGTTTAAGGGCTTTCTCCGTTTTGTGGGAGAGTACTGCGTCTAACTCTAGCCGATACTGTTCTATCATTTGGCGAAGTCTGGACGAGGGGCATGATTGGTTCCTTGACTATAAGTCCTGTAGCTTAGTGGTTAATTCCTGCTCTTTGAGTTTACATTTCATTTTAAAAGCAGAAGCCATTTTAATGCAGGAGCCCAGTATAAAGGCCTGATGTGCCATCCATACCCATCCTGTGTTTGAGTTTCCCGTCCCATTGCACTCAAAATATAAACGGTGATCCTTTTCAATTTGTTCTGATAGCTCTGGATGAGCGAGTAGGAGCCTATATAGTTTCCAGGCATACGGTGTGGATATATTCAACCCTAGGTCAATGTCTATGCTTACCGCCGCATGATCCGACCAGGGGCATACCCGTATTCCCGCCCTCTTTGATCTACCAAACAGTGACAAAGCTATCAAGAAGGTATCGATCCGCGAATAAGACCCGTGGGTGTGGGAATAGTAAGTATAGTCCCTGCTGTGTGGGTGGTGCCCCCTCCAGGCGTCCACCAGGCCCAAACCGTCTAGAGCCTTCTTAATTTGTCTTAGTTTGTTCGAGAACCGGTCTGTGGCCTGCGTACCCAAGTGGTCTAGGACTTGATCAAAGGTCAGGTTGAAATCCCCTCCCACCGCCATCGTATTGCCTGAGTGAGGCTCCAAAAGCCCCAGGATGTGCAGCAATGATTTATGTGGTGCATTTGTGGGAGCATAAATGAGGGAGATAAAGGATATATTAGTCTCCAGGACCGTTCCATGGAGTATTACATAGTGTCCATCCTTATCCACTACTTTAGACTGGAAGGGGAAGTTGCGGTGAATCAGTATCAAGGCCCCCGCTTTTTTGGTAATTTGGGTAGAAGAGTAACAGGTGGGATAATCTCTGCTAAGATAATTTGGTATATGTTTACGAGCAAAATGTGTTTCCTGCATGAATATTATCGATGGCTTAAAATCTTTGTAGTACATGAAGGCCTTCCTTCTTTTGAACTGGGAATTAAAGCCCTTCACATTGTGAGTCACAAAGGTAAAGTTAGTGTCAGCTGGTCTAGCCATGACGAATGTATAGTGTGGGGATGTGTTGTCCAGTCATCTTACCTTGTCTTGTAAAGGACCCAACAATGAGAGAGCAGCCGGGAGGGAGCCGGGACCACACCTGAAAGCCAAGCACGGCCCACATTGGCGCAGGAATGGAGAGAGCACACCAGGGGGAAAAGAGCGAGGAAAAAAAGAACACAGATTAAGTAAGTAATAACAACTTTGTAACTATTTGCAGTTAGCAAAATTAAACATTCATAGAGATACATTGAGTCATTCAAACACATCTTTCTACACCAGACGTCAATCCTGGCACCTTGGGGAAGGTTGAATGGACCTGCCACTCTACCAAAGGACCCCAATAGGAAGGGGTGAATAAGTTCCAGGGGAGGAACAGGGATAGAAGAAAAAAACAAAAAAAAACAACTCAGTATATGAGGGAGGAGTATTTCCAGATCTAGAGATCTTTGTGTAGCGAAGGCAGTATAGCCAGCAGCTAATTCATCTCTTGGGGGAATAGAGCCTTAGTGCCTAAAAGTAGGTAAAAAAACTTAACATTCATTCTCAAAAAAATTGATAGAAAACGGTCCATATTTCCAAAATGAGCAACGTTCAATACAGCCGCTCTCTTGTCTTTTTTTTTTTTACTTTCCTTTGGTAACAGGCCACTTGCTTCTGGGCCCTCTGCGACCGCCTCTTTCCGTGCCTGGGAGGGCTGGGTCTGGGGTTAGGGATGTGGGTCCTCCAGCTGTCTTCTCAGTTGTCTGGGCCTGAGCTTTATATAGGACAGTAGACCATCGCTGCTTGGGGTCATGACTTGGTCTTTCCCGCCGGGGGTTTGGTCCCCTGACCCCTTCTTCTTCCGGGACCATATGAAGAGCTTGGAGGATTGCCCAGCCATCTTCGAGTGTGCGGGCAGAGCATGACTTTCCCTTGTACTGGCATACCAGGGCAAAGGGGAAGCCCCACTGATACTGAATATTGTGTTGAGTCAGCACTCCCAGGGCCGGCTTCATGTCTCTGTGCTTGTCCAGCGTGATAATGGAGAGGTCCACGAAGAGAAGAAGTGGAGCATTATCAGGCCCCTTGATATCTGGGGAGTTTCGGGCTGCTGATAACACCAGGTCTTTTGTTTGTTGCCAAGGAAATCGGATGATAAAGTCTCTGGGCACATCCAAGTTTCTTGTCGCCCCTAGGGCTCTATGGGCCCTTTCAATTTCCAGCCGCAAGGCCGGTACTTCCGGCAGGATCATGGCCAGTGTCTCCAAGACATATTTCTTCAAATCCTGAACCGCTCTGGGAATACCTCTCACTCTTATGTTGTGGCGTCTCGAGCGGTTCTCAAGATCTTCGTACTTGTCTTCCAAGGCCGTTATGCGAGACGAGTTCTGATGGATTTCACGCCTATCCTGCTCTTGTGCCTCAACAATCTGATCCGTGGTCTCTTCAAGCAAGTGGGTCCTTTGGCCCAATTCATGGATATCTTTCTTGATTGCATCAACTGTTTTGGTCATGTATGCTTGCAATAGTCCCTTAATCTGGGCTAAGGAGCTTTTAGGTCCTCATCCCCTGATTCTCCCAACGGGTCTGATGCCACCTCCTTCGAAGCTCCCGGAGGCTTGCAGAAATCTGTAATTCTCTTTGTTAATAGGGCTCTCTTGTTCCTACCCATCTCTTGCCATCTTTTGACGTGTAGTGAACTGAGCATAGGATCCAAGTGGTTAGATGTTCCGATTCCCAGCAGGCGGTCAAAATCTTTTTAGTGAGTCAGCTGTTTAGTGATAGTACGGTCGGCAGATGTAGTTTCCAGTGCTGCTGTGCTAGTGATCCATTAGGGTACCCCTCTCAGAGTTCAGTACCAAGGGCGGATTGCTTTAGGCCTTGGCCTCAATGGACACATGCCCTTGATATATAAAGATGTTGAGGAAATGGCCACTCAGGTTCCCCCGTGGCAGCAGAGTATTGTCCCGTAACAAGAGTCACAAGACTAATGACCTTTTTTGGTGTATTGTGTATTACCACTGTATTCGAGTATTATGATGGTTGGAAGCAGGCCAGTTAAGATGCAAGCAGTACAAATGCAGTCCTCTGGGTGGCAGCAGTGCCCCTCTGGTATTCTCAGTGTTGAGGGGGTCTTCTAGAGCCGCCACATTAAATTGCTTATTATTCTTTTCTATAGTTCTGGAACATGCAGCTCTGTCAGGCTGGTCAGGCACCATTCAGGTTGTTGTTATTAAGTATGGACTTACATTTGTTTGCCTGAGGGCCCCCGGAGTGGTAGCAGAGGGAGCAGACTCCTGGTATTTCGTCTACTTTGCCCTCTTCCAAAATGGCGGCTTCCCTTTCTGTTGTCCGGTGCTGCAGCTATATGGAAGCCTCTAATGAATTGCAGAAACTAGCAGTCAGGCTTTCAGCTTGTATTTGGTTTGTCCAAGCCTATAGACAAACCTCCATTTAGGCCCCCTGAGGGAGAAATCTCACAGGTGCAGTAAGTGGAGCTCTGGCTGGGTCACTATGGGATGTGGGTAGGTCTAAGATGGCCGCCGCTCACTTGGTGGGAAGCTTCCCTGGAGTTATACAAGATCCCCTTTGATGTGCCCAGGACCTGCTCGTTGTGCAGAGATACGCCCTCAGCCCACTTAGCCAAGATGACCGCCATCACCACGAGGCTCTTCCGCCCAAGCCCCCTCTTCCCTGACGGCTCTCTCACCTTGCCCAGATGTCGAGTTCTCGGTCCTGCTCCTCTGAGTGTGCCCTGACGGAAGCTGCAGGAGGGGGAAGCCGGTATATGCTTTTTTGTTCCGTCAGGCCTAGGCGTGGGTTCTCTTCCGCGGGCCCTCCCCGGGTCCCACCTCTGGTAGCCCAAGCTGTGGTTCTTCCTCGGCCGGGTGCAGGCCTTGCGGCTATGCTCTGTCGGGCGGCTGTGCCCTTATTCCCCTTGCACGGGGGGGTTACCGGGAGTCGTTGCTGCGGGAGGCCCGATGGAGTAGGCCTCAAGCCTGCGCTGCCGAATTTCAGCTCCGGAGGGGGAATTAGGGAGTCCTTGCAATGCTCTCCATTTCTGAAGATGTCACAGATAGCCAGAAAAGGGGAACCCCCTGCTTTTTGGGCATTTATACCCCTTTTTTACTATTGAGGCCAGGGAGCTGCAGCTCAACACGTCTGCTCCTTTCAGCGTCCAGACACGCCCCCTGTCCAATGAGCTTTTAATGTGAGGTTGGAACTATGTCTTTGGCTGTGATTAGTTTTTTTGAGTGTTTGATCGCTGGAGTGTCCTGCCATTGTCTGATAGGTCTAGTTACCAGGGCAAGCTGCGGAGGAGCCATAACTTCCTCTGTAATGAAGTTCAAATGATGAAGAATTTGGTAACAATCCTCGAGAGTTTTGGACACATAGGAGGTTCCTTTGTAGTTAAACAACAATGCAAAGGGGAAGCCCCAGCGATAAGGAATACAATTCTTCTGTTGAATGGCTAAGGCTGGTCTTATCAATCTTCTCTTGTTCAACATTGTTGGAGATAAATCTGTGAAGAGTTGTAATGAGACATTATCAGAACCCTTGATTGAGGAAGATTTCCTTGAGGCAGATTGAATAGTGTCTCTAGCACTCTGCTTAAGAGGGCAAATGATAACATAGTTTGGTATTTCCAGGGATGCCGAAGTTCCCAGAGCTCTATGTGCTCTCTCTATTTCCCATTTAGCCTCTGGGACCCTTTGAATTTGGTTGTTTATAGTAGCTTTTATGTATGGCATGAGGTCTGTAATAGCTCTAGGGATGCCTCTAATTCTGATGTTATACCTTCGTCCTCTGTTATCTAAGTCTTCCAATTTTTCCCCTAATATTGAAATTTGTATAACATTTTGGGAGATGTCAGACCTATCCCTTTGCTGGGCTTAAGTAATGTCATCAGTTGTATATTCTAGTAAGTGGGTATGTTGTCCCAAGTCCTGAATCTCTTTTTTAAGGTCTTCTGATATCTAGCTGGGACTTTGAGTTCCTCAACTCTAGCCAAAGACCTCTCTGACACATCCATGTTTTGGCTCAGGGTGGGTTGCTCACTTTCCGAATCTGAGCCATCCGATTTGCCAGAAATTGAGTCGTGTGGGGGATTTTGAGTCACATTCACCAGTTTAAAGTGATCCTAAATGTTTTTGGAAGAACTCATTTTTTAATTTTACCCATGTTTAAGTGAGTAAACCAGACATATTTCCCAGATTATTGCTGCAAGGGAGGGAAGTCAAGTGTTTCATTATCTCTGTATTTCCTGGAGATATTTTGTTTCCTGGAGATATTTTTACATACCACTAGCTTGAGTCTTAGGGTCTGTAGGGCATAATTGTTATTTTTTATTTAGCTCATGATGACTCAGGTGTTACAAGGGTGTTTGCTGAGGCCGCATCAAGTTTCGCCTGGACCTACTCTTGTAATTTAGATAGTTCTTTTTAATAGGGCCCTTGCTGGCAGCATATGCAGTTATTTGGGCTGATGTTAATCACCATCAATGCATTATTATGTACTTCACTTTAATAGTGGTATTATCTTTAGGGTTTTTGAAAGCACTTGATTTTTTTTTTAATTCTCAATGTCCACCAGGTGGCAGTATTGGTTTAATTTCAAGCAGCCTTTATTCTTTGTGAGTTGAATGTCTTTGTAAACACTTTACTGATGGGCCTGGAAGGGCCTCGCCTAGATATGGCATAGCTTTGATGACCCCTTGTAAACAGAATCACTTGATTTTGTGCTGCAGAAATTAGGGACGGCTTTATATATTTCAGTTTAAGTAAATGTCTGTATGAGTCTGTTTGTTTAGGGGATTTGCTTAAGGACTTTCAGCCTTGAGGTAAATTTGTTTTCATGAGGCTGGGATGGGCCTTTGAGGATGTTGTTCTAAAGTAGGGGTCTGAAGTACAAGCCCACAGGTTCCCCTCCACTGATCCAAGCTTTCACACAGTCCCCACTGTTCTGCTTTCACCCTCCTTCTTCACACTAGGTACATATGCCCTTCAGACTCCCTTTGTTTGAATTTGTGGTGTTTCTGTGACTGGCTGCCCTTGCCCAGATTCCCCAAGTAACCCATTTGCTGCGTGCCTCCACCTGGTCCCAGGTTGATAAGAGGCCTTACCGCTTCTGTTGCCGGTCCCTCAAGGCCTCCGTTGCTCCTCCACTGAGTTCCGCACCTGCTGTGGTGTTGCTGGGAACCTGGTCTGTCACCCAAGCTCCCAGTCTGCTGGGGGGATGCCTCGGATGGGTCAGCGAGGCTCTGTTATCTTCGATGGGTTGAGGGAGGTCGCAGTTGGCTGTGGCAGGCTTCTGTAGGCTGCAGTTTGCCACGATCATGCTGGCGGCCGGATCACTTCTTTTTGGCCGTGCTAGGTGTCCCCACGCTCCTTTTGCTCCTCCATGGCTGAATCTACTATTTTTAATTATGGGCCTCCGGTGCCCTTTTATGTGGCCTATAGAGCTAGTGTTGTGAGGAGCTCTCCTGAAGCACGCCACGCTTCGGTTCACCGGAAGACGCGCTTAGGTCACGATCTACGAGTAGTGGCAGATTTAGGCACAGGTCTCCCACCCGTCTGTGTTCCTCCTCCAGCCTCCCGAGCTCCCTCGACACTCCTCCAGTTTCTCCTCCCGTCTGTGTTCCTCCTCCAGCCTCCCGAGCTCCCTCGCCACTCCTCCAGTTTCTCCTCTTGCTGGTTATATAGAGAGCCTTCCGACGCTGCTGCAGGTGGGCCGCGGAGGCCCCGATCCAAGATGGCGGACGCCCTCACTAGATCTGCTTTCAGCACTAATCCTCCTGAAGACCAGGCCTGATCTTCCTTCAACTGGCCTCAGCTTGTGTCCTCTGCACTCCCCACTGTCTGGCTCCGGCTGGATGACAATGCCTCAACCTCTGCTTTGCCTCCTCCCTAATGTTGGGCTCCAATCTAAGATGGCGGTGATCCGGGCAGAAGGGCCTCAAGCTCAGGTTTCCCCTCCGTCTGTATGCTGGGGCAGTCGCGTTCCCCTGATATTAGGGACCGAATTGCAGAGGCATGAAGTGGGGATCTCAGTAGGCGGGTTTGGGGTAGATAGAAGCACCTCTGTTAGTGTTTTGGGGGTGTTTTGTGGGTTTTGGCTAAGGAGCTGCTGCGCCACATGTCTTCCTCCTACAGCAGGCGGTTACGCCCCCCATGATATAACTTTTTAATGCCTTTTTTTGTGTGGATCAGAAGGGCTGACAGTTTAAAATCGTAAAGTTCAATTTTGTTTTACTGCAGGAAAATTAAATTATTTAAATGACATTCAATTGATAAAATACTTATTACCATAATTTTAAATGATACAATTTTTACCATCTCCTCTGTATCAGTTTAAGGTGTATCAAAAACCCAGTGTTTATTACCACTATAATCAGCGTGACTGTAGTCTCCTTGTCTTAAATTTATATCTTTTATTTTCAGTGCAAACAATTCTATAATTTATATAACATTCAGTGTTGTAGCTGTTGTTGAGGAAAAATGTTACTTTAATCTTGGTATTAAAATATATAATTTGTAAAGTCTTTTGTTGCTAACAGAATTTGAGATCTCCACTAAAATCCCCATTATTATTTTTTTAAATAATTTCGAAAGACCTAATACTCAAAAAAATCGGCCGTTCCATAAGTATATAAATGTTGGAATGCTTACAAACCCTTAAGGTCGTTGTGTACATTTTGATTTTTGAGAGTATTTTTGGGGAAACAATAAACTAATTGCTATCTTATTTCAGTTTAGGAATGAACTTGCTCTTCAAAACATAATTTACTGTAAAGTAACCTGCCTGCTATAAATTGTGTTACATCTCTGCATTTGTTTCTTGTTTTGCTAGGGATCCATGTACTGCAAAAGTTTAATTGTTTCATTAAATTCTTTGTTTTTATTTTACATATTTCACTTTATTGATGTGGCTAATAAATCCAATGTATTATTTTTTCTAATTTAATGAGTTGTGTGTGTTTTTATTTTATGCTTTGTATTTACTGGTCTTTGTTTTACAATCAGAGGTATATTTTAGATTACTTTTTGATAACAATGAATTATAACAGTAGAAGGTATTCCTGATTTATTTTTTCAAAACTAAAAAGTGTGAAAATATTGTTAGAACTACAGACAATGAAGTAAAAGTAGAATTCAATTTGTATCTGTGTCAAAGGACTTGATACCTTTCCTATTGCCTCAGTAGGAATCCCAGCTAAGCTCTCCATCCCAGAAGGATCTGTTCCCCTTACTCTTGCCTGGCTCCTCTACTTCCTGGGCCTATGCCTCCAGTTCCCAGTGCCCTTAGACCCTTGCAGGGGCCACCAGCTTCTATTTACACCCTGGTTGGGTGCAAAGATGTGTCTATGTGCGGTCTATATGTACCAAAGTATTAAGATACGGAGTCCTGCATATCCTGCAGGATTAAGATAAGGGACTAGACTTGCTTGCTCCACCCTCCTGATTGGCTCAATTCAATTCTGTCATGGGGCTCTCTGCCTAATTTGATATTTAAATTCTCCTGCACCAAGTCTGAAAGGAGCCAGTGTGGATTGGAGGAGACTGAAGGGGAGGGTGTTTCGAGTGTGGCATATTGGACTACTGAAGTTGAATGATTTGCATATTGTACCCTTCCCTATAAAATGTTAATTTAGGGAGCTTCTGTGTGCTACAAACCCTCTACATTCAAAGGGAAAAATGTGTACATGTACATTGGTGAAAACATTAGTGAAAACACGCAGTCCCAGAGAGGCACCTCATCTCCTGTTCCCTGTAAAACTACACTTGGGTGTCCCGGAGATATCAGACCTGTATCACCCTGTTTGAGAATAGGTGTTTCCTGAAGTTGTAGGCCGTCATCCAGAGGTTACCAGGATGGAAACACTTGATGAGGAGAGGTTGTCCCCCACCTCTTGAGATAATATACAATTGGCAGTGAATTCAGTGTCCTGAAGCTTTCATATAAGAGCTTCAAGAAGTTTGAGGAGGCCACCAGTATATAAATGGGTTTCTCCAGCATTTTGAAAGGCAATGCAAGTTTTATCATATAGATTGAGAGGAATAGGTTTGGATCTTAGTCGGACTGTTGAGTGGAGCAGCCAACACAGCATATCCTGCCTTCCCTGCATAGGATTCTGAGGACTACGAGGAGGTGCTGCTAATTCCTTGAGGTTACTAAGTCAGGAGAACACACCTTGGAGTTTGTCTGGAGGTTTACACATGCTCTGGATGGGTGGTGGGGAACATCTTAAACATACTTAACCACATGGCCCTTCCAATTGAACAATTCCTTCAGCTGTGCCACACTGCTATCAAGCTTGAGTTTAGACCACCATCCTGACTTGGCTGAAGCTGCAGGATGCCTAGCCCTGTAGCATCAGCTGTGCCCCAACCTATAGCACAAAAGAGTAAAGGGGAGAGCTGTGCTGCTTTGCAGAGGACACATACAGAGGGACTGGTCTCAGAACTCCACCAGTCAGATTCCTACCAATTCCCACCCAGTCTGTCACTTAGTTACTGGGTGGGTAGAACCCTGAAGAAGAGGAAGGAGAGCAGAGATTGGCAAGCATTCAAAGGCTGGCCAGGGGAACCTTCCTCAGTCCACACCATGCAGTTGCCAGTGAGACAATTGCCAATGGCATATTCAACCCCTAGTATAGGATAAGTTAAGAAGGAGCAAGCCCTGACAGATATGTGTGAAAATATATATTACTGTACGGGCGACTGATCCCCGTTGGAAGATCAACTAGTGAAGAGTTTTAAACAGCTGATTGTAACAGAGAAATTTAGGACAAGATTACTAGCTATTGCCCATGATTTTCCCCTAGCTGGCACCTAGGGACTCACTGAGCCCTCAGGGATCAGATTTCGGCTTTCTACTGGCCAGAAGAATCTAAAGATGTTACCCACTACTGAAAAATTTGTGTTGTAGGACAAGGGATCTCTTTGACCTACTCCAAGAGTTTTGGGAAAGAACATATAAGGCTGAGGATGTATCCGTGGTGCTAAATATACCCAGTTTCATACCAAACCCTAGGATTCTCTGGCCACATGCCAGGCAACCACTGAGGACCAATAGGAAGGGGTACTTCCTAAACTCTGCTCCAACTCTGGGAGGATCAAGAGAGGCCCCCCACTGTTCTCCTTCCCTAACAATAAACCTAAGAGAAGCAACATCTTCAGATTGTGTTAGTCCGATACCCCCAGCTATTTTCAACCTGCTCTGGTTGCACCTTACTAACTATCCATTAGGTCCTCACCACAGATCCCTTAAGCAACTGTCCTTGTCCCTGGTATATTTAAATGTTGCCTAAAAATAGATTCAGGACATGTTGGTCATTTCCTTCTGTAGTCCTTGGTCATCTCTGGTAGTGTTAATTCTGAAAAAGCATGGTACTACCCACTTTGGTGTAGATTACGAAAGCTCTATTACAAAACAGTAATGGATGCTAAACCCGTTCCCTGGCTAGATGAATTGTTAGATCACCTAGGAGGAGTCCTTACCTCACCACCCACACTTGTTGAAAGAGTCTGCTAAGGATAAATCATCTTTTATCATCCAGTTTCAACGTGACCAATTCACAGTGATGCTACTGTGGATGGAAAATGCCCTTTCTTATTCTAGAGGCTTGTTCGTCAGTTGCTGCAGAGATGTCATTCTTTTGCTCATGCTTACCTAACTATGGTCCTGGCCTGCAGCAACGGGGTGGGTCTGACTAGTAGACAAGACAAATGCCAGTTTGGGAAAGGATACGTGCAGTACTTGATGCATTTGGTAGGTAGTAGCATGATGCACCCAGAGTCTTCCAAGGTAGAATCACAAAGTAGCACACACCCTCAGGTCAAGTGGACAATTATTTCTTTCTTAGATACATCAGCCTATTACTGTAAATTTGTGCCTGATAAAGCTCAGTGGCAAAGCCTCTTACTGACCTGATGAAGAAGCAGTTGCCTCTATTGATTGACTGGATTCTGCATGCAAACTAGCCTTCATTGCCCAGAAAACCACCCTCACCTCCCATAATGTTCTGGCTGCACCTGACTACTGACAACCTTTCATACTTCAAACTGATACCTCTACATATGGCTTTGGTGCTGTACTAAGTCAGATCAACGAACAAGGGGAAGAACACAGCGTTCCCAACCTCAGCTGCAAGCTGCTGCCATTGAGAAGGAGTGTTTGGCAGTTGTTTCAATCTTAAAGAAGTTGCAGCCCTATCTATATGGCTGGGAGTTTACTCTGGTAACCCACCACAATACCACTATGCTGCTTGAACGGAGTCGCTGGGAGTCATGGCCATTTACCTCATTAAGGCATGGCCCTGTAGTCTTACAAATTTAAATTTATAGTGGTAAAGGAAAATGCACCTGAATGCTGGTGGACTCTCCTGCCAGAGGGATCATTGACTTCTCTTTGCCATATATAACCCATTCATGGTCTCAGCTGACTTGTGATGAAACACTTGATACTTTTTTCAGTGCCTCAGACACAGCCTAACCTCTGCATCCCAGCAGAATCTGTTCCCCATTACTCTATAACTTTAATTAAGCTCCCCTATTCCTTATGCCTCCACTGCCCAATTTTGCACCTTGACACCTCCTGACACGACCAGCCCCTGCTTATACACCGGAGGGGTGGGGGTGGGGGGCAAGTCTACATGCAGTCTATACAGGGAGTGCAGAATTATTAGGCAAATGAGTATTTTGACCACATCATCCTCTTTATGCATGTTGTCTTACTCCAAGCTGTATAGGCTCGAAAGCCTACTACCAATTAAGCATATTAGGTGATGTGCATCTCTGTAATGAGAAGGGGTGTGGTCTAATGACATCAACACCCTATATCAGGTGTGCATACTTATTAGGCAACTTCCTTTCCTTTGGCAAAATGGCTCAAAAGAAGGACTTGACAGGCTCAGAAAAGTCAAAAATAGTGAGATATCTTGCAGAGGGATGCAGCACTCTTAAAATTGCAAAGCTTCTGAAGCGTGATCATCGAACAATCAAGCGTTTCATTCAAAATAGTCAACAGGGTCGCAAGAAGCGTGTGGAAAAACCAAGGCGCAAAATAACTGCCCATGAACTGAGAAAAGTCAAGCGTGCAGCTGCCACGATGCCACTTGCCACCAGTTTGGCCATATTTCAGAGCTGCAACATCACTGGAGTGCCCAAAAGCACAAGGTGTGCAATACTCAGAGACATGGCCAAGGTAAGAAAGGCTGAAAGATGACCACCACAGAACAAGACACACAAGCTGAAACGTCAAGACTGAGCCAAGAAATATCTCAAGACTGATTTTTCTAAGGTTTTATGGACTGATGAAATGAGAGTGAGTCTTGATGGGCCAGATGGATGGGCCCGTGGCTGGATTGGTAAAGGGCAGAGAGCTCCAGTCCGACTCAGACGCCAGCAAGGTGGAGGTGGAGTACTGGTTTGGGCTGGTATCATCAAAGATGAGCTTGTGGGGCCTTTTTGGGTTGAGGATGGAGTCAAGCTCAACTCCCAGTCCTACTACCAGTTCCTGGAAAACACCTTCTTCAAGCAGTGGTACAGGAAGAAGTCTGCATCCTTCAAGAAAAACATGACTTTCATGCAGGACAATGCTCCATCACACACGTCCAAGTACTCAACAGCGTGGCTGGCAAGAAAGGGTATAAAAGAAGAAAATCTAATGACATGGCCTCCTTGTTCACCTGATCTGAACCCCATTGAGAACCTGTGGTCCATCATCAAATGTGAGATTTACAAGGAGGGAAAACAGTACACCTCTCTGAACAGTGTCTGGGAGGCTGTAGTTGCTGCTGCACGCAATGTTGATGGTGAACAGATCAAAACACTGACAGAATCCATGGATGGCAGGCTTTTGAGTGTCCTTGCAAAGAAAGGTGGCTATATTGGTCACTGATTTGTTTTTGTTTTGTTTTTGAATGTCAGAAATGTATATTTGTGAATGTTGAGATGTTATATTGGTTTCACTGGTAAAAATAAATAATTGAAATGGGTATATATTTGTTTTTTGATAAGTTGCCTAATAATTATGCACAGTAATAGTCACCTGCACACACAGATATCCCCCTAAAATAGCTAAAACTAAAAACAAACAAAAAACTACTTCCAAAAATATTCAGCTTTGATATTAATGAGTTTTTTGGGTTCATTGAGAACATGGTTGTTGTTCAATAATAAAATTAATCCTCAAAAATACAACTTGCCTAATAATTCTGCACTCCCTGTATGTGCAAGCAGGATTAAGATAAGAGACCATAGTTACCACCATCACCCCAATATGTATTTTTTCATGTTTTAGATCCTAAGAATAGGGGTCTGATGGTGCCGGTCTCTGCAGTAATGATGCTGTCATCTGAAGTGTCTGCTGGTGTTGAGATCTGAACAAAAAGTTGCGACCGTAGAGAGAGAGAGATTTGGGGTTAGCGTGGTCCCCCAAATTTGCCGGTCGTGACAGAGGAATTATTTAATTTCGAGCACAGTGCATTAACATTCATAGCAACTTGGAAAATCTAAGCACTAAACTTTGTTTAGAAACACTCAATGACAAATTATTAATCACAAGTAGATTAGCTATTATTACTTGATTAAGATATAAAATAATTTCACTAAATAAGAAGATTAATGTAAAAATTATTTTCCACCTTTTGTGAAAGGATTCTTTTTTCCTTTCTCTTCTCAACACTGTGTGCTTTATATTTTATAATTCTCACAACTAATATGAATAGAAGTAGATATTTGATTAACTCTATTTTCTTTATCTAGCAATGTATCCCTGTTGCGTTTTTTTTTTTTTTTTTTTGTGCTTTAATCTGAAAAATGTTTTGGCTGCCAAGTCGATAGCTCAACTGATTTAGATTTTTCAATTTCTTGTTTAATTGTTTTTTGCACTTATTTACTTTTTTTGTATTTAAATATTCCCAGGGGAGCAGATATTTCCCATTATAATAGGCCTTCCATTTCTAAACAATGGCGATTAGCCCTGCTTATATAGACGGCCTCTATTCTGTGAGGCAACCTAGGTGTGTTTCTGTTTGGTTGTGTTTGCAGTTTGTCAGTATGAGATCTAAAGTAACTTTATTTCTTCCTAGCACTTGGACTGGGATAAAGTATCTTGGATATGGTATGCTTGTGACCAGAATGGTTGTCCCTCAAGTATGTTTTGTGATGACAAAGTTGAGTATACTTCATCTTTGGATTTTTTTTTATGACGTTAAAAATATTGAGCTTTAACGTGAACGGCTTAAATTCCCCGGGCAAGAGGCATACGCTATTTAGATTTTGTAAGAAACAAAAAGCAGATATTGTCTTTTTGCCGGAGACCCATTGGGCTCATTCCAAAACTCCATTCTTGGGGGACTCCCTTTTTGGTCTCAAGCTTATACGCCCCCAACAACAATCAACTATCCTTTCTTAAACTTCTTGGGGCTTCTATCAAAAAATGTTCTAATGGTTCTCTGATTGTGGCAGGAGATTTCAATGTTATTCCCAACTTTGAAAAAGACAGAAAATCCCAAACCATTTGTAAAAACGCAAATAGAATCCAGAATGTAGCATTTAAATTTTCGATTTGGTTTAATGGACTCAATTTACTTGATGCGTGGCGCTTCTTAAATCCAAATCAACGAGACTTCACCTTTTTTCCTAATGTTCATAAGTTATATTCCCGTATAGATTTGTTTTTGGTGGATAGCAACACTATGAACAATATAACAAAGGTCAATATTGACTCAATAACCCTTTCAGATCATGCTTGTATCTCTATGGAGGTTAATTTTAACTTGTATAAAATTGGTCGTCCGCGGTGGAAATTAGATGATTATTTAATTAAGGAGGAATTTCAGAAAACAGTTTTTAATCGATTTTTTTAAATTAAATAAAGATACAGTCTCTTCTAAGGGTGTTCTTTGGAATGCTTATAAGGCTTACATCAGGGGAGTTTTGATAAAGCTCAGGTCCCAGGTTATGAAAACAAAGAGGAGAGTCCCTTAGAAAACTATATATTAACTTAAATAAATTGGAAACCATGAATAAAAAGGTCCCTAGAGATTCCACAATGGCTGAAATTAAAAAGGTCCAGAACAAAATAAATAAAATTAACCAACTTGTGTCAGACAAAAAGATTTGGCGTATGCAACAACTTTATTACCATCAAGATAATAGAACTAGTAAATTACTGGCTTACAAAATTAAACAGAAATCCTTGGGGAGAAGAATTGACTATATAATGAACAATGGTCAACCTTCAATGTGCCCTAAGGAGATCGCCAATCTGTTTGCCAATTATTATGAAAATTTGTATAATTTATCTAAAGACAATGAGTTCCATAAACCATCAGCGTTGCAAATTCAATTCTTTCTGGATCAGTTTAAGCTCCCCGTTGTATCACAAGAGGAATTAGAGGAACTGACCACCCCCATTTCTGTTCAGGAAGCGAGGGAGGTAATTTCTATGCTAAAATCTTATACTACTCCTGGCCCTGATGGATTTAGCAATTATTTTTATAAAAACTTTTCATCATCTTTATGTATTCATCTTATGAATACGTTTAATGAAATCAAGACGGAAGGGGTCATCTCTCCAGAAATGGTTAATGCTAGTATAATTATGATTCCCAAACCTAAACAAGATTCACATTTTTGTTCTAGCTATAGACCTATATCTTTATTAAATGCAGATGTTAAGTTATACTCAAAAATCTTGTCAATTAGGCTTCAAAAGATTATTCACAAACTGATAGACATTGATCAGTTGGGTTTTATTTCCGGCCAATCTGGTTTGGATAACGTTAGAAAATTATCTAATTTGATCTGTTTTTCAAAAGCGACAAAGATTTCTACCCTATTTCTCTCACTAGATGCTGAAAAAGCTTTTGATAGGGTAGGGTGGGATTACATGGATCTTACTTTGAGAAAATTTGGTCTGGGAAACTTTGGTTCTCAAGCTACAGGAGCTCTAAATAAATCCCCTTCTGAGTCAGTATCTAATTTCGGTGGTCACTCTCGCCCCTTTGGGATATCAAATGGAACCCGACAAGGGTGTCCTCTCTCTCCCATCCTTTTTGCTCTATTGATAGAGCCATTGGCAGTAGCTATCAGATCTAATCCTGACATTAGTGGCATTAGGCTGGGCGAGAGAGAACACAAAATTTCTCTTTTTGCTGATGACATAGTGTTAACTATTACAAGCCCTGGTGAATCCTTGAAAGTCTTTGTGGCAGAAGCAGCCACAGGAGACTTTTGCCTTGATTATTGCTTGTATTTGAGCTGTATGTTATTTTAGCATAGTGGATTTTATTAAACTGGTTCTGGCCCTTTTACATGCTCTGACAAAGGATCTGCAGTTTTGTTATGCACTTCGGATGCAGAGTGTGAAGAAAAACCCAGTTTTATGGACTTAGTTTCACTGTTTTATTCCCCTCCCTCCTAGAACACCAGTTTAGAACCCTTAATACCTGTCATATTTTCAAATACTGCCTGTTTTCAACTGTCAGTTTTCTCTCTCTGAGGAGGAGTTGCTCTGGCTGTGTGAGTGCTGTTGCTTTGGGTGCTCATTAAACAGACCTGCTTGACCCTTTCTGGAAGCCTTGGCTCATGCTTGGGGAAATGTGATAAGTCGGAGTGCCAGCGGGTCCGTTACAAATGATGGCAGCGACGGGATTCAAACCTCACAGCAGACTGTTGTTCGGCAGTTACAGCCATTTGGGAAATTTGCTATTTTGTATGGAATCGAAAGGAAAGGGTATGTGAATATACCTGAACGGATAGTGAATGGGGACAGACTATACCAACTTGAAACGGGCCACGCTAAAAGAGCTATTGGAAGCAAGGGGAATTATTGCCAGCAATAAAACCAAAGCTACCCTTATTGCTGAACTCATGGAGGAAGACCGGGCAGCTGCTGCAGAACCTCTTATGGACAGCACACAGAATGAGTTTGGAAGAGAACTCCAAAGCAGACTGGCCTTTTTCCCAGGTACACCTCCCACAGAAACCTTGGAAAGGATTATGGCAGATGTCCACGAATACATAATGGGAAAGCAGGGGGCAGACCGGAGGTCCAGAGAGGGGTCCCTAATCACACCACACATACTACCGGGGAAGCCTAAAATCCCGTACCATGCTTTTAAAAACTATGTGGAGACCGAAGACATCGATGGCTACTTGCATGACTTTGAGAGGTTATGCCAATTACATGAGATCAACGCCACCGACCAGGTACCCCTGTTGGTGGGTAAGCTAGCGGGCCGGGCATCAGAAGCCTACCACACCATGCCAGACGAGGATAGCCGAGACTACCAGAAAGTAAAGTAGGCGATCCTGGACAGGTATGCAATTACCCCGGAGGCATACCGGCAGCGGTTCCGAGAAAGCCGAAAGATGGAGAAAAAATCTCACATGGAGTGGGCACACCGCTTAACTAGGGCGGGCAAAGGTTGGGTGCAAGCCGCACAAGCAACCACAGTGGAGGACATGCTACAATTACTGCTACTGGAGCAATTCTTCCAGGGGTTAACCCCGGATTTACAAAACTGGCTGAGGGATCGGAAACCTCGCATCTTAACCGACGCCGCCAGGTGGGCAGACGAGTACCAAGATGCCAGGAGGGCACAGCGGGCACAGGCACGGTCCATCTTGGGAGCTGCTAACCCACCTCCCGCCATTAACCCCACCCCAGCACTGCGTCCGGGTGGTGGGAACTACCAAACCCCTCCACGGTACAACAATGCCCGATCTTTCATCAGGTGCCACACGTGTAACCAGCAGGGCCACATACAGAGACACTGTCCCAGAAACAGAAACCGCTCCACGTGGAATACTCCAACTAATTCCCCTGCAAACCGGGCAGCAGTACACTGCTACCAGAGTGAGCCTCGACAACCTTTCTTCGGGACCCGGTCTAATGAAGAATCTTTGGGCACTCTCCACGAGGTTAACCCAGTACAAGCAGCTGCAGACAACCGACAGGGACACTGCCAAGGGGTACACGTAGAGTGAGAACGCCTTCAGGGTCTGCGCGATTCTGGGGCCACCATAACCCTGGTTCGCAATCACCTAGTCCCCAAGCACCAGCTCACTGGAGAATATGTGGCATTCCGGGTGGCAGGGGGAGCAGTTTACAAAATTCCCACTGCTAAAGTACATTTGGATTGGGGAGCGGGGTCGGGGAATGTGGAAGTGGGCCTCATGCAGGACTTACCAGCTGATGTCATCCTGGGTAACGACTTGGGGGAGCTGACCTCTGCTTTTGTTTCTCAGCCCCCTGCGCAGGAAGCGCTACCCGTGGTAACAAGGCAGCAGGCCCGCATCACCACATCTTCTGAACACTCTGAGGCTCCGGTAAGTAATAGTACTGACCCAGCTTTCGTCCCCTGGGCTCCCCCCTTAGAGTTTGGTACTGAAGTAGTCACCGACCCGTCCCTGCAGGTATACCGGGATAGGGTTACACAGAATCAGGCAGGGTTGGAGGGGGAAAGATAAGGTTGGGAGAAAGGATTATTGTATAGATATGCTGAGAAGGTAGTAGCAGGATCTGTACCCATGACCCTCACACAATTAGTCGTGCCCCGAAAGTACAGGCAAGAATTACTACGTATTGCCCATGACATCCCTTTATCAGGACATCTAGGCGTCAGTAGGACGAAGCATCGTTTGACCCCAAACTTCTTTTGGCCAGGGGTCTCTAAAGATATTTGGCAGTATTGCCAAACTTGTGACACATGCCAGAGAGTAGGGAAGAGAGGGGACCGGTACAAGTCAAAAATGCACTCCCTACCCATAATAGATGAGCCCTTCATCAGAGTGGCAGTAGATATAATCGGACCCCCAGCAAAACCCAGCCCGTCAGGGAAGAAGTATATACTAACCATAGTAGACTATGCCACCCGGTACCCAGAGACCGTAGCCCTAACTAATATCCATGCGGAGACTATAGTAGATGCCCTAATCCGGATATTCTCTAGAATAGGGTTCCACAAAGAGATTATCTCAGATCGGGGTACCCAATTCACAGCCAAAGTCACTCATCAGTTATGGAGAACATGTGGGGTGAAACCTATTGTAAACTCAGCGTATCACCCCCAGTCCAATGGGCTCTGTGAACGGTTCAACGGAACCTTAAAGCAAATGCTCCGTACCTTCATGGATTCCCAGAAGGACTGGGGTTTCTTCCCCATCTGCTCTTCGCGTACTGAGAGGTACCCCAGGAGTCCACGGGGTTCTCGCCATTCGAATTACTATTCGGAAGGAGAGTGCGGGGTCCCTTAGACCTCATTAGGGAACACTGGGAGGGAACGGTCACCAGTAACGGTCCCCTATCGTCCCATATGTACTAGAGTTCAGGGAACGCTTGGAGACTAATCCAGACGGTACGGTCTAATCTCCAGGCGGCCCAGCAACGACAGCGCAGATGGTACGATAGGGGAGCCAGAGATCGTAGTTTTCAAATAGGAAAAAAGGTGTTAATCTTGAAGCCAGTCCAAAATGACAAACTGCAGGCCTCCTGGCAAGGCCCTTATAAGGTGGTGGAACAGGTATGTGACACCACCTATATAATTGCCCCATGTACAGGAGCAGGCGGTAGACGCATGCTCCACGTTAACATGCGGAAACCCTATCACGAGCGGATCAAAGAAGTAACTGCCATATGTGCCTCGGCTGCCGAGGACCCGGATAATCTACCCCTACCAGACCTATTAGCCCAAAGGGGGGCCAACACCGAATTAGGGGAAGTACAGCTAGGAGACAGGCTGAGCACTAGAGAGCGAGCTCAAATACTAGAGCTGATCCGGGAAAAAGGGGATACATTCTCCAACCAGCCCGGGTATACCCCGCTGGCTACCCACAGGGTAGAAACCCCAGGGCAACACCCTCTTCGACAAACCCCCTACCGCATACCCGAATCCGTAAAAGATCATATGCGGAAGGAGATTGACGAAATGTTACAACTAGGAGTGATAGAACACTCAGATAGCCCATGGGCCTCTCCGGTAGTGCTGGTACCGAAGCGGGACGGAACCACCCGCTTCTGCGTTGACTACCGGAAACTTAATGATAAAACCATTTCCGATGCCTATCCCATGCCCAGAATCGATGAGCTCTTAGATAAAATGGCCAGGGGCCAGTATATCACCACAATATACTTGTGCAAAGGGTACTGTCAGATCCCACTAGCCAAGGATGCCATCCCAAAGTTCGCATTCGTCACCACGTTTGGGCTATACCAATTCAAGGTGATGCCATTCGGGATGAAGAATGCGCCGGCTACGTTTCAGCGGATGGTGGACCGGTTACTGGACGGATCCCAGGAATATGCTTGCGCCTATTTAGATGACATAGCAATATTTAGCAACTCCTGGGACGAGCACTTGACCCATATAGGAGCCATCCTCGACCGCATCAGGGAGGCAGGTCTCACGCTAAAACCCAGCAAGTGCCACGTAGGGATGGCCGAAGTGCAGTACTTAGGCCACAGGGTGGGCAGTGGGCAGCAAAAGCCAGAACCCGCTAAGATAGCCCTAGCCAAGCCCCTTACTGACCTCACCAAAAAGAACTTACCCAAAGTAGTGACCTGGAGCCCAGAGTGTGAGAAGGCATTCCAAGAACTGAAAACTGCCCTAATTCATGCCCTTGTACTGGCCGCTCCCGATCCAACTAAACGCTTTCTCGTTCATACAGACGCTTCTATGTTTGGATTGGGAGCAGTGCTGAGCCAAGTTGGGGCCGATGGCGGCGAGCATCCAGTCGCTTACTTAAGTCGGAAACTACGACCCAGGGAAGTAAGCTATGCCGCCATCGAAAAGGAATGCCTGGAGTGGGTGTGGGCCCTCAAGAAACTACAGCCCTACTTATATGGACAACAATTTGCCTTGCTCACAGTTCACAACCCGTTGGTGTGGCTAAACCGGGTGTCAGGGGACAACGCTAGACTACTGAGATGGAGCTTGGCACTACAACCATTTGATTTCACCATCCAGTATCGCCCAGGCAAACAAAATGGTAACGCCGACGGGTTGTCCAGACAGACAGAACTCGAGAAATGATCTGTGAACACTCCTCCGGACATCCCCAAGCAGATCCGTTGGGATCAGACTGTGTATGCCAGCTTGGTTCTGGGGGAGCATTGTGGCAGAAGCAGCCACAAGAGACTTTTGCCTTGATTATTGCCTGTATTTGAGCTGTATGTTATTTTAGCATAGTGGATTTTATTAGACTGGTTCTGGCCCATTTAAATGCTCTGACAAAGGATCTGCAGTTTTGTTATGCACTTCGGATGCAGAGTGTGAAGAAAAACCCTGTTTTATGGACTTAGTTTGACTGTTTTATTCCCCTCCCTCCTAGAACACCAGTTTAGAACCCTTAATAACTGTCATATTTTCAAATACTGTCTGTTTTCAACTGTCAGTTTTCTCTGTCTGAGGAGGAGTTGCTCTGGCTGTGTGAGTGCTGTTGCTTTGGGTGCTCATTAAACAGACCTGCTTGACCCTTTATGGAAGCCTTGGATCATGCTTGGGGAAATGTGATAAGTCGGAGTGCCAGCGGGTCCGTTACAGTCTTGATGTTACTGTTTAAAGAGTACAGTTTAATATCAAATTACAAACTAAATGCACAAAAATCAGATACTTTAGCGATAAATCTCTCCTCAAACACCAGTAATTTTTTAAGGGAATCATACCCATTTAATTGGAACTCCAACTCTTTTACGCATCTGGGTATTATTTTTTCAGTAGAGCTTAAAAATATGATTAAAATAAACTACAATGATCTCTACAGTAAATGGTTAAAAAATTTAAGTGGTTGGAAAGGAGTTAAAGCATCCTTTAGTGGTAAAATATCCATTATTAAAATGGCGCTTCTGCCTAGATTCAATTATCTCACTAGCTGTATTCTGATTAGAATTTCTCAATATCAAGTGAAAAAATGTCAAATTATTATAAATAAATTCATCCATTCTTCAAAACATATTAGACTTAAGAGATTAACTCTCACTAGAGCATTCTCTCAAGGAGGATTGTCTTACCCTATGCTACAATTATATCAAGATGCCAGTATGTTGACTCATGCTTTAAAATGGCTTAATTTAAATGGTTCCTATGTGTGGTCTCAAATTGAGAGGGCCTTGGTTCCTTGTATAGACCTCAAACTGTTATTTTTTATGGACCGTAAGGTACCTAAGGTTTTTTTAAATGTCTCCCAAATTGTTAAGAACATTTATAATTTGTGGAGATTGATAAATAATAAATGCCAGCTAATTCCCGTCAATAGCATTTTATTTCAAAACATCCCAGCCCTTACATTTCAAAAGTTTGGTTTATGTTCTGAGAGAGAACTTGTAACACTGTTTATAAAAGATCTTTATTATGATTGCCGCCTCCTTTCTTTAGACCAACTTTTTTCTAACTATGGTCTTCCTTCTAGTTGTTGGCTAAAAGTCAAGCAACTATCTACGCTTTTATCCGTATCTTATTCAACTAACACGGCAGAAGGTTGTTTGACATCATTCGAAAAACGTATTAACTCTAACAACTATAGCCGCTTACTATCTTAATGCTATAATATTATAGGGAGACCCTTAGCTCTTATTAAGACATCGGGTATGGAAAACTGGGAAAGAGATCTTGGTATCTCTTTCCCTTGGGAGATATGGGAATCCTCACTCTATGGGACAAACAGGATCGTTAAACACCCTTCGGATAGAGAACTCCACATTAAACTTGTAAATAGGTGGTACATGGTGCCCTCTCAAATCTATCAATTTTCACATAATCCTCAAGACAGTGTGTGTTGGAGACTATGGGCCTCATTCTATTATCGGCCGTAAATCGGCCGTAAGGCTGCGATTCCTTGCGGGGGTTCAGTTAACTCGCGATTCTATTATACGGCCCCGCAAGGATCTCCTTTTACGGCCGGCCGCATATCTTGGAACCGGCCGTAATCTCAGAAATATAAAAACTCAAAAATAAATTCAAGCCTGCACTGTACAGCTCTGTAAATGCTAGGCATCATATTGGGGGACATGAGGATTAAAAGGAACCCACTCTCAAGCTTGCACATCTGCCCAAACCCGAGTTCAAATTAACTGTTTATTTTCCGGCTGCGGCGTGGGTGTGTCTGAGGTGCTCCAAGCACTCTGGACTTTTTACATGGATATTTTACGGATATTAAAAATAAAATATTTTACGGATTTGAGTACAGGATAATTATGTGCTATTTTTTCTAACACCTAAAATCCCTTTATAGTCTTCTCAAAGTGCAGGATGGCTTTATTTGAGCTATTTTATGTGCTTAATTGGTGCTAGCGAGACCTCTTTCCTGCAAGTAAGCTGCGGCTCGCTTTTAGCCTTGCAGAGAGGTTTCCCGGAGCAATTGAATTGCAAATCTCTTGCGGACGTTTTAGATCAAAGGCTTTCCTCCGGCGCGAGCGGCCGCAAGAGATAGCAAGGCACCGGCCGCAAGCCTGCCGGAGCCTCCGGCCGTAAGGGAATAGAATAGCAGAATAGCTTGCGGCCCCGCAACGGCTGCGGCCGCTAATAGAATGAGGCCCTATGTGGTATATATGGTGATTTTCTTCACACATTTTGGGAATGCCTGTTAATTAAACCCTTGTGGCTCTAAGGTTTTGAGTTCATTGAACGCTCTATAGAATCTAAACTTCCCTTTCTACCTCAGTATTGTTTATTGCATATTTTTCCAAAATCATTAAATTTAGATAAGAAAGCTTTCATTATTTTAATTTGTATGGCAATAAAAAGATCAATTATTTCCAGATGGAAATCTAATAAAATTCCTACTTGGAATGAAATCTTAGCAATGATTCAACGAGTAAGAGATCTTCAAGCCATTAGGGAAGTTACAGGCACTTCCCGCAACAACTCCCTTAAGTGCAAATTATGGGATTCTATACATAAAAGGGTTTTTTAAATCTGTAAACA
This sequence comes from Discoglossus pictus, assembly GCA_027410445.1. NCBI lineage: Eukaryota > Metazoa > Chordata > Amphibia > Anura > Alytidae > Discoglossus > Discoglossus pictus. The sequence goes on from CM050176.1 coordinate 51,837,734, forward strand.
ACAATAGCTGCTACCTCTTGCCTAATGGAAATGCTTGCTGTTCCCGGCTTGGTTTCTTATAGTAATATTTTTGCTGTTTCTCCCTCATTGATACCGGGTCTTTTTCTTTTAGTTTTTTTTTCTTTTGCTGTTTGTTTTTTGTTTTTTTATTACTATTCATCTTTGTCAATTTAAAGCTTAGTATCATGATCATATAAATTAAAGTGTATGCATGACGAGTGAATGTTCTTTTTTAAATGTTTTACCTTAAGTATTGTATGCTTTTCCTTTTTCTGTTGTTTATTTCAATGTACTGTGTTATTAACTTATTTATGATATTTATATGGTACATTGTTATATTTTTGTAAAAACAATAAATACTATAAAAAAAAATAAAAAAAAAGGAAAATCCAAGCACTATGTACTAATAGTGCGTGGCAATTGGGAATATTTCACAATGATGCATTAATATTTGTGGCAACTAGGATTCTCTTATCATTGTGCAACAAAACTGTACTTCTGGCAACTGGGAATATCCTAGTACTATGCAATAACATTTATGGCTACTCAAAATATCTCAGTACTGTGCAGTAATATCAAGGGCAATCTGGAATATCTCAGTGTTGTGCAATAATACTTGTGAAACAACAATAGATCAGTGTCTTCCCACTCGGATCCCCTGATCTCACCACAGCGCCCTACCACAACTCAATCCAAATAAATATGAACACCCAATTCCTCTACAAATATTCTTACTTCACCTTCCTAATAGAAGTCTTATAGTATTGATTATAGTAAGTTAGATAGATAGGGGATAAATGCTCAAAGTCACTTATATCATAACTCATGAAACATAATTAAATGTATAAAAAATATAAAAAAAAACACTATACGGATAAAAAAAAAAAGAAAAGTTAAATAGAAAATTAAAATACTAATAACAATAATAAAAATAAATACCATATAAAGAAATAGTATATGAAAAATAATAATAATAAAAATAACAATAATAATGTCAAAGTCCCAAAATTACTAGACTCTTAAAATTCAATACTGGGTACTCAAGTGAATCCAAGAAGGTTACTGAGGATGATTGTAGATGTCCCGTTCTGATTTTTCTAGATCTTTCCTTGCTTGGACGTTGGATAGTTCATATGATCCTTATTCCATCTGGTAGTGGGGCAGCCTTCTCTGGAACTCTGGTCACAGCACAGAACAAAGTATAATGCCAAAAAATAAAAAACAAGAGAGCGCACGCCACTTCCTAGTGTGGATCAGTAAAATCTTTAATACAAAAACACTTTAATAACAAATGCACACTCACATTTAATATCCTCTAAAACAAGAGGTATTCCATATACATATATAGGTGAAGATAACACCTTCCACATATCCGTGTGCACATTCAGTTTTATATGGATCCTTCCATTGTATACTTGATGTAAAAAAGATTTGTTACCTAGTATTCTCAATATCCACTATCCCTTACAGATATCACAGTTTACTTTTAGAGTCTTGCAATACTCCTATCTCCAGTCTACCTGTTTATAGGTTGTTAGGCCCCAATATAAGGAGTCTGGGATAAGTAACTGTGTTTTCAAAGTAGGAGGTATGTGTGAATTAAAACGGATGACCCATACACAAAAAGATATATATATATATATATATACTCAGATATGTATATAATGCATATTCAAAGTTTTTCAAATATCAATACAAAATTGTTCTAGAACCATGCAATAACAAAAACGGTGGTTACAATTGTGACAACATGAAATATCTTGATATTTCGTAATAATTATATAATTGAGTTTGCTGTCATTGCTGTATCATCAGGGTAAGTTGTGTAGATTAAAATTACCCATAAGGTAAGTACATTTTAAAAAGAATTTGCAAGATTGGTATTGTCTTTCTGATAAGATTTTTCCTTTGTATATCTTTGAAAATAATTTATAATCTGAACGCTAAATAATCTTCCAAAATGAAAAGAGACAACCAAAATGCTAAATCTAAAGCCAGAGAAAAGAAAAATACAATTGCTAAAACCCCAGGTATTTTTTTCCCCCCGGGAAATAAAAATAAAGATTTAGATAAAACTCAACTGGGGGAGGTGGCCACAGGAAATTTAGATCTTTCGGTCAATCAGTCTAGCTTAGAAGAGGTTATAGAGAGTGAAGAAAGACAGATCATAAACAGATCTGAGGAAGAAAGACTTACAACCACAACTTTAAAAACAATTCTGGCACAATTTAAAAATTCTTTACTCACAGAAATAACAGCAGAAATTACTAAATACTCAAGTGCAATAAATGAACTGGGGTGAAAAAAGATGGTTTAGAATCTAAATATAATTTGATCGGTAGGGAACAACAAATTATTATCACAGAGACTTCTAAACTAAAAGAAGAAGTTTCAGACTTAAAAACAAAAATTAACAAATTGGAAGACTGCTCCCACCAAAATAATATTCGTATAAGAGGTATTTCTGAAAACATTGTTCAATCAGAATTAAATTGTTATATTTCAACATTACTTTTCTCTATCTCAATAGAACAGATGGTAGACAGAGTCCACCGAACCCCTCTTTCCAAAAGATTGGACAGAGCTCTTCCGAGAGATATTATTGTCAAATTTAACTCCTCCTTACACAGAGAAGCCATTATCAGAAAAGCTTACGAAGTTAAAAAACTCCCCTTATGAAAATCTTACATTTTTTTCTGATGATTCAAGAGAAACATTGATTAAAAGGAGAGAATGTGCAGAAGCCACGAAAATACTAAGAGGCAACAATATAAGCTACAAATGGGGTTTCCCGATTAAATTAATCATTATCCACGAATCAAAGAGGATAACGGCTAACTCTCCTTTAGAAGCCAAAAACTTTTGGAGAAGTGGAATTTTAACTGTCCAACCATAGATACCATTTAATTATTATTATTTTTTTTCTCCTTTTAAATTTTTTTTCAAAGCTCTTCAAACAAATTTTGACTTAGTGGCACCTAAATAGAATTGGATACTATTGTAAAATTAATCTCTACTATGCACAAAAATTTAAAAAAGGAAAAAAAAGGAAAAAAAAAAGATAAATTAGAAAAGGGATAGTCTCACTATTTTTTTTATACTTTTGTATTTTTAATTTACATTTGTTTTATAAGATAATATTTAAACACGTTCCACTAATAGATTTGAATTAAAGGATAAATTAAAGCAAAGTTATGAATGAGGATCATACAAAATGGGGTAATTAAAGAAAATGGTAAATTTCATAAGCACACACACATTTTTAATAGTAATATAAATCACTTAAAATAATCACTTATTTCTATTACACTATAAGCTGCTATAGCAACTTGTATTAGGTTTTTTATCAAACTGAAAAATTCTCTCTTTAAGTCACAAACTCTAAAATACAAGGAAATCTTAAAGTCTAAAAATAGTATTTTCGGCATAGGTTTATATCTGGCTTAATACTCTTAATGACATTGAGAGTGCTAAGCCAAAATGTTGAAGGATTAAATGCTCCTGGTAAAAGATCCGTTTTTTTCATTGCTTTTTATAAAAAAAAAACAACAATATATTGTGTCTTCAGGAGATGCATAGGCAGGCTGACAGAGGTATAGACTATAGTAATAAATGTTTTGTTGCGGTTAGTAATTAAACATTTGTGAAAAAAACAAGAGGCTCAGCTATATTCTTTAATAAAAGGCTCACCTAGAAAGAAGACATCTCTGTAACTGATCCAGAGGGTCGTTTTTCCTTCTGGACAGGAACTATTACAATACTAAAGTGACTCTCTTAAATTTGTATGCCCCTAATAAGGGACAAAGTAAATTTGTTAATAGAACTTTAAATTCATTGAAGAAATATTTTTCTGGCCTGTTAATAATTTGTGGCGATTTTAACAACGTTCTTAATCCCGACTTCGGTAGAAAAACTAGTATAATGTTTAAAGATATTCAACACGTATCCCAAAAGGCAGGGAATTTCAATAAAATCTTACACAAAAATGACATATTTGATTCATGGCTGTGCTTTTACCCCACTGACAAAAATTATACTTTCTACTCTGCTAGACACGCATCTTACTCCAGAATTGATTATATTCTTATAAACGAATTGGCCCCTAAAAAATGTATTAATGCCGAAATTGAGCCTATTAATATCTCTGATCATGGATATCTCTGTATGAAAATTCAGGCTCAAAAGAAAAAGTCAAATGGCATCCCTTTTAGGGAACTATATATCAATTTAAATAAAGCCAACAATAAACGCCCCAGTTAATGATGTTACAAATTAACATAATAAATTAGAGCAAGCAAAAATTGATAATTCCATATGGGCGCAGCAAAAACATCTACACCATCTGGGAAATAAAGAGCCTACATTTTTGGCAAGTAAATACAGAGTACATTCTACTAAAAAAAGAATTAATCAAATCATGTATAAAAATAAAATAATTTCAAACCCTCTTAAAATAGCAGAAGCCTTTGGTGAATATTATTTCAATTTATATAACCTTGCAGAGAAAGAGATAACAAAACCTAAACGTATTGAAATCAAACTTCAGATGCCAATAATTTTCCCTGAAAATCAGGAATTACTAAATAACCCTATTTCTGAAAAATAAATCTTAGAAGTTATCTCAAAATTAAAGATTTCCTTAGCACCGGGACCGGATAGCTACATCAATCTTTACTTTAAGATATTTAAAAAATAAATTATTACTGACTTAGCTAAAACTCTCAATGAAATCAAAACTCTACAGACTACTCCAAAGGAAATGTTACAAGCACATATAACCATACCCACATACCCAGAAAAGAGAAGGACTGCCCTGAATGCAAAGGTTTTCGACCAATTTCCCTTATCAACACAGATGTTAAAATCTACGCAAAAGTGCTAGCATACAGATTGAACACAGTAATACAATCTCTTGTCGATAAAGATCAAAATGGATTCATAATAAGCAGGCAAGGGACTGACAATGTCAGAAGACTAGTAAATCTTATATATTATACTAAAATAAGATAATGTCGGTCTTCCTGTCCTTGGATGCAGAGAAGGCTTTCGACAGTGTCGGATGGGACTACGTAGACCTAGTCTTGGCCAAATTTGGTATTGGCGACTTTGGGTCCAGAGCCATCAAGGCCCTTTATGTGGCCCCATCCGCCTCTGTTGTAGGCCTTGGGTTCAAGTCGGACAGTTTTAACATCTCCAATGGGACCAGACAAGGCTGCCCCTTGTCCTCGGTTATCTTTGCACTCCTATTAGAACCTTTGTCTGTTTCCATTAAAGAATGCAGGCCCATCCCGGGACTAAAAGTAGGCGATATAGAACTCAAATTGTCTATGTTCGCAAGCGATGCCATCCTCTCTTGAGGACCCTGCCAATTCAATCGAAAATCTTCAAGATTGTATAGGAGAATTCAGTAAGATTTCGAATTACAAATTAAGGGCCTCATTAAATTCCAGCCTCGTAAATAAGAGGCTTCTACTTAAGCCCTACGTACTGCAAAGTTTCTCTAACTTACAATGCTATTAAATTAGCCCTGCTGCGAGCAACGTATGAGCTACGCAGCAGGCCCGTACGTATCTACACTGCGTAAATGTACATGAGGAGTGACAGCCTGCGAGATGATATCGCAGGCTCCCACTCCTCATCAAGTGCTGCGGGGGTCCTAAAAGGGACCTCCGCGGCAGTCCCCCACATAAGCCCTGCCGTGGGGGGTACTCCAAACCCCCCCCTAGGCACCTAAAATGAACCCCCCCTCAATGCGGGGGTCCCTGTCGGGACCCCCGAAGTGTCCTCACATGAACACCTTGCTGCAGGGGTCCATAGGAACCCCCGCAGCCCCCACACATTAACCCCTTGCAGCGGGGGTCCCCGATCGGCACCGATCAGGCCCCCGCTGCATTTAAAACTTTTAAATTCCCCGCCGCGGCTCCTTAAAGGGACCGCGGCACACTATTACCCAATCCCGGCCGCGGCACTTAAAATTAACCCCCCTCTATGCTGGGGGTCCCCATCGGGACCCCCGAAGTTTCCCCACATAAACCCATTGCAGGGGGGGTCCCCGATCTGCATAGATCAGGCCCCCGCTGCATTTAAAACTTTTAAATTCCCCGCCGCGGCTCCTTAAAGGGACCGCGGCACACTATTACCCAATCCCGGCCGCGGCACTTAAAATTAACCCCCCTCTATGCTGGGGGTCCCCATCGGGACCCCCGAAGTGTCCCCATATAAACCCCCTGCTGCGGGGGGCCCCGATCGGCACCGATCGTGACCCTGCTGCAATTCAATTTTAAATTTCCCGCCTCGCGGGTCCTCAAAGGACCGTAAAGGTCCTGAAAGGACTCGCACTAAAAATATTAACCCCAGGCAACTATAATTACCCCATTAACTCATGATGGTCAATCCAGACCACCATAAGGCCTAAATTAACCCATTAACTCATGGTGGTCAATACAGACCACCATAAGGCTCTAATTAACCCATTAACTCATGGTGGTCAATACAGACCACCATAAGGCTCTAATTAACCCATTAACTCATGGTGGTCAATACAGACCACCATAAGGCCTAAATTAACCCATTAACTCATGGTGGTCAATACAGACCACCATAAGGCTCTAATTAACCCATTAACTCATGGTGGTCAATCCAGACCACCATAAGGCTCTAATTAACCCATTAACTCATGGTGGTCAATCCAGACCACCATAAGGCTCTAATTAACCCATTAACTCATGGTGGTCAATCCAGACCACCATAAGGCTCTAATTAACCCATTAACTCATGGTGGTCAATACAGACCACCATAAGGCTCTAATTAACCCATTAACTCATGGTGGTCAATACAGACCACCATAAGGCTCTAATTAACCCATTAACTCATGGTGGTCAATACAGACCACCATAAGGCTCTAATTAACCCCATCAGTCCCATAAGGGTATATTATTACCATTATGGGCCTGTTACAACCCAGCATTAACCACATAAGTGCCATGATGGTCCTCAAGGACCATCATGACACTAACTACAAACACTACACTATAACCCCCAATAAACCATTTAATCTAAACTAACCCCCCTCTACACTAATCTATTAACACTTACACTACCTACCTACACTACCTACCCCCTAATAAACCTTCCCACCACTCTAATTACAAAAAATAAAAAACCTACAGCACAGAAAACAAAAAACAATTACAACCCCACCCCCCACTACAGAAAACAAAAAAATACATTACAACCCCACCCCCCACTACAGAAAATAAAAAAATTACACACCTGAAAAGGAAAGACAGATAAACACAATACAATACATACATATAATACATTACATACATTACATACAATACATGACATTACATATAATATATTACATATAATATATTACATATAATACATTACATACATTACATACAATACATGACATTACATATAATATATTAAATATAATATATTACATATAATATATTACATATAATACATTACATACATTACATACAATACATGACATTACATACATTACATATAATATATTAAATATAATATATTACATATAATATATTACATATAATACATTACATACATTACATACAATACATGACATTACATACATTACATATAATATATTAAATATAATATATTACATATAATATATTACATATAGTCCTAATCAAATACCCCCTATCTATCTAACATACAATCTATTTAATTTAAAATAAATCCTAACTATATCAAATACATCCCCCTATCTATCTAATATACAAAAATTCCTAACTACATACACAGACCATTATTCTAAAGTAAAATAAAATAATTACAGTCCTAACTACATACACAGACCCTAATTCTAAGCTAAAATCAATAAATTAAGACCACTTACCTTTAAGATGTTGCTTCAGATCACTAACCTATGGGTCAAACAAAAAATAAAAATTAGTACAAAACATTAACATCAAATAAATAAACATTCTATACATTCTAAATATTCAACTCACCTTTACAGCTTGTCCAGTCACTGTTTAGCTCTTCCGGCGCGGCCCTGTTAAAAAAAAAAACACAATACATGAATACATTAATACAATATATAAACAATAAATAAAATACACAAATAAACATCTAAATATACATTGAACTTACCTCCCCGCGATGTCCCCGGCCTTCTCTCCTTCAGCCCCGGCTGGGCCGCGGAACCATCCGCGCTCTAAAAAAAAAAAAAAAAAAAACTAACGGAGGTCTGCACTGGCAGACCTCCCCGACGCTACTGAACCTCCCGGAGTCGTTTCCGGGAGGAAATTGGCATTGTCGGCTTGTGATTGGCTGAAAAGGCTGTCAGCCAATCAAAAGTCGTCAATGTAGGAGCCAATCAGGATGCGCAGATGTCTTCTACCAATCACTCCGTGGGGGTGTATCCCATAGTGATTGGCTGAAGGCATCTGAGCGTTGTGATTGGTTCCCAGAAAGATAGACAAGTGTTTAAGCCAATCAGGGTGGGATATTGGGGTGTATCCCATCCTGATTGGCTCACACATTGACGACTTTTGATTGGCTGAAATTGATAGACAGCTTTTTCAGCCAATCACAAGCCGCCAATGCCAATTTCCTCCCGGAAACGACTCCGGGAGGTTCAGTAGCGTCGGGGAGGTCTGCCAGTGCAGACCTCCGTTAGTTTTTTTTCTTTTTTTTTTTTAGAGCGCGAATGGTTCCGCGGCCCAGCCGGGGCTGAAGGAGAGAAGGCCGGGGACATCGCGGGTAGGTAAGTGAAATGTATATTTAGATGTTTATTTGTGTATTTTATTTATTGTTTATATATTGTATTCATGTATTCATGTATTGTGTTTTTTTTTTAACAGGGCCGCGCCGGAAGAGCTAAACAGTGACTGGACATGCTGTAAAGGTGAGTTGAATATTTAGAATGTATAGAATGTTTATTTATTTGATGTTAATGTTTTGTACTAATTTTTATTTTTTGTTTGACCCATAGGTTAGTGATCTGAAGCAACATCTTAAAGGTAAGTGGTCTTAATTTATTGATTTTAGCTTAGAATTAGGGTCTGTGTATGTAGTTAGGACTGTAATTATTTTATTTTACTTTAGAATAATGGTCTGTGTATGTAGTTAGGAATTTTTGTATATTAGATAGATAGGGGGATGTATTTGATATAGTTAGGATTTATTTTAAATTAAATAGATTGTATGTTAGATAGATAGGGGGTATTTGATTAGGACTATATGTAATATATTATATGTAATATATTATATTTAATATATTATATGTAATGTATGTAATGTCATGTATTGTATGTAATGTATGTAATGTATTATATGTAATATATTATATGTAATATATTATATTTAATATATTATATGTAATGTATGTAATGTCATGTATTGTATGTAATGTATGTAATGTATTATATGTAATATATTATATGTAATATATTATATTTAATATATTATATGTAATGTCATGTATTGTATGTAATGTATGTAATGTATTATATGTATGTATTGTATTGTGTTTATCTGTCTTTCCTTTTCAGGTGTGTAATTTTTTTATTTTCTGTAGTGGGGGGTGGGGTTGTAATGTATTTTTTTGTTTTCTGTAGTGGGGGGTGGGGTTGTAATTGTTTTTTGTTTTCTGTACTGTAGGTTTTTTTGTTTTTTGTACTGTAGGTTTTTTGTTTTCTGTGCTGTAGGTTTTTTATTTTTTGTAATTAGAGTGGTGGGAAGGTTTATTAGGGGGTAGGTAGTGTAGGTAGGTAGTGTAAGTGTTAATAGATTAGTGTAGAGGGGGGTTAGTTTAGATTAAATGGTTTATTGGGGGTTATAGTGTAGTGTTTGTAGTTAGTGTCATAATGGTCCTTGAGGACCATCATGGCACTTATGTGGTTAATGTTGGGTTGTAACAGGCCCATAATGGTAATAATATACCCTTATGGGACTGATGGGGTTAAATAGAGCCTTATGGTGGTCTGGATTGACCATCATGAGTTAATGGGTTAATTTAGGCCTTATGGTGGTCTGTATAGACCACCATGAGTTAATGGGTTAATTAGAGCCTTATGGTGGTCTGGATTGACCACCATGAGTTAATGGGTTAAATAGAGCCTTATGGTGGTCTGGATTGACCACCATGAGTTAATGGGTTAAATAGAGCCTTATGGTGGTCTGGATTGACCACCATGAGTTAATGGGTTAATTTAGGCCTTATGGTGGTCTGTATAGACCACCATGAGTTAATGGGTTAATTAGAGCCTTATGGTGGTCTGGATTGACCACCATGAGTTAATGGGTTAAATAGAGCCTTATGGTGGTCTGGATTGACCACCATGAGTTAATGGGTTAATTTAGGCCTTATGGTGGTCTGTATAGACCACCATGAGTTAATGGGTTAATTAGAGCCTTATGGTGGTCTGGATTGACCACCATGAGTTAATGGGTTAAATAGAGCCTTATGGTGGTCTGGATTGACCACCATGAGTTAATGGGTAATTAGAGCCTTATGGTGGTCTGGATTGACCACCATGAGTTAATGGGGTAATTATAGTTGCCTGGGGTTAATATTTTTAGTGCGAGTCCTTTCAGGACCTTTACGGTCCTTTGAGGACCCGCGAGGCGGGAAATTTAAAATTGAATTGCAGCAGGGTCACGATCGGTGCCGATCGGGGCCCCCCGCTGCAGGGGGTTTATGTGGGGACACTTCGGGGGTCCCGATGGGGACCCCCAGCATAGAGGGGGGTTAATTTTAAGTGCCGCGGCCGGGATTGGGTAATAGTGTGCCGCGGTCCCTTTAAGGAGCCGCGGCGGGGAATTTAAAAGTTTTAAATGCAGCGGGGGGCCTGATCTATGCAGATCGGGGCCCCCCCCTGCAATGGGTTTATGTGGGGACACTTCGGGGGTCCCGATGGGGACCCCCAGCATAGAGGGGGGTTAATTTTAAGTGCCGCGGCCGGGATTGGGTAATAGTGTGCCGCGGTCCCTTTAAGGAGCCGCGGCGGGGAATTTAAAAGTTTTAAATGCAGCGGGGGCCTGATCTATGCAGATCGGGGACCCCCGCTGCAAGGGGTTAATGTGGGGGTGCTGCAGGGGTCCCGATAGAGACCCCTGCAGCATGGGGATGTGTATAGGGTGCAGGGGGGAGCCTCACACTGCTGTCTCGGGCTGTTCCGAGGCAGCACGTAGAGGCTTTCGGATCCCTTGCGTGGACTTTTTGTCCACGTAGGGATTCTTACGATATGCGAGACTCGTGCATAGATTTAAGGCTACGTAGCTCTCTCGGAGCCTATTCTCAGCCATTTTCTCGCAGTCATATCGTAAAGCAGGCTGCGAGAGATTCGGTTCTCGCAAACAGCAGGAAAACTGCCTTTTGCGAGCACCGAGAGAACTACGAGGGAGAATTTAATAGGGCCCTAAATCTATCTAAATCCAAAGCATTAATAATTAATCTGAAAGAGGAGGATTGTATATATTTAAAGAACAACTTTTTTTTAAAATGGCAAACAAATATAAAACACATGGGTAAAGAAATACAATTAGACTTTATACAGATGATAGAACAAAATTTCAAGTCGACTCTTGCAAATTTGACAGACACCATAGATAGGTGGAAGAATCTTTATGATTCCTGGTCGGGAAGAATTATAGCCGCAAAAATGTTTCTGGTGCCCAAAATAACATACTTAATGAGAGGTATTCCTTACCACTTTTCAAATTTTCAAATTAAAAAATGTCAAAACACTCTCGACAAAGGTAAAAAAATTAGAATTAAAATTGATAATCTAATTTGTAAATTTAAAAAAGGAGGTATGGCCTATACCTCTGTACAGAAATGTCAAGATGCCATAACTATAGCCCATATCATCAGATGGAATGAACAAGTGGAATCCAGGCACTGGTTCCAAATTGAAAATGTTAGCAAGTAGAGAACTACAAAGCCTTGTATTTCAAAAAAACTGTGAAGGTAAACATTTGGAAACAATAGGAGAAACACTAAGGAATTATATTAAACAATGGGGTAAATTGAACTTGGAATATTCCCTAATCCCATTTCCTAGCCACCTATCTCCAATAGACTCTTTTCCATGGTTTTGGACATCCCCTTGCTGGATTTCCTGGTTAAAAATGGGGTGGTATACCGAAGAGACCTTTTTCAGAGTGGGTCCTTCAGATCCTTTAGGGAACTAAGTGTTAAATACAATATTCACAATTCTTTGTGATAAGAATTTAATAAAATGTGATCCCAGTTTAATTATTAAATCTAAAACTTTGGGAAAAAGAATTGAAAGAGGAGTGGATACTTGGGACATGGCATTGCGCCTTTCTTACCACCAATCATTTTTTTTCAAAATGCATCCCACAAAGAAACTTATTTTAAGATTACAAATACAGTAGGTGGAACCTTGTACCTGTTAAAATGTTTCAAATAAACAAAATGAATGAAGCAAAATTATTTTGGCGCAAATGTGGACAAATTCGGAACACACATACACATTTGGTGGGAATGGCCAAAAATAGAAACTTGGTGGTCAGAATGCTTTTCTCAATTAAAATTAATATTTGATTTAGAACTTCCCTTTAATGCTGAAATACCCATCCTTTCCTATCTTTCCCAAAGAAGCCACTACAGAAATAAAAGCTCTCTTGGTACAGATTTTTATGGCTGCTAAAACCTATATTGCCTCGAACTGGAAACAGGAAAAAGTTCCTATCTGGTCTGATATTTTCGTTAAAATCAATAAAACCTGTGTTCTAGAAAATAATTTTAAGGAAATAGTGATTCCTCTACTCTCTGCCAAAAAATGGAATCAAACGTATTCTTAATAGCTAAACGGATCATTCCGGAGGTTAGTATTATAGCTTTCCCCTACCTCCTCCTCCCCCTACCCGGCAACCCCTTTTTTCCTTTGGTTTATTTTTTTTTATTTTTTTATTCTGTAGTACTGCTGTGTTTTTCTTTTCTTTCTCTTTTTCTTCTGTGTGTATCTATTTATTTATCTTGGATGGTTATATTATGATTTTTCTTTCACAATTTATAGATAAATTCCTTAGGTGTAACTAAGATTTGGTTATAAATATCAAAATGGTTAAATATTGTGACTAATTCTTTACAATTTTTAGAGACCTCTATACTAGCTATCTTGACCCTACGGTTTTCTAACCAATTTAAGGAATCTTAAAATGTTTAGTCGACAAAAATTCTAACTGTACATTGTAAAGGTTTTTTTTTACTTCTAATATGTCCAATTGGAATTGTTTTTCTTTATTATTTTTTTCTGTTGTCTTGTAAGAACAATTTGTAGAAAAAAAGAAAGAGTTCTCAATAATCACACCCTCTACTACCTCCCTAGTTCCAGACATCACCCTTATAGTTGTTAGTCTTACTATTCCTGGTTATTTTATTTATTTTGCCATGAGGTACATAAACTAATTACTATAACTTTATACTTATGTCAACTCTCATAATGGCACTTTTCTGTTAATATGCATTTTTTCATGTTTTATTGTAGCAATTATAATATCTTTTTGACTTGAACCGCCCAAAACATTGTTTTTTCTTCCTTTTTTCTTGTACCTCAAAATATTACGGCTGCTAGGTTTTAATACTTTGAATCCTCCTGCTGTAATATCAAAGATGGAGAGAGGTTATGAACCATGGATGGATAACTGCTGGCCCATTGATGATAAAACAAATGGTAAGTAGAAAAGGATATAACTGACCAACAATATGATTTTGCAGATAGCTGAATTTCATCATTTTAAAATATCTAATTAAATAAAAACATATTTAAATAACATATTATTTTATCTTCATGTTTTACTTGGATACAATGGACAAAATCTACTGGAGAGTAAGTTATTTTTAATTAGTGAGATTAGCAAAACCTTTAAAGGGACATGGAAATATGTTTTTGCTTTGTTACATCAGATTTGACAATGTGCCACAGTGTTCTTTCTTTTTTCAAATAAAGGTGTTAGAAAACAAAAACATATTCAGAAGTTTAACTATTCTTAGGGGCTTGCCCAATGCCAGCCAATGAGATCTATTATAATTGTCCATTTGTTGTAATGCGCCAACATATTGTGTAGCTCTTTACAGGGGTTAAGTAAAAAAAAAAAATACAATGTTTATCACAGGCAAAAAGTGGAGGGCTCTGTCTTTGAGTTTAAAATCTTACATTCATAGTGCTTTTTTCAAAGCATTTTACAAGATTGAAAATCCACAAACTTACAATCTAACAGGAATAATGAAACAAAAGGTGAAGTAAATAAAAGGAAGGAATAAGGGCTTGGCAAGTTACCGAGAGGAGAGTAGAAGGTTAAATAGTCTGTGGGTGTACCAGCTGTGCAGAATGGAGGTGATAGTGCTGAACCTGCACTATAAATTAAAACAAATCATAGGTGGGTGTAGACAGGGTAGGTGGAAGGTTATGTTATATGATTTTAGAGACAGAAGGGTGGTGGCATGTGAGACTCTAGGTCAGGAGGCAAAAGAAACCAAGGTGTATGGAACTGGAATATATGTCAGTTGGTGGGAACTTTTGATATGGTGGATGTTATGAGGCCCAGAGATATTGGTTGAGCCTCTAAAGAAATGACTGCTCAGTCCCGAAAGTATCTATAGACTAAAGTATGTTCTCTGCATTTCCTGTAAGTTTTACTGAAGTCTAATCAGATTTTAGTCAATATTTTTTAAGTAGAAAACAATGATTGCAATGTTTAAATGTTCTCTTTTATAATCTTGAAAAAAAAACTGTTGTGTTCCATTTCCCTTTATGTGTGACATCTGTTGATTTAGCATGTGTAGATGTTGCTTCAGCGAATAATGTTCACTGGCCCCATCCAAAGGAACAAAGGTCTCAGGGATGAGTGTCATCCTAAGTTATGTGAGAACAGTGGAGTGAAATTACTGAAGGAACCTTATGAGTGGAAACTGAGAACTCGCAAAGAGCTTATTATTCGGCTGTGCAAACTACGAGCTGACAAAAATCCATGCATTTATATTGAAAGATCCCCACGCAATACTACGGTTTACAAAACTGCCATACCAAACCCACATTGTGGTAATGAGGAAAACACAGCTGAAAAAGAAGGTACTGGTAACATGGAAATTGATACACAGAGAAAAGTGGGGCAAACACATGAGGATTGTGAAAGTGGTATGTTATGTGCCACACCGGAAGTACATTCAGCTGTCAGTGAGGAAATTGAAATGAATTAAATAGGGCAACAAATGTGTTAGCAAAGGGTAAAGGGAGTGATAGCACAACAAAGACAACTCGTCAATTGAAAGCATGCCGCAATCATAAAGATGAGAGTAATAATGGTACGAAAAATGGATATACACCCCATGAAGATGACAAATCGATTTCAGAAGGGCAGTTTAAATGTTCTAAATGTGGAAATTGGCAAATAGAGAAGACAGCACAGATATCTAGTAAGTGTACAAATATTAGTAAAGGTGGTCATTTGAATCAAGAAAGTCCAAACCCAACAAATATTGGAATACATAAATGTATTGAAAGTTCTATTCCCACAAAACACATGTGTAATGCCTCAGAAACGCCAGGACATCTTACCAAAACCAATTGCAGCCCACAGAGAAGCCCTACATTAAATCCTGCAGACTTGGATGTCCTCAACACAAAAGGAAAATCTAAGGAAAATTTACCTGTCAAGACTGCTCAAAATTCAAATACAATTTTGGACTCGTACAAAAGTACTAAGAAAAGAATGCTAGATTGCAGTGATAAACAAGGACGTAAACTCATCTGCATGATGAAGATGTAAACAAAATCAATGACAACATACCTAAACAGCAGTTTATGTTTACAAATGGCTATGAGAGGGGACCTGGCAAAAGTCAATGCAAACAGGTGACTTCTAAGGTAGCAAAATATAAAAAGGGACAACAGGAAAGAAAATGCTTCTCTTGAGATAGAAGGCGGAACAGCTACACAAAACAAAGAGATCTGTGGGGCAAGAACTGCACATGCTGAGAAGAAAAACATAAACAAAAACACAAAAGGGACATGACAAATGAAAATTATTAGAATTTTACAGCACGTTTGATGTCCCATGATTTTGATAAATGTACGAAGAGATTTAATACGAAGCTAAATAAAAGTAAATCTTAAGATGAAATGATGATCCTATGTAATGAGCAAAGCAGACATTTTTCAAATGATAGTCAGCACTCACAAAGATGATCACCCCTCTGACAGATAGCACTCTCACAAAGAAGAGAATCCATCTGACACAGACATCAAACACTCTGGCATAGAGGAGAAACCCTATGCATGCTCTGAATGTAGTTGTAGATTTGTACAGCATTCTTTATTTCTTAGACATCAGAAAACCCACTTAACTCAGAAACCTTTCCAATGTATGGAGTGTGGAGACTTGTTCGCCAATAAAGGATTATTTGTTATACACCAGAGATCTCATAAAGAAGAGAAACCATTTCATTGTATTAATTGTGGGAAGTGTTTTGCTGATAGAACATTATACATCAGCGAATTCATACAGGAGAGAAACACTTTAGTTGCAATGATTGTGGAAAAAGCTTCACCCAAAATTCAATACTTGTTAACAGAGAATTCACACAGGAGAAAAGCCATTAGAATATCAGGGCTGTGGGAAAAAATTCTGTGATAGGTCTGGATATGCTAGTCGTAGGGAATACATACTGGAGAGAAGCCCTTTAAATGTGGTGAATGTGGCAAACGATTTGGTCAGAGCTCAAATCTACGCAGACATGAAAAAATTCACACAGGGCAGAAACCCAATGCTTGTGAGGAGTGTGGAAAAACCTTTAGTGAAGCTGGAAAGCTATTATCACACCAGAATGTGCATTTGAAGAAAAAGGGTAAAATCAACAGAATCAGCAGAATCAACTTAACTTCAATAGAAGATAAGCAAAATGGCAAATAGTATGCTACAGCCCATGAATACATTAGTTGGAAACGTATTTGTATGAGCAGTTATGGTCTAAACTCACTGTGATATGGTCATCTGATTTTGCCAGATTTAAATAAAATCTAATGCACATGACTTTTTATATGATTCTTATAACTTGATGGTAGTGTGGAAGTGTTTGCAGATATTATAATTATTAATTACTGAACATCACTTGCTAGAACAAGGCAAATCCCCTTAGATCCCAGCAATCTGGAGAAGGTACTTCAATTGAGAGTTATTGAAAGTGGTGCTTTCATTACTAGGTCTTTTAATAAATGAATTACTCTGACAATGGCAGTAATTAGCTACAAATATTTGAAGACTAGCGTAAATAGCAGTTATTTCACTTAATTTTTGAAACCACCATTAAAGTGATATGCATGCATTATGTAACTGTTGTACATACATTTAATGTCTTCACTGTTCCCTATTCATTTAGGAATATTTTGTCCGACTTAAAGAGTTTACAGGTTGCAATGAATACACACTCTGATGAATAAACCCTAATTGCATTTTGTAGGGCTGCAATTTTTAGATAATCTCTGACACCTGAGAAGTGCTGTTTTGTAATTCTAAAAATGTTTTTCCATTACATTTAAGAGATACAATAAATAATTATTTGTTTGTCAGTTATTGTTTAACATTTATTTTTTTTATTTGTTTTTTTTTATACAAACTGGGTAGTACCTTCTTCACATTCTTGGACTTCAGAAATAGAACCTCATCCAGTTTCCTATATCGTAAGTTTACACACGCAAAAAGTTTTGAGTAATTTTCCCAAGCTATTCTATTCCCCCATCTCAGTGTGATTGTGAGTTTTCATGTCTGCGATTAACCCCTACTTACAATATTACCCCAGCTTTCCCACTGATGTTTACACATCAGTAATATTATAGGTTGCTTAAGCTCAAAAAAGCTATTCAATTCTAAATTTCTCAAAGTTACTTGTTACTGACAACTCCTAACATTCCTGATTTAAAAAAAAAATCTTTACTAACACTATAGAGTATAAAAATGCCTTTGCAGCTGTTTTGTCCTTCCCCACTCACTGCTGATAGCCCCCTTTCCTGCTCAAACACGATCCCACATTCCATGATCATGCCAATTCACCCATCTACATAACCATGGGGGTCCATTGAGACCCCCACAGCATCTAAAACTTTAACCCAGAGCCACAAGGTTTCTTAAAGGATGCCTGTGGCATCTTAATGTTAAACCCCACCACGGAAGGTCCCTATCTGACCCCTTTGGCACCTACAGTTAACCCTGATGCTATTTTGACCAATCAGGTTGCTCAGATTGCTGGACCTATAATCTGAGCAATATGACTGATCAAATAGATTTAAAATTAATATTGCTCAGGGTGACAACTGAAAACTCATTCTGATTGGCTGAACTATGATTGACATCTATTTCAGCCAATCAGAATGCTCAATATCTCTATTTAAGCTACAGAAGGTGTGGCAATGGCCATTTGTGGCAAGGAAACACCTCCTAGAAGGAACTCAGTTTAAACTAATAGGATTTTTTATTGGAGGGTGCTTTCCACGACCCAGAGGCTAGGAACATGATCTTCAAGCAAGAAAGAAGAGGACCAGAAGCTCTTGTCAGTGCCGGATCTACCTTTTTGGAGCCCCTAGGCAGTGAAGTGTAGGAGCCCCTGCAAGTGAGTACGCAAAGTACGCACACAACCATTTTATCTTTTCTGTCCATGTATATTGCTCTCTTGCTGTGTGAGCAAATCACAAACATTACACCTTAAAGCCAACATAGCTACTCAAACACATGCCGAGCAATTACTTGTTTATTAAATGCATTTGATAGTAGTCCATTTTATTTATATTTTTTAAACTAAAAAAGAGGAGCACTTCACAGGGAAGCGCCCTTAGGCGGCTGCCTAGTTGGCCTAATGGGTAATCCGGCCATGGCTCTTGTATCAGCACAGATAACCAGACTAATCCATGGCAGACTAAAGAGGACCAGGGCGTCTCTGATCATCACTGGAGGATCATTTGGGTATGTACTATTAATTTATATTTTATTTTACAAGTTTTATTCTTTTTTATCTTATTGTACTTTTATTATTTTATCTGTATTTTTAATTACAATGTAATATTTTGTTATTTTCATGTAATATTTTAATATTTTTTGTTATGATAATGATGTCGTATTTTTTTATTTTGGATAATTTAAGTGTTTAGTTTTTGTAATTTATTGAGGGGTTGTATTTATTGTAGTATAGTGTTTTTTTACTTAGAATGCCATAAGGGTCCTTTAAGGGGTTAATTGTAGCTTACCATGGGGGTCTAAATAGACTCCCATGGTAGTCATGGGTTAATAGGGATTCCATGAGGGTCCTTTAAGGACCGCCATGGTGTGGGGTTAATTACTTAGATGCCATGGGGTGTTTAGAGAACCTCTGCAACAGGGGTCTTACTGGACCTCCATGGTTATGTAGATAAGGTGATTTGGGAGGAGTGAGCGGGGAAGGAGAACCCCTGGGATTCCCTTCATCGCATGCATGGATGGAGGGAACCGCCAAAGATTCCCATTGGTGTCAGTGGGTTTGTGTTCAGTAATATTACTGACCGCAGCCTTACTCGTAATCCTAATCCTTGTATCTTAACTTCCTAGTCTTGAGTTTACGAGTGGTGAGTTTGCTCAGTAATATTACGACTTTCGAGCACTGAATACACGTGTAACATTACTGAAAAAAAGCTCTCACAGCCAAACTCCTTTTGAAAGTAGTTTACTTGTCTCAAACCCTAAAGAGGTGGATGAGCACATGTAGAAAGATATATTTGTGAGATTGTGTTTGGTGGTTTATGTATGTGATTTCATCTTGAAGTTTGGCTGGGAGACCAACCATGAAATCTGTAGAGTAAATGGCTTATGCCAAATGCTCTTGGAAGCAGAACTCCCTATTATAGGCCCCACCTAAAAGTTACCTTGTTTAAGGTGTTTGAAGCAAGTCTCTGCTGAGATAAGACAGGAAGGCATGTCAAAGATCTCTCTGAATTGCTTTAGATACCCTTGCAAATTGCTGCAAGAGGACCTTGTCTTTCTGAAAAAAGGAGTGACCCAGATTAATGCCTTGTGGGTCTGTAGAAAGAATATGAAGCAAATATTGGATTTTCTACCCATATAAAAGCTGGGCTGAAGTGGAAAAATAGTAGATGAAGTATTATTATTATTATAGTTTATTTATAACGCGCCGACATATTCCGTAGCGCTGTACATAAATTAGGTTCAGACAGTGATAAATACAGATTAACATATAGCAAAGCAAGGAGGGCCCTGTCTTTGAGGTAGGAATCCAATGTCCATGGTGAATTCCCAAAGTACTTAGGATCGTACTTACGAGGGGCCGCATTTGCGGAGGTGGAGGCTCCCACGTTGGCTGCAATGAGCCGCAGGCTCTCCTTGCCAGCAACTGCGTACCTCACGAAGCGAGGGCCGCAGTTGCTGGCAAGGAGCGCCGAAGGCGCTTCTTGCGCTGCTGATGAGCACCATAGGCGCTCATACCTACCACCCCTTACGACTTTAGGCACGCAAATGCGGACCCTCGCAAAGCAAGGGAGAGCATTTGTGGAGGTGGAGGCTCCCACGTCGGCTGCAATGAGCCGCAGGCGGGACTTACACCACAAAATTTACGGACTTAGCATCCACAAATACGAGGCGCAATACTTCGAAAAAAAACATTACGAGCTCGCAAAAATTTTACCTTAGTGCCCGAACCCTGCGCATGTGAAAACATTAAAAACACAATAAATACACACATCAAACACATAAAAAGCTTACCTACAGCAAGGGTGAGCACCCAGGACCTCTGCAAGTAAGGTTACACCTCAATTTAAGTACAAATTCAAGAGTTTAGACACCCGAAAATCCCCTAAGCGAGAGAAAAAATGTCTGCCGAAAAAAACAAAAACGAGGCTAAAGGACCCGAAACACGCAAAACACCACCAAACACCTACAGATTTTTTTAAAAAGCCGTATGAGGTCCAAGATACACTATTAACAAGGACGCAAAATCATCCACAGCCGCGTAACACACACATTAGCTGCCATTTTACACCACTAACTTACACAATGCGGAAGTACACATCTAACCTAACGGCTTCCCCTTGCACGCAGCCTATTTACACTACACACATTGCTGACACTTACACCTCAGCTCCACAACAGTGCAAACCTACATTATATGCTGAAGCAACATCAAAACAGATTGGCAGCTCTTCAGCACAATGCTTCCTGCATATATTACTTCAAAATAGGTAAAGTATATTTATTTATTAATTTATTAATTATTTCATCAGCATCCAAAAAAACATATACACAAAAAAACTCTCAATAAACATTATAGCCATTCACTGCACCACTCACAACGAGCGCCAACATTGCTCATAGCACACAAACACTTGCAAGAAGCACAAAAAAACACATCACCGCCGACCAAACAATAACATCAAAAGCGCCTATCAGAAAAAAAATACAACAACCAACAGCCTCGCAATGAGCGCTGAAGGATCTCGGACCACCAACAAAATTCATGTCTCAATCAGACAGCATACCCTGCCTTACAATCTTATTGCCGTCATTTTTTGACGGCAAGTCACTAGTAGTATAATAAAAGTGGATTAATAAAAAAAAACATAAAATAAATCAGGAAATTCACTCACATTTTTTAACCTCAGACATTATGAGGTATTGTAGCGCATATTGTAGCGCCTGTAAGATGATGAATCCAACTTCAGGGATACAGATTCTCCCAGACGTGTCCAGATTATACAGTCCTAGATGTTTCCTGAAGGTTGGTGTAATAAATATCCCAAGCAGATTCCAAATGGACGCACATAGTATCATATGCCAATGCAAGTGATTTGCGTGAACTTATAGAGGACTGGTAGTGGGTCCTAGTTTACTTGTATTTTTCTGTCCCTCATATGGTCCCTTCCTTCATGACCTTTTCTATCTTATATGCATATGGTTATTTGTATGACAATTCTAGGTATTATCACCTCCACAATTAATACACCTATAGTGGTACCATTATTCATGATTACACTGTACATATTGTAAATATATATCCTTGATGAGTTGGATTATTCATGTCTATGTTGCATATATTACGTACTTCTTGGTAACATCTGATTTAATTAAAGGCCAAATCACAGAGGCCTAAGCACTATACAAGGAGTCCATTACATAGAATAGGATATACACACTATTTTTGTTATGTACAATATATATACTGGTCATACATAGGCTCTGAGATGTCTTTTTCACTCACATAATATCACTAATTCAGCAATCTTCTGGTTTCATTACTGCTCATTAACATTTGTCATCACCTGAGACTAATTGTAATTTTCTAAATAAGTGTTTTATTTGTCGATGTCATTCATTTATGTATATTTTTTCAGTGTTATACATATACTTTTATATCATAATAAAAGTATTTTTTTATTCAGTATGAGTTGGTTGATTTCTTTACTCCAGATCTAGGCCATAATTTTCCTAATTGCCACTAATCTAATAAGGGATATGACCATATAGAGAGTGTTCTTTCCTTTTTCTTTTTGAGTTTACTCAAACACTTATTGGTAAATATACAGCGCATTAGTATACTGATACAATATCCCGTATGGGATCTTCTCAACATACCATAGAAGTGCTGTTTGCCCTAGTTATCCTATACCGCACGTTCACGTTTTTCACTCCATCTGAGTTGCAACACTCTCTCTGGCTCAGTTCCAACACACTCGCTGGCTCAGCTACAACTCTTTCTCCGGGCTCTCGCTGTAACTCTATCGTGGACTGTAACACTTCTCCTCTGGACTACAAATCCTTCTGCGAGCTGCAACTCTCTCACTGGCCGAGCTGCAACTCTCCCTCTTTGAACTCTGGCTGCAAATGTCTTTCAACAGACTGTCCCAGCCACATTATGATGTAAGATGGCTTCTAACACATGAAGTATCCAGCCTCAGACTCACACAGCCATCTTCAAGAACTCTCCCACATCTCTTTGCGACTTTGTCACAGTATGTATTATTACATTTGTACAGTTGAATAAACGTTTTTCACGCATCCCTGGCCCAATATATCTATTGTGTAAGATACAGTGGTGGTGTGATAAAATGGGAACTCAAAAATTGGGAAATGTAAAATTTCCACTCAAGACTATATATCTCAAATAAATATAAGTTTGAAACATATGTAGATATATAAAATAATGAAGACAAATATAGATTTGAATACTAAAATGTGTTTTATCGACGATTCTGCGGCTGCATCAGTTAGATATCCCCTGCATACTTGTGTTCTTATATTTATTTGAGAATAACGAATTGCCCGTCAAAAAATGACAGCAATGAAATTGTAAGGTAGCTAATGCTGTTTGGTGTATAATAATCAAATAAATAATACATTAATAAATGAATATACCATACTTTACCTATTTTGAAGTAATATATGCAGGAAGAATTCTGTTGAAGAGCTGACAATCTGTTTTGATGTTGCTGCAGCATTAGTGGTGTGTAAGCGTGCTGAATGTGTGCAGTGTAATAGTGTGCGTGCGCGAGACCAAACCGTTAGCGTAGCTGTGTACTTCCGCATTGTATAAGTTATTGTTCTAAAATGGCGGCTAAGGTGTGGTATGCGTCTGTAGCGGAATATCCGTAGGTGTTTTGTGGTGTTTTGCGTGTTTCTGGTGGTGTTTTGCGTGTTTAGAGTGCTGTAGCCTCGTTTTCGTTTTGTTCGGCAGCCATTTTTTCTCTCGCTTAGAGAATTTTTTAGTGTCTAAACTCTTTTATTTTTTGAGTTAAATTAAGGTGTAACTTCATTTTTTGAGGTCCTGGATGCCCCTTCTTGATGTAGGTAATTTTTTTAATATATGTGTTGTGTGTATTTATTGTGTTTTTCATGTCCGCGGGTTGGGGGCGATTTTTGCGAGGTCGTAATGGGTGGTAACGTGTCTCGTATGTTGTTTGCGTTACGACGTAAAGTTTGCTCCATGCCAGCAACTGAGGCCCTCGCTTTGCGAGGGCTGCAGGCTCGCTACGCGAGCCCGCAAGCGTGAGCAACGGCTCGTATGCTCACAACTATATATGTGATATGTAGTCTTGAGTGGAATTTTTACAGCATCAAATTTATTGAATAAAATGTTAATTCAAAAGTGGATGGACATAGTATAAAAATGCTCTTTTGATTTAATGAACCTTACTCTAGAAGCAGAAAATGAGAACTTGCAACAATGAAATGCTAGAGTAACAAATATGTATACTGAACTGAGGAAATATAGAGATACAGCTGAATTTGATAATTTAAACATCAAACTGAATACCAATATGGAAAAACTCAAAAAAGAGTCTCCAGAAAGCAAAATACTTTTTTGAGGGACAAAAGAGACTACCAAGCGGGTAGAGTGTATAAAATTACTAGGCACTTGGAACAACCAAGGGGCAGTGCTCTAAGTTCCTCAGAATGTGACATTTCTGATCATGATGAACTTCTTCAGCTAACCTCATCCCAACCACTTAGTTCCAAAGCTTCTATGAATAATGTACATTATAGAGGTCCTTCTACCAGACAAAGACTAAATCAAACATCTATAGAGTATTCTTTTAGGCAGGGAGCGAGTCTGAAAATCCAGACCTCAGGTTTATTTAAGAGCAAGAAGAAATCAATTCTTCTAGAAATGTAACAGGCTAATAAAATGACAGATGAGGACACTGAGAGTCAATCTATCCCTCAATCAACTTTCCTTAGATCTGAAAATACTTCCAAGAATGTTAAATCAATTATTAAATATTATTAATTTATTTAATTTTGAATTGACTGAGACCCACAAGAAAGTATGATCTACAGGACTATCCTTTGTTCCGACATCTAAATCTGATTTATTTGCTAAAGTTAAAGACATTATTTTTTTTGTTCTCAAGCTAGCCCTAAAAAAATTAAAACAGAAAACAAGAAAAATAATTTTCTAATTTGGGTATTGGAAGAGAAGATATTGATACTTTAAATGGCCTAATGTCTTTACTTGAAGTAAATGAACCCAAAAAGTTGGATGAGGAAATGTTAAAAAAGTGGAAGCTCAAAAGCCAATTTACTGCTAATTTCAAAGAACATAGTAACCTGGAAGTGTTTTTACAATTAGTCACGGAGGACCTAAAAAAGGCACATAGTACCTTAACTAAAGATTTAATGAGGAAATTGAACTTGGACTTGAGTTTAGAGCCTTAAAAGAATTACAAAACTTTTTCGGATATTAAGATAAATGGGTAATTGTAGGTCTGACAGGGAAGCAGGACTATTTGAGGATGTGTTACGGGATCCTCAATAATAGGACAACCTATAAACTATTAGAAAAAGATCCATCTGTTCAATATCGTACTGAACTCAGAGCTATTTTAACTCAAGCAAAGAGTGAGGGAATAATTGACTCCCAGTGTTTTGATTTTTTACTTCCTAAATCATCTACGATGGCAACAGTCTATGCCCTTCCCAAAGTACATATGAGAACATCACCAGTACTGGGACGTCCAATAGTATTTGGTTGTAGCAGGCTTACCCAAAACATCGGTATCTTTCTAGATCACTACTTAAAAGAAATGGTAACCACATTGCCCTCATATCTCAGAGATACCTCAGACACATTGAGGCTAGTTTGGACATAGAACAGTATTTATAGCTATACTTGAATACTTTTTCAAGATTAAGGAAGTTTCTGAAAAACAGCTAACCCAACTGGTAATGAGTCTTTTGAAGTTCATCCTGACAAGGAATTTTTTACTGTTTAAAAAAAGTGGTATCATCAAATGAAAGGTACTGCCATGGGCACTTCATGTGCCCCTAATTATGCCAGCCTATTCTTAGGTTGGTGGGAAGCTGCCAATGTTTTGATATGATGTCTGAATATAATGATAATATATTGTCATGGCAAAGGTACATAGATGATGTGCTTATTTTCTGGACTGGTACAAAAGCAAAATTTGATGAATTTTTCTCAGTTCTCTGAAATAAACTGTAATGAAATACATTTCTTAGACTTATGCACCTAGAAAGATCAGTCAGGTATTATACATACTACTGTTTTCAGGAAACCCACGGCTTCCAATTCATTATACCTATAGGGCAGTGTCTGCGTATTCGCTGGGACTGTGATAATGGTGAAGAATTCAAGTTACAAGCTGACCTATCAAGGACACTTCTGATCATGGGGATAGCCCAATAGGCTGCTTAAGGAAGCTTGGAAGAAAGCTCTCCTAGTGGACTGTGTGGATTCTTAATATGACTAAACAACAAGAGAATGTGAACACTGAATTGATCAGATGCATAATGGATTTTGCAGATGATTGCCAAATTATCAAAAAAATTTAGACAAACACTGGTACCTCCTCACTCGGGATCCAATTCTACAGAAGGTTTTGCCTGAAAAGGTATCTAAAACCTATAGGCGAGGTAGAAGCATAGGTGACTTGGCCACACATAGCTTTTTTCAAACTAACAAACCTACAAATATCTGGTTGAGACCACTGCAAGGTCTGTAAATTCATAACTCCAGCAAAATAATTTACACATCCTGTAACGGGAAAACAAATTCCAATTCAGAAGTTCTACAATTGTAGTTCCCTTGGAGTGATCTACGTTATACAATGTATTTGTAACAAGCTCTATGTAGGGAAAACCATCCGTCAGTGAAGGAGGCGTATTCTAGAGCCATATATGCAATACACAATGAGCTCAATATGCCAATGTCTAGACACCTAAAATAGTACCACAATGATCAATTGGATGTGATCCACTTTTATATTATAGCTAGTGTGGAATTAGGTCCAACGAGAGGCAATCTTGATCGAAATCTTATTGCAAAAAGAATGTAAGTGGATTTTTTTACTGGATACACAAAGCCCCCTTGGCCTTAATGAAGTATTCAGTTACAGTGCATTTCTATAATGAACATTATTTTAGAATGGATATATTATCCTTTTGGTAGATCATCTCCTTCGTGACAAGGAATGATCTACTAACTGTCATATAACATCGAGGCATGACCATTATTATTTGGTTGGAGTATAAATTAACATTGACATGAAGTATGTATGAAATCGAACGGTTGGGTATTCATACTCTTATATTAGTTGAGAATTTGATTTAAATTATGTTAGCTTTAAAATCTTGTCCACTAAGATAATGATATACTAAATCTGATGTATATGATGCTCACCGTTTTATTCACTATTATGTTATTAAGGGAAATATATAACTATTTCTCTTTTTTACACTTAAGGTTTAAGCACTATCTATAGTATATATCCTACGAGTACTTGAGAGGACCCGCCAGCGGTTAAAGACATATACGTAGCACTGTAAAAGCAAATAAAAAATCAATAAAAAATCAATACTGCACTGTAAATGACGGGTAAAGCGATGAAATATATTAGAATTAATTGCACAACCGTCTCAAGCTCACAAATCGGCAATCAAAAATGTTATGTTTCATGCTGGGGTTATATTGATCTCAGAAATCAATGAGTTAATACATATCAGTTAATACATATATTTTTATTATTTTGTGTTTTGCGGTTTTGCAAGTCCGATTGCATATCGGACCGCCAAACGCTAATTGATTGAACCTCCTTTAAGTTAACTACCTATTAAGGTTGGTTCGTTCTCTGATGAGCACCTCTGACTTAGTTTATTTGTTTATGCAAATTACCCTTAAGGTTTAGTCTCCCTAAGGGTAATAGGGGACTCCAGATGTGGACCCCTTGCTCACTGTGCCTTAGGGAGTTCAGCTGCACCTCATTTTCGAGGCCCATAAAGGCTGAAACGTGTCTGGGGTTTGCTGTTTCTCCTGTTCAGGGTAGAATTGCCTGGTATTTTGGGGCTGGGTCACGCTTTTGAGTGGGACCAGACTGATATACCACAGAATATTTCTCCCTGTGAAGGGCACAAGTGAGCTAAAAGAGGTTGCTCTCAAAGTGGTTTGTCATGGCCCTAGAACTACCTATTAAGGTTGGTTCGTTCTCTGATGAGCACCTCTGACTTAGTTTTTTTTTTAGTTTTTTGTTTAACCTCCATCTTAGACTGACGTAATGATGAAGGTCTCATTTTCTATTTGCTGTTTCGAAATGGGTCATTACGGCCTTGCTTAATTGATCATGTTCCTGCCCTGAAATGCTACATACAAGTGCATGGTTTATGGTTTCGGCTTTCAGCCCGTAGCTAGCGGGCTTGTTCAATTGAATAGCACCAGAATTGCACACATAATTCATTTATTTATTAATTTCCTAGCTTTTCAAATTACACAAAAGTTTTCTATTTAGCAGATATTTTTTTTAATGTTTAATGGGATTGTTCTTGATTCATAAGATATTCTTATTGAGAATTAATAAAACTGTCTTTCTTCACTTTCACCTCCCCTTTTTCACTTTAGACCTTTTGCCTCTATTCTGTTATTTCTCCTGAGCAGTAAAGTGTGTTTGGGTACTTGTGTATTGATTAGTGGGCAGCTGAGAGGGCGTGTGGTTTTGCCTGTGTGAAGCTATATCAGTGTGTGGCTTTTTGTGGTCTGTTTGCCTCTGTTCTGGGATTTCTCCTGAGTTTGGGTACTTGTGCAGTGATTAGTTGGCAGGTAAGTAGTAAGAACCTAATATAAACAGGGAAATGAGCGAACTTGTGTGCTTGTGAACACTTCTAGTATAAGTGTAATTAGTAATTATGAGTCAGTCCAGTGACAACTTCACAGAGTGTACATCCTGCCACATGTATGCACTGCTGGAAAAGCTGATCCACAGTCCAAACTTTTGTGACAGGTGTAAGCATGTTGCCTATCTTGAAGCTCAAATTTGAGAACTAGAGAGGAGAATTGCAGCACTTAATGATATTGCTCCACTGTGCCTAGCATGGAGGGTGGAGCTGGGGCTAGTGAGGATGTCCAGGGAGGTAGCTGGGTTACAGTTAGAAGAGGAATCAGGGGGATCAGGAGGAGGAGGCAGGTCAGTTCTGAGTTGGCAAATACCAACAGATTTGCCAGATTGAGTGAAACTGTTGGGGATGTCCGTTCAGGAATGGCAATGCCATATAGAGCTGTTACCTCTAACAGCTGGAAGAACAGTTCTACTGGAGGAGAGGGAGGGCAGCATAGGCAGAGCAAGAGAAAGGTATTGGTGGTAGCGAACTCTATTATTAGGAAGGTAGACAGGGTGCTTTGTCACCCAGATCCCAGCACTCGAACAGTTTGCTGTCTCCAGGTGCTCGGGTTCGTCATGTTGTGGATCAGGTAGATAAATTATTGGGAGGGGCTGGAAATGAACTGGTGGTCTTGGTACATATTGGTACCAATGACAAAGTTAGTGGAAGATGGAGAGATTTATAGAACTAGGTAATAAATTGAAGGCAAGGACCTTCAAAGTTGTATTTTCTGAGATACTACCAGTGCTTAGGGAGGTTAATGTGTGGCTAAAAAAGTGGTGCATTAAGGGGGGGGGGGGGGGGGTTAGAGCACTGGGCTGACTTCTCACTTGGGTACAATTGCTATTGCAGGGATGAATTGCACCTTAACGAAGAGGGAGCTGGTGTGCTAGGGGATAGGATGGTAGAAAGGCTGGGGGAGTATTAGATAGAAGTAATGGGGTAGAAAGTGTAGAGAGGGTAAGAAACAAATTAACTAGTCAAGAGGGTGGAGATGGGGGACGGTTACTAAAGTCAATAGGGAGGTATTGTTAAGTAACTCAAGTACAGAGGCAGGTACTTCAGAACTACAGACTTATAACATAATATGTATGCTTACTAATGCCAGAAGCTTGCCATGAAAAATGGGAGAGCTAGAATTATTGGCAATTAATGAGAAATTGGATTTAATAGGCATTACTGAAACATGGTGGGATGAATCTCATTGTTATAACCTATGTATAACCTATTTAGCAAAGATAGTGGAAATTGTAAAAGAGGAGGAGGGATTTGTTGGGATGTTAAATCTGAATTTAAGCATATAGTCAGAGAAGATTTTTATGGTGGAACTAGCGGTAATGTTTAATGTTATCTGGCCCAGGTTATACAAGAGCCTACTAGAAATGACGCCATCTTGGATTTACTCATCACAAATAATATAGATATGGTATCAAATTATTAAATAGGGCAACCTTTGGGAAACAGTGATCACAACATAGTCTCATTTAAGATTGAATTAAAAAAACAAAACTGTAAGGGGCCAACAAAAACTAAGGGCAGCAATACAAAGTATAGACTGGGACAGAGAACTGGAGGGTAAAAATACTGACCATAAATGGACAACATTCAAATCCTTTTCTAAGTATACATACACATCGGCATATACCATGTGGATATAAAAGTAGAAGGAGTAAATCATATCCCATGTAGCTTAACAATGACTTAAAGATGAAGATGATGACTAAAAACAGGCATTTAAATTATACAAACAAGAGGGGACAGAGACTGCTTTATGTGAGTACAAGGAAATCACCAAGGCAGCAAAAGGGCTATTAGACTGACTTAGATAGAAAATGACAAGTTATATGTAAAGGAGAGTAAGATTAGCCCTAAACATGTGTATAAATATATTAATGGGAAGAAGGTGAGGAAGGAAGCTGAAGGAACATTACAATGTGAAACAGGCCGTCTGATAATTAGTGACCAGGAAAAGGCAGATGAGCTAAATAGGTTATTTTCTTCGGTATACACAAGGGAGGTACCAGTGGTTGGGACACAGCAATATAATGGGGCTACACTACCTTCACCAAATAATTGGTTAACAAAGAAAGAAATCCAAAAGAGGTTGGAAAAAATAAATGTTAATAAAGCCCTGGGTCCTGATGGAATACATCCAAGGGTACTAAGGGAACTGGGGTCTGTAATAGCCAAACCATTATATTACATTTTTAAAGACTCACTCAACACAGGGTCTCTACCAGATGAATGGAGAAAAGCAGAGGTGATACCTATATTTAAGACGGGAGCAAGAGCAAATCCAGGGAATTATAAACCAGTGAGCCTCACATCTGTAGTGGGAAAGCTTTTAGAAGGGTTAATAAGGGATAGTATACAAGAATATGTCTATTTGAACAGGATTATAAGTAGGAGTCAACATGGATTTATGAGGGATAGGTCATGTCAAACAAATCTAATTAGTTTCTATGAAGAGGTTAGTAGGAACCTGTATCAAGGCAACTCAGTGGATGTAGTTTTTTTGATTTTGCAAAGGCTTTTGATATAGTGCCACGTGGGAGACTATTGTGCAAACTAAGTGATACAGTAATTGCAGTAAATATCTGCTCATGGATTGAGAGCTGGCTAAAAGACAATAAGCAAATGGTTGTGGTAAATGGAACAAACTCCGATTGGACTAATGTGGTAAGTGGGGTTCCTCAAGGTTCAGTATTAGGTCATCTTCTTTTTCACGTTTATTAATGAGGTAGAAGTAGGACTCGATAGTGCAATGTGCAAGGTAATTAAATCAGATAATGATGTACTTTCCCTAAAAAGGGATTTGCATAAATTAGACAAATGGGTGGCTAAATGGCAGATGAGATTTAATAGAAATATATATAAAGTTATGCATTTGGGAAGGAAAAATAGTGATGCAATTTATAATCGTAATGGAGCAAATCTAGGGGTATCAGATATTGAAATGGATTTGGGAGCTTGTGGACAACCACCTAGGTAATAGTGCTCAAAGCCAAGCAGCAGCTCCAAAGGTAAACAAAATATTAGCATGTATTAAGAAAGGTATAGAAGCCAGGGAAGCAAATATAATTCTGCCACTATACAAATACCTAGTACGCCCTCATTTGGAATATGGAGGACAGGTTTGGGCACCACTTCATAAAAAGATAAAAAGGACATTTTAGAGATTTAAAAAAGTACAGAGATGTACATGTTATTTAGCTCAGGAAAATAACAAAAGCCTTCCCATTAAATGAAATACACCTTCCTCTATGCGTACCAAGTAACAACAACCTTTATTTCTTACAGCAATATATATATATCACATTTTCCATGTGTCTGGGAGGATCTATTCAAAATCCCCTCCCCGATCAGGATCATCCAGTAAGAGAATGACAGCTGGCGGATATGGGCAGACTTGGGTGATTAGAGCCAATTAGGGGCGGATGGATATGGGGGCTTGGCTCTTTCTCCGCAGGGTGGGTATAAGGGAGGTACTTCCCAGTGGAGGGAACCAATTTTGCAACCCAGACAAAGGAAAATCAGTACCCTGCCATGGCCACAAGATGTCACTACTGGACATGCGTGTAACTGTCCCCAGCTCAGTAGTGATTAGACAAATGGCCGCACAATTAGAGAGTCTCTTGGCCAGACGACAGACAGTCCCAAGTGATCTTCACAACCACCTTATATAAATACATCCAGGGTCAGTATAAAGATCTGTCAAGTGAACTTTTTGTGCCATGAGGTTTTCAACTGACAAAAGGACATCCCTTGAGGTTAGAGGAAAAAAGATTTCACCTTAAAGAAAGAAAAGGGTTCTTCCCAGTAAGGGTTGTTAATATATGTTATTATCTAGTTACGCCTCGATTTAAGTTCAAATTACAGAGTTTAGACACCCGAAAATCACCTAAGCAAGAGAAAAAATGGCCACCGCAAAAAACGAAAACGAGGCTACAGGACCCTAAAGACCCAAAACACCACCAAACACATACAGATTTTCCGAAAGAGCCGCACGAGATCCAAGAACAAGGACCCAAAATCAGCCACAGCCGCGTACCACACACATAAGGCGCCATTTTACAACACTAACTTACACAATGCGGAAGTACACAGCTACACTAACTAGTGAGATGGAACGCAAATTTAAGACGATTTTGCAGAGTTTCGGCACTCGAAAACCGGCTAAGCGAGAAAAAAAAGGCGTCCCTAAAAAATGAAAACGAGGCTACATGACCCTGGCCCGCGCAAAACACTGCCAACCGCGTACCACTTTCACCCAGGAACGTCCAAGGTACAAAATACACAATTACAAAGGACGGCAAATGCTCGCGAACAGCGCAGCACATAGACAAACAACGCTATTCTACAATCCTAACTTGCCACTAACAACATTACGCATATAAAGAAGCGCTTTACACAAATTAACCAATGGTTTGCCCTCGCGCACACAGCCTACTCCTAATGCACAGTTGGGACATTCATAAAACTATCTCCTCAGGGCAGCAACAGTCCCACTGGACATTATATGCTGCAGGACAATAAAAAGAGATTGTTACCTCTTCAGTCTATTGGTTGTTGGATATATTACTCAGAAAAAGGTAAACTATATTAATATACTAGCGACTTGCCCGTCAAAAAATGACGGCAATGTTATGTATATGTTTGTCAAGTTGTTTAGTTATTAACATATATTTTTGACACTTGTAAGTATTTTAATATGAACGTGTATTTTTGTAAAATGTTGATGTAATGGTTTTTTAAAATGTAATTAGTATCTGAAGAATTGTTAACTTGAATATACATTGAATGAATAGGAAAGCCAAAAGTAAAAAGCCTTTTTTAAACGTTGCAAATTTTAAGATGAAGTTTAAAATATATGTAAGCAATAACCATGAAAGTATATATTTTTAAACTTGAACTTTATTTTTTATGTAAGTTTAGAAGTTGACAAAACATTGGTATAATTTTGAACATTATAAACATGAACATAGTGAATACATTTTGTAAAGTAATTTTTTATTAAAAGTATTAACATTTGAATGTAAAAACAATTGAAATTTAAATTAATCAGTATTAAAATTCAATTTCTATCACAATAATTGTTAACTTGAATATACATTGAATGTAGAGGAAGGCATACAGTCAAACTCTTCTTAAAACGTACGTAATTAAACTAATTTATTACTGAGCACATAAATTGGCGATAAACATTAATGTAGGTAGTAATCTTAAGATAACAGACAATATTTACATTGTGACTTAAAAGGTGCTTGACCTCTTAACATCCACTTTGTAATATGTTGAATGAAATAACTTGAAAATATATTTTTTAAACTTGTAACATTAGAAACATTAACATAGTGACTTAACATTTTAACATAATTTTTACTAACAATGCAAGGCAAGTATTTTGTGAGGCGAATCATTCATAAACATGACTTCCATTAATTATGACTGAATTAAACAACCAATTGTTATGTATTTTGCAATGCTTTTAAAAAATCTTGGCATCTTTAATTAGTATCCTTCAAAGTTATAGTACTTCATAGTAGACAATGTTTTTAGTAAAAATACGTCCATCTTCTAATAAATCACCTTGACTTTCATTGTTTTCAATGTAAACTTTAATAGCCTGTGGATTTTTGCACCTTGACAACGCAACGTACAATTGACCATGTGCAAAAACTGGTTCTTCCAAGAAAATACCCACAGATTTGAAAGTTTGACCTTGTGATTTATTAATGGTCATGGCAAATGCCATAATAATGGGAAATTGTCTTCTTTGAAGTATAAAAGGGAGACTACTTTCACTTGGTGCTAAATCTATTCTTGGTATGAAAACTCTCTCTCCTCTATGGGTCCCAGTTAAAATTTCAGCATCTATAAAATGGTCCTTTAATTGTTGAACAATTAATCTTGTGCCATTGCATAGGCCTTTTTTGGGATTCATATTTCGCAGTAACATGATAATTGCACCTTTCTTTAGCTGCAAAATATGTGGTGGCATTCCAGAAGGAGTTAAAGAGTTTATGAATTCAGTCGAAAAGTTAGCCTGACTTTCATTGTCATCAGCAAGTACAGAATCAGCACTGTGATAATTTCTTTGTGGTGCATAAATTTTTTTTAAGATTTTATTATTGAGGATTAATGCATCTTTATTTTTACACGTCAGTATGACTTGGTTGGCAAGCTCGGAATATTCTTCGTTATTTATGCTCCCTTCAAATATAGCCGATATAATATCTTGTTGACAAATCATATGAGGTGGGATCTCTACAGTGTCGTCAGGTAAATGTAGTATTTTTTCTGTTCTGCCTTCTCCAATTTTAATAAGCCAATCATTGAAATCAGTTTGGCCTTCTGATCTCATATTTTGTTGCAGTTGAAGATGGGTAAAATGTTTCCATACTGTACTTGACTTTATACATGTTTCGATAATGTCAGTTCGATTGCCATGTACAACAACAGGTAATGTTTGTCTAAAATCGCCACCCAACAACATTACCTTTCCACCAAATGGAAAAATATTATCCATGACTTCACGAAGCAAACGGTCAATACATTGGAGGGCATAGCATGACATCATTGTGGCCTCATCTATTATAATTAATTTACATTTCTTCAATTTCTTTGCTTGTAAGGATGTCATGCGAATATCTGACACAGAATTTTCTAAAATAGGCACTGGCAGTTTAAATCCACTATGAACAGTTCTTCCACCTTCTAATAAAAGTGCAGCAATTCCAGTAGTGGCAAACGCCATTGCTATTTTTCCTTGTGCTCGTACTGAACTCATTAATAAATTGTACAAATATGTTTTTCCTGATCCGCCAGGTCCATCAAGATAGAAATAACGCTCTGTCACCATGTCATCATCTATAGCATTTTTAATGGCATGAAATGCTTGCAATTGTAGTGTATTTAAAGTTGCAAGTCTTTCTTCTGTTCTTTCTGCTTGTAGTTGAATGTCATAGTCTTCAAAGTTAATGTCATCTATAAGACCTGGATCAGGCAAATTAAAACTTGCACAACTTAATCCATGAGTTAAAAAGACTTCTTGGATTTCCATTAACGCTTTTAAGTGTGCAATGGGTTCATTGTATCGTCGCATAAAGTCTTCAGCCATATTACTTTTAAAAGTCTCCCACAAAGCTAATGCATTTGGAGCATTTGAGAAGATACAAATAAAAGCAAATTGTTCTCTCATCTGTCGCGGCATTTGACATTGTGCTGCTTCTTCTAAGCATCTTTCCCACTCTGTATCATCAGCGAGTAAGTTTCTATGTCTTGCAGCTAAATGGAAGGATTCATATACAATGTCATTAACAGTTCTTAAGTGTTCAAAACTTTGTGCTCCAGGAACATTTAAAAGTAATATCCGTAAGCAAAAACGTTCAACATCTCTTGGACTGACTGTGTAAATTCTTGGAATAATTTTATTGCCTCTGGTTTTTCTTGGTCTCCATAATCCATTCACAAAAACATAGTGATATGGAATTTCAATATATAAGTATTGTGTTGCTTCAGCATCAGTGGAATTTAATGCAAACCATGCAGTTAGTGTAGTGTGACGATCTTCACTTTGGGCCAATGCATTCATTTCATTTCCAGCATGGAAATAGACTAAATGTCGTTGTGGCAAATGTACTGCTAACCTATATACTGCATGTGATCTATCATGCATTTCAAATTTTAAAAGCCGCCACATAGCTTCTGGCGCACTGACATAGCGAGCATCTACATGAGATGCAAGTTCATCATGTACTAACTCACTACTTTCAGGGTTGTCTGCACTTTTGACGACTACAGTAGCTGCATCGTAACCTTTGTAAATATATTTATAGACATATTTAATTGATTTGATGGAAGTGCAGGCTTCTACGTTGATGTGGGCGTTGTACTTCATGAGTAAATGTGGATTGTAGGGTACTACATATCTATTGTCCACTTTTTTCCCACGAATAATGGCACTATCTCCTTCTCTTCTTTTATAAAGTGGATATCCATCACAATTGGCATAGGTTTTGTCTCTATAATCTTTTGGAAATTCTTTGGAACATTTATTATTTTCCATACATGGTGATTGTGGATTAAGGTCACCACAGGGTCCATGAATCATGCGATGAGTAACAATCTCATATAGTCTACCATATAGTTCTGGATCTGGTAGTTCAGCAACAATGACTGCATCCACTTTGTCTGAAGTATCTAATTTATCTTTTTCTTGAAGTATTATTAGAAGATGTGCATGTGGAAGGCCTCTTTTTTGAAATTCAATGGTATATACATAAGCAAGACATTTGCCAAATAACTGATTTATAGTGAAGTCACGTATTAATTCATTTAATTTAATCTTAAAAACTCTGGCTACTAAATCTGGTCGATCTGAAGCAGTTTGTCCAAGAAGTAGATTTAGTGTAATTTCTGGCCATTGTGGATTACATGTAAATGTCACAAATAAATCGGGTTTGCCAAATTTTGTCACAATAGCCATAGCATCATTGTATCTTTCTCTCATATTCCGAGGAGATCCTTGAAAGGAAGATGGTAAAATGATGGCTTTGCCAGCTGTCATGTCTCTGCTTGTAGCCACGTCAGCAACATAGTCCATGAGTCCAGAATATTGTTCTACACGGAGTTTATCTTGTTGATATTTGATAAAGTTTAAATTATTTGCCTCAACTTGCAAATATGAATCAATAATCCATTGTTGTGTTAGTTTCCCACCACATAAAATTGGATTAAATACATTGCGAATGGCAATTTGAGCTACTTTAAATTCAAGCATAGAAACATTATTTCGGATTCTGCCTTTAGCATTTGGGTAACTGGGAAGAGTTAATTTTGGTTGCCAACCTGCTTCTCCGTGTGGGAAAAAGATGGGATATGTCATTGGATCTAAATTTGGACTTAAGATACTCATATTAATAAACGGTTGGTCCTCATTTCTAGGATATATTCGTATGTCTCTTTGAAATGGTGGTTCTCCTTCATCATTGTGAAACACCATTGCAACCTCATTTGTTGTTGGCAAGTTATAACGACGTTTATCAGTATGTCTGTCTCTTTTAAGCACCATATTAACCTTCGGCATTGGTAATTGATGTGTTTGTGAATGAAGTAGTTGTTCATTTTCTACTTCTGCCAATTTTTTATAAGCTTTACTGTAGGGATTGTTGTCCATAATATTATTTAGCTCTATGAAAACAGTGGGTAAGCATTTTTTATTTTCTTCCATCTGCATACGTTGGTCAACAGCTTCCATTGTATCTAGGACATATAGTTGAGCGAATTTTCTTTTATTTCCTTCCTCTGGATGTAAATGGGAAGTGCGATGATAAATTTGTCCTTGGACTTTAAAACAGTAAGGACCATGTCCTGGTACATTAGCAGCCAATGTTGCCCCCATAGATGCAAATGATATGGCACTATTGTAGGATCTTATGTTTGTCTTAAAATTTTTGTAATTTGGAAAAGTAGGTTCAGTCAGAATATTTAGTAAATAGGTTGGAAATTGTTTCCTTTGTGGAAGTTTGAACTTTCCTTTTTGACAACAACTAATAAATTGTCCATCTCGGGGTCTCTCCTGTTTAAAATAATAAGCCTCACAAAATTGACATTGAGTAGTCATGTCCCCACAACTATGAACCTCTACTGCTAAAGACTTCATTAAAGGACAATTTGCAATGCATATTGGATGTTGACTTTGATATTCATCAGATGAAAAGTCATGAAATGTTTCAACAACAGGTTCTAAATGTTTAGTTTTTTTCGTACATTTTCTTGGTATATGTTGGACTTGTTCGGTTGAAATGTCCTGTAAGTTTTTAGTAAGAGTTTGTAAATGCTTTTTTTTGGTAGTTTTTTTTTTTGGTCTGTCTTGACTGGTATGTTGTAAAATGTCATCTGATGTTTTAGGAACAGTTTGTAAATGCTTTATTATTTTTTTATTTATTTTGGTTGTATGTTTCATTTTTGCAGCGGATATTCTTTTATTTGCAAGTCTTTTGCGTTCTTTTTCTCTTCTAATTTCTTTCTCCTCCGGTGTCTGCTGGGCGGCCCATCTCTCTTGTCTTTCTCTAGTTTGACGTCTTTTCTTCTCTTCTTTGGTCTCGTTATCAGCCATATTAATCTGTAAACGGAAACAAATAAATGTAATTGTGTATATTTAAATTTGTAATTCCTGTTAAAGATTATTGTGCACAATTGTTGAAATAAAAGGCAAATCATGAATGTATCATTGATATTTAGTTAAATTTATAATTCCTGTCTTCAGTGGCTCAGAATTTTTCCAATGGAATACTGCTGTAAATAAGCATGTAACATATTTATTTAAAATAATGGTTTTATTTATTAAAAACTTTGTTTGTGGATAGATATTTACCACTGCAAAACTTCTTTGCTGAAAAAAAAAGTGATGTGGTTATTGAGCTATGTATTGCATAGTAGCAATTTAAATAAAATAAGGGAGATAGTAAATTAATAAATTTATTTTTCTGTTGAGACGGATGCAACTGAAAGCAGTTTCTTTAGTGTTATTCTTTAGTAGTTATTATAGTTTACCTTGGTTGAAGTGTGATTTAAATCCGAATGTTTGTTGCTCCTCGTTTCAAAATCGTTGTCCAATGGTGTGGTCCTCTGTCGGAAGTCCTCGTCCGATGGTGTGGTCCTGTCGCGATAGCCCCTGTCCGATATTGTGGTCCTGTGGCGATATTCCTCGTCCGATGTTGTTGTCCGTTGGTGAAAGTCCTCGTCCGATGGTGTGGTCCTGTGTTGAAATTCCTCGTCTGCTGGTCTGGTCCTGTGTTGAAATTCCTCGTCTACTGGTCTGGTCCGAGTCCTCGTCCGATGGTCCGGTCCGGTCCTGTGGAAAAAGTCCTCGTCCGATTGTCTTCACGCAGTATCTGTTGTAATGTAAAATAGAAAATGTTGTTTGAGTGAAATGTCTTTTAAATAAGTAAAAAATGTATTAATTTTGCTGTATTGTATCAGTTATATTTATTTTTTAAAAAAAATTTTTTTTTAACTTTCTGTACAATCCCAAGACTTTTGTTATTCTTATTTAAGGTTCTTAGTAAGGCTTGTGGGTTGTGATATATTACATAAGAATATGAATTTATTTTGCTATGTGTTTATGTTAGTTTTTGTACAATCCTGTTTTGTGCGCACCACTTGTGGTATACTTATTTAACCTTTATTTGGATGGTTATAGTTAGTGAAACATGAAATAATATAATTAATGTAGTTTGCTATGTGTTTGTGTTAGTTATTGACAATCCTGTTTGGTGCACATCACTTGTGCAAAACTAATTTCTTCTTGATTGTACAGGTTATAATTTGTTAAACATTAAAGAAGAATGTTAATATAGTTTGCTATGAGTTTGTGTGCTTTTTTATACAATGCTATTAGGTGCACAACACTTTTGTTATTCTTATTTTTGGTTATTTGTAAGGCTTATAGGTTGTTAAACATTTAGTCCCTCATTCAATTGCGATTTTGCCAATTGAATACGGCTCTAAATAAGCACATAATATATATTTTTTAAAGAAGTTTTTAGGTAGTGAAAACCGTGCTTTTGGATAGATGCTTAATAACTAAAAACTTCTTTAAAAAATATATGTGATGTGCTTATTTAGACCCCTATTCAATTGGCAAAATTGCAATTGAATGAGGGCCTTAATAAGAAATTCTGTTTTGTGTGTAGCAGTTTGTGTGTCATTGAATTGCGATTTGGCTAATTGAATTGTGCTGTAAATGAGCACATAGCATATTAGCATATTAGTTAAAATAATTTTGTAGTCATTGAAAAACTGTATTTTTGATATTTTTTTATTAACTAAAACCTTAGTTTTAAGCTATTGTTATGTTCTTATTTAGAGCCCTATTCAATTGGGCAAATTGCAATTGAATGAGGGCCTTTGTGTGTACCATATGTTGCATAGTTTGGCCCTCATGCAATTGCATTTTTTACAATATAATAGTACTGTAAGGCCGTAATTGAATTGCAATGTAGAAATTTGAATAGGGTTCTAAATAAGCACATCACATATATTTGTTAAAATAGCCATATTTAATTTTCCAAAATAGCAATTGAATAAGGGCCTTTGGTTACTGCATTTGTTATATTGTGAGCTACTTATTCAATTGTGTTTTGGCCAATGGAATAGAGCTCAATATCATCACAGAGCATTGTATTTAGTGAACTTGTATCCAAAAGGAACGTGTTCGAGCTACTTATTCAATTGTGTTTTGGCCAATGGAATAGAGCTCAATATCATCACAGAGCATTGTATTTAGTGAACTTGTATCCAAAAGGAACGTGTTCACAAAAGAAAAATTTCCTAAAAACTATGCTCTGTGCTTATATAGAGCCCTATTGAAATGGGCAAATCACATTTGAGTGAGGCCCTTGGGCATTAAAGACATATAGGTCCTCATTGAATTGCAATTTTGCCAATTGAAGAGGGCTCTATATAATTACATAACATATTTATTGAGCAAAGTTTTTAGTTATTGAAAACCTTGATTGTGGTTAGAAGTTCAGTAACTAAAAAGTTCTGTATAAAAAATATGTTATGTGCTTATATAGAGCCCTATTGAAATGGGCAAATCACATTTGAGTGAGGCCCTTGGGCATTAAAGACATATAGGTCCTCATTGAATTGCAATTTTGCCAATTGAAGAGGGCTCTATATAATTACATAACATATTTATTGAGCAAAGTTTTTAGTTATTGAAAACCTTGATTGTGGTTAGAAGTTCATTAACTAAAAAGTTCTGTTTCCAAAATATGTTATGTGCTTATATAGAGCCCTATTGAAATGGGCAAATCACATTTCAGTGAGGCCCTTGGCCATTAAAGACATATAGGTCCTCATTGAATTGCAATTTTGCCAATTGAAGAGGGCTCTATATAATCACATAACATATTTATTGAGCAAAGTTTTTAGTTATTGAAAACCTTGATTGTGGTTAGAATTTCAGTAACTAAAAAGTTCTGTATAAAAAAAATGTTATGTGCTTATATAGAGCCCTATTCAAATGAGGAAGTTGCAATTGAATAAGGCTCATGGTTATTTCTTGTTTATACTTAATACTTTACCTTGATAGAAGTTTGGAATGACAGACGGTCCCCTCCTGCCAATCTTAATCCGCCGGTCTTCTTTTAGTGTCTGTTTGAAAAAGAAAGTGAAATAGTTATTTGTATATTTATAATTTGTCATCTAGCAAAGCATGTCCTTTTGAGCATGTAATGTGTTCTTGTATCTTACCTCTTCAAATTTGTTGGTGTTCTTTAAAAGGGATTGTGCTTCACAGTGCACGGTGCAAATTGTTGAGAGACGCTGTTGATGCAGAGTCTGTTTGAATATGAAACGAAATAGAAAGATTCAGCTTTATCTGATGTATTGAATTGCAGTAAATTAATTCAATTAACCTTAATTTTTGTTGGGGGCTACACACAAATCTCACATACATGAAGCACATTACATAGTTTAATGTAATTATTTTGTGTACGTGTGACATATCAGTATACATGAGTCAAATTTAAATGGTTAAATTAACATTATATTTATTTTTTCCAACACACATAAATGTGTGTGTGTGAGATGTAACTATAGATGATACACATATATGTGCATGTGACATATCAGTATACATGACATCTAATGTCATTAAAATGTAGTTGTTTACTGATTTTGTTGTAAGCTAATTTTGTTGCATTGGTAATACACATAAATGTGCGTGTCACATGTCACTATACATTATAGACATATATGTCGGTGTCAGATGTCACTATGAAGGGGCAATACACAGAAATGTGCGTGTCACATGTCACTGTACATTATAGACATATATGTGCGTGTCACATGTCACTATACATTATACACATATACGTGTGTGTCACATGTCACTATGAAGGGGCAATACACAGAAATGTGTGTGTCAAATGTCACTATACATTATAGACATATATGTGCGTGTCACATGTAACTATACATTATAGACATATATGTGCGTGTCAGATGTCACTATACATAAAGCTCTGTTTAATTTTGTTTGGGAGCCTATACACATAAATGTGCCATACATGATGACTACATAAATCCTAGTTGATTTTTTTATTTGTTTGACCTGACCTGTTAATAAAATTTATATATTATTATTAATATATTATAGCTTACCTGTCAGTTGTAATTTGCACAATGTAAAGTAGTAAATTAGTAAAGAATTGTCTTCTCAAGTAAAAGCAGCAGTTATCTCAGAAGTCACTCCGTTGATCACCTGAGGAGAAATGTATTTTTTAGTTGGAAATAGGCAGTATTTATAAACTTGTAGAAAGTTCTGGAAAGTGAGACCGTTAGAACGCAATACGCATGCGCTATTTGCGTTCCAGCTTACAATTTGCGTTCCATCCGCCATTTTAGGCGTATTACTGTTCAAAATGGTGTTTAATATGATTGTGATACGTTCCGCATAGTATGTGTTTCATTATTGCGAGTAAGTGTAGTGTAGTTAGGTCTGAAGCCTCGTTTTCGTTTTGTTCGTCGGCCATTTTTTCTCTCGCTTAGCGATGGTATTAGTGTCTAAAGTGTTTATTTTGATTTAAATGTAGGTGTAACTTGTTTTTTTGAGGTGCTGGCTGGTTCCTCTTGCTGTAGGTAAGCTTTTTATGTGTTTGTTGTGTGTCTTTGTTAAGTTTTAAATGTTTGTATGTCGGCGTGTTGCGTCCGATGTTTGCGAACTCGTAATGTGTGGTAACGTGTCTCGTATGGTGTTTGCGTGTGTAGCATGGTGTTTGCGTGTGTAGCCTCGTTTTCGTTTTATTCGTCGGCCATTTTTTTTGTCGCTTAACAAAGTATTTAGTGTCGAAACTCTTTTATTTTGAGTGCAATTAAGTTCTAAGTTGCATTTTTGAGGTCCTGGGTGCTTCCTGTTTGTGTAGGTAAGGTTTTTATGTATGTGCTGTGTGTATGTATTGTGTTTGTAATTTTGTAATGTTCGCGAGTTGCGTCCGAGTGTTGCGAGGCCGTAATGTGTGTGAACGTGTGTCGTATGTTGTTTGCGAGTGTCGTAATGTGTTTCAACGTGTGTCGTATGTTGTTTGCGAGTGTCGTAATGTGTTTGGACGTAAACTTTTTTTTCCAAGGGTCGCAGTTGCTGCAACTGAAGACCTCGCTTTGCGAGGTCCTCAGGTGCTGGCATGGAGCGCCTGCGGCGCTCCAAGCCAGCAACTGAGGCCCTCGCTTCGCGAGGGTCCTCAGTTGCTGGCAAGGAGCGCCTGCGGCGCTCCATGCCAGCAACTGAGGCCCTCGCTTCGCGAGGGTCCTCAGTTGCTGGCAAGGAGCGCCTTCGGCGCTCCATGCCAGCAACTGAGAACCTGGCACAGTGCCCTCGCTACGCGACTAATAGTCTAAGGATACTAGACTATCTTATGTGGGACGTAACGTTCAACAGATATCCTGAAGATGAAAAGTCAATTGACATAACCTCCCTTTTATTTACTAGCATCATTATTTTTTTAAGTTTTTAATTTTCGTCAAGAATATGTGTTAAGCATTACAGTCCCAGTTATATTAAGTTGGGTTCTAATGGAGGAAATTTAGGAAGACTTCTCACTGGATTTGGTCAATACTGATGGCCATTAAATAATGGAGTCTAATAACTTCTATCTATCACTATGCTGTTCTTTTATTTAATGAATGAAGTCTGAACGATGTCTAATTTCATCAAGTTAAATGATATGTGATAGAAAGAAATAATGTTACCCTCTGTATTGCTAAGTTCTGGGATAAGAATATATATCCAAGTATCTAACAAGTGATCATACATCTTTACATTCATCCCCTTTGATTTCCTTTTAATGGGTAGTTAAGGTACTGCTAGTTATATGCTAGAGTATTGTCCCCTGAAGAAATATAATACAAGCCCAAATATATAAATATATATAAATAATTGAAGACTGGAAATACATACATTACACAAGTTCTTTTATTTTAATAGTATTTTTGAGAGCATGTGTCAATAAAGTTTTTCCCTTTTTAAAATAATTTTGTTACCAATGTGGTGTTAGGCCCTGGAAAAAGTTATC
Organism: Discoglossus pictus; assembly: GCA_027410445.1. NCBI lineage: Eukaryota > Metazoa > Chordata > Amphibia > Anura > Alytidae > Discoglossus > Discoglossus pictus. Next base: position 51,882,470 of record CM050176.1, read on the forward strand.
TTGTAAATAAATGTATAAATGTAATTACCTTTACAATTTCCCTCCAAACAGGTGATATTATTTTCCTTTTTAAAGGTTTATATTTATATTTGTTATTTTCATCTGTTATCTGTTTATCGTTGCATTTGTATTTTTTATTTTCTGTAATTCTTTATTTAGTTTTTGTAATTAATTAATTTAATTGCCAGGCTAGTAACAGGAACTTTGGGGGCCATTGCGGACCCCCATTGGGATATTGGGTTCATGGGTGTCCATAAGGACCCTTATCGTATTAGTTAGATGAAATTGGGGTTCATGGGGATCCTCATGGTTGGGGTTTAGCTTTAGGTACCATGGAGTTCCAGACTGACCCACAAGGTTTAGTATAATATACCATGGAGGCATGTAGGGGGACCCTCATTGGATAAACTTTCACAAGCTATGATATAATTCCAGGAGGCACGCCATATTGATTTTGAAAAAAGTTATGAGACAGCCACTCTAGGCTTAAAATATTAGGGACATTTCAGGCACTAAGATGCTTTTATCAGTTAATTTTATAAGTGTGGAGAGAGTGAGTTATGGTTTGAAATTAAATGTAAAATGGAAATATTGTGATATTATTGTTATGCAAATATACTTTATTGTGATTCGATAAAATTGTAAATAACTAGCACTAATTGTAGAGCTAAGTTATTCTTACCGAGACTGAAAATAACTGACTCCATGTAAAAAACTTGTCAAAACCAGTTAGAGCCTCATTAGTGGCAATGTTACCGGTGTGAGGGCTCTTGTGGTTTTGTTGAAAGATCCATTTGTAAAATAAATGTTGTGGTTATCCCTAATATTCCTAATGTACTGCTTACAAGGAACCTTTGGGAAAAAAAAAAAAAGTACACATAAAATAATCATAATTACAATTGGTTATAATTAAAAAATGTTTAGTAGACATGCCACAAAATTGATATAGAAGTTAGATTTATGTTATGTGTAAATTAACTGAAATATCCACACTCTGAGCTAAATGCTTTATCAACAGCTATGAATTAATATTAGCAGTAGGGAAGATAAAGAAGAAGTGCCCAGTTAAAAATAACAATATTCATATAGATGTTTAATAATTAAACTTACGACTTTTATTGTTAAACTGTTACCCCACAACTTAGGACATTGGCAGTAATTGGGCACTTGGTACATTAAAGTATGAGCATCAGATAGATAGGATATCTTTAGATAGGAAAAGTAATAATCAAGTATATTTACATGGGCATACAAAAAGGAAAGCTAATCTTTTCTATGAATCCTTAGTGAGATTTGAGTTATATGATGTTTGGCGGTTAAGATATGGTAATGTAAGAGACTATACGTTTTATTCTCACCGCCATAAGTCTTATTCTAGAATAGACTACTTTTTGGTTGACTCGGAAACCTTGACAGTTACAGACTCTACCAAGATTAATATAATTAAATGGTCAGATCAAGCTATGATAGAACTCCAGATTAAAGATCATTTGACTCAAAAGAAGTATTCTAGAAATAGAATGGATATTTTATTATTTAATAATTTAGATAAACAAATATTATTACGGGAAGAAATAGAAAACTTTTTCCTAAATGATTTGGAATGCCCATAAAGCATATATAAGAGGACTGTTACTCTCATGAAGTGCACAAAGAAGGAAACAGAGTGGTCTATCACTCCGAGACTTATATGCGCAATTAGCAATCCTTGAAAGAAAAAAAAAAAGTATCCCCTTCAGCTGATAAAAATATAGAGATTAAAAAAGTAAAAAACAGAATAAACAAAATTGTCCAAAACAATATTGATAATAGCCTGTGGAAACTTCAACAGAGAAAATATTTTTGGGATAATAAAGTTTGGAAACTATTAGCTTGGAAATTAAAAAATAATAAACCAATTAATAGAATAGATGAATTAATAATTGAAAATAAAAGAAGGACTCAATTACATTAACAAATCCTATATTGAAAAGGCCTTTTTTGACTTTTATGAAAATCTTTACAATTTAGAAAGTAACGATGCAGTTATAAAACCGAAAACAGAAGATATTACTACATTTTAGGATAGACTTTCGCTTCCCAGAACTTCTAAGGAGGATTTAGATTTTCTAAACAGGGAAATAAAAACATTAGAAATTGAAGAAGTAATTGATAACTTTAAGTTAAAGTTAAAGTTAAATTCAGCCCCTGGTCCAGATGTTTTTGTAAATTATTATTACAAAACCTTTAAGACTGTACTTATGAAACATCTAGCTGAAGTGTTCAATGAAATTAAAAGAAAGGGGAGTGTGCCTAAAGAAATGTTAGAGGCAGTTATAATTAATATTCCAAAGCAAAATAAAGATATAAGGTGGTGTAAGAATTATAGACCGATATCTTTAATGAACACGCATATAAAATTATATGCAAAAATTTTAGCTAAAAGATTGAGCTTGTGCCTTGGTAAATTAATAAATATGGATCAATTGGGTTTTTTACAAGATAGGCAGGGAGCAGATAATACAAGGAGATTAATTGACATAATTTCTTTTTGTAAGGATAACCATAAACCTTCTATAGTTATCACATTAGATGCAGAAAAGGCCTTTGACAGGCTCAACTGGGATTTTATGAATCAAGTATTACTAAAATTTGTTTTTGAAGCTTTTGGAATACAATCTATAGGGGCTTTAAATTCAAACCCCACTGCCTGTGTTGTAGGAAATGGCCTAAAAACAAACACTCACAGCCTTATTAAATTGCGATTCTGTTCATTTAAAATGGCTCTAATTAAGCACACAGCATATTTTTTTACAGAAGTTTTTAGTTAGTGAACTTCTATCCAAAAGCAAGGTCTTCACTAACCTAAAAACTTCTATAAAAACAATATGCTGTGTGCTTAATTAGAGCCCTTTTAAATTTACTGAATCGCAATTTAATAAGGCTGTTTCTCTATTACCAATGGGAAACGTCAAGGTTGTCCATTATCTCCTTTAATTTTTGTCTTGATGATGGAACCTTTGGCAGAAGCCATTAGAATGAATAAGAAAATTCAGGGAATTAGAATTGGTGATAAAATCATGCTTTATGCTGATGATGTGATATGAACTATAGCCTAACCTAGAAAGTCTTTACTACAGATTCAGGATTTAATAAATAAATTTGGTTTAATTTCTTACTACAAAATAAATTGGACAAAGACGGAGGTATTAACGATAAATAGATGAAATAACGTCTCTGAAAAAAATTTGGGAAATTGATTGAGAGTTAAATAAAATCAATTACTTGGGAATAGAATTTTCTGAAAAATTGGAAAATCTAATTAAAATAAATTTTTCGAAATTACCGTATTTATCGGCGTATAACACTCACTTTTTCTCCCTGAAAATAGGGGACAAATGATGTGTGCGTGTTATACGCCGATGTGCTTGCTATACGCCCTCCTCAACCTCCCTCCTTAACCCCCCTCCTCAACCTAAACCCCCCTAAATACCTCCCCCCTCTCCCTTTCCCCTCACTTACCTGCTTCTGCTCCGGCCTCCGCTCCTTCTTGACCCGGCGCGCATGTGACGTCACATGCGCGCCATGTCATCATTAGCATATACCGGGTGCCGGCACCCGGTATATTCTAATGGCGTGACGTCACTTGCGCGCCGGGTCAAGAATGAGCGGAGGCCAGAGTAGAAGCAGGTAAGTGAGGGGAAACGGAGAGGGGGAGGTATTTAGGGGGGTTTAGGTTGAGGAGGGGGGTTTAGGTAGAGGAGGGGGGTTGAGGATGGCGGGGTTGAGGTGCGTGTTATACCCTGGTGCGTGTTATACAGCAATAAATACGGTATATGACAAAATTATAACCCTACTAATAAATTGGAAATCAAATAGATTATCCTGGTTCGGTAGAATAGCAGCCGTAAAGATGTCTATATTACCGCAAATTAATTATTTATTTAGATGTTTGCCTTTATCCGTTCCTGAAACTATAATTAAAAAATACCAAACCTTGATCGATTCATTTATATATAATGGGATAAATCTAGAATTAATTCAAGGATTGTTAGGAAGAGCTTTATTAAAGGAGGCATTGCGTCCCCTTGTGTTGAATATTATATGGCTGCAATGCTATCTCATTTTATACCCTGGTCCGCTAAAACAAAGCAAAATAAGTGGATACCTATAGAACAATGTTTAGCTAAGGGCTTATCATTAAGGGATTGGCTTTGGTATGATAAATTTCCCAATAATAATATTACGTCAATAATAATTAAAACAGGGTTTAAATTTTGGTTTAAATGGAACAAAAAATTAAACCTTTTGACAATTCCATGTTCCGAAATGTCATTGTTAGGTCTAAGTAATGTTCTTAACTTGGCTTGTCTTCGTAATTGGAGTAATTGGAATATACAGACATTGGGAGATCTGTTCGATAAAGGGGAAATTAAGTATTTTTCCAAGTTACGTGCTGATTTTAGTTTTCCATTGTCTAAATCAGGGGTCACCAAACTCGGTCCTGGAGGGCCGACCCAGGCCTGGATTTGTGGATATCCTTGCTGCAAACAGGTGAGAATCTTGTTTCTTCAGCCATCCTGATTGACTCACCTGTTTGCAGCAAGGATATCCACAAATCCAGGCCTGGGTCGGCCCTCCAGGACCAAGTTTGGTGACCCCTGGTCTAAATGGTTGGAATACGAGAGAGTTAAAAAATTTATTTTAAATTCGAAATATTTAATTACCTCAAACAGATCCTTAACCAATTTCGAAAAGTTAGTACTTTATAATGACAGGAAACATATAATTTCCAAATGCTATGAAATATTAAGAAAACAGGATAAGACTGAAAAATCTTCAGGTATGCTTGAATTGGAAAAAGAATGTAATAACTTAATTGACCTGGAAAATTGGTCTAGAGCGTTTGCGTTCTCACAGAAAATTATTAAATATCAAGCATATAGAGAAGTAAATTTTAAAGTGATTCAGAGGTGGTACTTTGTCCCAGTAAAGATAGCAATTATTAACAATAATCCTAATAGGGGGCTTTGTTGGAGGCTTTGTAATCAGTAGGGGACTCACAAACATATTTGGTGGGACTGTGACCCCATTAAGAAACTTTGGAGTTTGACTTTTGAATATATTTCTAAAATTTGCGGTAAAATCATTAAGCCGACATGTGAAATGGTTATTCTTCACATCATGGACAATAGGCTTAAGATGGCAGAACAAGCTTTAATTATACAGGTAGTCTCAGTAGTCAAATGGCTTATTGCCAAACGCTGGAAATCAGAACTTATTCCATCACTGAATGAAGTATTAACAATTCTCAAAAAGAATAGAGATTTAGAAAGGAATCTATACGACATGGGCATTTTTTTTATCCAGGGTTAACAGTTGGCTGATGTAACGGAACCCATCACTGTTTTACCCTGTTTTATGTTTATTTAATTATTATGGTTAAAATTTGATCACATTGCTGTACTGTAGATATGTTGTTTTATGTTCTACAGAATATATTGGCTCAGAATATTACAGATACTAGGCTAATAGATAATCCTATTACAGAGACTCTTCATACGCAAGAGAGGTCCATTGTGTGAAGTGTTCACATTATGAAGATGGAACAAAGGGAAGGATGATCTAATCAATGTCTGATTGTATCAAAAGTAGCCATGTAGCCTCAGGGAGGTGTGACCACACCTATTGTCTCTCTATGTGTATTGTGTGGCCAAATATGGGCATGTGTATTACCTGTGGAAAGAGGTGTATATATATTTCTGCATATAACAAAATAAAGACAGTATTCTTTGACTCCCAAGGAAGTGTCGTCCAATATGGGTGGTCTGGGCTTCTGAGACTGCGCAGTGCTTCTATATGGATATTTAATGCTGAACCTGACTTTCCCTCTGGAACTCTTGGATGGGATTATACCAACTTCACTTTTACACAGCAGCTTGCCAGGGAAAAGGACGTCTCCAACGGCTGGTACCCTCTCACTACCGGTGTAGCCGTTACAGCTGATTTGGGATAAATATTTCCATTCTTTAAACTCATAAGACATAACCCTTTTTTTTAGTTTTTGTATGACTGTAATATATCTTGTACTTGTATATTTGTGTTTCTTATAATATTGTAATATCTGTTTGTTATTTGTAGAAACTGAAGTAAAATAAAAAAAAAAAAAAAAAAAAAGTATGAGCATCAGGAAAGATAAGACACGCTCAATAAATGGGAACATGCAACACAAAGATTTTAATAAATATGTAAACATCTTCTTTTTTAACAGGTAAGGTTTTACTGAATGTCAAGGAAGCAGGAATGGGCCCAAGACAGACTCCTGGAGCACGCCAACAGTAATATTGATAGGCAGACAATGAAAGTCCGATAAGTGAGGTACGAGCAGATCCAAGTCAGAGCTCTGATCTGGATACCAATACTCTAAAGATTGTGAAGCAGGAGAATGTGATCCCCGGCATCAAAGGCATCAGATATGGTAAGCATTATGAGAATGGAATACCAGCTTCTTCGGCTATGTCTTTCCAGCAGTTATTTTTCTCTAAGCCCAGTATTTGATGAGAGAGGAGTGGAGTTCAGACTGTATAGGATCAAGACATGGGAAGACTAGTTGCCCCAGAAGCTTGGAATCAAAAGAAGCTGGGGTACAGAACAATAGTTATTGAGACAGGTAGGGTGTCCAATTTGAGGATAGGTGTGATGAGGGCATGTTTAGAGCAAGAGGGAGGGGTTGAAAATGTGGGGCAGTCTGAGTACCAGAATAGATGGCAATGATTTGAGTAAGTGGAAGAGAATGTGGATAAGAGGACAAGTAGTAGGTGAGGAAGGGAAGAGCACTTCAGATACCTCCTCCTCTGTAATAGAGAAAAGACAATCCATTTGGAAAAAAGGGGTTGTGCACAAGAGAATGAGGAAAAGGAAGTTTAAGAGTAGACTACCACTTCCATACAGCTACCTCGTGGCTACACAGTGAACCACAGCAAAAGTAAATTACAATCTGCCACCAAAGCCAAGCAGAGTTTTAAATGATTAGAGGAGCTCCAGCCTAAAGATGAGAGAGTATAAATGTGAGTTTCGTTGGCCTGGATCTGAATGGGCCAACATGAATATCTTACAGTAGAACAATAGTGGCCCAGAGAAGAGAGGCAGAACACGTATTTCCGGTGATGTGCTTGAAAAATCAAAAAATTCTGGGAACCTGATAATATCTTGGAAGGTGATGCTGGGGCACCAAGCAAAGACCTGCCAGATTGAAACAATGACATTGAGTTACGATAAACTTACATTGCAATTTTTATCTGGCGATTGGCCTAATCCACCTGCGAGTACTGGGTCATATTTTGTTTATTTTATAAGTTCCTTTATTATCCACTTGAAAATAACCACTGGCGAAGACTTATTCAAGCTCCTGATGCAAGGCGTGTATGTAATTGGTATATGTGAAACAAATATGGCTAATAACACCAAAATTAAGATCAATAGACCACTTTTTATTATTTAGGTACCTGTTTTAAGTAACTTTTTGGGTATTCATCATAAAGGACAATTTGGTTTGTTTTATCTCTTATATATCCACAAATATTGACATTTAATTGTTGATTTGCACCCTGGGAAGTGTTAGTTTTTTGTTCTTTTCCACCTGTGTACTTTTTAGAACTGATTTCCTACATGGGCGTATTGGGTTATATCTGTAAAAGTCTTTGTACCTAGAATAATTAAAGGAGTAAGAGGTCCCCAGTCTGTGGGATGCTTTTTGTATTGTCAGTTGTATCTATCCAGGGAATGAGCAACATCCATGAATGTAGGTGTCATCTCCTCCCCACTCGCCCCAAACGTATTGTGTGCAGACTGAACCCTTGTCATGTTCTTCTTCTCACACTTTTCTTACCCCTCCTATTTTCTTTTTTTTTTATCTGCTTTCTCCATATTTTCATTAATCATATAGATGGACCACTCATATTATTTCATTTGAGGATCTTTTCCGGGCCCAACTAAACCTTTTTCATGCTCTTGCTTTAGTCTTCAAGCTGGAACCAAATACGTTTTTGATTTAGAGCCACAGTTTATCTCTAACTTTTACTTCACTCTCACGTTAATTAACAAATCCTTCTAGAGAAGGATAAATAGATCAGTGTTGAAATCTAGTGATATTGTATTGTCCTCTCTGTAGTAATCACCAATATAGTTATCTTACTGCGAGTTTGTGTGTAAAGCTCAAAAAAATTGCGAGTTTCACATGCTTCGTCACGCAATGTGAGGCTTGTAATGCGTTGCCAAACCGCGCGTTGAGAGGGAGGGAGAGAGAGGAGGGAAGGAGTGATAAGGAGAGAAAGAGAGAAGGAGAGGGGAAGGAAGGAGAGAGAGTGAGAAGGAGAGATAGAAGGAGGGAGAGTGAGAAGGGGAGAGAGAGAGAAGAGGGAGGGAGTGATAAGGAGGGGAGGAGAGAGAAAGAGAGAAGGAGATGGGAAGGAGGGGAGAGAGTGAGAAGGAGAGGGATAGATAGAAGGAGGGAGAGTGAGAAGGGGAGGGAGAGAGAAGAGGGTGGGAGTGATAAGGAGGGGAGGAGAGAGAAAGAGAGAAGGAGATGGGAAGGAGGGGAAAGAGTGAGAAGGAGAGGGATAGATAGAAGGAGGGAGAGTGAGAAGGGGAGGGAGAGAGAAGAGGGAGGGAGTGATAAGGAGGGAAGGAGAGAGAAGGAGAGGGGAAGGGAGGAGGGGAGAGAGAGTGAGAAGGAGAGATAGAAGGAGGGAGAGAGAGAGAAGAGGGAGGGAGTGATAAGGAGGGAAGGAGAGAGAAAGTGAGAAGGAGAGGGAAAGGAAGGATGGGAGAGAGAGTGAGAAGGAGAGGGAGAGATAGAAGGAGGGAGAGTGAGAAGGGGAGGGAGAGAGAAGAGGGAGGGAGTGATAAGGAGGGAAGGAGAGAGAAAGAGATGGGAAGGAAGGAGGGGAGAGAGATAGAAGGAGGGAGAGTGAGAAGGGGAGGGAGAAAAAAGAGGGAGAGAGAGAGAAAGAAAGAAGGAGATGGGAAGGAAGGAGGGGAGAGAGAGTGAGAAGGAGAGGGAGAGATAGAAGGAGGGAGAGTGAGAAGGGGAGGGAGAGAGAAGAGGGAGGGAGTTATAAGGAGGGAAGGAGAGGGGAAGGAAGGAGGGAAGAGAGAGTGAGAAGGAGGGAGAGTGAGAAGGGGAGAGAGAGAGAATTGAGCACTGTGCATTGCAAGGCTTGCATTCTGCGGTAAGAAGGGGAGAGGGAGGGAAGGAGAGAGAAGTAGGGAGGGGAGAGAGAGAGAGTGGAAAGTAGAGAGAGGGAGAGAAAGGGTGCACACAGAGAGAGGACACACAAACAGACAGAAGACACAATTTTTAGACAATATTATGGCCTCATTTTTGACGGCCAGGTGACTAGTAATAATATAATATTGTATCTCTTGCTATAAGTCCACAGTAGCTATAAATTTCCATTTTGAGGTGGTTTCAACCTCCAATTACCAAAAGCTAACGAGAAAAAGGCGCATAAACATATTGAAACCACTTCTTGAAATGTCTTATTTTGCAATCAGAACTGTCCAATTTACGGTTCTTGGAGGACCACATTATGCTACTTGTGTCGTAAATAAGATTTTACAGCAATTTACTATAAATATTTCCTTTTTTGCAGTCTTATACCTCCCAAAGCACCAAGATACATGTTCTAAGAATGTAATTCGTGCCCTTGCACATATAAAGGAGAGACCTTTATCACAAAACCGGTTTCTGCTTCTTGTAAGTTCACAAAAAGTTTTCGACTCATGATATAAATAAGAGGAAACAGAAATCTGGGAAAATGTTGCTCCCACATTAGAAAACAAAACACATTTGAATAAAAAGCACAACTAATTTGCATGTAAAGATTTTTAAATTGATAAAAAAGAAAAAATAGAAATTATGTTAATAATATCCTGCTATGGATAATGGTAGGGAACTTGAAGAATCAAAATGCAGATGTTTAAACGAAAGTATGAAGTCAAGTCGCTCAAACATCTTGTTTAATAACACAATGATGTCTCGTTCACCTCTATACTGCTTCTGATCAGCCTCAGACATTACTTCCCTCAAGGATGTCGTTAATTATGTCTAATGTTCTGTTACTGAAGACCATGTTAAGATGGTCCATTCCCTCCAGCTCTGTCACATGCACTTTCTCTTTCTGCTGCGTATGCCACCGCTTGCACAACTCCATGCTTCTCTTATGTACGGTGTCATCACCATCGGAATATCTGATCTCCACAGGAGGCTCATTGGGGAAACCTTCACCAAACACATATGTCTCTGGAGTAGGGTGGCCTGTACCATAGATGCAGTATACTTCTACACCTGGTGGAGGTAGTCCTTCTATTAGAACCTTTGTGTCTTCCCACATGTAAAAGCCTTCCTCAAACCCAATGTCTTGGAAAAAACGTTGGTAATCACGGTAGGTATAATTATATGAAGGAGTGGAAATAAAGACATGAGATTCTGGCCATGCCAAGTTTGTAGGAAGCATCCAAGGGTTTGTGGTGGTCATACGTTGTTCTTCACGAATTTTGATATTAGAAACCATTGGAATTCCATGAGTATCTCCTGCAAATAGGAAAACAGATTTATTTAGGATAATAAAAAAAACGTTTTTACCAATTTTAGGAAGAAACCGCACATACATTTGAGTTGATGCATCACCCTTGGAAAACATTATTAGGCCTTAGGAGATGGGCTCACCCTCCCTGGATAATCTCTGATAGGCCAACCTGTAATATGTCCTGTCCCATGCACACCTCATACACCCCATGTCCCATATGTCCCTTCCCATGCACCTTACACACCTCATACACCCCATGTCCCAATTTCCACCTGTCCTGAAACATAGGCCTTATTGTAAATTACCACATAGACTGCACTAGCCACAGCAACAAATATGTAATATATATGAATCATTCAGATGTTTATTGGCAAACTTCAGACAGGCCGGTACATGGGCTTTCTTGGGCAGGGGGATCTTGTGGGCACTGCAGGATTTTAGTCCTTCACAACATAGTGTGTTATCAATTGTTTTCTTGGTGCCTATGGTCCCAGCTGCCTTGAGATCACTAACAAGATCCCCCCATGTAGTTCTGGGCTGATTCCTCACCGTTCTCATGATCATTCAAACTCTACAAGGTGAGATCTTGGAGCACCAGACCGAGGGAGACTGGCAGTTATTTTGTGTTTCTTCCATTTGCGAATAATCGCACCAACTGTTGTCACCTTCTCACCAAGCTGCTTGGCGATGGTCTTGTAGCCCATTCCTTGTGTAGGTCTACAATCTTGTGCCTGAAATCCTTGGGGCCTCATTCTATTATCGGCGTAAATCGGCCGTAAGGCTGCGATTCCTTGCGGGGGTTCAGTTAACTCGCGATTCTATTATACGGCCCCGCAAGGATCTCATCTTACGGCCGGTCGCATATCTTGGAACCGGCCGTAAGCTCTGAAATATAAAAACTGAAAAATAAATTCAAGCCTGCACTGTACAGCTCTGTAAATGCTAGGGATCATATTGGGGGACATGAGGGTTAAAAGGAACCCACTCTCAAGCTTGCACATCTGCCCAAACCCGAGTTCAAATTAACTGTTTATTTTCCGGCTGCGGCGTGGGTGTGTCTGAGGTGCTCCAAGCACTCTGGACTTTTTACATGGATATTTTACGGATATTAAAAATAAAATATTTTACGGATTTGAGTATAGGATAATTATGTGCTATTTTTTCTAACACCTAAAATCCCTTTATAGTCTTCTAAAAGTGCAGGATGGCTTTATTTGAGCTATTTTATGTGCTTAATTGGTGCTAGCGGGACCTCTTTCCTGCAAGTAAGCAGCGGCTCGTTTTTAGCCTTGCAGAGAGGTTTCCCGGAGGAATTGAATTGCAAAACTCTTGCGGCCGTTTAAGATCAAAGGATTTCCTCCGGCGCGAGCGGCCGCAAGAGATAGCAAGGCACCGGCCGCAAGCCTGCCGGAGCCTCCGGCCGTAAGGGAATAGAATAGCCGAATAGCTTGCGGCCGGTCCTTGCGGCCCCGCAACGCCTGCGGCCGCTAATAGAATGAGGCCCCTAGGACAGCTCTTTGGTCTTGGTCATGGTGGAGAGTTTGGAATCTTATTGATTGATTGGATTTGTGGACAGGTGTCTTTTATACAGGTAACGAGGTCCCTCCTGAGGTGTGTGCAAACCTGGTGGCCAACTACAAGAAACATCTGACCTCGAAGTCGAAGGAGTCAAATACTTATTTCTCTTATTGATCTGCAAATCAATTTATCAATTCTTTGTCAGTGGACAAACGTTCAAAATCAGCAGAGGATCAAATACCCCCCCCCCCCCCCCACACACACACACACTGTATATAAATAATTTGTAACTGTAAAGCAGTTCTGTGGTTATTTCACCACTTAAAGGGTTAAGCAGTACCCATGGATCAGAACACAGATGGAACATGAAGAAGGTGCCACCTAAAAAACAAAGATGTTTGCGGAGGAATCCTATTAAAATAATGTACCAGACTAAAACATAGTTGTGCTTGTGAATTCCCCTCATTCCCCCTCCCCTCTGTCTTCCATGTTATATGTTGGTTATTAGCATTATCACTCATGGGAACACTAGCACATGCTCATAATGATTTATGCTTTAGTTTGCTAAATACATTTTTTTCTAAAATTCAAAATGACATGAGGGATCCCTATTTGTGCAAAAACACATAATCCCAAATATTTACTTTGGTGGTGGTTCAGCTAGACACGGACATCTCCTAACTCGATTCTCCATAAATACTAACCAGACATTAGAACAAGGAGGGGCTTTACTGCTCCACCCCATGGGGCTCCGAGTGAAATGAAACCTTTAATATATTTGTCTTTCCATTGCTGAGGCTGATGATTAAGGAAATACAGGAGGTACATGTTCCCAAGGCTGTGACCAATCAGGAAGATTGATTTATTGTACTGCTCATGCATCTCTTCTACCAGAGCCTTCAATTTCTGGAAGTATTCCTGCTGATCATCTGAGAAGAAGAAAGGTTCATGAATTAGGATAAGCAGACAATAAGCCCTATTCTAGTCCCCAATTCGTAAATTTGTAAACACTCAAAACTGCTCTTAATATTGCCACATATTATATTAGATAAATGCAGCCCGGTTATGAGTTCCCCGCCCACAATCGCTTAGAACTCCATTGGTTTTAGCACAGCTCGAATATTATGAGCTCTCAATAATTAAAGTTTCACCAAATGTATATTCTATTAGACCCATAGAGCTAGCTCACAAATACTGGGAGCAATGCGCCAACTGTAGCACTAGCCCTCATTATACTCACTGGGTGCAATGCAACAACTGTAACACTAGCCCTCGTTATACTCACTGGGTGCAATGTGCCAACTGTAGCACTAGCCCTCGTTATACTCACTGGGTGCAATGCAACAATTGTAGCACTAGCCCTCGTTATACTCACTGGGTGCAATGCGCCAACTGTAGCACTAGCCCTCGTTATACTCACTGGGTGCAATGCAACAACTGTAACACTAGCCCTCGTTATACTCACTGGGTGCAATGCGCCAACTGTAGCACTAGCCCTCGTTATACTCACTGGGTGCAATGCGCCAACTGTAGCACTAGCCCTCGTTATACTCACTGGGTGCAATGTGCCAACTGTAGCACTAGCCCTCGTTATACTCACTGGGTGCAATGCAACAACTGTAACACTAGCCCTCGTTATACTCACTGGGTGCAATGCGCCAACTGTAGCACTAGCCCTCGTTTTACTCACTGGGTGAAAAGCGCCAACTGTAGCACTAGCCCTCGTTATACTCACTGGGTGCAATGCGCCAACTGTAGCACTAGCCCTCGTTATACTCACTGGGTGCAATGCAACAACTGTAACACTAGCCCTTCGTTATACTCACTGGGTGCAATGTGCCAACTGTAGCACTAGCACTCATTATACTCACTGGGTGCAATGCGCCAACTGTAGCACTAGCCCTCATTATACTCACTGGGTGCAATGCAACAACTGTAACACTAGCCCTCGTTATACTCACTGGGTGCAATGCAACAATTGTAGCACTAGACCTCGTTATACTCACTGGGTGCAATGCAACAACTGTAACACTAGCCCTCGTTATACTCACTGGGTGCAATGCGCCAACTGTAGCACTAGCCCTCGTTATACTCACTGGGTGCAATGCGCCAACTGTAGCACTAGCCCTCGTTATACTCACTGGGTGCAATGCGCCAACTGTAGCACTAGCCCTCGTTATACTAACTGGGTGCAATGCGCCAACTGTAGCACTAGCCCTCGTTATACTCACTGGGTGCAATGCGCCAACTGTAGCACTAGCCCTCGTTATACTAACTGGGTGCAATGCAACAATTGTAGCACTAGCCCTCGTTATACTCACTGGGTGCAATGCAACAACTCTAACACTAGCCCTCGTTATACTCACTGGGTGCAATGCGCCAACTGTAGCACTAGCCCTCGTTATACTCACTGGGTGCAATGCGCCAACTGTAGCACTAGCCCTCGTTATACTCACTGGGTGCAATGTGCCAACTGTAGCACTAGCCCTCGTTATACTCACTGGGTGCAATGCAACAATTGTAGCACTAGACCTCGTTATACTCACTGGGTGCAATGTGCCAACTGTAGCACTAGCCCTCGTTATACTCACTGGGTGCAATGCAACAATTGTAGCACTAGCCCTCGTTATACTCACTGGGTGCAATGCAACAACTGTAACACTAGCCCTCGTTATACTCACTGGGTGCAATGCGCCAACTGTAGCACTAGCCCTCGTTATACTCACTGGGTGCAATGCGCCAACTGTAGCACTAGCCCTCGTTTTACTCACTGGGTGAAAAGCGCCAACTGTAGCACTAGCCCTCGTTATACTCACTGGGTGCAATGCGCCAACTGTAGCACTAGCCCTCGTTATACTCACTGGGTGCAATGCGCCAATTTTAGCACTAGCCCTCGTTATACTCACTGGGTGCAATGCACCAACTGTAGCACTAGCCCTCGTTATACTCACTGGGTGCAATGCGCCAATTGTAGCACTAGCCCTCGTTATACTCACTGGGTGAAATGCGCCAACTGTAGCACTAGCCCTCGTTATACTCACTGGGTGCAATGCGCCAACTGTAGCACTAGCCCTCGTTATACTCACTGGGTGCAATGCTCCAACTGTAGCACTAGCCCTCGTTATACTCACTGGGTGCAATGCACCAACTGTAGCACTAGCCCTCATTATACTCACTGGGTGCAATGCACCAACTGTAACACTAGCCCTCGTTATACTCACTGGGTGCAATGCGCCAACTGTAGCACTAGCCCTCATTATACTCACTGGGGGCAATGCGCCAACTGTAGCACTAGCACTCGTTATACTCCCTGGATGCAATGCGCCAACTGTAGCACTAGCCCTCGTTATGCTCACTGAGTGCAATGTGCCAATTGTAGCACTAGCCCTCATTATACTCACTGGGTGCAATGTGCCAATTGTAGCACTAGCCCTCATTATACTCACTGGGTGCAATGCAACAACTGTACCACTAGCCCTCGTTATACCCACTGGGTGCAATGCGCCAACTGTAGCACTAGCCCTCGTTATACTCACTGGGGGCAATGCGCCAACTGTAGCACTAGCACTCGTTATGCTCAGTGGGTAAATTGCACCAACTGTAACATTAGCCCTCATTATACTCACTGGGTGCAATGCACCAACTGTAGCACTAGCCCTCGTTATGCTCAGTGGGTAAATTGCACCAACTGTAACATTAGCCCTCATTATACTCACTGAGTGCAATGCGCCAACTGTAGCACTAGCACTCGTTATACTCACTGAGTGCAATGCGCCAACTGTAGCACTAGCCCTCGTTATACTCACTAAGTGCAATGCGCCAATTGTAGCACTAGCCCTCGTTATACTCACTGAGTGCAATGCGCCAATTGTAGCACTAGCCCTCGTTTTACTCACTGGGTGAAATGCACCAATTGTAGCACTAGCACTCGTTGTACTCACTGGGTGCAATGCACCAACTGTAGCACTAGCACACGTTATACTCACTGGGTGAAATGCACCAATTGTAGCACTAGCCCTCGTTGTACTCACTGGGTGCAATGCACCAACTGTAGCACTAGCCCTCGTTATACTCACTGAGTGCAATGCGCCAATTGTAGCACTAGCCCTCGTTATACTCACTGAGTGCAATGTGCCAACTGTAGCACTAGACCTCGTTATACTCACTGGGTGAAATGCACCAATTGTAGCACTAGCCCTCGTTATACTCACTGGGTGCAATGTGCCAACTGTAGCACTAGCACTCATTATACTCACTGGGTGCAATGTGCCAACTGTAGCACTAGCCCTCGTTATGCTCACTGGGTGCAATGTGCCAACTGTAGCACTAGCCCTCGTTATGCTCACTGGGTGCAATGCGCCAACTGTAGCACTAGCCCTCGTTATACTCACTGGGTGCAATGCGCCAACTGTAGCACTAGCCCTCGTTATACTCACTGTGTGCAATGCGCCAACTGTAGCACTAGCCCTCGTTATACTCACTGGGTGCAATGCACCAACTGTAGCACTAGCCCTCGGTATACTCACTGTGTGCAATGCGCCAACTGTAACACTAGCCCTCGTTATACTCACTGAGTGCAATGAGGCAATTGTAGCACTAGCCCTCGTTGTACTCACTGGGTGCAATGCACCAACTGTAGCACTAGCACACGTTATACTCACTGAGTGCAATGCGCCAACTGTAGCACTAGCCCTCGTTATACTCACTGAGTGCAATGCGCCAACTGTAACACTAGCCCTCGTTATACTCACTGAGTGCAATGAGGCAATTGTAGCACTAGCCCTCGTTGTACTCACTGGGTGCAATGCACCAACTGTAGCACTAGCACACGTTATACTCACTGAGTGCAATGCGCCAACTGTAGCACTAGACCTCGTTTTACTCACTGGGTGAAATGCACCAATTGTAGCACTAGCCCTCGTTGTACTCACTGGGTGCAATGCACCAACTGTAGCACTAGCACACGTTATACTCACTGGGTGAAATGCACCAATTGTAGCACTAGCCCTCGTTTTACTCACTGGGTGAAATGCACCAATTGTAGCACTAGCCCTCGTTATACTCACTGAGTGCAATGTGCCAACTGTAGCACTAGACCTCGTTATACTCACTGGGTGAAATGCACCAATTGTAGCACTAGCCCTCGTTTTACTCACTGGGTGAAATGCACCAATTGTACCACTAGATCTCGTTATACTCACTGGGTACAATGCGCCAACTGTAGCACTAGCACTCATTATACTCACTGGGTGCAATGTGCCAACTGTAGCACTAGCCCTCGTTATGCTCACTGGGTGCAATGCGCCAACTGTAGCACTAGCCCTCGTTATGCTCACTGGGTGCAATGCGCCAACTGTAGCACTAGCCCTCGTTGTACTCACTGGGTGCAATGCACCAACTGTAGCACTAGCACACGTTATACTCACTGAGTGCAATGTGCCAATTGTAGCACTAGACCTCGTTATACTCACTGGGTGAAATGCACCAATTGTAGCACTAGCACACGTTATACTCACTGAGTGCAATGTGCCAATTGTAGCACTAGCCCTCGTTATACTCACTGAGTGCAATGCGCCAATTGTAGCACTAGCCCTCGTTATACTCACTGAGTGCAATGTGCCAATTGTAGCACTAGCCCTCGTTTTACTCACTGGATGAAATGCACCAATTGTAGCACTAGACCTCGTTATACTCACTGGGTGCAATGCACCAACTGTAGCACTAGTACTCATTATACTCACTGGGTGCAATGTGCCAACTGTAGCACTAGCATACGTTATACTCACTGGGTGGAATGCGCCAACTGTAGCACTAGCCCTCGTTATACTCACTGGGTGCAAAGCGCCAACTGTAGCACTAGCACACGTTATACTCACTGGGTGCAATGCGCCAACTGTAGCACTAGCCCTCGTTATACTCACTGGGTGCAATGCGCCAACTGTAACACTAGCCCTCGTTATACTCACTGAGTGCAATGAGGCAATTGTAGCACTAGCCCTCGTTATACTCACTGGGTGCAATGCAACAACTGTAACACTAGCCCTCGTTAAACTCACTAAGTGCAATGCGCCAACTGTAACACTAGCCCTCGTTATACTCACTGGGTGCAATGCGCCAATCGTAGGGTGCAGCCCGAACGGTTTCATCTCTTACATATCCATTATTAACCAAATTTTGGACAAGAGTGTGAAGATATCCTGGAAAGATGAGAAGATGTATTTTAATTATAAAATCTGCATTAAAAATATGTAAAAGGCCGTATTGATTAGCATGAAGTAACACCATAAAATAATCATGTTGTGGGGTTTGTTGATGGATAATCCTCCAGACTGCATTGATAATCCTGGATTTGTGGGATAAAACAGTTGCTATCATTTCAATGTGTTAGTCTCCAAGACTACATCATATTTTGACACATATTTTGCTGGACCAATAATTCATGTTATCCTGCGGTTTATGCTGTGGCTCTGGCTCACCGTATTAGGAATGAACAATTCAGATCAGTAAAACATTGAACATAAAATTGCACAATCATTATCCCCTCCAGAGTGGGGAAAGAAACAATTGGAGAAATGCTTACAGTGTTGCTCTACTGATTGGTGGGAAGGTTACGCCTAGTAACCAATGAAAGGTGGATCATCCACATTGTGTTGAATATCCCGCCCCTTCCTTAGGCAGCCAATCTCTGACATACCTACATATGCACTGTAATAATTAAGGTCAGGATGACTAACCAATGAGGGGATGCCTACACCTTAGGTCAATATGAAAGGGCCAAACACAGCAGTGCCAACTTCCTGTGATCATTATCAGAGGTGAAGGGAAATCTCTCTTGGCTTTTTAGACGTACACGACTGACTCTGTCATATAGCGTCATGGTATAGGTGCTACGTAATCTAGAGAGGGCATCCACTAATGGGAACAATGTGTTTGGAGCTGTATTTCATAGGACTTGTGGCTTATAGCTCTTTTCATCACCAGATTTGTTAACACAACAAGATAACATTTATTATAAGATACCAAAGAGAAGTCATTCAATGTCCTTTGCCCCATTGGGCATGGTGTGGGTATAGCTATTTTTGGGAAGATGATGAGGGTAGACCATAGTGTCCAGTGATGTGTCCTATAAAAGGCCTTGTTGTCACATAACTCTACCCACTACTCCCACATAAATACCAGGGTTTGCTCTATGGGCCACTGAGAGAACCCAAGAGTACCCTATGGATTAACAGTGCGAATTCTGCTACTCTAGGACCCTTACAAACTCTGGGTCCTCTCACCCAAGTCACTCTAAGCCTGCAATGCTTGGGGACAGGGAAGCTGAGCATGTGCACTGTCTGGGGACAGGGAGGCTGGGCATGTGCACAACTTGGGGACAGGGAGGCTAAGCATGTGCTCTGCCTGGGGACAGGGAGGCTAAGCATGTGCTCTGCCTGGGGACAGGGAGGCTGGGCATGTGCACTGTCTCGTGACAGTGTGAACCCCAGGGGGCAGAAGGTGTCGTCCTTCCCCCTCAGCGGCAGTGTGAACCCCAGGGGGCAGAAGGTGTCGTCCTTCCCCCCAAGCGGCAGTGTGTACCCCAGGGAGCAGAAGGTGTCGACCTTCCTCCACAGCGGCAGTGGGTACCCCAGGGGGCCAAAGGTGTCGTCCTTCCCCCCCAGCGACAGTTTACCCTAACCAGGGGAGACACCAATCTCCCAGACAGCGCAGATGGGACCGTGGTCTCTGCGCCCACAGCTTGTCCAGATCCCCAACTACCGTCACTGGGACAACCGGAGGAGAGGGTAAGTACAAATTCCCCTCCCCAGCTAACTTCTAATGTGGCCCCAGGGTTAACAGAGGAAATGTTAACCCCCACTGACCCCCACGTTTCCCTGGCTACTGAGCCGGAATATGTCCCAAGTACCCCAGCAGAAGAGCTGACAGCGGGGCAGAGTGCAGTCGGCCTCTGCCCTCCCTTTGTCCCTTGTACAGAGCAGGATGTCCTGCAGGTTATACCAGCAGAAGAGCTGGCATCAGGGCAGAGTGCCGCTGGCCTCTGCCCCTCAAGTCCCCTCAGCGTGTTGCCCCATCACCACAGCAAAATATCCAGGTACCTGGTTAGACTTCCCCCCAAAGGAGAGATGTGTGACGAAGTGCCCTTCGCCACTTTGGCTTGGAGAGGACTGTTTGCCAGCCTCCTGCCCTGCGACTATGGCCCTGGTACATATTGCCCTTTGGAACCAGTGTTCGGCCATACCAGAGTGTAAGTCACTCATTCTGGCCCTTTACATACAGGGGGGTCATTCTGTACTTGCCCTGTGTGAACCATGATACCCCAGATAACTGTGCCATGAAGCCCATTCATATAATGAAAGACTATGGGAAAGACTTTAGCTACATGGCAATTGAACTGTGTGAAGAGGATCTGAGCGCTATTCGGTGGTTTTGTGCACTCAGATCCCAGCTATCTGGGGATATGGGAAATGTGAGTAAATGTGAATTGCAGTAATGCTGATGGGTTGTCAAACTAGAGAATTGACCAACAAATACTTTTGTCCGGACATCCCCAGGCCGATCCGTTGGGATCAGACCGTGTATGCCGGCTTATGGTCACGGGGGAGGTGTGTAGCGGAACCCATCACTGTTTGAAACTGTTTTATGATTATTATGGTTAAAATATGATCCTACTATATGTATGTTGGTTGATGTTCTACAGAATATATTGGCTCAGAATATTAGCCAGACTTTTGCAGACCTAGGCTAATAGATAATCCTGTTACAGAGATTCAAGAGATAAGAAAGTGTTTTCATTCTCTGATAAGAACAAAGAAGAATGATCTAATTAATGTCTGATTGTATCCAAGTTGCCAGGGAGGTGTGACTCACCTATTGTCCTATATGTGTATTGTATGGGGGATATTTGCAATGTCTGTGTGTTATGTGTAAAAACATACTTTTACTAACTTTTGAACCCCTGGTCTGATTCATGCCATTTTTGTATATGTTGTTCCCCTGGGTGAGAGCTATTGAACGGTGCTGGACTTAAAGGTGTACCCCCTGTATTTGGGGTACATCCAGAATGTGGTTAAAATTGTGTCTGTTTTAATTGTGTTACCTGTTATCTGAGGGGAGGAGACGTGGGGGTGGAACCATGTAGATAATTGGCTGTTGTGATAATTATGTGGGTGTAGCCCTTCAGAGGGCACCATTGCATAAAAGGAGATCGCCTGTTATTAAAATATAGTTCTACTTGACCCTTCAAAACGTAGCCTTGTCTCGTTATTTGAGGGGATCGCTATATCATACTGGGGATTGCTATGCTTTTGCATACTCCCTTGAGCTGTAACTACTGAACTCTTGTTCCTGATGTACTATCCTTGGAGTCTGTGGTGTTTTTGGTGTCCGGTGCGGTGCTTGTAGGCCTCGGCGCAAACTAGGACGTGTCTATCAACGGAGGTACCCGGTCGGGGTGCCAGTAGATCCGTTACATGTGCACTGCCTGGGGACAGGGAGGCTGGGCATGTGCACTGCTTGGGGACAGGAAGGCTGGGCATGTGCACTTCTTGGGGACAGGGAGTCTGGGCATGTGCACTGCTTGGGGACAGGGAGGCTGGGCATGTGCACTTCTTGGGGACAGGGAGGCTGGGCATGTGCACTGCCTGGGGACAGGGAGGCTGGGCATGTGCACTGCCTGGGGACAGGGAGGCTGGGCATGTGCACTACTTGGGGACAGGGAGGCTGGGCATGTGCACTGTCTGGGGACAGGGAGGCTAAGCATGTGCACTGCCTGGGGACAGGGAGGCTAAGCATGTGCACTGCTTGGGGACAGGGAGGCTGGGCATGTGCACTGCCTGGGGACAGGGAGTCTGGGCATGTGCACTGCTTGGGGACAGGGAGGCTGGGCATGTGCACTTCTTGGGGACAGGGAGGCTGGGCATGTGCACTGCCTGGGGACAGGGAGGCTGGGCATGTGCACTGCTTGGGGACAGGGAGGCTGGGCATGTGCACTGCTGGGGACAGGGAGGTTGGGTACTGTTAGTTGTTCTTGCTTACACAGCTGGACCCCCCCCCCCCCCCCCTCAGCTTACTGGCCTGTTCAGTTAATTTAGTCAAAGTGTCCCGGACCATCCCCTAGGCAGCAATGATGGTCCTGGAATGGATGTGGATGCCACTGTGACCAAATCATCTGAATAGTAATTCAAAGTAATGGCCACTATGCCATTGTAGTAAACCCTTTGTCACACTTGTGCAAACATGCTTACTAAGTGCAGTCCTTGGGGCAGCCATTAGATTAGATTTAGGATACTGCAGCTTGGGTTTGGATCATTAGTCATTATGATTAGCATTACATGTCATTATATCATATACTATGTATTTCAGTATATAAATGTATTATGTATTGATATTTTACAATATTGTCGGGATATAACTCGACCTATTTTCTGCTAGTTTGTCAGATGGCTGCTTTGCTAATATATTCTTGAATGATTTTTGGTGGTTCTGATTGGTCCCAGAAATGAGATATTTTGCCTTCTGGATATAACCAAGGGAAGGCCTGCTTTTCAGGAAACAGATATAACATTTCTCCTACCGGCTAACTTGCTTTTATCCAGGTATTCAACGGAATGCGTCTTTCCAAACCCTGGGACATGGATATCCACTCCTGGGGCATTTGATACCGTCCGTGTCGTCTTGTTATAAACCACTCTACAGAAATAAATATAGAAAACAAAACTAAGCACAGAAAACACAAATGTCCACTCATTACTAATGACATGATTCTCCAACCATATTTAATGGCAGAAATATTGATTAGTAATTAGACAAATCTCAGTCACAAGTATCTCAGTCGAAGAAATGTGGAAATCGAACTCCTCAGTATATGAGATAAATCACATTTGTGTTAAAACGGGGGTGAAGCATGGTGCTACTATGCATATATGCTCATGAGTAAGCCCAATTAAGTGGCGAAACAGACCGTCGGGAGCAGGGGCAAGATGGTGCACCTTATCTAATACTCTTGTGAGCTGCAACAGCAGAAACGCTTTCCTTTTCCATACCTAAAAACACAAGTACCTAGGCATATTTCATGCCAACAGGGGAGATAAGTGACACTCCTTCTTTTTCTCTTTTTTACACTTAAACAGTAAAAGTTAAACATTGTGTTGCGGTTTAATGATGTTACAAGTTATATATATCTATATAAAGAGATATATGGAGATATTTTCCTTCCCCTGTATAATATTGTACTGCGTATACATAGTAGCACCATGCTTCACCCCGTTTTTTGTTTCTTAGTGTTTTTAACCCCCTTTTGATTATTGCACTATTTTTAGAAGAAGTGTGTCTATTCCTAAATTTTCTAATGAAATCATTTTGTTGCATTCCTATGATTAGCAAATATTTTGCATATGAGGCCTGCATAAAAGCATCATAAAAAATAATATTGATGCCCTTACTATATTTATACCAGGCCCACAGTGATACAACTACAATTCACTATATTTACATGTCAAAATGAAGGTGGTCACATTTGAAAATCCCAGAATATTATGGGACAGTGATACCTTCTTGACTTATACCCATCACTTTAGGATAGACGCACTTTTATTCTCTTTTTTTATATATTTATGACGTTTCATCCTGGATTACACTAAATATTTCCCAATTTCCCTATTAAAGTATTTTTTCCCCTATATTATTTAGTATTAAGCACTAGGAAATTACACAGGTTATTCTATTATATTTTATTCAGTAGTGTACAAACCCGTTAGATAGAAAAGCCATTTATATCTGATTGCTTTGAAGGATTTATACTTCAATATAAATGGAAACAGAAAAAGAAAACACAATTAAATCATATCACTTTCATATTAATATATGATTTTTCTATATTTCTTTTCTCCTTGTTTCTTTTTTCTCCTTTTTTTATCTCTATCAGTAACAAATCTATGATTACAAACATTTTGTATAGTACACAAATAATATTTCTCAATACCGTACTTATCTTTTTCTTCTGCTTTTTATATAAATCAATTCGATATCTATTGAAAATATTAAATCTAACATAATAAACCTTACATTTAGTAATTAAATAACATATTACTCCTATAAAAAATCTATTCCTCCTTTTTTCTTATCCCTTTCTATCTATAACCAGATTTAAAGCTTAACATGTTTTAATACATTTAGGAGAATTAATAAACTCTCTGATGAGGTAAGTCATAGAAAGTTACTAGCATAGTTATAAGATACTGAAATAAAATCAATACAATAGCTGTCCTTTTTCCTTTATGGTGTACCATTTGTATCCCGACATTTGATACAGGGCCAGTTCACTAAATTAACCCTTGGCGAATAGAAGATATATTTTCAGGGGCAAAAATAAAACATAACATTTGTAAGATTAGTGGCATAATAAACTTTTACACAGTTTTAAATTAGAGATAAAGTTAAGTCAACTCCGTCCTCTCTGACATTTAATAAAAATGTGTTTTGATCTGAAAAAAATAGAAATCCTTCAGTAGTAGCTACATTTACAGCGCTAAAACCATATGAGTTTTGGGGTATTAAAAGAAGTAAAACAATTTTTATTTATAGTGTGTTTCTTCTTTAAGTCTTTTAGAATGTATAGTAGTCCATTAGGTTTTCTGAATATTCTATTTTGATTAAGGTGTGGAACTTTTTCCTTTAGTTAGTTCTACTCAGAAGTTTCTTCTATTTTTTTAGTATTGATGGTCTTTTGGTCCACCATGTGGCAGGAAGTTTTGATTTTATTCCATGTTGCTCAAAGTGGAGAGTTCCACGAATGAATGATAGCGTCTCCTTCCTCTAGAGTATAAATTGTGTGATATCTTGCTTCTTTTTATATGCTCAGTCTAAAAGGGAAACCCCAAGTATACTTATACCCATGCTTTGTAATCACCTGCAGAAATGGTTTCAGGAGTTTCCTTTTACATAAAGTAGTGGTTGATAAGTCAAAAAAGATAACTGGTTGGCATCCTTCAATTTCAGGGACACCAAGTCAAGAAGACTTTTGTAGTGAAATAATAAAATCTAACAATCATATGTCTTGGTCTCTTGTTAGAGGATTGAGGAGCTTTTAGGTCTCTATGAATCCTGTCCATTCTATATTCTTCTTCATTCTTCTTTCTGGTAAAAGGTTAGCAAATAAACCTTTCATGTATGGAGAAAGATCTAGTACTGATTCAGGTAGATTACGTATGTGGATATTTTGTCTTCTAGATCTATTTTCTAGATCCTCATGCAATTTTAGTTGTTTTTGTTCCTCTTTAAGCATAAACAGTTCCTTTTCCATCTCTGTACGTGATTTGAGAAGATTGGTATACTTATCTTCTAATTCTGAAACTTTGGTATCCAATGCTTTTAGTTCCGAGGAAACTTTTTGAACTTCAGCTTTGATTTGTCATTTGAAAAGGGAGATTTTTTCTTCCAAGTCTTGGATATCTGCTTTAGTGCTGGGGTCTCTATCCACTTTTCAATAATTGTTTAGCAGGAGTAGAGGGATGTTGAGAAGAGTGCATAGTTGGATTTGTCTCTTAGAGGCACCAGCATCCTCTTTGCTTTTAATTAAATTGTAATGTCTGTTTTATATTTATTACTTGTAGCTTTAGTTGCCCTTTTATGTGGGACGGGGTAGGAGAATGGTGATCCTTGAGCATTAATTATATTCTCATAAAATAATATAGACTTCTTTCAGACTTTGTCAGAAAGTTTAATATAATATACAGGAATATTTCAAATCGGGTCTGTGTTATATCTGATGGCCATAAGATGGCAGCAAAGCATTACGTTTTTATAAGTTAAAGACTAAGGTTTTCTGTTTACAAGTTAAAAGTTTTTTTTAATCATGGGATCAAATTATTTAAGTTATTGTTCTGAATTTTTGTCCAGATTGTCCAATAACAATTTGGATATTTAGAGGTCTGATCATTTTGTATAAAAACAGGGGTCTGCAGCTCGAGGTGGCCAGGCTGTGTCTGATCTCTTGTGTGACACAGTTATTAATACCCCAGGTGTTTAAACCACACAGGCTCGTTTATAAGGGATTCGAGCCACACATTAACCCCCCTAACAACCTTATTCATCCCTGGGTTTAGCTTCAGAAAACAAGCAGATCCCTCTCTGTTTTGCCAATTATCTGGTTCAGGTGAAATAGGAAATCGGCAGACTCTGCAACGACCAATCTATTGCTGTGCTCGCTCGTGGCACTCTCAGTGGCCTAATAGGTTGAGATCTTGGACACTATCTAATGGCAGTCTTGAGTTGGCACTACAAACCTATCTAGACAGTTGCTTAGTTGTGGTGCAACTAACCATAGTATGCTAATGCTAAGTCCAGTGGCCCAAATGTCACAGCCTGATTACAACTCACTATATGCTACTACTGGGGTGATCAGCCAAACAACAATGCTTTGCAATGAGCAACCTATAACTGTACTAGCTAGTGGCACTTTCAATTGCCCAAGTCACGTTAACTGCAAGATACTAATACTATCTAATGGCTGTCTTGAGTTGTGCCGTGCTACTGCCGGCCTAGCTGCACTGATGCTCCGTTGCGGTGCACCTAATGGGAGACTGTGATTACAAATGTGAAACTCCCTTCTATGTCCTTCCCCTTTAGTCTCCATTAGTCGTTCCCCACCTATCTATGTGCTGCCTGCCAGGACTAACGTCTGTATTCCTGGACCACTTTATTTCCCAGATCCCCTCATTCTAAGTGACTTTAACAAACCTGTTGAATATCCAGATGCTCGTCTCTACCAAATGGCTATCACAATTGGGTTCTCATAGCTGACTACCTCTAAGACACAATATAAGAGCCACTCGATCAATCTATCTAGTCTCTGTAATGACCCTCCCTCCATACCCCAAACACCTCTCCTCCTTATTCTTCCTTTCCCAATGCATATTATTACATCACTCTGTACTGAATCTCATCTGCCATTTACATGAACTCAACAGAAACTTCTACATTACCCAACCTCCACCATGACTAACTGTACTCTTCTTTACGATTGTTTTTTATAAACAAGCTATATGTAAGTAGGGAGCAAGAGCAAATCCAGGGAATTGTAGACCAGTGAGCCTCACTTCTGTAGTGGGGAAGCTTTTAGAGGGTTAATAAGGGATACTATACAAGAATATGTCTATTCAAACAGGATAAGTCAACACGGATTTATGAGGGATAGGTGATGTCAAACAAATCTAATTAGTTTCTATGAGGAGGTTAGTAGGAACCTGGATCAGGGCAACTCAGTGGATGTAGTCTTTTTGTATTTTGCAAAGGCTTTTGATACAGTGCCACATGGGAGACTATTGTGCAAACCAAGAGATACAGGAATTGCAGTTAATATCTGCTCATGGATTGAGAGCTGGCTAAAAGACAGGAAGCAAAGGGTTGTTGTAAATGGAACATACTCCGATTTGGACTAATGTGGTAAGTAAGGTTCCTCAGGGCTCGGTATTAGGTCCTCTCCTTTTTAAAATATTTATTAATGACTTAGTGTCATTAGCAAAAATGGAGACACCACACTCTAATCCCACCTCTAAGTTGTGCAAGGTAATTAAATCAGATAATGATGTGCTTTCCCTCCAAAGGGATTTACATAAAATTGAGGAATGGGCATCTAAATGGCAGGTTAGATTTAATACGAATAAATTTAAAGTTATGCATCTGGGAAGGAAAAATAGCCATGCAATTTATAATCTTAATTGAGCAAATCTAGGGGTATCAGGTATTGTAAGGAATTTGGGAACTTGTGGAGAACCACCTAGGTAACAGTGCTCAAAGCCAAGCAGCAGCTGCAAAGGCAAATAAAATATTAGCATGTATTAAGAAGGGTATAGAAGCCGGGGAAGCAAATATAATTCTGGCACTATACAAGTCCCTAGTATGCCCTCATTTGGAATATGGAGGACAATTTTGTTCACCACCTAATAAAAAGGACATTTTAGAGCTGGAAAAGGTACAGAGAAGGGCAACAAAACTAATAAGAGGAATGGAGGGGCTAAGTTATGAAGAAAGACTAACCAAATTAAACTTATTTTCTCTAGAAAAAAGGCGTCTAAGAGGAGATATGATTACCTTATATAAATACATCCAGGGTCAGTATAAAGATTTGTCAGGGGTTAGCTTTTTGTGCCAAGAGGTTTCCAACTGACAAGAGGACATCCCTTGAGGTTGGAAGTAAACATATTTCACCTTAAAGAAAGAAAAGGGTTCTTCCTAACAGTAAGGGTGGTTCATCTGTGGAATTCTCTACCAAAGGAGGTGGTGACATCAGATTCGATAGATAACTTTAAAAAGTGATTGGATATATTTTTACATAAAACAGTTATTCAGGGTTATCCTTTATAATTAGAAAGGGAGTATCGATCCAGGGAGGAATCCGATCACCAGTATCTGAGGTCAGGAAGAAAATATTTTTTCCCCCCCTTTTGAGACAATTGGCTAAGTTTCACTTGTTTTTTTCTGTTTGCTTCCTCTGGATCAATTAACAACTAATCTGCATATTGCAGATGACAGGAAATCGTAAAAGGTTGAACTTGATGGGCTAAAAGTCTTTTTTCAACCTCAATTACTATGTATAAATGTAAGTAAAAAAATATTGAATTAATTTAATAAATAATAAATAAACACACATTAACCTTGCTGTTTGTTGTTTTCTCTTCCTTTCTTATACTGTACATTGGGGTAATTTTTCATCTTTATTGTTATACCTGTATAAAAACATTATCTTTTGTGGTAAAACATAAAAAAACATGCTTATGCTTTTAAGGTCTGTTACCTGATATTATCTATCCAGCAGTCTATACCAAGGGGAAGGAACATGTTCAGGTTCAACCAGACTGTGAAGTAATCGTCCGTCTTCCGATAGCAAATCCAGTTGACCACGTCTTCTTTGTCCACTTTTGCTTCTAGTTGATTTCCAAACATCCCTGGCACTGTGGAAGGTTACAATATACAATACATTAAACAACAAGCGGGATGGCTATTTTTTGGGGGTGACTTTTATACTTTTAATCATGTCCAGTTTTAATAAATTTGTTTTTATATATTAGGATGATTATTGCACCATGTAATAAATATATATATATATATCATGCACTGGTGCCAGATGTACTGTGGATAACATCATCTACCTGATGAAAGTGTCTGCACAAATAATGGGACTTATGGCATCTCCCCATTGTGGGACTTTATGGTTATATCATTTGGGGAGGTTTTCATAACAAGTAAAACTTTTACATCTTATTGAAATTTCCATGTGGTCCTGTTTGAGTAATGATCAGCCAGTTACAAAACCTGTCATACTTACTGTCCATGCTTCTGTCCATGCTTACTGTCCATACTTACTGTCCATGCTTACTGTCCATGCTTACTGCCCATACTTACTGTCCATGCTTACTGTCCATGCTTACTGCCCATGCTTACTGCCCATGCTTACTGCCCATGCTTACTGTCAATGATTACCGTCCATGCTTACTGCCCATGCTTACCGCCCATGCTTACTGCCCATGCTTACCGCCCATGCTTACTGTCCATGTTAGCTGCCCATGCTTACCGTCCATGCTTACTGTCCATGCTTACTGCCCATGCTTACCGCCCATGCTTGCTGCCCATGTTTACCGCCCATGCTTACTGTCCATGCTTACTTCCTATCTTTTATCAGCTCACCATGACTCTGAGCCTGTTTGCTTTCCCTCTATCACACATTTGGCCAGTGCACATTTATGCTTTTATCTCCAGGTCTCATTCAAGCCTGACAGATTATTCTGCCTGTTGTCATCTGTAGTATTAACATAATCTTGTTAACTAACAAATATGTTTCTGTAAGGAAACCAAAGCTACTGCAAGATGTATGTGCCCACGTAGCACAATAACGTTGGATTTATCAATGCACATGCACCTATCAATATTATCACATATATAGTTGTGAGCATGCGGGTTGTTGCTAACGCTGCGGGCTCGCTCTGCAGCCAGCTCAAAGCAGGCAAGGAGCGCTGGTGATGAGCGCCATAGGCGCTCATCCCTATGACCCCCTACAACTTTCGGCCTGCAAATGCGGACCCTCGCTAAGCAAGGGGCCGCATTTGTGCAGAAATGTATGGACTTACCATACAATTTACGGATTTACCATCCAAAAATACGAGCTAGCAAAATAGGACCTTAACGCCCGAACTGCGCGCACATAAAAACATTACAAACACAATAAATACACACAACAAATACATAAAAAGCTTACCCACAGCAAGGGTGGGCACCCAGGACCTCTGCAAGTGAAGTTACACCTCCAAATTCCAGAGTTTAGACACCCAAAAATCACCTAAGCGAGAGAAAAAATGGCCGCCAAAAAAACGAAATTGAGGCTACAGGACCCTAAACACGCAAAAAAACACGAAACACATACAGACTTTCCAAAAAGCCGTACGAGGTACAAGATACACCATTACCAAGGACGCTAAATCACCCACACCCGCGTACCACATACACATTAGCCGCCATTTTTACAAAACTAACTAACAGAATGCGGAAGTACACAGCTACACTAACGGCTTCCCCTCGAGCACGCAGCCTATTTACACTACACACATTGCTGACACTTACACCTCAGCTCCACAACAGTGCAAACTGACATTGTATGCTGCAGGAACATCGAAACAGATTGTCAGCTCTTCAGCACAATGCTTCCTGCATATATTACCAAATAGGTAAAGTATATTAATTTATTAATGTATTCATTATTTTATTACCATCCAAAAACAAATATACACAAAAACAAACAAAGAAAACAAACAATAAACACAAAACACATTCACCGCGCGTCTCCACCAAACAATTTTATTGTCGTAATTTTTTGATGGGCAAGTCGCTAGTTATTGTTATAATTATTAAACTTTATGTATAAAGGGGCAATGTTTTACAGAGAGCAGTATACAGTGGGAAATACATGTAACGCATTACGTATATGATACATAACAATACAGTAACACTTGTTGATACAGATGGAGTCAAGGTCCCTGCTCCTTAGAGCTTACATTCTAAAGGAGATGGTAAGGCAAATTAATAAAGAGGAGTGGGCATTTCAATCTGGTACCAGATGACTGTAGAAAAGCTGATGTGATACCTTTATTTAAAAAGTGACCAAGAACAAATCCAGGGAACTATAGACCAGTGAGCCTCGCATCTGTAGTTGGGAAACTTTTAGAAAGGTTAATAAGGGATAATATATAAGAATATATCTATGTGGACAAGATAACAAGTCGGAGTCAACACAGATTTATGACTGATAGTTCATGTCAAACAAGTCTTATTAGTTTCAATGAGGAGGTTAGTAGGAACTTTGATCAAGGCAACTCAGTGGATGTAGTCTTTTTGGATTTTTATACAGTGCCACATGGGAGACTATTGTGTAAACTAAGGGATACAGGAATTGCAGTAAATATCTGCTCATGGATCGAGAGCTGGCTAAAAGACAGGAAGCAAAGGGTTGTTGTAAATGGAACATACTCCGATTGGACTAATGTGGTAGGTGGAGTTCCTCCGGGCTTAGTATTAGGTAGTCTCCTTTTTAACATATTCATTAATGACTTAGAAGAAGGCCATATTTGCTGATGACACAAAGTTGTGCAAGGTAATTAAATCACATAATGATGTACTTTCCCTCCAAAGGGATTTACATAAATTAGAAGAACTGGCCACTAAATGGCAGATTAACACAAATAAATAAGTTATGCATTCGGGAAGGAAAAATAGCCATGCAATTTAAGGGGAAAATCTAGGTGTATCAGAAATAGAAAAGGATTTTGGAGGCTTTTGGACAACCACCTATGTAATGGCGGCTCAGTGTCAAGCAGCAGCTGCAAATGCAAGTAAAATATTAGCCTGTATTAAAAAGAGTATAAGAAGGGTATAGAAGTAAATATACTAATGCGACTATACTAATCCCTAGTACCCCCTAATTTGGAATAAGGAGGACAATTTTGGCCACCACTTCATAAAAAATCATCTAAGAGCTGGAAACATACAGGGAGAGTAACAAAACTAACACGGGGGATGGAGGGACCTCATCAAATTACACTTATTTTCTCTAAGGTGTCTATGTGGAGATATGATTATTTTATTTAGGTACATCCAGGGTCAGTATAAGGCTTTGTCAGGGGGAACCTTTTATTCCAAGAGGTTTTCAACTGACAAGAGGACATCCTTTGAGGTTAGAAGAAAAAAAGATTCCACCTTAAAGATAGAAAAGGGTTCTTCACAGTAAGGGTGGTTCGACTACATAACTCTGCAAAAGGTTGTGAAAGCTGAATTGATAAATAACTATAAAAAGGGGTTGGGTATATTTTCGAAAAAATGGGAATTCAGGGTTATCTTGGATCACTAGAGAAGGAGGGGGGTTTATCCAGGGAGTAATCCAATCACCAGCATTTGGGGTCAGGAAGGAAATATTGACAATTAGCAATATTTCAAATGTTTTTTTTGTTTGCCTTCCTCCTGATCAATTTACAATGAAACCAAATTTTACAAGGAGTAGAGGAGATCTGAAAGGGTTGAACATGATGGACTAAAAATGTATGGCGAGTGTGAGGAGATAACTGGGAAAGGAGCATTTCCTGAGACGTATGGAGAGGGCAAGTCTAGGTTTTCCTGTAGATGAAAGCAGTGATGTACGGGCTCAGGATCCTTTCCTTATTCTCTAAGGTATATGGAGAAGACTGACAGAAATGTGAGGTGGCGAATCAGGGGTGAGTACGGTGGATGGCTTTTGTAGGGGCATTCATGATGTATTAAGGTTGATGTGAAGGCCAGGCTGGATAATAACCATACGTTTAAGACTTTGTGTCTTATGATTTTTCTTTACGAGACATTGACAGATTTAGACTAATCACTACTTGTGTGACATACAAGAAAGTGCGGAGTCAAGTGCCACGCCAAAGCAGCGAGCTCGAAAGTGTGAAATGATGACTGAGTTTCAACACTAAGGAAAATGTTGAGTGTGGGGGTTGGTACAGAAGTAAGGAACAGTTTTTAAGATGTTGAGCTTTAAGTAGTAGATGAACAATGACTAATAGAGAATATGATGAGGAGCATCTCAGTACATGTGATATGGCTGATGAAGGAGGATGTGTAAATACAATAGAGAAAGGAGCCCAGAGCCTCGTGGTACCTCAGCTATCAAAGGTAATGGAATAGAAGAAATGTCCAAGAAAGAATTAGTGAAAGTAAGATTGGAGAAGTAGGATGCAAACCGGATTATTGTAGCATTTGGATGATTTGGTGGTCAATGATGTCAAAGGTCAAGAAAATGGAAAAGAGACTTGGCTATGAGTGAGTCGTTTGGCCGGTGCTGTGTCCGTGAAATGTTTATCATGGCCGCCAAATTACAGTGTCAAGTAAGGAGGTGGAAGAGAGAAAATGAGTTAGGTGATTACGTGATTGTAGTTGAACCTCTCAGAACATTTGGAAACCAGACTGGGTAGAGAGATAGTGCTGTAGTTTGAGAGAGAGAAGAGGGGTCAAGAGATGTAGAGTGGATAATGGATGGGAAATTGTGGCAAGAATGGCCTGTTTGAGGGTGCAAGGTGGAGACCCAGTGAGCACATGCGATAGTGTTAAAGGGGCAGAGAAGGTTTTTAGTTTGGTGGATACATTGGGGGTCTAGGCCAAATAGGATGAGTTGTCAATCGAACTACAACATGATTAAGTAGTTGAGAAGGTGGACCGGAAGGAGGATACATGGATGCCGAGCGATGTAAGGAGATGAATTTGATGGAACTCAAAAGTGGAAAAGGAGACAGAGGGAACTGAAGGATGGGGAGAAAAGGGAAGGGCAGGGGGGAGATGTTGGAGGTTGTTTAAGGGGAAAGAGTGAGGAATATTGGATTATTTTAAATTGTAACAAAAGAGTGAAAATAAATGATACCTGAATATATAATTGCATATACTAAATGGTATAATAGATATGAATATTGAAAGAATAGACACAAACTAAAAAAGATAAGTCCTATATCCTGAATACTGAGGTGTGGAGGGTAGAGACTTGTCCCAGTTCCTGGCATGTTGGGTCCTGTGTTGTATTATTTTTGGAGGCCGGTGTCTATTTCCCACGTCTGATCGCATCGGCTCTAAGTTGTAGCCCAGTCAGTATATGTTATGGGTTATTGACCCATAGTGCAACAGATGGGTAGCCCAGTGTACCCATCTAGTGTCTCCCGGGAGGTCAGAGAGTGTAAGCTCTTGGTCACTTCCATCTGATGACCTGTTGGACTGAGTGTAGAGCGGATGATGGATGTAGTCTCAACCGCATTGCTTAGTCTGGGGTAAGGAAGGCAGCAGTGGGTGAAGCTTAATGAGTCTCAGGTTGTGCGGTCTCTTGGGCCTCATTGAGGTCTCTATTTCTAACTACACATAATAACAACAGATTTTAGGAAGCAAAAAAAAAACTTTTACATTCAATTATTCTTTAATGCAGGCTTCTATATTGTTTTCTCGCCTCCTGTTGTCTGTTACTTTCTCTGGAGAGTTTGTCTTGACTACATGACTTCCGTAAGAACCCCTGTAAGGGAATTTTCCACATGGAGGATAATAAATTCCACCCGCAGAAAACCCCTATGAGGGATCAGCCGTAGCAGTTTGAAAAAATCCAGTGGAAAAATTACAGCGCGTAACACTTGCAACAAGGAAACCGGGACTTTTGCCCAGTTTCGGCACTCGAAAATCTCCTAAGCAACAAAAAAAATGGTGGACGAAAAAAATGAAAATGAGGCTACACGACCCCTAACCGTGCAAAACACCGCCAGGCACGTGCGACTTTTACCCAGAAACATACAAGGTACAAAATATACTATTAGGAAGTAAGGAATATGCTTGCGAGCCGCGTAACACATACACACTCGCCGCCATTTTACAACACTAACTTGCAACTAATAACATTACCATTCTAAAATGGCGATTTACACACCTAAACAAAAGGTTTCCCCTCGCGCATGCAATCTATTTACACTACACACTGCGCACATTGCTGACACTTACACCTCAGCTCCACAACAGTGCAAACAGACATTGTATGCTGCAGGAACATCGAAACAGATTGTCAGCTCTTCAGCACAATGCTTCCTGCATATATTACTTACAAATAGGTAAAGTATATTCATTTATTATTTAATTAATGAGGGGAGAGGCTTACAATGAGCGCCAAAGGTGCTCAGAGGACCAATAGCCTTACATTGTGTGGCAAACAGCATTACCTGCCTTACAATTTTATGACCGCCATTTTTTGACGGGCAGTTCGCTAGTAACATATAAAGGTTAGTCAAATATCTTGAAACATTAGCAGTATACACAGGTAGTCTCACCTTACAAGTAGTTTTAATCCCTGCCCCCCCACCACCCCCTAGGACCGTCCTCGCGCTTTTGCACGCTTACGCAATTTAAGTTTTGGGTTTTACATTTGTTATGTGGTCATTTTTTAGCAAAATACGGAAGCCCCCTAAAGATGAGCGCTGGGGAATTAAAACACCACTATGGTTACCACTATACCATCCATGGCGCCTGTGAGTAGAGGTAGGCTGACCTCAT
The DNA here is from genome assembly GCA_027410445.1 of Discoglossus pictus. Lineage (NCBI taxonomy): Eukaryota > Metazoa > Chordata > Amphibia > Anura > Alytidae > Discoglossus > Discoglossus pictus. Next base: position 51,918,142 of record CM050176.1, read on the forward strand.
AAGATATCATAAAGAGTGAAGGTAATAATATAATATAATACAGTGCAGATAATGTTAGAAATGGGCCAAGTGGGGCAGGTTGCATGGGTACTCAGGCCATCTAGGGCAGAAGATGACATGTATAATAAGGCAGGTCGTGTGGGTTTCCATATAAAGTACTACGGCTTACGTTACAGCACTGCTGCGCGGCTTTGTGCTTAACCTCCGATTTGTGTCCTGATGGGACATTGAGATAATGGGAAGGTAAACAGCCTCTGGGCCAGGTAAGGACATTTAGTGATGTGTCAGAGGGATGTGGGATAAAACACAAGTAATATACACATCATTACACTGTGATAACTTACATGTGATAACTTACAGACTCAACCAACTCCTTAACATCAAAACAAGGCTAAAACTGGGACATGTGGAAGAGAACATGAGACACACTTGAGATTATCTGCTCCAATTATAAGGAACACGGTACAAGACCCTCTTATTGGTTCGGGGTTATCCCAATTCAGAATGGACAGCCACTAAACCAATTTATGTTGGTAAGGGTGTGGTGGCACTGGTTGCTTGGCACACTCTTGGTGGCAACCTCCATGGCAGAGGACATGGTTCCTCCGGAATACTACTAGACCCATAGTCCATAGAGTGGACAACCCAGAAATGACAGACTTGAGAAAGATTGTACCCATACGCCCAAGATGGAGTCACTTCCTTCTTCTGTTCAAAGGATGAAACTGCTAGGAAGCCAATGGAGATGGTATTAACCAGTTCCAAATTCCCTAATGAAATGACACATGAAGCTTCCCCTATTTGTGGGTTTAATAATAAGATAAGAACATGAAATAGGAGGGTGGTCTCAAGAGATGCAAATAAAAGATGTCTTGGGTGTGCAGCCCTCCATGATTCATTGCGTCCTAAACCAGGAGGAGCTTGGCAAACGTTGCTATGAGGAGCCCAGTGAAGAGAGGCCCCGGATGTTTCAGCTTGTGGTGAACATTGTAGGTCCCTCCAAGGGTTACGGGTGGGTGTTGGAGGTCAAAGAGAATGGGTAGATTTGGATACTTGGCAGCCATGTAATGGTAATGGGTGGTTGGTAGGAGTGCACTGAATACTGTTACTATTAGTGTATGGAATTACTAGTAAAGCCACGGGCAGAAACAGATAGGACAAAACACTTCCTCCATCTTTATCTTATCAGGGAATTGACACAATTAGTTGCAGTCCAGACGATAAGACTCACTGGACCTTAGTTCCCTGTAACCCATGAGGACAATGACAGAGAAATCAGTGCGATTGTATCCAGCCTCAATGTAATTATTCCATGTTATAATAACGTATTTATCACACCCTTGTGAGGTTTAACATATGATCCTTAAAATGCAGGAAAGAAATGTTTTGACTATTGTGACAATTTAAGAGCCGACCTTGTTAGGCATTGAACGAATGTGACCTCTCACCCTCACATATTCCAGACCGCAAGATGTCACTGGGGTCATGCACCTGCCAGACCTTGTACTGGGGAATCATTCACCAAGGATAATAGTGACAGAGCGGCTGAGAACATGGCGGACTCGGGTGTAGAGAGATGTGGGCACCGGTGATTCACAGGGCTAGAGATCCGGCACACTCCAGAATGTTGTGTGTATTCATTGTGTCATTGTATCATTGTGTCATTGTATATTGTATCATTGTGTCATTGTATATTGTATCATTGTGTCATTGTATATTGTATCATTGTGTCATTACATCATTGTGTATTGTATCATTGTATCATTATATCATTGTATCATTGTATCATTGTGTCATTATATCATTGTATCATTATATCATTGTATCATTGTGTCATTATATCAGTGTATCATTTTATCATTACATAATTGCATATTGTATCATTGTGTCATTATATCATTGTATATTGTATCATTGTGTCATTGTATCAGTGTATCATTGTGTCATTACATCATTGTATATTGTATCATTGTATCATTGTGTCATTATATCATTATATCATTGTGTCATTATATCAGTGTATCATTTTACCATTACATCATTGCATATTGTATCATTGTGTCATTATATCATTGTATATTGTATCATTGTGTCATTGTATCAGTGTATCATTGTGTCATTACATCATTGTATATTGTATCATTGTATCATTGTGTCATTATATCATTGTGTCATTATATCATTATATCATTGTGTCATTATATCATTATATCATTGTGTCAATATATCAGTGTATCATTTTACCATTACATCATTGCATATTGTATCATTGTGTCATTATATCATTGTATATTGTATCATTGTGTCATTGTATCAGTGTATCATTGTGTCATTACATCATTGTATATTGTATCATTGTATCATTGTGTCATTATATCATTCTGTCATTATATCATTATATCATTGTATCATTATATCATTGTATATTGTATCATTGTATAATGTATCATTGTATATTGTATCATTGTATCATTATTTATTGTATATGGTATCATTGTATAATTGTATCATTGTATCATTGTATAATTGTATCATTGTATCATTGTATCATTGTATCATTGTATCATTGTATCATTGTATAATTGTATAATTGTATCATTTTACTCCTCCATCATCTTTATTCTTTTCTGTAGTTACATTTTAGGTCAAACTCTAGAAAATACTTAAATGAAACTATTTACTAAGAACATTTTAAAAATACTTCTCGGTGCACAATTTGTTAATCATTGTAATGCTACTGAGAGTATTTCTGTGGGTCAAGGACGTGCGGTTTCGCAATCACTAGGATGTAGCGCACGTCAGTGACCCTCTGGACCTTTATTACTGCGTGTTCCAGGATAGGAAGTGAGTAATGTCCGTGCCAGAAGCCGTATACACCTACAGTGATGCTGACCCGCAATTATAGTATTACATTATTATGTGTCATACCACCGACCGTCCTCACCAGGAACCAAACCCCAGATGTACGTTTCGGCCTCTCTTGGGCCTCGTCAGTGAGGTGCAGCTGTACTCCCTAAGGCACAGTGGGTAAGGGGTCCATGTCTGGAGTCCCCATCACCCTTAGGGAGACTAAAGCCTAAGGGTTATTTGCATAAACAAAAATACAAAGTTAGAGGAGCTCACTCTAGTGAGTGGGACCAGACTGATATACTACAGGATATTTCTCCCTGTGGAGGGGATAAGTGAGCTAAAAGGAAGTTAGTCTCAGAGTGGGTTATCATGTTCACAGAACTAACTTATTAAGGTTAATTCGTTCTGATTGAGCACCTCTGACCTTAAAACTAAATCAATATGCAACAATAACCAAAGTTTGGCACTCCAAATAAAACCTTATCTACATCAAAGGTCCTGCCAAGGTGACAAACACAACAATAGCCTCCCCATTACAGCATCAGCTGCATGTGACAGTTAATAAATTATAGACTTAAATTAGATTATAAATACATTTTGCAAATTACTGAAAATAGTTCTTAGAAAAATAACACAATGTGTTGTCATGGGACTTCAGTGGTCCTTTAGAAAAAGATGTAACCATTGGCTCGCACCATCATCATGCAATCACATACTGTATATAGTTGTCAGCAATGCGGGTCATTGCTAACGCTTGGGCAACAGTTGCTGGCAAGGAGGGCCAAAGGCGCTCCTTGCGCTTGTGTAGATGAGCGCCATAGGCGCTCATCCCTATGACCCCCTACGAGGGGCCGCATTTGCGGAGGTGGAAGCTCTACGGAGCCTCACACGCGGTTACAAACACCCACACAAGCAGCACTTTACCAAAATACATCTAACACACAATCACTATATACAGACTTACACAAAAAAATACGAACCGCGGGACTTAGAAAAAAAACATTACGACCTTGCAAAAATACGACCTAAATGGCCGAATCGCGTGCACCTAAAAACATTACAAACACAATAAATACACACAAAAAATACATAAAAGGCTTAAACACAGCTAGGGGGGGGCACCCAGGACCTCTACAAGTGAAGTGACACCTCCATTTAAGTCCAAATTCCTGAGTTCACGCACACGAAAACCCCCTAAGCGAGAGAAAAAATGGCTGCCGAAAAAAACGAAAACGAAGATCGGGTACCTCCGCTGCAATCAAAATTCAAATTTCTGACCTTACGGGTCCTTTAAGGACCATAAAGGTCCTTAAAGGACCTGTAATAAAACTTTTTTTAAACTTATCACTCATGAAGCTCTATACAGAGCCCCATCAACCCCTAAATAACCCTGTCACTCATGGGGGTCAGTACAGACCCCCATAAACCCTTAATCAACCCTGTCACTCATGGGGGTCAATACAGACCCCAATAATACATATAAGTAACCCTGTCACTCATGAGGGTCAATACAGACCCCCATAAAACCATAATTAACCCTGTCACTCATGGGGGTCAATACAGACCCCCATAAACCCATAATTAACCCTGTTACTCATGGGGGTCAATACAGACCCCCATAAACCTATACCTAACCCTGTCACTCATGGGATTAATACAGACCCCAATAAACACTTAATTAACCCCGTCACTCATAGGGGTCAATAGAGAAACCCATAAGCCCTTCTTCATTAAGCCTCATGGGGGTCAATACAGACAACCATAATACATATAATTAACCCTGTCACTCATGGGGGTCAATAAAGCCCCCCATAAGCACTTAAGTAACCATGTCACTCATGGGGGTCAATAGAGACACACATAAGCCCTTCATTAACCCTGTCCCTCATGAGGGTCAATACAGAACCCCATAATCCTCTATTTAACCCCATTAGTCCCATAAGGGTATATTATGAACATTATGGGGCTGTTACAACCCAACATTAACCACATAAGTGGGCATGAGTGACAGAGCCATAGCAGTGTTGGCATTACATTCCCCGGGCATAAGTGACTGAGCCAGTGCAGTGTGGGGGTTACATGCCCTTGACATGAGTGACTGAGCCAGTGCAGTGTTGGGGTTACATTCCCCGGGCATGAGTGACTGAGCCAGGGCAGTGTTGGGTTACAATCCCCGGGCATGAGTGACTGAGCCAGGGCAGTGTTGGGTTACATTCCCCGGGCATGAGTGATTGAGCAAGGGCAGTGTTGGGGTTACATTCCCTGGGCATGAGTGACAGAGCCATAGCAGTGTTGGGGTTACATTCCCTGGGCATGAGTGACAGAGCCAGTGCAGTGTTGGGGTTACATTCCCTGGGAATGAGTGACTGAGCCAGGGCAGTGTTGGGGTTACATTTCCCGGGCATGAGTGACTGAGCCAGGGCAGTGTTGGGGCTACATTCCCCGGGCATGAGTGACTGATGCACTGCAGTGTTGACATAACATTTCCCGGGCATGAGTGACTGAGCCAGTGCAGTGTTGGCATTATATTCCCCGGGCATGAGTGACTGAGCCAGTGCAGTGTTGGCATTACATTCCCCGAGCATAAGTGACTGAGCCAGGGCAGTGTTGGGGTTACATTCCCCGGGTATGGGTGACTGAGCCAGGGCAGTGTTGGAGTTACATTCCCCGGGCATGAGTGACTGAGCCAGGGCAGTGTTGGGTTACATTCCCCGGGCATGAGTGACTGAGCCAGGGCAGTGTTGGGTTACATTCCCCGGGCATGAGTGATTGAGCAAGGGCAGTGTTGGGGTTACATTCCCTGGGCATGAGTGACAGAGCCATAGCAGTGTTGGGGTTACATTCCCTGGGCATGAGTGACAGAGCCAGTGCAGTGTTGGGGTTACATTCCCTGGGAATGAGTGACTGAGCCAGGGCAGTGTTGGGGTTACATTTCCCGGGCATGAGTGACTAAGCCAGTGCAGTGTTGGGGTTACATTCCCTGGGCATGAGTGACTGAGCCAGGGCAGTGTTGGGGTTACATTCCCCGGGCATGAGTGACTGAGCCAGTGCAGTGTTGGGGTTACATTTCCCGGGCATGAGTGAATGAGCCAGGGCAGTGTTGGGGTTACATTCTCTGGGCATGAGTAACTGAGCCTGTGCAGTGTTGGGGTTACATTCCCCGGGCATGAGTGACTGAGCCAGTGCAGTATTAGGGTTACATTCCCCGGGCATGAGTGACTTAGCCAGGGCAGTGTTGGGGTTACATTCCCCGGGCATGAGTGACTGAGCCAGTGCAGTGTTGACGTTACATTTCCCGGGCATGAGTGACTGAGCCAGTGCAGTGTTTGGGTTACATTCCCCGGGAATGAGTGACTGAGCCAGTGCAGTGTTGACATTTCATTTCCCGGGCATAAGTGACTGAGCCAGGGCAGTGTTGGGGTTACATTCCCTGGGCATGAGTGACTGAGCCAGTGCAGTGTTGGGGTTACATTCCCCAGGCATGAGTGACTGAGCCAGTGCAGTGTTGAGGTTACATTTCCCAGACATAAGTGACTGAGCGACGGCAGTGTTGGGGTTACATTCCCAGGGCATGAGTGACTGAGCCGTGGGCACTGTTGGGGTTACATTCCCTGGGCATGAGTGACTGAGCCAGGGCAGTGTTGGCGTTACATTCCCTGGGCATGAGTGACTGAGCCAGGGCAGTGTTGGGGTTACATTCCCCGGGCATGAGTGACTGAGCCAGTGCAGTGTTGACATTACATTTCCCAGGCATGAGTTAATGAGCCAGGGCAGTGTTGGGGTTACATTCCCCGGGCATGAGTGACTGAGCCAGTGCAGTGTTGGGGTTACATTCCCTGGGCATGAGTGACTGAGCCAGTGCAGTGTTGGGGTTACATTCCCCGGGCATGAGTGACTGAGCCAGGGCAGTGTTGGGGTTACATTCCCTGGGCATGAGTGACTGAGCCAGTGCAGTGTTGGGGTTACATTCCCCAGGCATGAGTGACTGAGCCAGTGCAGTGTTGAGGTTACATTTCCCAGACATAAGTGACTGAGCGAGGGCAGTGTTGGGGTTACATTCCCAGGGCATGAGTGACTGAGCCAGGGCACTGTTGGGGTTACATTCCCTGGGCATGAGTGACTGAGCCAGGGCAGTGTTGGGGTTACATTCCCCGGGCATGAGTGACTGAGCCAGTGCAGTGTTGACATTACATTTCCCGGGCATGAGTGACTGAGCCAGGGCAGTGTTGGAGTTACATTCCCCGGGCATGAGTGACTGAGCCAGGGCAGTTTTGGGTTACATTCCCCGGGCATGAGTGATTAAGCAAGGGCAGTGTTGGGGTTACATTCCCCGGCATGAGTGACAGAGCCAGTGCAGTGTTGGCATTACATTCCCCAGGCATAAGTGGCTAAGCCAGGGCAGTGTTGGGGTTACATTCCCTGGGCATGAGTGACTGTGCCAGTGCAGTGTTGGGGTTACATTCCCTGGGCATGAGTGACTGAGCCAGTGCAGTGTTGGGGTTACATTCCCTGGGCATGAGTGACTGAGCCAGGGCAGTGTTGGGGTTACATTTCCCGGGCATGAGTGACTGAGCCAGTGCAGTGTTGGGGTTACATTCCCTGGGCATGAGTGACTGAGCCAGTGCAGTGTTGGGGTTACATTCCCCCGGCATGAGTGACTGAGCCAATGCAGTGTTAGGGTTACATTCCCCGGGCATGAGTGACTGAGCCAGGGCAGTGTTGGGGTTACATTCCACGGGCATGAGTGACTGAGCCAGTGCAGTGTTGACGTTACATTTCACGGGCATGAGTGACTGAGCCAGTGCAGTGTTTGGGTTACATTCCCCGGGAATGAGTGACTGAGCCAGTGCAGTGTTGACATTTCATTTCCCGGGCATAAGTGACTGAGCCAGGGCAGTGTTGGGGTTACATTCCCTGGGCATGAGTGACTGAGCCAGTGCAGTGTTGGGGTTACATTCCCCAGGCATGAGTGACTGAGCCAGTGCAGTGTTGAGGTTACATTTCCCAGACATAAGTGACTGAGCGAGGGCAGTGTTGGGGTTACATTCCCAGGGCATGAGTGACTGAGCCAGGGCACTGTTGGGGTTACATTCCCTGGGCATGAGTGACTGAGCCAGGGCAGTCTTGGCGTTACATTCCCAGGGCATGAGTGACTGAGCCAGGGCAGTGTTGGGGTTACATTCCCCGGGCATGAGTGACTGAGCCAGTGCAGTGTTGACATTACATTTCCCGGGCATGAGTGACTGAGCCAGGGCAGTGTTGGGGTTACATTCCCCGGGCATGAGTGACTGAGCCAGTGCAGTGTTGGGGTTACATTCCCTGGGCATGAGTGACTGAGCCAGTGCAGTGTTGAGGTTACATTTCCCGGGCATGTGTGACTGAGCCAGGGCAGTGTTGGGGTTACATTCCCCGGGCATGAGTGACTGAGCCAGTGCAGTGTTGGGGTTACATTCCCTGGGCATGTGTGACTGAGCCAGGGCAGTGTTGGGGTTACATTCCCAGGGCATGAGTGACTGAGCCAGGGCAGTGTTGGGGTTACATTACCCCGGCATGAGTGACTGAGCCAGTGCAGTGTTGGGGTTACATTCCCTGGGCATGAGTGACTGAGCCAGTGCAGTGTTGAGGTTACATTTCCCGGGCATGTGTGACTGAGCCAGGGCAGTATTGGGGTTACATTCCCCGGGCATGTGTGACTGAGCCAGGGCAGTGTTGGGGTTACATTCCCCGAGCATAAGTGACTGAGCCAGGGCAGTGTTGGGGTTACATTCCCCGGGTATGGGTGACTGAGCCAGGGCAGTGTTGGAGTTACATTCCCCGGGAATGAGTGACTGAGCCAGTGCAGTGTTGGAGTTACATTTCCCGGGTATGAGTGACCGAGCCAGTGCAGTGTTGGGGTTACATTACCCCGGCATGAGCGACTGAGCCAGTGCAGTGTTGGGGTTACATTACCCCGGCATGAGTGACTGAGCCAGTGCAGTGTTGGGGTTACATTACCCCGGCATGAGTGACTGAGCCAGTGCAGTGTTGGGGTTACATTCCCTGGGCATGAGTGACCGAGCCAGGGCAGTGTTGGGGTTACATTCCCCCGGCATGAGTGACTGAGCCAGTGCAGTGTTGGGGTTACATTCCCCCGGCATGAGTGACTGAGCCAATGCAGTGTTAGGGTTACATTCCCCGGGCATGAGTGACCGAGCAAGGGCAGTGTTGGGGTTACATTCCCCGGGCATGAGTGACTGATCCAAGGCAGTGTTGGTGTTATATTCCACAGGGATGGGTGACTGAGCCAGGGCAGTGTTGGAGTTACATTCCCCAGGAATGAGTGACCGAGCCAGTGCAGTGTTGGGGTTACATTCCCCGGGTATGAGTGACCGAGCCAGTGCAGTGTTGGGGTTACATTACCCCGGCATGAGCGACTGAGCCAGTGCAGTGTTGGGGTTACATTACCCCGGCATGAGTGACTGAGCCAGTGCAGTGTTGGGGTTACATTACCCCGGCATGAGTGACTGAGCCAGTGCAGTGTTGGGGTTACATTCCCTGGGCATGAGTGACCGAGCCAGGGCAGTGTTGGGGTTACATTACCCCGGCATGAGTGACTGAGCCAGTGCAGTGTTGGGGTTACATTCCCCGGGTATGGGTGACTGAGCCAGGGCAGTGTTGGAGTTACATTCCCCGGGAATGAGTGACTGAGCCAGTGCAGTGTTGGAGTTACATTCCCCGGGTATGAGTGACCGAGCCAGTGCAGTGTTGGGGTTACATTACCCCGGCATGAGCGACTGAGCCAGTGCAGTGTTGGGGTTACATTACCCCGGCATGAGTGACTGAGCCAGTGCAGTGTTGGGGTTACATTACCCCGGCATGAGTGACTGAGCCAGTGCAGTGTTGGGGTTACATTCCCTGGGCATGAGTGACCGAGCCAGGGCAGTGTTGAGGTTACATTCCCCCGGCATGAGTGACTGAGCCAGTGCAGTGTTGGGGTTACATTCCCCCGGCATGAGTGACTGAGCCAATGCAGTGTTAGGGTTACATTCCTCGGGCATGAGTGACCGAGCAAGGGCAGTGTTGGGGTTACATTCCCCGGGCATGAGTGACTGATCCAGGGCAGTGTTGGTGTTATATTCCACAGGGATGGGTGACTGAGCCAGGGCAGTGTTGGAGTTACATTCCCCGGGAATGAGTGACTGAGCCAGTGCAGTGTTGGGGTTACATTCCCCGGGTATGAGTGACCGAGCCAGTGCAGTGTTGGGGTTACATTACCCCGGCATGAGCGACTGAGCCAGTGCAGTGTTGGGGTTACATTACCCCGGCATAAGTGACTGAGCCAGTGCAGTGTTGGGGTTACATTACCCCGGCATGAGTGACTGAGCCAGTGCAGTGTTGGGGTTACATTCCCTGGGCATGAGTGACCGAGCCAGGGCAGTGTTGGGGTTACATTCCCCCAGCATGAGGGACTGAGCCAGTGCAGTGTTGGGGTTACATTCCCCCGGCATGAGTGACTGAGCCAATGCAGTGTTAGGGTTACATTCCCCGGGCATGAGTGACCGAGCAAGGGCAGTGTTGGGGTTACATTCCCCGGGCATGAGTGACTGATCCAGGGCAGTGTTGGTGTTATATTCCACAGGGATGAGTGACTGAGCCAGGGCAGTGTTAGGGTTAGAGTCCCCGGGCATGAGTGACTGAGCCAGTGCAGTGTTGGGGTTACATTCCCTGGGCATGAGTGACTGAGCCAGGGCAGTGTTTGGGGCTACATTCCCCGGGCATGAGTTACTGAGCCAGGGCAGTGTTGGGGTTACATTCCCTGGGCATGAGTGACTGAGCCAGGGCAGTGTTGGGGTTACATTCTCTGGGCATGAGTAACTGAGCAAGTGCAGTGTTGGCATTACATTCCCCGGGCATAAGTGACTGAGCCAAGGCAGTGTTGTGGTTACCGTCCCCGGGCATGAGCGACTGAACCAGGGCAGTGTTGGGGTTACATTTCCCATGCATAAGTGACTGAGCCAGTGCAGTGTTGAGGTTATATTTCCCGGTCATAAGTGACTGAGCCAGTGCAGTGTTTGGGTTACATTCCCCGGGGCATGAGCGACTGAGCCATGGCAGTGTTGAGGTTACATTTCCCGGGCATGAGTGACTGAGCCAGTGCAGTGTTGGCATTATATTCCCCGGGTATGAGTGACTGATCCAGGGCAGTGTTGGGGTTACATTCCCCGGGTATGGGTGACTGAGCCAGGGCAGTGTTGGAGTTACATTCCCCGGGAATGAGTGACTGAGCCAGTGCAGCGTTGGGGTTACATTCCCCGGGCATGAATGACCGAGCCAGTGCAGTGTTGCGGTTACATTCCCCCGGCATGAGTGACTGAGCCAGTGCAGTGTTGGGGTTACATTCCCCGGGCATGAGTGACCGAGCCAGGACAGTGTTGCGGTTACATTCCCCGGGCATGAGTGACTGATCCAGGGCAGTGTTGGGGTTACATTCCCTGGGCATGAGTGACTGAGCCAGGGCAGTGTTAGGGTTAGAGTCCCCGGGCATGAGTGACTGAGCTAGTGCAGTGTTGGGGTTACATTCCCCGGGCATGAGTGACTGAGCCAGGGCAGTGTTGGGGTTACATTTCCCAGGCATAAATGACTGAGCCAGGGCAGTGTTGGGGTTACATTGCCCCTGCATGAGTGACTGAGCCAGAGCAGTGTTGGGGTTACATTCCCTGGGCATGAGTGACTGAGCCAGTGCAGTGTTGGGGTTACATTCCCCGGGCATGAGTGACTGAGCCAGTGCAGTGTTGGGGTTACATTCCCTGGGCATGAGTGACTGAGCCAGTGCAGTGTTGGGGTTACATTCCCTGGGCATGAGTGACTGAGCCAGAGCAGTGTTGGGGTTACATTCCTTGGGCATGAGTGACTGAGCCAGTGCAGTGTTGGGGTTACATTCCCTTGAAATGAGTGACTGAGCCAGTGCAGTGTTGAGGTTACATTTCCCAGGCATGAGTGACTGAGCCAGTGCAGTGTTGGGGTTACATTCCACGGGCATGAGTGACTGAGCCAGGGCAGTGTTGGGATTACATTCCCTGGGTAAGAGTGACCGAGCCAGGGCAGTGTTGGGGTTACATTCCCTGGGCATGAGTGACTGAGCCAGTGCAGTGTTGGGGTTACATTCCCTTGAAATGAGTGACTGAGCCAGTGCAGTGTTGAGGTTACATTTCCCAGGCATGAGTGACTGAGCCAGTGCAGTGTTGGGGTTACATTCCACGGGCATGAGTGACTGAGCCAGGGCAGTGTTGGGATTACATTCCCTGGGTAAGAGTGACCGAGCCAGGGCAGTGTTGGGGTTACATTCCCTGGGCATGAGTGACTGAGCCAGTGCAGTGTTGGGGTTACATTCCCCCGGCATGAGTGACTGAGCCAATGCAGTGTTAGGGTTACATTCCCCGGGCATGAGTGACCGAGCAAGGGCAGTGTTGGGGTTACATTCCCCGGGCATGAGTGACTGATCCAGGGCAGTGTTGGTGTTATATTCCACAGGGATGAGTGACTGAGCCAGGGCAGTGTTAGGGTTAGAGTCCCCGGGCATGAGTGACTGAGCCAGTGCAGTGTTGGGGTTACATTCCCTGGGCATGAGTGACTGAGCCAGGGCAGTGTTTGGGGCTACATTCCCCGGGCATGAGTTACTGAGCCAGGGCAGTGTTGGGGTTACATTCCCTGGGCATGAGTGACTGAGCCAGGGCAGTGTTGGGGTTACATTCCCTGGGCATGAGTAACTGAGCAAGTGCAGTGTTGGCATTACATTCCCCGGGCATAAGTGACTGAGCCAAGGCAGTGTTGTGGTTACCGTCCCCGGGCATGAGCGACTGAACCAGGGCAGTGTTGGGGTTACATTTCCCATGCATAAGTGACTGAGCCAGTGCAGTGTTGAGGTTATATTTCCCATGCATAAGTGACTGAGCCAGTGCAGTGTTGAGGTTATATTTCCCATGCATAAGTGACTGAGCCAGTGCAGTGTTGGGGTTACATTCCCCGGGGCATGAGCGACTGAGCTATGGCAGTGTTGGGGTTACATTTCCCGGGCATGAGTGACTGAGCCAGTGCAGTGTTGGCATTATATTCCCCGGGTATGAGTGACTGATCCAGGGCAGTGTTGGGGTTACATTCCCCGGGTATAGGTGACTGAGCCAGGGCAGTGTTGGAGTTACATTCCCCGGGAATGAGTGACTGAGCCAGTGCAGCGTTGGGGTTACATTCCCCGGGCATGAATGACTGAGCCAGTGCAGTGTTGCGGTTACATTCCCCCGGCATGAGTGACTGAGCCAGTGCAGTGTTGGGGTTACATTCCCCGGGCATGAGTGACCGAGCCAGGACAGTGTTGCGGTTACATTCCCCGGGCATGAGTGACTGATCCAGGGCAGTGTTGGTGTTATATTCCACAGGCATGAGTGACTGAGCCAGGGCAGTGTTAGGGTTAGAGTCCCCGGGCATGAGTGACTGAGCTAGTGCAGTGTTGGGGTTACATTCCCCGGGCATGAGTGACTGAGCCAGGGCAGTGTTGGGGTTACATTTCCCAGGCATAAATGACTGAGCCAGGGCAGTGTTGGGGTTACATTCCCCCGGCATGAGTGACTGAGCCAGAGCAGTGTTGGGGTTACATTCCCTGGGCATGAGTGACTGAGCCAGTGCAGTGTTGGGGTTACATTCCCCGGGCATGAGTGACTGAGCCAGTGCAGTGTTGGGGTTACATTCCCTGGGCATGAGTGACTGAGCCAGTGCAGTGTTGGGGTTACATTCCCTGGGCATGAGTGACTGAGCCAGAGCAGTGTTGGGGTTACATTCCCTGGGCATGAGTGACTGAGCCAGTGCAGTGTTGGGGTTACATTCCCTTGAAATGAGTGACTGAGCCAGTGCAGTGTTGAGGTTACATTTCCCAGGCATGAGTGACTGAGCCAGTGCAGTGTTGGGGTTACATTCCACGGGCATGAGTGACTGAGCCAGGGCAGTGTTGGGATTACATTCCCTGGGTAAGAGTGACCGAGCCAGGGCAGTGTTGGGGTTACATTCCCTGGGCATGAGTGACTGAGCCAGTGCAGTGTTGGGGTTACATTCCCCCGGCATGAGTGACTGAGCCAATGCAGTGTTAGGGTTACATTCCCCGGGCATGAGTGACCGAGCAAGGGCAATGTTGGGGTTACATTCCCTGGGCATGAGTGACCGAGCCAGTGCAGTGTTGGGGTTACATTCCCCGGGTATGAGTCACTGAGCCAGTGCAGTGTTGGGGTTACATTCCCCGGGGTCACCAGGAAACCCTCCACCCCAATGTACCTGTTTGTAAGTGAGGAGTGAAAGCTGCTGCTACTAGAACAGCCCTTACTGACACAGAGCATCCTATGTGCAGATAATCTAGGCATCTTTTACTAGTAACTCTCAACCAACCATAAACTCCATTTATCCGGCAACTACCAATCCCCATGGGTGCCGGATAACTGAGAGTCTCCTATATATCTCTTTAATAACTTGAAATGTCTGTTTTAGTAGGTTACTAGATTAGTAGATTACTTCTGCTATTTTGTGACATAATGGACGTTTGCTTTTCTTTGATAAGTAATTTGTGGAAGACGTGAACATCTTCCAACCAGTGTACAACATTACACCTCCATATACATATATACGCTCTGATATGACTAGAGGACATATGGACTTCATGGGTTTCAGATACAATGGAGAATGTTTGTTATTAATAGGAATATAGCCTGAAGCTTATAGATAAAATAGATAATCTTGCCCAGTGGTACAAAAGTGGGTTGTGACACATACTCTGGAGGTCCTTAATGGACCCCAATAGCCCCTAAATGTAACCCCTGTGCCCCAAAGGTCCTTTACAGACTACCATGGCACCTAAAACAATGAAATGGCAACTAAACAGGTAATGAGTCTCTTGGAGATGTCCGTTCCAATGGATTTCATTTTATATTTATTTTGTGACCCTATTCCTTGTACGTGTTGCCTTTTTTACATTGTGTGCATTTTTGGGGTAAATAGCTGTGTAATAATCTCTGGTAATAGGGTCTGTGCCCGACATAAACTGGCAAAAACACAGTGGTAATGGTCACAGCCTATATATTTATGTCTGTACAAAGCGGCATGACCTGTGAGACTCTATACATGAGGATGGTCGGATTACATGGGCAGGTTGGTTCTTGGATATTTATACACGTTGCATATATACACAACCCCATTCCAGCCCCTTCTCATGGCTCTGAGACACAGTAATGGGAATGAGGAGATGTCTCAGGCTGCATTACAGGCACCATTACGGGCCAGCATTAGTTACCTATATGAGCCACTAACAGACTTATAGTGAGACACAGTGAGAAGAATAAGAAGAAACAGAATCAGGTGTCTTACCCAACACTACCGGGTGAGTGTCATTGCTCAGGGCAGCCTCAGGTGTACTGCTGGGAGGAAACAGGACATTCAGGAGCCAGAAGGATCCAACAGGATGACACTGAGTAAAACACAGGTATAGAAACAATGCCCCGACACATGAAGGTCCAGCTGATCCGGCCATAGCTCTGAGAGCAGAGAAAGAGAGAGGAGCCTGACGTCCAGAGGGAGGGGGGAGAGAATTAGGAGCCGGAGACCAATCACAGAAAACCAGGGGCTAGCAAAGGAGATCATGTAGGATTTAAACAAACATGTCCTGGACTCTGACCTCTACAGCTCAAACAAAGAGGTTTTGTCCATTTATCTCATTCTCAGTTACAAAATACTGATATTTAGTCTTTATGATCTGATATACTGGTTGTGAAAATGGTGTTGGGTTTACACGGTGGTCCCGGTGGGGCCTGGTGGATCCTGTTGGGTCCCGGTGGGTCCTGGAACTGCTGAACCCATGAAACATGTTACTCATTTATATTATTAATACATTTCTTGCATAAAGCAACCTCTTGTGGAGCTCTGTGTGACAAGGACCCAACATGATGATGATAATAATAATAATAATAATAATAATAATAATAATAATAATAAGGATGTGTACGGAGTTCTGGGTACATTTGGTGCTCACATCACATATAATAGTAATGAGGGGTCACTATAAGGCACAACATCTAGTAGTAAATATATAAACATTTTTTTACATTTGGGAAGCGAGGAGGTGTTATCCACTGTATGTATCTCTATCTATCTATCTATCTATCTATCTATCTATCTATCTATCTATCTATCTATCTATCTATCTATCTGCATCTCTATCTATCTGCATCTCTATCTATCTGCATCTCTATCTATCTGCATCTCTATCTATCTGCATCTCTATCTATCTGCTTCTCTATCTATCTACAGTGGATATAAAAAGTCTACACACCCCTGTTAAAATGTCAGTTTCTGTGCTGTAAAAAAATTAGACAAAGATAAATCATTTCAGAACTTTTTCCACCTTTAATGTGACCTATAAACTGTACAACTCAATTGAAAAACAAACTTTTTTTCAAAAAAAATTGAAAATTGAAAATTTCCGACTTATTGGTCCTTTAAAGGACAGTAAAGGTCCTTAAAGAACCCGTAAAAAAAAAAAAACTATCACTCATGGGGCTCTATACAGAGCCCCATCAACCCCTAAAATACCCTGTCACTCATGGTGGTCAATACAGACCCCCATAAGCCAATAAATAACCCTAGCACTCCTGGGGGTCAGTACAGACCCCCATAAGCACTTAAATAACCCCATGACTCATAAGGGTCAATACAGACATACATAATACATTAATTAACCCTGTCACTCATGGGGGTCAATACAGACACCCATAATTAACCCTGTCACTCATGGGGGTCAATACAGATCCCATAAGCTAATAAATAACCCTGTCACTCATGGGGCTCAATACAGACCTTCATAAGCCTCTATTTAACCCCATCAGTCCCATAAGGGTATATTATGACCCTTATGGGGCTGCTACAACCCTAACATTAACCACATAAGTGCCATGATGGTCCTCAAGGACCCTCATGACACTAACTACAAACACTACACTGCACTATACCCCCCAATAAAACATTAAATCTAAACTAACTCCCTTCTACACTAACCTATTAACACTACCTACCCCCTAATAACCCTCCCCCCACCACTCTAATTACAAAATTTACATTACAGAAATTATAAAAACCTAAGTCACAAAAAATAAAAAGGGAACATTACAGAAAATAAAAAACTACATTTCAACCCCCCCCCCCCCACTACAGGAAAAAACTAATTACACACCTGAAAAGGAAATATAGAGAATATCTAACCCCCTATCTAACATACAATCAATCCTATCTATCCTAAATACATCCCACAATCTATCTAATATACAATAAATCCTAACTATCTAAAATACATAACCCTATCTATCTAATATACAATAAATCCTAGCTATCTAAAATATATACCCCTATCTATCTAATATACAATAAATCCTAACTATCTAAAATATATCCCCCAATCTAATATACAATAAATCCTAACTATCTAAAATACATCCCCTATCTAACATACAATAAATGCTATCTCTATATACAAACCCTAATTCTAAGCTAAAATAAAATAATTAAGACCACTTACCTTTGCAGATGTCCCTTCAGATCATCAACCTATGGGGAAAAAAATAGTACAACACATTCACAGAAAATAAATAAACATTCTAAATATTTTAAATATTCTACTCAACTTTCCAGCATGTCCCTGTCTTTCTTTTCTTCCCCCGGCACGGCCCCTGTTATAAAAAACATTACATTAGTACAACATACACATAAACATAAAAAAATAAAAAATAAACAGAATATACATTGTACTTACCTCCCTGCAATGTTCCCCCGGCCTCCTCCTCTTCTGCCCCGCCCTGGAACCGTGCGTAAAAAAAAAGCTAACGGAGATCCGCCCTTGCGGAATTTCCCGACGCTAATGAGCCTCCTAGAGCCGTTTCCGGAAGATAATAGGCAATGGCGCCTTCTGATTGGCTAAAAACGTTGTCTATCAAATTCAGCCAATCAGAAGGCGCCAATGTGTGAGCCAATCAGAAAGGGATACATCAGAAAATCCCACTCTGATTGGATAATGCACCTGTCAATCTTTATTTAAACCAATGAAAAGGCGCAGATGCCTTCAGCCGATCACAATGGGATACACCCCACAGGGGGATTGGCTAGAGGCATCTGAGCATTCTGATTGGTTACAGTGACAATAGCCAATCACAATGGGATACACCCCCACATAGTGATTGGCTGAAGGCATTTGCGCCTTCTGATTGACTGTTTCAATGTCAATCAGTATTACAGCCAATGAGAAGGCACAGATGTCTTCAGCCAATCACCCCGTGGGGCTGTATCCCATTGGGATTGGCTGATGTCTATAAAGCCTTCGGATTGGTTTAAATAAAGATTGACAGGTTCATTATCCAATCAGAGTGGGATTTTGGGGTGTATCCCTTTCTGATTGGCTCACACATTGGCGCCTTCTGATTGGCTGATTTTGATATCTGTGTCTATCTATCTATGTATATATCTATGTCTATCTATCTATCTACCTACCTATCTCTATCTATCTGTCTCTGTCTATCTATCTATCTCTGTCTATCTATTGTAACAGAGTGAAGCAAAGAATGCCCCTGGAGGTGGGTTTAATTAAAGAGGTTGGAAGATTGCTCTGGAGAAAGAAAGAATTAACTCCGGGCAGTGATCAGAGGCTAATTGAAGCCCAGCTGGGGATTGCCTTTAAGACCACAGTAGAGAGATGGGTGGAGTCTCTCTCACTTAGGCTTGGGCCTAAGCAGTTTGAGAAATCTGCTCCTGGTGAGCTGCTGGTAGCAGCAAAAGAGCAAGCTAAA
>CM050176.1:51941833-52004333 GCA_027410445.1 Discoglossus pictus
CAGTGTCTAGCTGTATGTAGCAGTGTCTAGCAGTATGTAGCAGTGTCTAGCAGTATGTAGCAGTGTCTAGCTGTATGTAGCAGTGTCTAGCAGTATGTAGCAGTGTCTAGCAGTATGTAGCAGTGTCTATCAGTATGTAGCAGTGTGTAGCTGTATGTAGCAGTGTCTATCTGTATGTAGCAGTGTCTAGCTGTATGTAGCAGTGTCTAGCAGTATGTAGCAGTGTCTAGCTGTATGTAGCAGTGTCTATCAGTATGTAGCAGTGTCTAGCTGTATGTATCAGTGTCTATCAGTGTGTGGCAGTGTCTAGCAGTATGTAGCAGTGTCTAGCAGTATGTGGCAGTGTCTATCAGTGTGTGGCAGTGTCTATCTGTATGTAGCAGTGTCTAGCAGTATGTAGCAGTGTTTAGCAGTATGTAGCAGTGTCTAGCAGTATGTAGCTGTGTTTAGCAGTATGTAGCAGTGTCTAGCAGTATGTAGGAGTGTCTAGCTGTATGTAGCAGTGTCTAGCAGTATGTAGCAGTGTCTAGCTGTATGTAGCAGTGTCTAGCAGTATGTAGCAGTGTCTAGCAGTATGTAGCAGTGTCTAGCAGTATGTAGCAGTGTCTAGCTGTATGTAGCAGTGTCTAGCAGTATGTAGCAGTGTCTAGCTGTATGTAGCAGTGTCTAGCAGTATGTAGTAGTGTGTAGCTGTATGTAGCAGTGTCTAGCAGTATGTAGCAGTGTGTAGCTGTATGTAGCAGTGTCTAGCAGTATGTAGGAGTGTCTAGCTGTATGTAGCAGTGTCTAGCAGTATGTAGCAGTGTCTATCAGTATTTGGCAGTGTCCATCAGTGTCTGTCAGTATGTGGTAGTGTCTAGCAGTATGTGGCAGTGTCTATCAGTATGTGGTAGTGTCTAGCAGTATGTGGTAGTGTCTAGCAGTATGTGGCAGTGTCTATCAGTATGTAGCAGTGTGTAGCTGTATGTAGCAGTGTCTATCAGTGTGTAGCAGTGTCTAGCAGTATGTAGCTGTGTTTAGCAGTATATAGCAGTGTCTAGCAGTATGTAGCTGTGTCTAGCAGTATGTAGCAGTGTCTAGCAGTATGTAGCAGTGTCTAGCTGTATGTAGCAGTGTTTAGCAGTATGTAGCAGTGTCTAGCAGTATGTAGCTGTGTTTAGCAGTATGTAGCAGTGTCTAGCAGTATGTAGCTGTGTCTAGCAGTATGTAGCAGTGTCTAGCAGTATGTGGCAGTGTCTAGCTGTATGTAGCAGTGTCTATCTGTATGTAGCAGTGTCTATCAGTGTGTAGCAGTGTCTAGCAGTATGTAGCTGTGTTTAGCAGTATGTAGCAGTGTCTAGCAGTATGTAGCTGTGTCTAGCAGTATGTAGCAGTGTCTAGCAGTATGTAGCAGTGTCTAGCTGTATGTAGCAGTGTTTAGCAGTATGTAGCAGTGTCTAGCAGTATGTAGCAGTGTTTAGCTGTATGTAGCAGTGTCTAGCAGTATGTAGCAGTGTCTAGCAGTATGTAGCTGTGTCTAGCAGTATGTAGCAGTGTCTAGCAGTATGTAGCAGTGTCTAGCTGTATGTAGCAGTGTTTAGCAGTATGTAGCAGTGTCTAGCAGTATGTAGCTGTGTTTAGCAGTATGTAGCTGTGTCTAGCAGTGTGTAGCAGTGTCTAGCAGTATGTAGCTGTGTTTAGCAGTATGTAGCAGTGTCTAGCAGTATGTAGCTGTGTTTAGCAGTATGTAGCAGTGTCTAGCAGTATGTAGCTGTGTCTAGCAGTATGTAGCAGTGTCTAGCAGTATGTAGCAGTGTCTAGCTGTATGTAGCAGTGTTTAGCAGTATGTAGCAGTGTCTAGCAGTATGTAGCTGTGTCTAGCAGTATGTAGCAGTGTCTAGCAGTATGTAGCAGTGTCTAGTGGTATGTAGGAGTGTCTAGCTGTATGTAGCAGTGTCTAGCTGTATGTAGCAGTGTCTAGCAGTATGTGGCAGTGTCTAGCTGTATGTAGCAGTGTCTAGCAGTATGTAGCAGTGTTTAGCAGTATGTAGCAGTGTTTAGCAGTATGTAGCAGTGTCTAGCTGTATGTAGCAGTGTTTAGCAGTATGTAGCAGTGTCTAGCAGTATGTGGCAGTGTCTAGCAGTATGTAGCAGTGTCTAGCAGTATGTGGCAGTGTCTAGCAGTATGTAGCAGTGTTTAGCAGTATGTAGCAGTGTCTAGCTGTATGCAGCAGTGTGTAGCAGTATGTAGCAGTGTCTAGCTGTATGTAGCAGTGTCTAGCAGTATGTAGCAGTGTCTAGCAGTATGTGGCAGTGTCTAGCTGTATGTAGCAGTGTCTAGCAGTATGTAGCAGTGTCTAGCTGTATGTAGCAGTGTCTAGCAGTATGTAGGAGTGTCTAGCTGTATGTAGCAGTGTCTAGCAGTATGTAGCAGTGTTTAGCAGTATGTGGCAGTGTCTAGCAGTATGTAGCAGTGTCTAGCGGTATGTAGGAGTGTCTAGCTGTATGTAGCAGTGTCTAGCTGTATGTAGCAGTGTCTAGCTGTATGCAGCAGTGTCTATCTGTATGTAGCAGTGTCTAGCAGTATGTGGCAGTGTCTAGCTGTATGTAGCAGTGTCTAGCAGTATGTAGCAGTGTCTAGCAGTATGTAGCAGGGTCTAGCAGTATGTAGCAGTGTCTATCTGTATGTAGCAGTGTCTAGCAGTATGTAGCAGTGTCTAGCGGTATGTAGGAGTGTCTAGCTGTATGTAGCAGTGTCTAGCAGTATGTAGCAGTGTCTAGCTGTATGTAGCAGTGTCTAGCTGTATGTAGCGGTGTCTAGCTGTATGTAGCAGGGTCTATCAGTATGTAGCAGTGTCTAGCAGTATGTGGCAGTGTCTAGCTGTATGTAGCAGTGTCTAGCTGTATGTATCAGTGTCTAGCTGTATGTAGCGGTGTCTAGCTGTATGTAGCAGTGTCTAGCAGTATGTAGCAGTTTCTAGCAGTATGTAGCAGGGTCTATCAGTATGTAGCAGTGTCTAGCAGTATGTAGCAGTGTCTAGCAGTATGTGGCAGTGTCTAGCAGTATGTAGCAGTGTCTAGCAGTATGTAGCAGTGTCTAGCAGTATGTAGCAGTGTCTAGCAGTATGTAGCAGTGTCTATCAGTATGTAGCAGTGTCTAGCAGTATGTAGCAGTGTCTAGCAGTATGTGGCAGTGTCTAGCTGTATGTAGCAGTGTCTAGCAGTATGTAGCAGTGTCTAGCTGTATGTAGCAGTGTCTAGCTGTATGTAGCAGGGTCTAGCAGTATGTAGCAGTGTCTATCAGTGTGTGGCAGTGTCTAGCTGTATGTAGCAGTGTCTATCAGTATGTAGCAGTGTCTAGCAGTATGTAGCAGTGTCTAGCGGTATGTAGC
Source organism: Discoglossus pictus (assembly GCA_027410445.1). NCBI lineage: Eukaryota > Metazoa > Chordata > Amphibia > Anura > Alytidae > Discoglossus > Discoglossus pictus. Next base: position 51,945,205 of record CM050176.1, read on the forward strand.
AGTGTCTAGCGGTATGTAGGAGTGTCTAGCTGTATGTAGCAGTGTCTAGCAGTATGTAGCAGTGTCTAGCTGTATGTAGCAGTGACTAGCTGTATGTAGCAGTGTCTATCTGTATGTAGCAGTGTCTAGCTGTATGTAGCAGTGTCTAGCAGTATGTAGCAGTGTCTAGCAGTATGTAGCAGTGTCTAGCGGTATGTAGCAGTGTCTAGCGGTATGTAGCAGTGTCTATCTGTATGTAGCAGTGTCTAGCAGTATGTAGCAGTGTCTAGCAGTATGTAGCAGTGTCTAGCAGTATGTAGCAGTGTCTAGCGGTATGTAGCAGTGTCTAGCGGTATGTAGCAGTGTCTAGCTGTATGTAGCAGTGTCTATCAGTGTGTGGCAGTGTCTATCAGTGTGTGGCAGTGTCTAGCAGTATGTAGCAGTGTCTAGCAGTATGTGGCAGTGTCTATCAGTGTGTGGCAGTGTCTATCTGTATGTAGCAGTGTCTAGCAGTATGTAGCAGTGTCTAGCTGTATGTAGCAGTGTCTAGCTGTATGTGGCAGTGTCTATCAGTGTGTGGCAGTGTCTATCTGTATGTAGCAGTGTCTAGCAGTATGTAGCAGTGTCTAGCTGTATGTAGCAGTGTCTAGCTGTATGTAGCAGTGTCTAGCTGTATGTAGCAGTGTCTAGCAGTATGTAGCAGTGTCTAGCTGTATGTAGCAGTGTCTAGCAGTATGTAGCAGTGTCTAGCTGTATGTAGCAGTGTCTATCTGTATGTAGCAGTGTCTAGCAGTATGTAGCAGTGTCTATCAGTATGTAGCAGTGTCTAGCTGTATGTATCAGTGTCTATCAGTGTGTGGCAGTGTCTAGCAGTATGTAGCAGTGTCTAGCAGTATGTAGCAGTGTCTAGCTGTATGTGGCAGTGTCTATCAGTGTGTGGCAGTGTCTTTCTGTATGTAGCAGTGTCTAGCAGTATGTAGCAGTGTTTAGCAGTATGTAGCAGTGTCTAGCAGTATGTAGCTGTGTTTAGCAGTATGTAGCAGTGTCTAGCAGTATGTAGGAGTGTCTAGCTGTATGTAGCAGTGTCTAGCAGTATGTAGCTGTGTCTAGCAGTATGTAGGAGTGTCTAGCTGTATGTAGCAGTGTCTAGCAGTATGTAGCAGTGTCTAGCAGTATGTAGCAGTGTCTATCAGTATTTGGCAGTGTCCATCAGTATGTGGTAGTGTCTAGCAGTATGTGGCAGTGTCTATCAGTATGTGGTAGTGTCTAGCAGTATGTGGTAGTGTCTAGCAGTATGTGGCAGTGTCTATCAGTATGTAGCAGTGTGTAGCTGTATGTAGCAGTGTCTATCTGTATGTAGCAGTGTCTATCAGTGTGTAGCAGTGTCTAGCAGTATGTAGCAGTGTCTAGCAGTATGTTGCTGTGTCTAGCAGTATGTAGCAGTGTCTAGCTATATGTAGCAGTGTCTAGCTGTATGTAGCAGTGTCTAGCTGTATGTAGCAGTGTTTAGCAGTATGTAGCAGTGTCTAGCAGTATGTAGCTGTGTTTAGCAGTATGTAGCAGTGTCTAGCAGTATGTAGCTGTGTCTAGCTGTATGTAGCAGTGTCTAGCAGTATGTAGCAGTGTTTAGCAGTATGTAGCAGTGTCTAGCTGTATGTAGCAGTGTTTAGCAGTATGTAGCAGTGTCTAGCAGTATGTGGCAGTGTCTAGCAGTATGTAGCAGTGTCTAGCAGTATGTGGCAGTGTCTAGCAGTATGTAGCATTGTTTAGCAGTATGTAGCAGTGTCTAGCTGTATGCAGCAGTGTGTAGCAGTATGTAGCAGTGTCTAGCTGTATGTAGCAGTGTCTAGCAGTATGTAGCAGTGTCTAGCAGTATGTGGCAGTGTCTAGCTGTATGTAGCAGTGTGTAGCAGTATGTAGCAGTGTCTAGCAGTATGTAGCAGTGTGTAGCGGTATGTAGGAGTGTCTAGCTGTATGTAGCAGTGTCTAGCAGTATGTAGCAGTGTCTAGCGGTATGTAGGAGTGTCTAGCTGTATGTAGCAGTGTCTAGCAGTATGTAGCAGTGTCTAGCGGTATGTAGGAGTGTCTAGCTGTATGTAGCAGTGTCTAGCAGTATGTAGCAGTGTCTAGCAGTATGTGGCAGTGTCTAGCTGTATGTAGCAGTGTCTAGCAGTATGTAGCAGTGTTTAGCAGTATGTAGCAGTGTCTAGCTGTATGTAGCAGTGTTTAGCAGTATGTAGCAGTGTCTAGCAGTATGTGGCAGTGTCTAGCAGTATGTAGCAGTGTCTAGCAGTATGTGGCAGTGTCTAGCAGTATGTAGCATTGTTTAGCAGTATGTAGCAGTGTCTAGCTGTATGTAGCAGTGTCTAGCTGTATGCAGCAGTGTGTAGCAGTATGTAGCAGTGTCTAGCTGTATGTAGCAGTGTCTAGCGGTATGTAGGAGTGTCTAGCTGTATGTAGCAGTGTCTAGCAGTATGTAGCAGTGTCTAGCAGTATGTGGCAGTGTCTAGCTGTATGTAGCAGTGTCTAGCAGTATGTAGCAGTGTTTAGCAGTATGTAGCAGTGTCTAGCTGTATGTAGCAGTGTTTAGCAGTATGTAGCAGTGTCTAGCAGTATGTGGCAGTGTCTAGCAGTATGTAGCAGTGTCTAGCAGTATGTGGCAGTGTCTAGCAGTATGTAGCAGTGTCTATCAGTATGTAGCAGTGTCTAGCTGTATGCAGCAGTGTGTAGCAGTATGTAGCAGTGTCTAGCTGTATGTAGCAGTGTCTAGCAGTATGTAGCAGTGTCTAGCAGTATGTGGCAGTGTCTAGCTGTATGTAGCAGTGTGTAGCAGTATGTAGCAGTGTCTAGCTGTATGTAGCAGTGTGTAGCAGTGTCTATCAGTATGTAGCAGTGTGTAGCTGTATGTAGCAGTGTCTAGCAGTATGTAGCAGTGTCTAGCAGTATGCAGCAGTGTCTAGCTGTATGTAGCAGGGTCTAGCAGTATGTAGCAGTGTCTAGCTGTATGTAGCAGTGTCTAGCAGTATGTAGGAGTGTCTAGCTGTATGTAGCAGTGTCTAGCAGTATGTAGCAGTGTCTAGCAGTATGTGGCAGTGTCTAGCTGTATGTAGCAGTGTCCAGCAGTATGTAGCAGTGTCTAGCAGTATGTAGCAGGGTCTAGCAGTATGTAGCAGTGTCTAGCTGTATGTAGCAGTGTCTAGCTGTATGTAGCAGTGTCTAGCTATATGTAGCAGTGTCTAGCTGTATGTAGCAGTGTCTAGCAGTATGTAGCAGTGTCTAGCAGTATGTGGCAGTGTCTAGCTGTATGTAGCATTGTCTAGCTGTATGTATCAGTGTCTAGCTGTATGTAGCGGTGTCTAGCTGTATGTAGCAGTGTCTAGCAGTATGTAGCAGTGTCTAGCAGTATGTAGCAGGGTCTATCAGTATGTAGCAGTGTCTAGCAGTATGTAGCAGTGTGTAGCAGTATGTAGCAGTGTCTAGCTGTAAGTAGCAGTGTGTAGCAGTGTCTATCAGTATGTAGCAGTGTGTAGCTGTATGTAGCATTGTCTAGCAGTATGTAGCAGTGTCTAGCAGTATGCAGCAGTGTCTAGCTGTATGTAGCAGGGTCTAGCAGTATGTAGCAGTGTCTAGCTGTATGTAGCAGTGTCTAGCAGTATGTAGGAGTGTCTAGCTGTATGTAGCAGTGTCTAGCGGTATGTAGGAGTGTCTAGCTGTATGTAGCAGTGTCTAGCAGTATGTAGCAGTGTCTAGCAGTATGTGGCAGTGTCTAGCTGTATGTAGCAGTGTCTAGCAGTATGTAGCAGTGTCTAGCAGTATGTAGCAGGGTCTAGCAGTATGTAGCAGTGTCTAGCAGTATGTAGCAGTGTCTAGCTGTATGCAGCAGTGTCTATCTGTATGTAGCAGGGTCTATCTGTATGTAGCAGTGTCTAGCTGTATGTAGCAGTGACTAGCTGTATGCAGCAGTGACTAGCAGTATGTAGCAGTGTCTAGCAGTATGTAGCAGGGTCTAGCAGTATGTAGCAGTGTCTAGCAGTATGTAGCAGTGTCTAGCTGTATGCAGCAGTGTCTATCTGTATGTAGCAGTGTCTAGCAGTATGTAGCAGTGTCTAGCAGTATGTAGCAGTGTCTAGCTGTATGTAGCAGTGACTAGCTGTATGTAGCAGTGTCTAGCAGTATGTAGCAGTGTCTAGCAGTATGTAGCAGGGTCTAGCAGTATGTAGCATTGTCTAGCAGTATGTATCAGTGTCTAGCAGTATGCAGCAGTGTCTAGCTGTATGTAGCAGGGTCTAGCAGTATGTAGCAGTGTCTAGCTGTATGTAGCAGTGTCTAGCAGTATGTAGGAGTGTCTAGCTGTATGTAGCAGGGTCTAGCAGTATGTAGCAGTGTCTAGCTGTATGTAGCAGTGTCTAGCAGTATGTAGGAGTGTCTAGCTGTATGTAGCAGTGTCTAGCAGTATGTAGCAGTGTCTAGCAGTATGTGGCAGTGTCTAGCTGTATGTAGCAGTGTCTAGCAGTATGTGGCAGTGTCTAGCAGTATGTAGCAGTGTCTAGCGGTATGTAGGAGTGTCTAGCTGTATGTAGCAGTGTCTAGCAGTATGTAGCAGTGTCTATCTGTATGTAGCAGTGTCTAGCAGTATGTAGCAGTGTCTAGCAGTATGTAGCAGGGTCTAGCAGTATGTAGCAGTGTCTATCTGTATGTAGCAGTGTCTAGCAGTATGTAGCAGTGTCTAGCGGTATGTATCAGTGTCTAGCAGTATGTAGGAGTGTCTAGCTGTATGTAGCAGTGTCTAGCAGTATGTAGCAGTGTCTAGCAGTATGTGGCAGTGTCTAGCTGTATGTAGCAGTGTCTAGCTGTATGTAGCAGTGTCTAGCTGTATGTAGCGGTGTCTAGCTGTATGTAGCAGTGTCTAGCAGTATGTAGCAGTGTCTAGCAGTATGTAGCAGGGTCTATCAGTATGTAGCAGTGTCTAGCAGTATGTAGCAGTGTCTAGCAGTATGTGGCAGTGTCTAGCAGTATGTGGCAGTGTCTAGCAGTATGTAGCAGTGTCTAGCAGTATGTAGCAGTGTCTATCTGTATGTAGCAGTGTCTATCAGTATGTAGCAGTGTCTAGCAGTATGTGGCAGTGTCTAGCAGTATGTGGCAGTGTCTAGCAGTATGTAGCAGTGTCTAGCAGTATGTAGCAGTGTCTAGCAGTATGTAGCAGTGTCTAGCTGTATGTACCAGTGTCTAGCAGTATGTAGCAGTGTCTAGCTGTATGTACCAGTGTCTAGCAGTATGTAGCAGTGTCTAGCTGTATGTACCAGTGTCTAGCAGTATGTAGCAGTGTCTAGCAGTATGTAGCAGGGTCTATCAGTATGTAGCAGTGTCTAGCAGTATGTAGCAGTGTCTAGCAGTATGTGGCAGTGTCTAGCTGTATGTAGCAGTGTGTAGCAGTATGTAGCAGTGTCTAGCTGTATGTAGCAGTGTGTAGCAGTATGTAGCAGTGTCTAGCAGTATGCAGCAGTGTCTAGCTGTATGTAGCAGGGTCTAGCAGTATGTAGCAGTGTGTAGTTGTATGTAGCAGTGTCTAGCAGTATGTAGCAGTGTCTAGCAGTATGTAGCAGTGTCTAGCTGTATGTAGCAATGTCTAGCAGTATGTAGCAGTGTCCAGCAGTATGTGGCAGTGTCTAGCTGTATGTAGCAGTGTCTAGCAGTATGTAGCAGTGTCTATCTGTATGTAGCAGTGTGTAGCTGTATGTAGCAGTGTCTAGCTGTATGTAGCAGTGTCTATCTGTATGTAGCAGTGTGTAGCTGTATGTAGCAGTGTCTAGCAGTATGTAGCAGTGTCTATCTGTATGTAGCAGTGTGTAGCTGTATGTAGCAGTGTCTAGCAGTATGTAGCAGTGTCTAGCAGTATGTAGCAGTGTCTAGCAGTATGTAGCAGTGTCTATCTGTATGTAGCAGTGTGTAGCTGTATGTAGCAGTGTCTAGCTGTATGTAGCAGTGTCTAGCAGTATGTGGCAGTGTCTATCTGTATTTAGCAGTGTCTATCTGTATGTAGCAGTGTCTAGCTGTATGTAGCAGTGTGTAGCTGTATGTAGCAGTTTCTAGCAGTATGTAGCAGTGTCTAGCAGTATGTAGCTGTATGTAGCAGTGTCTAGCTGTATGTAGCAGTGTCTATCTGTATGTAGCAGTGTCTAGCTGTATGTAGCAGTGTGTAGCTGTATGTAGCAGTGTCTAGCTGTATGTAGCAGTGTCTATCTGTATGTAGCAGTGTCTAGCTGTATGTAGCAGTGTCTAGCTGTATGTAGCAGTGTCTATCTGTATGTAGCAGTGTCTAGCTGTATGTAGCAGTGTCTAGCTGTATGTAGCAGTGTCTAGCAGTATGCAGCAGTGTCTAGCTGTATGTAGCAGTGTCTAGCTGTATGTAGCAGTGTCTAGCAGTATGTAGCAGTGTCTAGCTGTATGTAGCAGTGTCTAGCAGTATGTGGCAGTGTCTAGCAGTATGTGGCAGTGTCTAGCAGTATGTAGCAGTGTCTAGCTGTATGTAGCAGTGTCTAGCAGTATGTAGCAGTGTCTAGCAGTATGTAGCAGTGTCTAGCTGTATGTAGCAGTGTCTAGCTGTATGTAGCAGTGTCTAGCAGTATGTGGCAGTGTCTAGCAGTATGTAGCAGTGTCTAGCTGTATGTAGCAGTGTCTAGCAGTATGTAGCAGTGTCTAGCTGTATGTGGCAGTGTCTAGCAGTATGTAGCAGTGTCTAGCTGTATGTAGCAGTGTCTAGCTGTATGTAGCAGTGTCTAGCTGTATGTAGCAGTGTCTAGCTGTATGTAGCAGTGTCTAGCAGTATGTAGCAGTGTCTAGCTGTATGTAGCAGTGTCTAGCTGTATGTAGCAGTGTCTAGCAGTATGTAGCAGTGTCTATCTGTATGTAGCAGTGTCTAGCTGTATGTAGCAGTGTCTAGCTGTATGTAGCAGTGTCTAGCAGTATGTAGCAGTGTCTAGCAGTATGTAGCAGTGTCTAGCAGTATGTAGCAGTGTCTATCTGTATGTAGCAGTGTCTAGCAGTATGTAGCAGTGTCTAGCAGTATGCAGCAGTGTCTAGCAGTATGTAGCAGTGTCTAGCTGTATGTGGCAGTGTCTAGCAGTATGTAGCAGTGTCTAGCTGTATGTAGCAGTGTCTTGCAGTATGTGGCAGTGTCTAGCAGTATGTAGCAGTGTCTAGAAGTATGTAGCAGTGTCTAGAAGTATGTAGCAGTGTCTAGCAGTATGTAGCAGTGTCTAGCAGTATGTGGCAGTGTCTAGCAGTATGTAGCAGTGTCTAGCTGTATGTAGCAGTGTCTAGCAGTATGTAGCAGTGTCTAGCAGTATGTGGCAGTGTGTAGCTGTATGTATCAGTGTCTAGCAGTATGTGGCAGTGTCTAGCAGTATGTAGCAGTGTCTAGCTGTATGTAGCAGTGTCTAGCAGTATGTAGGCAGTGTCTATCAGTATGTAGCAGTGTCTAGCAGTATGTAGCAGTGTCTAGCTGTATGTAGCAGTGTCTAGCAGTATGTAGCAGTGTCTAGCAGTATGTAGCAGTGTCTAGCAGTATGTAGCAGTGTCTATCTGTATGTAGCAGTGTCTAGCAGTATGTAGCAGTGTCTAGCTGTATGTAGCAGTGTCTAGCAGTATGTAGCAGTGTCTAGCAGTATGTAGCAGTGTCTAGCTGTATGTGGCAGTGTCTAGCAGTATGTAGCAGTGTCTAGCTGTATGTAGCAGTGTCTAGCAGTATGTAGCAGTGTCTAGCAGTATGTAGCAGTGTCTAGCAGTATGTGGCAGTGTCTAGCAGTATGTAGCAGTGTCTAGCAGTATGTAGCAGTGTCTAGCTGTATGTAGCAGTGTCTAGCAGTATGTAGCAGTGTCTAGCTGTATGTAGCAGTGTCTATCTGTATGTAGCAGTGTCTAGCTGTATGTAGCAGTGTCTAGCTGTATGTAGCAGTGTCTAGCAGTATGTAGCAGTGTCTAGCTGTATGTAGCAGTGTCTAGCTGTATGTAGCAGTGTCTAGCTATATGCAGCAGTGTCTAGCTGTATGTAGCAGTGTCTAGCAGTATGTGGCAGTGTCTAGCAGTATGTAGCAGTGTCTATCTGTATGTAGCAGTGTCTAGCAGTATGTAGCAGTGTCTAGCTGTATGTTGGCAGTGTCTAGCAGTATGTAGCAGTGTCTAGCTGTATGTAGCAGTGTCTAGCAGTATGTAGGCAGTGTCTAGCAGTATGTAGCAGTGTCTAGCTGTATGTAGCAGTGTCTAGCAGTATGTAGCAGTGTCTAGCTGTATGTGGCAGTGTCTAGCAGTATGTAGCAGTGTCTAGCTGTATGTAGCAGTGTCTAGCAGTATGTAGCAGTGTCTAGCTGTATGTAGCAGTGTCTAGCTGTATGTAGCAGTGTCTAGCAGTATGTAGCAGTGTCTAGCAGTATGTAGCAGTGTCTAGCTGTATGTAGCAGTGTCTAGCAGTATGTAGCAGTGTCTAGCTGTATGTAGCAGTGTCTAGCAGTATGTAGCAGTGTCTAGCTGTATGTAGCAGTGTCTAGCTGTATGTAGCAGTGTCTAGCAGTATGTAGCAGTGTCTAGCAGTATGTAGCAGTGTCTAGCTGTATGTAGCAGTGTCTAGCAGTATGTAGCAGTGTCTAGCAGTATGTAGCAGTGTCTAGCAGTATGTAGCAGTGTCTAGCTGTATGTAGCAGTGTCTAGCTGTATGTAGCAGTGTCTAGCTGTATGTAGCAGTGTCTAGCTGTATGTAGCAGTGTCTAGCTGTATGTAGCAGTGTCTAGCTGTATGTAGCAGTGTCTAGCTGTATGTAGCAGTGTCTAGCAGTATGTAGCAGTGTCTAGCTGTATGTAGCAGTGTCTAGCTGTATGTAGCAGTGTCTAGCTGTATGTAGCAGTGTCTAGCTGTATGTAGCAGTGTCTAGCAGTATGTAGCAGTGTCTAGCTGTATGTAGCAGTGTCTAGCTGTATGTAGCAGTGTCTAGCTGTATGTAGCAGTGTCTAGCAGTATGTAGCAGTGTCTAGCTGTATGTAGCAGTGTCTAGCAGTATGTAGCAGTGTCTAGCTGTATGTAGCAGTGTCTAGCTGTATGTAGCAGTGTCTAGCAGTATGTAGCAGTGTCTAGCAGTATGTAGCAGTGTCTAGCTGTATGTAGCAGTGTCTAGCTGTATGTAGCAGTGTCTAGCTGTATGTAGCAGTGTCTAGCTGTATGTAGCAGTGTCTAGCAGTATGTAGCAGTGTCTAGCTGTATGTAGCAGTGTCTAGCAGTATGTAGCAGTGTCTAGCAGTATGTAGCAGTGTCTAGCTGTATGTAGCAGTGTCTAGCAGTATGTAGCAGTGTCTAGCTGTATGTAGCAGTGTCTAGCAGTATGTAGCAGTGTCTAGCAGTATGTAGCAGTGTCTAGCAGTATGTAGCAGTGTGTAGCAGTGTGTAGCAGTTTGTTAGCTGTATGTAGCAGTGTGTAAGCTGTATGTGGCAGTGTCTAGACAGTATGCAGCAGTGGTATAGCTGTATGTAGCAGGGTCTAGCAGTATGTAGCAGTGTGTAGTAGTATGTCGCAGTTCTTGCAGTTATTGTAGCGGTCTAGCAGTATGTGCAGTGGTTCTAGCGGTATGTAGACATTGTCTAGCATTTATGTAGGCAGTGGTCCAGCAGTTATGTGGCAGTGTTTAGCTGTATGTAGCAGTGTCTAGCAGTATGGTAGCAGTGGTCTATCTGTATGTAGCCAGAGTGTAGCATGTATGTAGCAGTGTCTAGCTGTTATGTTGCAGTGTCTATCTGATATTAGCAGTGGTGTAGCTGTATGTAGCAGTGTCTATGCAAGTATGTAGCTGTGTCTATCTGTATGTAGCAGTGTGTAAGCTGTGCAGTGTCTAGCAGTATGTAGCAGTGGTCTAGCTGTATGTAGCAGTGTCTAGCTGTATGTAGCAGTGTCTAGCTGTATGTAGCAGTGTCTAGCTGTATGTAGCAGTGTCTAGCTGTATGTAGCAGTGTCTAGCTGTATGTAGCAGTGTCTAGCTGTATGTAGCAGTGTCTAGCTGTATGTAGCAGTGTCTAGCTGTATGTAGCAGTGTCTAGCTGTATGTAGCAGTGTCTAGCTGTATGTAGCAGTGTCTAGCAGTATGTAGCAGTGTCTAGCAGTATGTAGCAGTGTCTAGCAGTATGTAGCAGTGTCTAGCTGTATGTAGCAGTGTCTAGCTGTATGTAGCAGTGTCTAGCTGTATGTAGCAGTGTCTAGCTGTATGTAGCAGTGTCTAGCTGTATGTAGCAGTGTCTAGCTGTATGTAGCAGTGTCTAGCTGTATGTAGCAGTGTCTAGCTGTATGTAGCAGTGTCTAGCAGTATGTAGCAGTGTCTAGCTGTATGTAGCAGTGTCTAGCAGTATGTAGCAGTGTCTAGCTGTATGTAGCAGTGTCTAGCTGTATGTAGCAGTGTCTAGCTGTATGTAGCAGTGTCTAGCTGTATGTAGCAGTGTCTAGCTGTATGTAGCAGTGTCTAGCTGTATGTAGCAGTGTCTAGCAGTATGTAGCAGTGTCTAGCTGTATGTAGCAGTGTCTAGCAGTATGTAGCAGTGTCTAGCAGTATGTAGCAGTGTCTAGCTGTATGTAGCAGTGTCTAGCTGTATGTAGCAGTGTCTAGCTGTATGTAGCAGTGTCTAGCTGTATGTAGCAGTGTCTAGCTGTATGTAGCAGTGTCTAGCTGTATGTAGCAGTGTCTAGCTGTATGTAGCAGTGTCTAGCTGTATGTAGCAGTGTCTAGCTGTATGTAGCAGTGTCTAGCTGTATGTAGCAGTGTCTAGCTGTATGTAGCAGTGTCTAGCTGTATGTAGCAGTGTCTAGCTGTATGTAGCAGTGTCTAGCTGTATGTAGCAGTGTCTAGCTGTATGTAGCAGTGTCTAGCTGTATGTAGCAGTGTCTAGCAGTATGTAGCAGTGTCTAGCTGTATGTAGCAGTGTCTAGCTGTATGTAGCAGTGTCTAGCTGTATGTAGCAGTGTCTAGCTGTATGTAGCAGTGTCTAGCTGTATGTAGCAGTGTCTAGCAGTATGTAGCAGTGTCTAGCTGTATGTAGCAGTGTCTAGCTGTATGTAGCAGTGTCTAGCAGTATGTAGCAGTGTCTAGCTGTATGTAGCAGTGTCTAGCTGTATGTAGCAGTGTCTAGCTGTATGTAGCAGTGTCTAGCTGTATGTAGCAGTGTCTAGCTGTATGTAGCAGTGTCTAGCTGTATGTAGCAGTGTCTAGCAGTATGTAGCAGTGTCTAGCAGTATGTAGCAGTGTCTAGCAGTATGTAGCAGTGTCTAGCTGTATGTAGCAGTGTCTAGCTGTATGTAGCAGTGTCTAGCTGTATGTAGCAGTGTCTAGCTGTATGTAGCAGTGTCTAGCAGTATGTAGCAGTGTCTAGCAGTATGTAGCAGTGTCTAGCTGTATGTAGCAGTGTCTAGCAGTATGTAGCAGTGTCTAGCAGTATGTAGCAGTGTCTAGCAGTATGTAGCAGTGTCTAGCAGTATGTAGCAGTGTCTAGCAGTATGTAGCAGTGTCTAGCAGTATGTAGCAGTGTCTAGCAGTATGTAGCAGTGTCTAGCTGTATGTAGCAGTGTCTAGCTGTATGTAGCAGTGTCTAGCTGTATGTAGCAGTGTCTAGCAGTATGTAGCAGTGTCTAGCAGTATGTAGCAGTGTCTAGCTGTATGTAGCAGTGTCCTAGCAGTATGTAGCAGTGTCTAGCAGTATGTGGCAGTGTCTAGCTGTATGTAGCAGTGTCTAGCAGTATGTAGCAGTGTCTAGCAGTATGTAGCAGTGTCTAGCAGTATGTAGCAGTGTCTAGCAGTATGTAGCAGTGTCTAGCTGTATGTAGCAGTGTCTAGCAGTATGTAGCAGTGTCTAGCTGTATGTAGCAGTGTCTAGCTGTATGTAGCAGTGTCTAGCTGTATGTAGCAGTGTCTAGCAGTATGTAGCAGTGTCTAGCTGTATGTAGCAGTGTCTAGCTGTTTGTAGCAGTGTCTAGCTGTATGTAGCAGTGTCTAGCTGTATGTAGCAGTGTCTAGCAGTATGTAGCAGTGTCTAGCTGTATGTAGCAGTGTCTAGCTGTATGTAGGCAGTGTCTAGCAGTATGTAGCAGTGTCTAGCAGTATGTAGCAGTGTCTAGCAGTATGTAGCAGTGTGTAGCTGTATGTAGCAGTGTCTAGCTGTATGTAGCAGTGTCTATCTGTATGTAGCAGTGTCTAGCTGTATGTAGCAGTGTCTATCTGTATGTAGCAGTGTCTAGCTGTATGTAGCAGTGTCTATCTATATGTAGCAGTGTCTAGCTGTATGTAGCAGTGTCTAGCTGTATGTAGCAGTGTCTAGCAGTATGTAGCAGTGTCTAGCTGTATGTAGCAGTGTCTAGCTGTATGTGGCAGTGTCTAGCTGTATGTGGCAGTTTCTAGCAGTATGTGGCAGTGTCTATCTGTATGTATCAGTGTCTAGCTGTATGTAGCAGTGTCTAGCTGTATGTAGCAGTGTCTAGCTGTATGTAGCAGTGTCTAGCAGTATGTGGCAGTGTCTAGCAGTATGTAGCAGTGTGTAGCTGTATGTAGCAGTGTCTAGCTGTATGTAGCAGTGTCTAGCAGTATGTAGCAGTGTCTAGCTGTATGTAGCAGTGTCTAGCAGTATGTAGCAGTGTCTAGCTGTATGTAGCAGTGTCTAGCTGTATGTGGCAGTATCTAGCAGTATGTGGCAGTGTCTATCTGTATGTATCAGTGTCTAGCTGTATGTAGCAGTGTCTAGCTGTATGTAGCAGTGTCTAGCTGTATGTAGCAGTGTCTAGCAGTATGTGGCAGTGTCTAGCAGTATGTAGCAGTGTGTAGCTGTATGTAGCAGTGTCTAGCTGTATGTAGCAGTGTCTAGCTGTATGTAGCAGTGTCTAGCAGTATGTAGCAGTGTCTAGCTGTATGTAGCAGTGTCTAGCAGTATGTAGCAGTGTCTATCTATATGTAGCAGTGTCTTTCTATATGTAGCAGTGTCTATCTGTATGTAGCAGTGTCTAGCTGTATGTAGCAGTGTCTAGCTGTATGTAGCAGTGTCTAGCAGTATGTAGCAGTGTGTAGCTGTATGTAGCAGTGTCTAGCTGTATGTAGCAGTGTCTAGCTGTATGTGGCAGTGTCTAGCAGTATGTGGCAGTGTCTATCTGTATGTAGCAGTGTCTATCTGTATGTATCAGTGTCTAGCTGTATGTAGCAGTGTCTAGCTGTATGTAGCAGTGTCTAGCTGTATGTAGCAGTGTCCTAGCTGTATGTAGCAGTGTCTAGCAGTATGTGGCAGTGTCTAGCAGTATGTAGCAGTGTCTAGCAGTATGTAGCAGTGTCTAGCAGTATGTAGCAGTGTCTAGCAGTATGTAGCAGTGTGTAGCTGTATGTAGCAGTGTCTAGCTGTATGTAGCAGTGTCTAGCTGTATGCGGCAGTGTCTAGCTGTATGCAGCAGTGTCTATCAGTATGTAGCAGTGTCTAGCTGTATGTGGCAGTGTCTAGCAGTATGTAGCAGTGTCTAGCTGTATGTAGCAGTATCTAGCTGTATGTAGCAGTGTCTAGCTGTATGTAGCAGTGTCTAGCTGTATGTAGCAGTGTCTAGCAGTATGTAGCAGTGTCTAGCAGTATGTAGCAGTGTCTAGCAGTATGTGGCAGTGTCTAGCTGTATGTAGCAGTGTCTAGCAGTATGTAGCAGTGTCTAGCTGTATGTAGCAGTGGTCTAGCTGTATGTAGCAGTGTCTAGCTGTATGTAGCAGTGTCTAGCTGTATGTAGCAGTGTCTAGCAGTATGTAGCAGTGTCTAGCTGTATGTAGCAGTGTCTAGCTGTATGTAGCAGTGTCTATCTGTATGTAGCAGTGTCTAGCTGTATGTAGCAGTGTCTAGCTGTATGTAGCAGTGTCTAGCTGTATGTAGCAGTGTCTAGCTGTATGTAGCAGTGTCTAGCTGTATGTAGCAGTGTCTAGCTGTATGTAGCAGTGTCTAGCAGTATGTAGCAGTGTCTAGCTGTATGTAGCAGTGTCTAGCTGTATGTAGCAGTGTCTAGCTGTATGTAGCAGTGTCTAGCTGTATGTAGCAGTGTCTAGCTGTATGTAGCAGTGTCTAGCTGTATGTAGCAGTGTCTAGCTGTATGTAGGCAGTGTCTAGCTGTATGTAGCAGTGTCTAGCTGTATGTAGCAGTGTCTAGCAGTATGTAGCAGTGTCTAGCTGTATGTAGCAGTGTCTAGCAGTATGTAGCAGTGTCTAGCTGTATGTAGCAGTGTCTAGCTGTATGTAGCAGTGTCTAGCTGTATGTAGCAGTGTCTATCTGTATGTAGCAGTGTCTAGCTGTATGTGGCAGTGTCTAGCAGTATGTAGCAGTGTCTAGCTGTATGTAGCAGTGTCTAGCTGTATGTAGCAGTGTCTAGCTGTATGTAGCAGTGTCTAGCAGTATGTAGCAGTGTCTAGCTGTATGTAGCAGTGTCTAGCTGTATGTAGCAGTGTCTAGCTGTATGTGGCAGTGTCTAGCTGTATGTAGCAGTGTCTAGCAGTATGTAGCAGTGTCTAGCTGTATGTAGCAGTGTCTAGCAGTATGTAGCAGTGTCTAGCTGTATGTAGCAGTGTCTAGCAGTATGTAGCAGTGTCTAGCAGTATGTAGCAGTGTCTAGCTGTATGTAGCAGTGTCTAGCTGTATGTAGCAGTGTCTAGCTGTATGTAGCAGTGTCTAGCAGTATGTAGCAGTGTCTAGCAGTATGTAGCAGTGTCTAGCTGTATGTAGCAGTGTCTAGCAGTATGTAGCAGTGTCTAGCTGTATTGTAGCAGTGTCTAGCTGTATGTAGCAGTGTCTAGCAGTATGTAGCAGTGTCTAGCTGTATGTAGCAGTGTCTAGCTGTATGTAGCAGTGTCTAGCTGTATGTAGCAGTGTCTAGCTGTATGTAGCAGTGTCTAGCTGTATGTAGCAGTGTCTAGCAGTATGTAGCAGTGTCTAGCTGTATGTAGCAGTGTCTAGCTGTATGTAGCAGTGTCTAGCTGTATGTAGCAGTGTCTAGCTGTATGTAGCAGTGTCTAGCTGTATGTAGCAGTGTCTAGCTGTATGTAGCAGTGTCTAGCTGTATGTAGCAGTGTCTAGCTGTATGTAGCAGTGTCTAGCAGTATGTAGCAGTGTCTAGCTGTATGTGGCAGTGTCTAGCAGTATGTAGCAGTGTCTAGCTGTATGTAGCAGTATCTAGCTGTATGTAGCAGTGTCTAGCTGTATGTAGCAGTGTCTAGCTGTATGTAGCAGTGTCTAGCAGTATGTAGCAGTGTCTAGCAGTATGTAGCAGTGTCTAGCAGTATGTGGCAGTGTCTAGCAGTATGTAGCAGTGTCTAGCCGTATGTAGCAGTGTCTAGCTGTATGTAGCAGGGTCTATCTGTATGTAGCAGTGTCTAGCTGTATGTAGCAGTGTCTAGCTGTATGTAGCAGTGTCTAGCAGTATGTAGCAGTGTCTAGCTGTATGTAGCAGTGTCTAGCTGTATGTAGCAGGGTCTATCTGTATGTATCAGTGTCTAGCTGTATGTAGCAGTGTCTAGCTGTATGTAGCAGTGTCTAGCTGTATGTAGCAGTGTCTATCTGTATGTATCAGTGTCTAGCTGTATGTAGCAGTGTCTAGCTGTATGTAGCAGTGTCTAGCAGTATGTAGCAGTGTCTATCTGTATGTAGCAGTGTCTAGCTGTATGTAGCAGTGTCTATCTGTATGTAGCAGTGTCTAGCTGTATGTAGCAGTGTCTATCTATATGTAGCAGTGTCTAGCTGTATGTAGCAGTGTCTAGCTGTATGTAGCAGTGTCTAGCAGTATGTAGCAGTGTCTAGCTGTATGTAGCAGTGTCTAGCAGTATGTAGCAGTGTCTAGCTGTATGTAGCAGTGTCTAGCTGTATGTAGCAGTGTCTAGCTGTATGTAGCAGTGTCTATCTGTATGTAGCAGTGTCTAGCTGTATGTAGCAGTGTCTATCTATATGTAGCAGTGTCTAGCTGTATGTAGCAGTGTCTAGCAGTATGTAGCAGTGTCTAGCTGTATGTAGCAGTGTCTAGCTGTATGTAGCAGTGTCTAGCTGTATGTAGCAGTGTCTAGCAGTATGTAGCAGTGTCTAGCTGTATGTAGCAGTGTCTAGCTGTATGTAGCAGTGTCTAGCTGTATGTGGCAGTGTCTAGCTGTATGTGGCAGTGTCTAGCAGTATGTGGCAGTGTCTATCTGTATGTAGCAGTGTCTAGCAGTATGTAGCAGTGTCTATCTGTATGTAGCAGTGTCTAGCAGTATGTAGCAGTGTCTAGCAGTATGTAGCAGTGTCTAGCTGTATGTAGCAGTGTCTAGCTGTATGTAGCAGTGTCTAGCTGTATGTAGCAGTGTCTAGCAGTATGTAGCAGTGTCTAGCAGAATGTAGCAGTGTCTAGCTGTATGTAGCAGTGTCTAGCAGTATGTAGCAGTTTCTAGCTGTATGTAGCAGTGTCTAGCTGTATGTAGCAGTGTCTAGCAGAATGTAGCAGTGTCTAGCTGTATGCAGCAGTGTCTATCAGTATGTAGCAGTGTCTAGCTGTATGTAGCAGTGTCTAGCTGTATGTAGCAGTGTCTAGCTGTATGTAGCAGTGTCTAGCAGAATGTAGCAGTGTCTAGCTGTATGCAGCAGTGTCTAGCTGTATGTAGCAGTGTCTAGCTGTATGTAGCAGTGTCTATCTGTATGTAGCAGTGTCTAGCTGTATGTAGCAGTGTCTATCTGTATGTAGCAGTGTCTAGCTGTATGTAGCAGTGTCTATCTATATGTAGCAGTGTCTAGCTGTATGTAGCAGTGTCTAGCTGTATGTAGCAGTGTCTAGCAGTATGTAGCAGTGTCTAGCTGTATGTAGCAGTGTCTATCTGTATGTAGCAGTGTCTAGCTGTATGTAGTAGTGTCTAGCAGTATGTAGCAGTGTCTATCAGTATGTAGCAGTGTCTAGCTGTATGTAGCAGTGTCTAGCAGTATGTAGCAGTGACTAGCTGTATGTAGCAGTGTCTAGCTGTATGTAGCAGTGTCTATCTGTATGTAGCAGTGTCTAGCTGTATGTAGCAGTGTCTAGCAGTATGTAGCAGTGTCTAGATGTATGTAGCAGTGTCTAGCAGTATGTAGCAGTGTCTAGCTGTATGTAGCAGTGTCTAGCTGTATGTAGCAGTGTCTAGCTGTATGTGGCAGTGTCTAGCAGTATGTGGCAGTGTCTATCTGTATGTAGCAGTGTCTATCTGTATGTAGCAGTGTCTAGCAGTATGTAGCAGTGTCTAGCTGTATGTAGCAGTGTCTAGCAGTATGTAGCAGTGTCTAGCTGTATGTAGCAGTGTCTAGCAGTATGTGGCAGTGTCTAGCAGTATGTGGCAGTGTCTAGCTGTATGTAGCAGTGTCTATCAGTATGTAGCAGTGTCTAGCAGTATGTGGCAGTGTCTAGCAGTATGTAGCAGTGTGTAGCTGTATGTAGCAGTGTCTAGCTGTATGTAGCAGTGTCTAGCAGTATGTAGTAGTGTCTAGCTGTATGTAGCAGTGTCTAGCTGTATGTAGCAGTGTCTAGCAGTATGTAGCAGTGTCTAGCTGTATGTAGCAGTGTCTATCTGTATGTAGCAGTGTCTAGCTGTATGTAGCAGTGTCTATCTGTATGTAGCAGTGTCTAGTTGTATGTAGCAGTGTCTATCTATATGTAGCAGTGTCTAGCAGTATGTAGCAGTGTCTATCTGTATGTAGCAGTGTCTAGCTGTATGTAGCAGTGTCTAGCTGTATGTAGCAGTGTCTAGCTGTATGTAGCAGTGTCTAGCAGTATGTAGCAGTGTGTAGCTGTATGTAGCAGTGTCTAGCAGTATGCAGCAGTGTCTAGCTGTATGTAGCAGTGTCTATCAGTATGTATCAGTGTCTAGCTGTATGTAGCAGTGTCTAGCTGTATGTAGCAGTGTCTAGCTGTATGTAGCAGTGTCTAGCAGTATGTGGCAGTGTCTAGCAGTATGTAGTAGTGTCTAGCAGTATGTAGCAGTGTCTAGCAGTATGTAGCAGTGTCTAGCAGTATGTAGCAGTGTGTAGCTGTATGTAGCAGTGTCTAGCTGTATGTGGCAGTGTCTAGCAGTATGTGGCAGTGTCTAGCTGTATGTAGCAGTGTCTAGCTGTATGTAGCAGTGTCTAGCAGTATGTAGCAGTGTCTAGCAGTATGTAGCAGTGTGTAGCTGTATGCAGCAGTGTCTAGCAGTATGCAGCAGTGTCTAGCTGTATGTAGCAGTGTCTATCTGTATGTATCAGTGTCTAGCTGTATGTAGCAGTGTCTAGCTGTATGTAGCAGTGTCTAGCAGTATGTGGCAGTGTCTAGCAGTATGTAGCAGTGTCTAGCAGTATGTAGCAGTGTCTAGCAGTATGTAGCAGTGTGTAGCTGTATGTAGCAGTGTCTAGCTGTATGTAGCAGTGTCTAGCTGTATGTAGCAGTGTCTATCTGTATGTAGCAGTGTCTAGCTGTATGTAGCAGTGTCTAGCAGTATGTAGCAGTGTCTAGCAGTATGTGGCAGTGTCTAGCAGTATGTGGCAGTGTCTAGCTGTATGTAGCAGTGTCTAGCTGTATGTAGCAGTGTCTAGCAGTATGTAGCAGTGTCTAGCAGTATGTAGCAGTATGTAGCTGTATGTAGCAGTGTCTAGCAGTATGTAGCAGTGTCTAGCTGTATGTAGCAGTGTCTAGCAGTATGTAGCAGTGTCTAGCAGTATGTAGCAGTGTCTAGCTGTATGTAGCAGTGTCTAGCAGTATGTAGCAGTGTCTAGCAGTATGTAGCAGTGTCTAGCTGTATGTACCAGTGTCTAGCAGTATGTAGCAGTGTCTAGCTGTATGTACCAGTGTCTAGCTGTATGTAGCAGTGTCTAGCTGTATGTACCAGTGTCTAGCAGTATGTAGCAGTGTGTAGCTGTATGTAGTAGTGTCTAGCAGTATGTAGCAGTGTCTAGCAGTATGTAGCAGTGTCTATCTGTATGTGGCAGTGTCTAGCAGTATGTGGCAGTGTCTAGCTGTATGTAGCAGTGTCTATCTGTATGTAGTAGTGTCTAGCAGTATGTAGCAGTGTCTAGCAGTATGTAGCAGTGTCTAGCTGTATGTAGCAGTGTCTAGCTGTATGTAGCAGTGTCTAGCAGTATGTAGTAGTGTCTAGCTGTATGTAGCAGTGTCTAGCTGTATGTAGCAGGGTCTATCAGTATGTAGCAGTGTCTAGCTGTATGTACCAGTGTCTAGCTGTATGTAGCAGTGTCTAGCTGTATGTAGCAGTGTCTAGCTGTATGTACCAGTGTCTAGCAGTATGTAGCAGTGTCTAGCTGTATGTAGCAGTGTCTAGCTGTATGTAGCAGTGTCTAGCTGTATGTAGCAGTGTCTAGCAGTATGTAGCAGTGTCTAGCTGTATGTACCAGTGTCTAGCTGTATGTAGCAGTGTCTAGCTGTATGTAGCAGTGTCTAGCTGTATGTACCAGTGTCTAGCAGTATGTAGCAGTGTCTAGCAGTATGTAGCAGTGTCTAGCTGTATGTAGCAGTGTCTATCTGTATGTAGCAGTGTCTAGCTGTATGTAGCAGTGTCTAGCTGTATGTAGCAGTGTCTAGCAGTATGTAGCAGTGTCTAGCTGTATGTAGCAGTGTCTAGCTGTATGTAGCAGTGTCTAGCTGTATGTAGCAGTGTCTAGCAGTATGTGGCAGTGTCTATCAGTATGTAGCAGTGTCTAGCAGTATGTAGCAGTGTCTAGCTGTATGTAGCAGTGTCTAGCTGTATGTAGCAGTGTCTAGCTGTATGTAGCAGTGTCTAGCAGTATGCAGCAGTGTCTATCTATATGTAGCAGTGTCTATCTGTATGCAGCAGTGTCTATCAGTATGTAGTAGTGTCTATCTGTATGTAGCAGTGTCTAGCTGTATGTAGCAGTGTCTAGCAGTATGTAGCAGTGTCTAGCAGTATGTGGCAGTGTCTATCTGTATGTAGCAGTGTCTAGCTGTATGTAGCAGTGTCTAGCAGTATGCAGCAGTGTCTAGCTGTATGTAGCAGTGTCTAGCTGTATGTAGCAGTGTCTATCTGTATGTAGCAGTGTCTAGCAGTATGTGGCAGTGTCTAGCTGTATGTAGCAGTGTATAGCAGTATGTAGCAGTGTCTAGCTGTATGTGGCAGTGTCTATCAGTATGTATCAGTGTCTATCAGTATGTAGCAGTGTGTAGCAGTATGTAGCAGTGTCTAGCAGTATGTAGCAGTGTGTAGCAGTATGTAGCAGTGTCTAGCAGTATGTAGCAGTGTGTAGCTGTATGTAGCAGTGTCTAGCAGTATGTAGCAGTGTGTAGCTGTATGTAGCAGTGTCTATCTGTATGTAGCAGTGTCTAGCTGTATGTAGCAGTGTCTATCTGTATGTAGCAGTGTCTAGCTGTATGTAGCAGTGTCTAGCAGTATGTGGCAGTGTGTAGCAGTATGTAGCAGTGTCTAGCAGTATGTAGCAGTGTGTAGCTGTATGTAGCAGTGTCTATCTGTATGTAGCAGTGTCTAGCTGTATGTAGCAGTGTCTAGCTGTATGTAGCAGTGTCTATCAGTATGTAGCAGTGTCTATCTGTATGTAGCAGTGTCTATCTGTATGTAGCAGTGTCTAGCTGTATGTAGCAGTGTCTAGCTGTATGTAGCAGTGTCTAACTGTATGTGGCAGTGTCTATCTGTATGTAGCAGTGTCTAGCAGTATGTAGCAGTGTCTAGCAGTATGTAGCAGTGTCTATCTGTATGTAGCAGTGTCTATCTGTATGTAGCAGTGTCTAGCTGTATGTAGCAGTGTCTAGCTGTATGTAGCAGTGTCTAGCTGTATGTGGCAGTGTCTATCTGTATGTAGCAGTGTCTAGCTGTATGTAGCAGTGTCTAGCAGTATGTAGCAGTGTGTAGCTGTATGTAGCAGTGTCTAGCTGTATGTAGCAGTGTCTAGCTGTATGTAGTAGTGTCTAGCAGTATGTAGCAGTGACTAGCTGTATGTAGCATTGTCTAGCTGTATGTAGCAGTGTCTATCTGTATGTAGCAGTGTGTAGCTGTATGTAGCAGTGTCTAGCAGTATGTAGCAGTGTCTATCTGTATGTAGCAGTGTCTAGCAGTATGTAGCAGTGTCTATCAGTATGTAGCAGTGTCTAGCTGTATGTAGCAGTGTCTAGCTGTATGTAGCAGTGTCTAGCTGTATGTAGCAGTGTCTAGCAGTATGTAGCAGTGTCTAGCTGTATGTAGCAGTGTCTATCTGTATGTAGCATTGTCTATCAGTATGTAGCAGTGTCTAGCTGTATGTAGCAGTGTCTATCTGTATGTACCATTGTCTATCTGTATGTAGCAGTGTCTAGCTGTATGTAGCAGTGTCTAGCAGTATGTAGCAGTGTCTAGCTGTATGTAGCAGTGTCTATCTGTATGTAGCATTGTCTATCAGTATGTAGCAGTGTCTAGCTGTATGTAGCAGTGTCTATCTGTATGTAGCATTGTCTATCAGTATGTAGCAGTGTCTAGCTGTATGTAGCAGTGTCTAGCTGTATGTAGCAGTGTCTAGCTGTATGTAGCAGGGTCTAGCTGTATGTAGCAGTGTCTAGCAGTATGTGGCAGTGTCTAGCTGTATGTAGCAGTGTCTAGCTGTATGTAGCAGGGTCTATCAGTATGTAGCAGTGTCTAGCTGTATGTAGCAGTGTCTAGCTGTATGTAGCAGTGTCTAGCTGTATGTAGCAGTGTCTAGCAGTATGTAGCAGGGTCTAGCAGTATGTAGCAGTGTCTAGCTGTATGTAGCAGTGTCTAGCAGTATGTGGCAGTGTCTAGCTGTATGTAGCAGTGTCTAGCTGTATGTAGCAGTGTCTAGCTGTATGTAGCAGTGTCTAGCTGTATGTAGCAGTGTCTAGCTGTATGTAGCAGTGTCTAGCTGTATGTAGCAGTGTCTAGCTGTATGTAGCAGTGTCTAGCAGTATGTAGCAGTGTCTAGCTGTATGTAGCAGTTTCTAGCTGTATGTAGCAGTGTCTAGCTGTATGTAGCAGGGTCTAGCTGGATGTAGCAGTGTCTAGCAGTATGTAGCAGTGTCTAGCTGTATGTAGCAGTGTCTAGCTGTATGTAGCAGTGTCTAGCTGTATGTAGCAGTGTCTAGCTGTATGTAGCAGTTTCTAGCTGTATGTAGCAGTGTCTAGCAGTATGTAGCAGTGTCTAGCAGTATGTAGCAGTGTCTAGCTGGATGTAGCAGTGTCTAGCTGTATGTAGCAGTGTCTAGCTGTATGTAGCAGTGTCTAGCTGTATGTAGCAGTGTCTAGCTGTATGTAGCAGGGTCTAGCTGGATGTAGCAGTGTCTAGCAGTATGTAGCAGTGTCTAGCTGGATGTAGCAGTGTCTAGCAGTATGTAGCAGTGTCTAGCTGTATGTAGCAGTGTCTAGCTGTATGCAGCAGTGTCTAGCTGTATGTAGCAGTGTCTAGCTGGATGTAGCAGTGTCTAGCTGTATGTAGCAGTGTCTAGCTGTATGTAGCAGTGTCTAGCTGGATGTAGCAGTGTCTAGCTGGATGTAGCAGTGTCTAGCTGTATGCAGCAGTGTCTAGCTGGATGTAGCAGTGTCTAGCTGGATGTAGCAGTGTCTAGCTGTATGTAGCAGTGTCTAGCTGGATGTAGCAGTGTCTAGCTGGATGTAGCAGTGTCTAGCTGTATGTAGCAGTGTCTAGCTGTATGTAGCAGTGTCTAGCTGTATGCAGCAGTGTCTAGCTGTATGTAGCAGTGTCTAGCTGGATGTAGCAGTGTCTAGCTGTATGTAGCAGTGTCTAGCTGTATGTAGCAGTGTCTAGCTGGATGTAGCAGTGTCTAGCTGGATGTAGCAGTGTCTAGCTGGATGTAGCAGTGTCTAGCTGGATGTAGCAGTGTCTAGCTGTATGCAGCAGTGTCTAGCTGTATGTAGCAGTGTCTAGCTGTATGTAGCAGTGTCTAGCTGTATGTAGCAGTGTCTAGCTGGATGTAGCAGTGTCTAGCTGGATGTAGCAGTGTCTAGCTGTATGTAGCAGTGTCTAGCTGTATGTAGCAGTGTCTAGCTGGATGTAGCAGTGTCTAGCTGTATGTAGCAGTGTCTAGCTGGATGTAGCAGTGTCTAGCTGTATGTAGCAGTGTCTAGCAGTATGTAGCAGTGTCTAGCAGTATGTAGCAGTGTCTAGCTGGATGTAGCAGTGTCTAGCTGGATGTAGCAGTGTCTAGCAGTATGTAGCAGTGTCTAGCAGTATGTAGCAGTGTCTAGCTGGATGTAGCAGTGTCTAGCAGTATGTAGCAGTGTCTATCTGTATGTAGCAGTGTCTAGCTGGATGTAGCAGTGTCTAGCTGTATGTAGCAGTGTCTAGCTGTATGCAGCAGTGTCTAGCTGTATGTAGCAGTGTCTAGCTGTATGTAGCAGGGTCTAGCAGTATGTAGCAGTGTCTATCAGTATGTAGCAGTGTCTATCAGTATGTAGCAGTGTCTAGCTGTATGTAGCAGTGTCTAGCTGTATGTAGCAGTGTCTAGCTGTATGTAGCAGTGTCTAGCTGTATGTAGCAGTGTCTAGCAGTATGTAGCAGTGTCTAGCTGTATGTAGCAGTGTCTAGCTGTATGCAGCAGTGTCTAGCTGGATGTAGCAGTGTCTAGCTGTATGTAGCAGTGTCTAGCAGTATGTAGCAGTGTCTAGCTGGATGTAGCAGTGTCTAGCTGTATGTAGCAGTGTCTATCAGTATGTGGCAGTGTCTATCAGTATGTGGCAGTGTCTAGCTGTATGTAGCAGTGTCTAGCAGTATGTAGCAGTGTCTAGCTGGATGTAGCAGTGTCTAGCAGTATGTAGCAGGGTCTAGCAGTATGTAGCAGTGTCTAGCTGGATGTAGCAGTGTCTAGCTGGATGTAGCAGTGTCTAGCAGTATGTAGCAGTGTCTATCTGTATGTAGCAGTGTCTAGCTGGATGTAGCAGTGTCTAGCTGTATGTAGCAGTGTCTAGCTGTATGCAGCAGTGTCTAGCTGGATGTAGCAGTGTCTAGCTGGATGTAGCAGTGTCTAGCTGTATGTAGCAGTGTCTAGCTGTATGCAGCAGTGTCTAGCTGGATGTAGCAGTGTCTAGCTGTATGTAGCAGTGTCTATCAGTATGTGGCAGTGTCTATCAGTATGTGGCAGTGTCTAGCTGGATGTAGCAGTGTCTATCAGTATGTAGCAGTGTCTATCAGTATGTAGCAGTGTCTAGCTGTATGTAGCAGTGTCTAGCTGTATGTAGCAGTGTCTAGCTGTATGTAGCAGTGTCTAGCTGTATGTAGCAGTGTCTAGCAGTATGTAGCAGTGTCTAGCTGTATGTAGCAGTGTCTAGCTGTATGCAGCAGTGTCTAGCTGGATGTAGCAGTGTCTAGCTGTATGTAGCAGTGTCTATCAGTATGTGGCAGTGTCTAGCTGTATGTAGCAGTGTCTAGCTGGATGTAGCAGTGTCTAGCAGTATGTAGCAGGGTCTAGCAGTATGTAGCAGTGTCTAGCTGGATGTAGCAGTGTCTAGCTGGATGTAGCAGTGTCTAGCAGTATGTAGCAGTGTCTAGCAGTATGTAGCAGTGTCTAGCTGGATGTAGCAGTGTCTAGCAGTATGTAGCAGTGTCTATCTGTATGTAGCAGTGTCTAGCTGGATGTAGCAGTGTCTAGCTGTATGTAGCAGTGTCTAGCTGTATGCAGCAGTGTCTAGCTGTATGTAGCAGTGTCTAGCTGGATGTAGCAGTGTCTAGCTGTATGTAGCAGTGTCTAGCTGTATGCAGCAGTGTCTAGCTGGATGTAGCAGTGTCTAGCTGTATGTAGCAGTGTCTATCAGTATGTGGCAGTGTCTATCAGTATGTGGCAGTGTCTAGCTGGATGTAGCAGTGTCTAGTAGTATGTAGCAGTGTCTAGCTGGATGTAGCAGTGTCTATCAGTATGTGGCAGTGTCTATCAGTATGTGGCAGTGTCTATCAGTATGTGGCAGTGTCTATCAGTATGTGGCAGTGTCTAGCTGTATGTAGATACTTCTAGTGTGCTCCCATTGTGTGGCAAACAGCATTGCCAGGCCTCACTTTTTATTGCTGTCATTTTTATTACTGTTTTTTTATCTAGTTTTATTATATTATTTATGTCTTGTCCATAATTGTGACCCAGAACAGAGATAAAATATAATGTAATGCGGATCCGGAAGAGACGACATTGGACGACATGTCATAAAATATCTTGAAGGGATCTTTACGTTTCCTGGGTTTCAAATGTTGGGTAAGAAAGACGCGCTATGTAGATATAGAGAAGTTCAGTTTACTTACAAAGTTGTTTGGCCAAAAGTCAAATCCAGCTGTTCACACCCACAGGACACTTACATAAGCCGGGTACCCACAGGAAATACAACAGTGTACCCACAGGAATGACGGCAGTGTACCCACCGGGAAGACAGCAGCGTACCCACCAGGAAGACAGCAGCGTACCCACCGGGAAGACAGCAGCGTACCCACCGGGAAGACAGCAGCGTACCCACCGGGAAGACAGCAGCGTACCCACCGGGAAGACAGCAGCGTACCCACCGGGAAGACAGCAGCGTACCCACCGGGAAGACAGCAGCGTACCCACAGGAATGACGGCAGCGTACCCACCGGGAAGACAGCAGCGTACCCACCGGGAAGACAGCAGCGTACCCACCGGGAAGACAGCAACGTACCCACCGGGAAGACAGCAACGTACCCACCGGGAAGACAGCAGCGTACCCACCGGGAAGACAGCAGCGTACCCACCGGGAAGACAGCAGCGTACACAGTCTGACCTTTCTGGGAGAGAGCACAGGAAGTAACAGATCTATCCTGTTATGTGCACGCACGGCACAGGAAGTCTCCTGGTGCAGGACGGGCTCTCGTCCCGATGTATTCCCTAAGCCCCTGACCCTGCAACCCCCAACACCACTTATCCGTCCTAACCATAAACCCCATACCAGTTACCGAGCCTAACCCTAACCCCCTAGACCCCTTGCCGGCCCTAACCCTAACCACCTACACCCCTTCCCTGCCCTAATCTCCTAACCCTTTTAGCCTAACCCTAACCTTCTAAAAGTACCTTCCGAATCCTACCCTTAACCCTTTAACCCTAATCCGAAATCCCCTAATAACTTACCGGGCACTTACAGAGAGCTACATCGGAACATCCACGGCAAGCTTCCCAGCGCTGAAGCATACGTGTGGGAGGAGTGAGTGAGTGTGGAGTCAGTGAGTGTGAGTAAACTGAGTGTAAGTGGAGTGACTGATTGTGTGTGGGTGGAGTGAGTGTGTGTGTGGAGTGGGTGGGGTGAGTGTGTGTGTGTTGGTGGAGTGAGTGAGTGTGTGTGAGGTGAGTGAGTGTGAGTGTTGGTGAAGTGGGTGAGGTGAGTGAGTGTTGGTGGATTGAGTGTGAAGTGGGTGTTTGTGAGTGGGTGTGGGTGTTTGTGGGTGGAGTGAGTGGGTAGGTGTGGATGGAGTGAGTGTGAAGTGGGTGGAGTGAGTGAGTGTGAAGTGGGGTGAGTAAGGGTGGGTGTGGGTGGAGTGAGTGAGTGAGGGTGGAGTGAGTGAGTGAGGGTGGAGTGAGTGTGAAGTGGGTGGAGTGAGTGTTTGTGGGTGTTTGTGGGTGGAGTGAGTGGGTAGGTGTGGGTGGAGTGAGTGTGAAGTGGTGGAGTGAGTGAGGGTGGGTTAAGTGAGTGGGTAGGTGTGGGTGGAGTGAGTGTGAAGTGGGTGGAGGTGGGTGGAGTGAGTGTGGGTGGAGTGAGACAGTTGGCACGCTGTCTCTGAAACATCAGGAAGAGGAAGTGCTGGGGAAGGTGAAGAATGATACAATGTATTGGCCTGATTCTGAATTTGAATTTTATGCTAATTCAGGTGGGATTTTCTAGGGACGTAACACCATCAAATCCAACTGCCAAAAAACGTAGGACATTTTGCTAACTTCAAGGTAAGCTAATCAATGTTTATTTCAGAATATTTTAATGCAAAAAATGTTTTCATACACTACTAATTCTCTTCTATCAGATCCTTTATAATCCAGCATATTTACATATGCCTTTAATAAAATATTTTTGTTGTCAGCTCTTGACACAAATATAAATCACTATAGAAATGTTTGTAAATAAATAAAAGGAATAAATAAACAACACAAAGTTCTGATTAGGGAGAGATCAAATAAACAGTCAGAGGTTCAGGCTAATTGTTCTGGTTTATCCAGGGACAGGATGCATTGTGGGATTATTTGTGTGTAGATGAAAGTGATCACATGACCTCCCAGGCAGTGCACCTCCCCCTCCCCTCCAAGCCCAGTATTCAGGGACAGGATGCATTGTGGGATTATTTGTGTGAATATGAATGTGATCACATGATCACTCAGTAGTAACCCACCGCCCTGCTCTCCCTAACTCTGGAATGATGTTGTTTCCATCCGTATGACCGTCTGGTAAAGCCAAGCCCAGTACCCAGGAGCAGGAGATCTTGCAGTTTTCTGCTTCTAGTGTATTTGAATCTGAAGATTAATTCAAGACTTTTGTGTTCCTTGGAGTGCTCGGGGGGGTCTGTGACTGACACCTGGGAGATTCTTTACATTGACTCACGCCCCTGTCTGACCGGTCTGACTGGCTCGGTATCTATGGGCGAGTTTGGTAATTATAGAGGAGACGAGTCAGCAGCTGAAGGGTTACAGGGAGTAGGAACATGAGACGAGACAGCAGAGGACGCCGAGAAGGTAAAGTACCAGACATGACCTGTCTATAAGACGTAAACATTCAGATCCAGCACTTTACATGGATTCCCCTAGATCCTTGGCAGTACCAATGGTGGGACCCTCGCAGCCCCTAAGCATTTACCCCCTGGTGATGTGGCGTTACATGAACTCTATTACCTATCATTTATTTTCTTTCACGCTCAAGTAGTAACAATACTCCAATGTTACTCCATAACTTCACTTCCTCATTAATGCTCAGTAATTCATCATGTCCCATATATGGGATTTATAGGATCTCTCACCTGATGCTCCCGAGGGCCTTGTATAATTACTGGTATTTTATCATTATTGCTATTTGTTTGAAGGAATATTTAGCCAAGAATTGAACAAATTCT
This sequence comes from Discoglossus pictus, assembly GCA_027410445.1. Taxonomy (NCBI): domain Eukaryota; kingdom Metazoa; phylum Chordata; class Amphibia; order Anura; family Alytidae; genus Discoglossus; species Discoglossus pictus. Next base: position 51,973,241 of record CM050176.1, read on the forward strand.
CCTATAAATTGAGGATAAATCTGAGATAAACCATAAAGGTTTCTAGCGCTGGTAATCATGTTGGAGGTCGGTTTAGAGCAACTATCGTTTGTACTCATTAACGCATATGCTGCGCCCCATACGCTGCACCCCATACTCTGCGCTGCATATACTGCACACCATACGCTGTGCCGCATGTACTGCACCCCATACGCTGTGCCGCATGTACTGCACCCCATAAGCTGCGCCCCATACGCTGCACCCCATACTCTGCGCCGCATACACTGCACACCATACACTGCACCCCATAAGCTGCGCCCCATACACTGCACCCCATACTCTGCGCCGCATATACTGCACCCCAGACGATGTGCCCCATACGCTGCGCCACATGTACTGCACCCCATACGCTGTGCCGCATGTACTGCACCCCATACGCTGTGCCGCATGTACTGCACCCCATACGCTGTGCCGCATGTACTGCACCCGATACACTGTGCCGCATATGCTGCACCCCATCTGCTGCGCCCCATACTCTGCGCCGCACGTACTGCGCCCCATACTCTGCGCCGCACGTACTGCGCCCCATACTCTGCGCCGCACGTACTGCTCCCCATACGCTGCGCCGCACGTACTGCTCCCCATACGCTGCGCCGCACGTACTGCTCCCCATACGCTGCGCCGCACGTACTGCGCCGCATGTACTGCGCCCCATTCGCTGCGCCGCATGTACTGCGCCCCATTCGCTGCGCCGCATGTACTGCGCCCCATTCGCTGCGCCGCATGTACTGCGCCCCATTCGCTGCGCCGCATGTACTGCGCCCCATTCGCTGCGCCGCATGTACTGCGCCCCATACGCTGCGCCGCATGTACTGCGCCCCATACGGTGCCGCCGCATGTACTGCGCCCCATACGCTGCGCCGCATGTACTGCGCCCCATACTCTGCGCCGCATATACTGCACCCCATACGCTGCGCCCCATACATTGCACCCCATACTCTGCACCCCAAACACTGTTACCCCATACCCTGCACCCCATATGTTGCACCACACATACTACACCCATACATTACACCCCATATGTTGCACCACACATACTTCACCCATACTCTGCGCCCCATACTCTGCGCCCCATACTCTGCACCCCAAACACTGTGCCCCATACACTGCACCCCATATGTTGCACCCTTATGCTGCACTCCATACTCTGCGCCCCATACATTGCACCCCATACTCTGCACCCCAAACACTGTTACCCCATACCCTGCACCCCATATGTTGCACCACACATACTACACCCATACATTACACCCCATATGTTGCACCACACATACTTGCCCCATACTCTGCGCCCCAAACACTGTGCCCCATACACTGCACCCCATATGTTGCACCCTTATGCTGCACTCCATACTCTGCGCCCCATACATTGCACCCCAAACACTGTGACCCCATACTCTGCACCCCATATGTTGCACCACACATACTACACCCATACATTAGACCCTTATGCTGCACTCCATACACTGCACCCCATATGTTGCACCATACATTACACCCTTATGCGGCGGCCCATACTCTGCGCCTTATACTCTGCACCCCATATGTTGCACCGCACATACTACACCTATACATTACACCCTTATGCTGCGCCCCATACTCTGCGCCCCATACTCTGCGCCCCATACTCTGCACCCCTTATGTTGCACCGCACATACTACACCTATACATTACACCCTTATGCTGCGCCCCATACTCTGCGCCCCATACTCTGCGCCCCATACTCTGCACCCCTTATGTTGCACCGCACATACTACACCTATACATTACACCCTTATGCTGCGCCCCATACTCTGCGCCCCATACTCTGCGCCCCATACTCTGCTCCCCATACTCTGCTCCCCATATTCTGCACTTCATTTTCCTGACTCATCCAATATTCTGACAATTAATTTATATTCTAGTTTTAATATAAGTATTGTAAGGAAATAAATCAACGTGTTATTGTTTCTCATGATAAGGTTTGACTCCGAGGTAAATGACAGGGTGACCTTTCCAAAGGTCATCATGGGATCATGGACAGCCGTCCATTGCAAGTGTTGCTTGAGGCCATCTATACAAACACTTGCGGCGATGCAACTTAAAGAAGATATCAAACCGGAGGCAAAGAAATGGTTAATATCTATTCTGGAAGCGCCAAAGAAATCTGGAGGTAATGGAAGTGGTGGAGATCATGGATGAGATGTGTTAAGGTACAAAGACCTATATGTCCCAGCATTTGGGTAGTGTGCGTTGCGCAGCCTGGATAGTAAGTCTGACGATCTTTCCTACCAGCATGTGTCCTTTGGTCAATAATACATCTTTACTCAAGTTGTGATGAAAATTAAGAACACTTTATTGAATTGGTTCAGCTTATTTAAAACCTTGCACAACACATTATAGGGAGTGGCTACCTTTAGCCAAATCCCTATTCCCCCTGGGCCAATGGAGTAACTCTTCCAATCAGTTAATTACCTCTGTCTAATCAGACGGGGCTAATCTGTGGGAACTTTTAGTGTCCGCCCCCGGGGCCGCCTTTAGGGGCGTCAACCTAATTCATTCTTGCCCAGGTTGGAGAAGGGAGAACATGCATCTCTCTCTCTCTCTGCCCCTGGTTCTGGGGCAGAGAAACCCTGTAGACAGGCCATATAGTTGGTGCCTATATGTCTGACCTACTGCTGTGCATGTTAGATAACCTTTGCCCTCCAAACATCTGGCAACAGTCACTCCCCGCTCATAGATGGGGCTGGTACTAATCTGTAACACATTTTCATATTTGTCCCCATAACTCACCGGTCATGCCACTCACATACCACTCACACATCACATTGAGTCTATCACCTGATTCTCATTAAAATGAGTATAAACATCATGCATGGGGGGACATTGTAAGGGATTTATCCATGGCTAGGGGTACATACACATTTAATACTTATACTATACAGATGGATCTGTCACAAGATGGATCATATGTATCAGACAAGAGTTAGCATTAAACACATTTGATAAAATAATATAAGGTGATATATAGAGGAGTTATTGTATCGGCGTGGTCTTTTCCACTATTTTAATTTTATATAACTCTTGTTCTGAATGTTGTCCCCTCTTATAACAAGTGGTGACCCCACCCCACCTCCAGAGCAGGACCTTCTACTCTATCTCTATGTCTATGTATGTTTTATAATTGTACCCACTATTTCGTTACCATTAATGGTTGTACTATAACATATATCGTTGTAAGCCTCCAATACCTCTATTCTAGGGGCGCATGTTTTGGTTCATCCCGGAGAGGATGATGAGGACAGCTTTCTTCTCCTTTCAGCTAGTGCCTGTACTCTGCTTCACGCCACAGAGCTCCTGGGCTGGGCGAAACCTCACCGGCAAGGATCCATGCAAGCCTTTTCATATGGGCATAAACACAACTATCAGAACTCTGGTACGATTATATAAAGGGTTAATAGAATTGGTTCCATTGTCAAAAACATCGCACCACATATAGGGCAGATACTTGTCGTTTTTTGGTTTGTTTGTCTTTAGTATGTAGTTTAGAGCCTTGGCCTTTCCCACGTTTTTGATCTGTGTCCATGTCCGTTACTTTCCGGGGCTCATGGCTTTCAGGTCCAGGACATTTTGAACATGGTGACATTACATTAACACACTAGTGGCCCTATTGGATTCCCTATTTGATAAAGTTACACCACCAAAAACTGGTCAGTAAGTTTACGTAACTATTCAGCCGACCCTGTATTTCATGATTGAGAGTGAGTTACTCGTAATGTCCGAGAACGACCCAGACCCACAAATTACTGGATGCTCTCCCATTGGTTTTCTGACATACATAATATTACGGGTTACTTTTTCAAATATTTTCACTAAGTCGCTATTTAATTGGAACTTTACTGAGCACTCCCAAAATACGTATGACTCGTAATATAAGGGGGGGGGGAAAGACATGTACTACAAATAAAAGATAATTACATGCACTGAAGAGCGGCCACAAATGGGTTTAAAAGTCTTTCTGAGACCTTCAATAACAGTTAAAGAGAGAAGACAAAAAACCTAAGAAAGCATGTAAGCTGGTTATAATTTAATGCTAAACAGTCCCAGAGGCACAAATGTGCAATTTGTTTTCCCCCCCATTATTATGATTGTAACAGAACCCAGTCCTCAAGAGGTTAATACATATCAGTAAACCTACATGGACCACTTATCATGACATTCGCTTTTTCTATTGGTTCGTAGGGTTGTGTCTCATCAATAATTTAAGTTAAAAAAAAAAGTTTGTTTAATTAATACACACGTAATTCTACACCTCACATTTTACTGACAATATAGATTGCCTATTTCACAGTGAGATGCGTAACATTACGAGTGGAGGCCATTACTGAAAAGCTCCAGCAGTTGAAAATACAGAATTTCTCAATTTACGTTTTGTGAATTGAATGAGGCCCTAAGTTGTCATCTAACTTTGTATTAACTTGGATTTAGAGCATTTAACTTTTAAACAAAGTCTGTTGATACCTGTGACTAATGGCACAGTGTTAGGCTCTTCTCGTCCGTCTTTGTTCCTCAGGACCAGCAGAGAAGCCTCATGGACGGGCCCCAGTCCTTGGACCTGCTGATGGGTTTATGAAAGGACATAATGGCTTCCATGTTAGTTTGCAACTCATATTATAAATGTATTTACTTTATTTAATAAGAGCGTTGTCATATGTTAAAGAGACGAAAGGAAGAGTGGACTTGTTTATTACTCTATTGTATTGTTTTCTGTCCAGTTATGAGGTCATGGACAACTGGTGACCCCACGTATTTATTTGTAATGTTACTCCTTGACCTTCTTGTGTTTAACAGATAATTTAGACCAATTCCTGACCTTGTCCGAGCAGCAGTTCTTATTAAAACAAGAAGTAGAAAGTGTAAAGGTCGTAGAGGAGCTCCGCGTCCCCGGCTACGCCGACCTCCGGCTTCTCCCAGGACAACAGATCGGTAAATATTCCATTTCAGATGTGAGACCATTATATTTCATGAAGATACAATGTTACCAAATAACCCGGATATGCGTCCTACGGGAAGCCCGTAAGATATTACTTGTTAAATACTGTATTGAGGTTGAGGATAGGGGGGTTGAGGAAGGAGGATGAGGAGGGAGGTTGAGGTTGAGGATTTTGCTTCAAAGTTCTTTACTTGAAATGTATTTATTTTTCCCTGAAATTTCCTTCTTAAAATGAGGTGCGTGTTATATGCCGATTAAATACGGTAGTTCTAAAAAATGAAAAAAATAATCGGCAAAATATTTTTGCTAAAAAAAGGATAAATAATATGTTAATATTTACCATTATATATGCACATTATTATAACTCCACATAATTATATGATACAGATATAACCCTTTAATTGCCCATTTACTGCGCTCCATATACTGCACCTATATAATGTACCACATAGGGTGCACCCCATATAATGTACCACATAGGGTGCACCCCATATAATGTACCACATAGGGTGCACCCCATATAATGTGCCACATAGGGTGCACCCCATATAATGTGCCACATAGGGTGCACCCCATATAATGTGCCACATAGGGTGCACCCCATATACTGCACCTATATAATGTACCACATGTACTGCACCCCATATACTGCACCCATATAATGTACCACATAGGGTGCACCCCATAAACTGCACCTATATAATGTACTGCACCCCATATAAAGCACCCCAGATACTCTACCACATAGGGTGCACCTCATATACAGCACTCCTTATTATGTACCACATAGGGTGCACCCCATATACATCACTCCATATTATGTACCACATAGGGTGCACCCCATATACAGCACTCCATATAATGTACCACATATGGTGCACCGCATATAAATCACTCCATATTATGTACCACATAGGGTGCACCCCATATACATCACTCCATATTATGTACCACATACCGTGCACCCCATATACATCACTCCATATTATGTACCACATACCGTGCACCCCATATACATCACTCCATATTATGTACCACATACCATGCACCCCATATACAGCACTCCATATTATGTACCACATACCGTGCACCCCATATACAGCACTCCATATTATGTACCACATAGGGTGCACCCCATATTCATCACTCCATATTATGTACCACATAGGGTGCACCCCATATACATCACTCCATATTATGTACCACATACCGTGCACCCCATATACATCACTCCATATTATGTACCACATACCGTGCACCCCATATACATCACTCCATATTATGTACCACATACCGTGCACCCCATATACAGCACTCCATATTATGTACCACATAGGGTGCACCCCATATACAGCACTCCATATTATGTACCACATAGGGTGCACCCCATATACAGCACTCCATATTATGTACCACATAGGGTGCACCCCATATACAGCACTCCATATTATGTACCACATAGGGTGCACCCCATATACAGCACTCCATATTATGTACCACATATGGTGCACCGCATATACTTTACTTCCTTTATTCAGGACATAACATAATCCCTTCTTTGCCTATATACGGGGTCTCTGCTGATTACATCTATGATTTACGGTGGTCAGATTAAGATAGTGACCCTTGACCTTCCTCTGGATCTAGTAACCACTAATCCCCATATTGCAGATCCGAGGAGATCTAAAAAGGGTGAACTAGATGGACTAAAATTCTTTTTTACAAACTCCAGTAACTGTGTAACCTTTTTTTGGAATTTGTGAATGAAATGACCATAATATCTTTTTCTATCTATTTGTCTCCACATTTCATACCTAAACTCCTGGACGTCCCGGCTTCTATCTCTTTATGTCACCCCGTTACCTTCCCGAATGTCTCTTGTTCTCCTTATTTGAGACTAAATTACTGAGATACTTTTCCTTTTTTTTTTTTTTTTAGTTGACCTTCTGCAAAAATGGGGAATCATTGTGAAATTTTTTCCAGTTCACAATAAGGAACATTTAAGTGCACTTAAGAAAAAGTGGTACATGCAGATAAGTGTTGGCCCACAGCCTATTGGTGAGTATGTCACCTTAGTGTACCCATTGGAGAAGATAATGTTCACAAGCTTCGTGGCTTAACGGTTGTGACTCTTTTGGATACCAGAGAACAAGTCAATGGTAAAAGCAAAAATGTCAATAAAAGCATAGACCTGGAACATTTTATCCATCTTGGATGGTCAAGGTTACCATTCCATTGACATACATCTTACCCACTATCGCACTTCTCGGTCATTGCCGCCCTTTGCTATGGGATGGATAGTAGGGTTGGTTAGAGTAGACTACGCTATATGATAGGATCTAGTAAGTCATGTGACAGTAATTCCAAGAATGTATGAAGGAACCCTGGAATGTACAATATGATATTGAAGTGCCGCAATGTCTGTAGAATCCTGAGTTAGAGAAAGATTAGGTAAGAGGATGTGTGGCTGGATCTTGGGTCATAGTGGGTAGACTTACAAGAAGCTGACTGGTTTTGATTGGATGAGTACCGTATGGTCATGCTATGGTTGATATTAAAGATATTGAAAACAAATGTACTTTGTTGATATGCCATGGGTCTAGATGATGGCGGGGAGGTTATAAGTGATGATGAGGAGTTGTAAGTGGTGGGACTGGATCATAGGTAGTATCTCTACTTCCAAGTTTTCTATGGAGCCTATTTGTGAAAGGGATAATATTGTATTCGGGCCTGATTCTGTCTATGAATATAGATCGCTTCGGATGTATTTATCAAGAAGAGTAAAAAATGTCACTTAAAAATGAATAAATAACTCTACTTTACACCAGTTGACCATGGAAGTGTCCTTGTTTTTACCTAATCTTGTATCCTCATCACCTTGGTTTGTTGTTTTTCTTTGTGTTTTGTAACTAGATGGCCTAACTCATTGCGTTTCTTCCCTAGATGCTGTCCGTGCCTATTTCGGGGAGTCCATGGCTCTGTACTTTGGTTTTCTTGAATTCTTCACCATTTGCCTCATTGTGATGGCGCTATTCTCTGTTGTTTGTACCTTTCTAGAAGATTCATCAAACAAATTTATTATTTTTTCAGTATTTAATGTTATTTGGTCCACAGTCGTCATGGAGCTTTGGAAGCGACGCTGTTCAGTGAAAGCCTATTTTTGGGGCACTTTATTCCTGAAGAGTTATTTTGAAACCTCTCGACCCAACTACTGGGGTACCATGATTACAAATCCTATAACTGGGAGATATGAACCCTACTATCCACATTGGAAGAGACAACTAAGGATTATTTTTGTTACTGTACCTGCTATGTTTATATTTTTGGGCCTTTCAGTTGATGGGATGGCCATTTATCTAAATTGGGAACATTGGTGTCAAGGATGGTACAAACGACACGCCAGCAGCTTCTCCATAATAGTCCTGCATCTGCCAAGTGTTTGCCACACGCTTTATATGACCATTTTGAATGCTGTGTTCAAGAGAGCGGCCAACACTTTGACCCAATGGGGTAAGTAGACATGTTGTAGGCACAGAAAGGAGATGAATAACTTGCATATTACTGGTATTTAATATTATTTGGGAAAAGCAATCACCAGTGACGACCTCTCAGTCCTTATTACTATAGTAATTGTATGATTAATTTTGAACATCACCAAATGGTCTCATTACAAGTATGTACATATGAGATGAACATATACACCCCACTGTCCGACAGAACAACTGAAAGTGGGTGATCATGTATTTAGGAAACGAGTAGATGACTTGACATCTAGCTCTTAATACCTTGACGCTCACAGCTAGGATTTATTGGCCACTTTAAAGATCTATATGGCTTCTACTAAGATGTCCAAAAGCTGTGTATTGCCAACATCCCAGGTTGAAGCCCAAAGTACAAAGACAAGACAATGACAAGCCAGCTGCTTCTGTTATACCGACTATCCTTCTTATCATCTCTGCCGCCTCTTCCACTTGTCTTCCAACTTCCTTGCATTGAAACCTTCTCTAGTGAATCCCGTCTCCTGATTATGTGGGTCTTAGCTTTACTATCGGTCCTTGGTTTTATTTTCTTGAGTGGTTTCCATTGATCTTTTTCCAGTCCAGGGAACTCTTAATAGTTTCCAACAACAACACAATTCAAATTCCTCTATCCTAAGGCCCTAGTTTATGGTCCAGCACTCGCAGCTTTATGTTCTTAAGAAGAAGACCATAGCTCTGACCATATGGACTTTTGTTGACAATGTGATGTCTTTGCTCTCCTGTCCAGATTTGCCATAGCTTTCCTTCCAGGCTGCAGTAAAGTCACTGCCTTCACACTCTCCCTATCTAAGTGCCTAGGATTACTGGTTCACATTATCTTAGTCTTTTTGATGCTATCCAGGAAACCCGTTTTTCCGCTTTCTTCTTTCCCCTTGGTCACTGTCCGCCATCACACTGGTATCATCTTCATTCCTGAGGTTGTAGATATTTATCCTGGTGATTTTTATTACCAACGTTTGATTCGTTAGCCCAGCATTGTATATGATGTATTCAGTGTACAGGTTAAATAGAGAGGGTGATAATACACCTGGTCACATTCCTTCCCCAATCTTGAACCAGTCGGTTGTTCTAAATGTTGTTTCTTAGTCTCTCCACAGATTCCTCAGGAGGCAAATAAGATGCTGCGATATCCCCATTTCTTTAGGAACTTGCCATAGTTTATGGTCCACACAGTCAGTCTTTATAGTAGTAGCTTTCGCCATTATGCGGCAGATGCTGGCGGCGTGATCTCGGGCGCCTCTGACTCTTCTCCAGCTTTTCTGGTACTTCCGAGTTTGAGGGGTTCCTTCCTGACATGTGACATGACTACAATTGTTTAATAATTTGAGCCCTCTTTGGCATTTCACTTTTCTTGAATATAAACTGACCTCTTCCAATGGTCACTGCTGTGTTTGTCTTATTAGCAATGCTTCTTAGGGCCCATTTTACTTTGCTCGCCATGATGTCCGGCGCTTAATCCGTGAACAAACCGTCATCGAGTATCCGTGACATTCGCGTCCTTCCTGTATAGTCTTCCATATTGGCTACCTCTTCTTAATTTCTTCTGTTTCTCTCATCATTGCCATCTTTATCTCTGACTCATTTCTTTAGTTTTCTTGAAGATATTTCTAGCCTTCCTTATTCTGTTATTTTCTACCTTCTTTGTATTGCTAGTTTAAAACTGATTCCTTATCTCTTCTTACTATGACATTGCATTACTGTTGTCTTTCTCTCACCTTATTTTTGCTATTTCTAAATCCTCCACCAACAACCATACGGCCTTCTTAATCTTCTTCCTGTTTGAGATGATGTCTGCTAAATCCTGGAGGCTTCCATGGCACCTAAATGTAACCACTATACCATGATGGGATGATTTTGTTGCCGCCTCCTGGGTAAAGTCCCCAACGTTTGACCATAATTTCCCATCAACGTGACCAACACAATGATGTGGTATGTAATCCCTTGGATCTCTCGCCCCCTCGAATGCATATTCGGGATATGGCCGAGTCCATATCTAGTTGATCTGATGTCTTTCGCTTTCTTTAATTCGATTCCAAACTTTCCGATATGAAGCCCTGGATCCACAATAATGTCCAGGTCTTGTTTTGGCTCACGTTGGAGATCCTCCACCTTCACCAAATATTCTAGGTTCTAGACTTCATTCTTTATTAGTTTAATTGTGGGTTTGTAGTGGACACTGTCCTTAAGGGATACTCCAACGTCTGAAGATTGGTGTGGGAATCACTATGTACTACAGTCCTTCATGACCCTAATAACTGCAACAGAAGATTAAATACAAGAAGTGGTGTGAGTATCCATGCCATGAATGGTGTCCGTGGCCTACAAGTGTATCCTGAGATTGTAAACATTAGTAGCCTCGAGCAATAGGAAATGATATTGACTAAAGTGTATTTTATCTTATATTTTCCATTTTACTTTCCCAGAGAATCACAGAACTGAATCCTCATTTAATACCCATCTGACAATCAAAGTGCTTGTGGTAAGAGAGCCGCCCAGTGGGGTGTTTATTTACTGCCATAACATTATATTCTGTGCGATCGTATTGGTATTAGGAGCTGACCGTTCTACATGAACACAAGCGGCTCTTTTATAGACGTTCATATATATATGTGTAAAAGTCTTATCACTCGCCTTTTATTGCCGCGGGTCCTCGGTGTAGAACATGACCATGAATGTAACGGCCATAGATGGAAACTGAGCTTGAGCTGGCTCTTAAATATTTGATACAATTAGCTCATCATTTTATTCGTCACAAAAATCAAACACATAAAATGGCTGCTTCTCGCTCTCCACAAATATGAAGGAGTAACCGGCCAACTACGCCAGTTTCATGACTTTTATGTAGATAGTCCCTCCCAATCTTCTCCAGATTGGCACCCAATCCCCATGCAATGTGCATATTACCTTGGTCTATTATATGCATTATCCATGGTAATCTCACCAGTTAGGGGGAAATCACGCTCTATACTCTGGGGTCATAGTTTCATTCCTGGGCTTGACCTTTATTAGATATAGGGAATGACCACATGCCATTATACCAGCCTGCCCTCTGATCCCATGCCCATATGTGTAACAAAGAAGTAGAAAACCCATTAAATCTCATGAGTCGGCCATCTATGCTGAGAGTTCTTGACTCCATGGCCGTAGGAACTGGATTACATTGGGAAAGCCACAAGTCTCTTTGAAGTCTTATTGTGGTTAGCTCCGTGGTCCATTGGCGTTAAGTGTTTGTTATTACACAGCCATTGACAGTCACTTTCATGTATTATTGAAGTTAACCACGGGCTTGTCTAGTTCCCCGGTCAGTGTTGACTGTCTGGCCCACCCAGGGAGCTGGTGTTTCCATTTTATCGGCAGTCCCATCGAAGATTGTTCTTAGTCCGTCGAACCAGGCTTACGCTAGCAGGGGCCTGTCATAGTCACACCAGATTTGCTGGTTCTTAAAGGGACAGTACCTTAACATTTTATATTGAATCTTTAGGACTTGGGTTCAAAGGGGAATGGAGAAACCCCTTACTTTCTGTCCCAGACCTTGCTGGCCAAAGTTAGAATTTTAAGGATGTAGGAAGTGGAAGATCCTGGATCTGTGACAATCACACCATAGCCCACGATCAGGAGGTCTCTGACACGGGACATAGGGATAGTAGCCAGCATGTGGGGCACGCCATAGCCCTTCGGTCAGGAGGTCTCTGATACGGGACATAGGGATAGTAGTCAGCATGTGGGGCACGCCATAGCCCTTCGGTCAGGAGGTCTCTGCCACGGGACATAGGGATACTAGCCAGCGTGTGGGGCACGCCATAGCCCTTCGGTCAGGAGGTCTCTGGCACGGGACATAGGGATACTAGCCGGATTGTGGGGCACGCCATAGCCCTTCGTTCAGGAGGTCTCTGGCACGGGACATAGGGATACTAGCCGGATTGTGGGGCACGCCATAGCACTTCGGTCAGCAGGTCTCTGGCACGGGACATAGGGATACTACTCCTGGAGGAGTTACATTTTCTATTTGTGTATATATATATATATATATATATATATATATATATATATATATATATATATATATATATAATTTTTTTTTTTATTATTTTTTTTTTTATACTATTTGGGTGCAAAGTTCTCAGTCTGATATCTAATAAACAATTTCCTTGGGATTGTGTTTTAAGTCTACACCCCTTGTCAGCCCTAACCCCCTACACCAGTTACCGAGCCTAAATCTAAACCTAAGCCCCTAACCCCCTCCACCAATTAGTGACCCTAAACCTAACCCCTCTAAACCTAAGCCGAAAACCCGTAACCACTTACCTGCGTATCGGGACGTCGGCGGCACGCTTCCAGTTGCAAGCACATAACAGGATAGAACCCATGGAGAAGTAACTGGCAAACTAGGCAACTTCCATAACTTTTACACAGATAATATTCTCCAAAAATAATCTTTAAGAAACTTCATTTTAGGGGCGATTCTAACCCTTAAACGTCCCCTCCTGACTAGGCAAATGTAACAAAACAATATATTCAAATACAGTAGATTGCTATAAGCTTATGTTTTGTTCTAGTTTAATATATTTGTTTTTCCCACTAGTTTCGTTTTATTAACTGCTTTGGCCTGTTACTTTACATCATGTTCGGCTTGCAGGATTTCCAGTTACTCAGGAAGGTGAGTTTTATACAATTATACTGTAGGACATGGTTAATATATATTATTTATTTATTTGCCCTGTTTTGCATAAAAAACAATGTGTAATGAGGATTCTCTACTGGACGCATTTCCTACCCAGTTCAGTTAAAGTCACATCTGGTTACTAGAGAAGATCAAGAGGCATTTACCTCACCGCCCACTGCCATCCTCATGGTGTGAAATCTAATGTCTGTTTACATACAAGTGTATCCTGCCCACTGGCTGTTGCCTGAGTAATAACCGATAATAGAGTGAGCTGTGCGGTGTGGTGATTGTCTATAGGGAAGACAGTGATTGATAGCAGTTTTCCCTGGACTCAGGACTGCATTGACTAGTTAACCCACAACTGACCTGTTTAGCTGATCCCAGCATTCCATGCCTGCACACATAGATTTGTTAAGGGTCTTTTTGTTTCCTTTTGTTCACTGCACTAAAAAAAATAACTAATTAAACCAAGTTCTGTTTCCGGAAGTATTAGCAGTCTTACCACCGACTAGAATGGGAGCAAGTGGGCAGCCTGTTATACATGTAAACATAGATTTTATTTGAATGAGTGAATAATACAAGCAGGAAATTCAGATAAAGATATTTTTCTCTTGATTTTTGTCAATTTGGTTTGGCCTTTTTAGGTCACTTGAGTGTCTGAGTTGTGCTCTTAATGTTTCTGTGTTATGTGACCCATCGTTACTATACCATACTACAACATGGCCGCTTTACTCCTCTCCTGTCATTTTCTACAGCGACTCTCTTCTTTGCTGATCGTGACTCAAGCAATAAATCAGTGTAATGAGGTCCTGGTCCCGTATGTGCAGCAGAGACTCAAAGACAATCCGAGACTTCTAGGAAAGACTAAGGAGGATGAGTATCCTTTCATAGATGGAGTAGTCTCTGAAGGAGATCTGCCCACATACCCAGTAAGTAGATCGTCTTTTTCATTCAGTAAAATATTCTAATGTACTGAAAGCTGCGGACAAGTATTACTCCTCCAATAAACTACAGCATCCTTAAACATAACTGGGGGGGAAGGAAATTTAAAAAGAAGATCCAAGCAGTGACCAAATAAACAAGGCCAATACCACTACGCGAGGATCAATACCACTACGCGAGGATCAATACCACTACGCGAGGATCAATACCACTACGCGAGGATCAATACCACTACGCGAGGATCAATACCACTACGCGAGGATCAATACCACTACGCGAGGATCAATACCACTACGCGAGGATCAATACCACTACGCGAGGATCAATACCACTACGCGAGGAGCGATCTCACTACTGTTCTGCAGTAAAGATGCATATATATAATTCTCTATAATTTATGCCTGTATAGTTAGTTCCACTATACAACATACTTGTGCAGTTTGCTCCCCTGTATAATATATCTGCACCCTGCGCTCCCCTGTATAATATATCTGCACCCCGCGCTCCCCTGTATAATATATCTGCACCCCGCGCTCCCCTGTATAATATATCTGCACCCTGTGCTCCTTTATATATCTGCACGTTGTGCTCCTCGCATGTCTTTGTCTTCTCCTTGATTCTTATTTTAATTTGGCCTAGCGTTGATGGGTCATTATTGGTTCATACCGATGGCTCCCACCTTACTAGTTTGTTAGAGTATTGAATCTTTACCTTTTGGGATACAATGGGTCTGAGGACGATGGGTCTGAGGATGATGAGTTTTTGGATCGGGGCTATTATTGGAATATTTGAAGGTCAGGGTCACAGTGGTTCCTTATATGTATCCATCCTGCGTGATAACATTTAGTCTTCTTCCTCCTATGTGTTAGGAGTACTGGTGCCCACACGTGTGTATGGGTGTGGGTTCACTCATACAATTATTGGTTGCCATTACTGGTGCCACTTGTAATTGAGAACCCAGAAGATGATCTTCCATTAACCTGAGCATTAGCGGTGGGATTAGGATAGAAAGCTACGACACGTCTTATCCTTACCGGACCAACGTCTTCACTAATCCAAGGCCCGCAGGCTCCGCATCAATGCCCAGTAACATTAACGTCTGTCCAGTAGAAGTAAGCCTGGATAACACGACCTTTGGCCTCTCGATACATATAAAACCAAGGTGGTAAGGAGGCGTTTAATCCGATTCACTAACATGTTTGCAAATATATTAATGCCTTGATTTAGTAAGGAAATGGGTCTGTAACTACTACACTCTTGAGGATCTTTTCCTTCTTATATTGCCAGACATGGTGCGAGCATGAAAGGTCTGAACTTGTGCAGTTGCATTAAATTAACAGAGTGATTAATCTTATTTACATAAGACGTATTCCTAAATCCCTTGGATAACAGGCGCCCAACCTTAAGTGTAGCACTAGTACTAAGTATCGCTGAGTCGACTCTTTGTGACCTACTTATTATTCATATCATGGAGATGTTATGGGCGTTATTTCTAATCTCTTCTACTTGTCCGTGAGTTCATTGGTTTTCTTTCTCTTGATTTCTGAAGGTTTCCATTTGATACATTTGCCTCTTATTACACATTTGTGCGTTTCCTTAATTGATGCTAATCACACGTCCGGAGGGTCATGCAGTGCTTGCCTAATATTTAAGACATGACGGATCCAGAGACCAGGGGGTGTGCACTCTTAAGCAGGTTGGAAGGTCAGACCCAGTCATATGGTCAAACCCAGGCTTGTGGTCAGACAATTATTGGTTGCCATTACTGGTGCCACTTGTAATTGAGAACCCAGAAGATGATCTTCCATTAACCTGAGCATTAGCGGTGGGATTAGGATAGAAAGCTACGACACGTCTTATCCTTACCGGACCAACGTCTTCACTAATCCAAGGCCCGCAGGCTCCGCATCAATGCCCAGTAACATTAACGTCTGTCCAGTAGAAGTAAGCCTGGATAACACGACCTTTGGCCTCTCGATACATATAAAACCAAGGTGGTAAGGAGGCGTTTAATCCGATTCACTAACATGTTTGCAAATATATTAATGCCTTGATTTAGTAAGGAAATGGGTCTGTAACTACTACACTCTTGAGGATCTTTTCCTTCTTATATGGTCAAACCCAGGCTTCTGGTCAAACCTAGGCGTGTGGTCAGACCTAGACGTGTGGTCAGACCGAGGCGTGTGGTCAGACCTAGTCATCGCCCTAATAGAGGATGAATAATATAGAAATATGTCACAAAAAAATAGTCCAACTGCTCTAGAAACCGAAGACTTACAAGAAAGCAGAGTAATCTGTATCTGTAGAAGGCAAATATCTCCAGACTTCTTGTATTCGCCCTCGGGAGAGAAGTGTCCTATGATTCTTGGAGTGACCTTTAAACCTAATTCCAGATTTGACCATAGTGACGTCCACTAAGGGATCGTCCACAAAACTGGATTCGCCTCCGACCACCTTTGTAACTTTTTTAAATGACTCTAAATTGAATACAAAATGTTCAAGACTTGAAACTCTGCTGCAATTTGGGCCAAAATATATAAATTATCTAATTTAATAAATGACATTTTCCTTTGGTTAATACGTATAATCTTAGATAACCAAGGAGTCGCGCCATGTTATCTCTACTCCTCCTGCATGAGCTCCGGAAACATCTATAGAATGTTCTGCTTTTTAAGGTTAATTAAGTTGCATTTTAAATGTTGTTTTTGCCTGAAGACAACTTGTGAGTTCACACCAAAAGATGCCGCTTTGTCTGGGAGAATGTAATCCTTTTACATTAAGGGTTAATACACTAAAATTCCTAATTGTTCCGTCCTGAAGTTACAAATGCTTAAGATCACCAGACCAATTCCAATCACCCGGCCTGGAGGGCTTGTATTTACCGAAGACCCGTATAAAACACCTACTGCGGCAGAAGATATAACCGAATAATATTATCATTTATACGATTACGGGGAGGCATCAAAAAGCAACGAAACCGAAGATCCAAACACAAAGTAGAATTATATACGAGTCCTTCAGACATTATTCTGTCCATATGCGTATTTATGCGTTGAGGTTGTACTATTCTTCCCTGTGCCAAAACATACTAGAGGAGAGCCTACTACGTGAGAACATGTTAGGGGAGAACATGTTAGGGGAGAACTAGGGGAGAGCCTACTAGAGGAGAGCCTACTAGGGGAGAACATGTTAGGGGAGAGCCTACTAGGGGAGAACTAGGGGAGAGCATGTTAGGGGAGAGCCTACTAGGGGAGAGCCTACTAGGGGAGAACATGTTAGGGGAGAGCCTACTAGGGGAGAACTAGGGGAGAGCATGTTAGGGGAGAGCATGTTAGGGGAGAGCATGTTAGGGGAGAACATACTAGGGGAGAACTACTAGGGGAGAGCATACTAGGGTTGAAGAACACTTGCTATGAGATTCCTGTTCCTCCTCAGGTCCTCAGATCTCTCACTGTCTTTCCACATAAGGACCATCATGATATCTGAATCACTCTATGTATATGATGTAAAGTCATTCTTTCTGATTTTTTTTTCTTCCCTTTTTTGATGTTTTTCAGGGATTATTTGATGACTACATGGAGATTTTTGTTCAGTTTGGCTACGTCAGTCTGTTTTCTTCGGTTTATCCCATGACCGCCGCTTTGTTGGTTATAAACAATATCACTGAGATCCGTACGGATGCCTTCAAATTGTGCCAAGTTTTCCAGAAACCTTTTTTACTTCCATCAGCCAACATTGGAGTATGGCAGGTGAGCATCCCACATAACCTGAAACTGTCCCAATGGTTTCCAATAAGAACATCTGGTAGATATAAGGGGGTTATATTCAGGTGGAAGTAAATCCTATGAAATGGCCCCCGTAGGAAATCCTGTGAGTGAAAAGTTCTCGTAAGCGCTAACAAACCGTAAAGTAACCCATTACATGCTGCCCATATCAAACCCTTAGGAGTCATCTCTATATGTGACGGGTCACCTGCTCTATATGTGGTTTTAGGTGAACAGTCATTTCTTATCCTGCAGTGCCCCTGTGTGGGCTGTCTGAGAATTACAGGCATTTATTTTCCCATTAGTAATAGGGAAAAGGATCTGTTCTGATTGGTCACTACCCAACGTCCTTGGGCCAATCGGAAAACTTCCTATCAGGAAGCCATCCGATTGGCATAGGGAAGTGAATGGAACTGGGGAATTTAACTGTAAAGATCGGGACACACGGACAACATTCTTATTTAAATTACCCTTAAAGAGACAAAAATGACTGTTTCCACCAACTTTCTCTCACTTATATATGATGTAGTTTGTTATACTGTGAGTTTTAACCCTGTATTCTGCTGCAATGATCAGAAAAAGGAACAATCCCTGGGACTTTGATGCCAGAGCCATCCCTTGCATCTACCCCCAAGGCCTCGCAGATGAATTCCTGGGCCAATCCACCCCAGAAGCAAGCGACTAAAGTGCCCAGCCTGGAAGCATCCTCTACAGTCAATGCGGCAGAAGAGCAGGGGGGACCCCAAAGAGCCCCATCATCCATGGAGCTACCACAGAAGCAAGATAATATTTGGTCCAGCCTGTTAGCAACCACTACAGTCAAGGTAGCAGTAGAGCAGGTGGACCCCAGCCAGAGCCCCACCACTGTGGATCTACAATGGGGCAAGGCCAAACTAATCTCGATGGCTTGCCAGGAAGAGGATAGGGCTGATCCACAACTACAGAAACACCCCACTGGGAGATCAGGCGAGCCTGAAGCCAGAGCCAACACAGCCTCCCCCCAAAAAGCCAGCAGCAGTAACAACTTTACAGATGTAGACCACCTTCCCAGGGGCAGCTGACCGGAGCCAAGATCCTGACCAACAGTGGCATCCGGCCAATTCAGCCAAGGTGCAGATGGAAGGATCCAAGTCACTATAGAGTTCAATCCGATCCAGTCCAGAGGCCATAGCTAAGGAGGGTCCAGTCGGAAACTGAAGGAACATCAACAACCGATCGTAGCCCAGGTGTAAAGAGGAGCTACAATCCCCATTGTGTCCTCAGGTGAGGTGAAGTGGGAGTTGGATGCTGCAGAGCAGCCATCAGGGTAGGGCTAAGGCTCAGAGAATCTGGCGCGGTTTGCTACTTTTTACCAAAAGGACAATAGTCATATTCCTGATCCAGGAGGGCAGACTGTACAACCACCCTCACCTTGGGGAATTGTACAGGTGGATGATCCTCTGTGGCCACTGCAGGGTCTGCTCCCCATCATGGATTCCACAGGTAGATACCCAAAGCCTGTCTCATGACTGAGAAGGGCACCAGCCCAAAGTACGTGAGTAATCCGCCAACAATGCGGGGGAGCTCAAGCCAGTCAGATCCCTATGGGCGATGTTTTCCACTTGCACTGTGTTCCTTTAAGTGCACAAATCCCGCATTGCGAGTACTTCCAGCTCTATCATTCAGACGTCGGTTTGAACTCTCCAGTTACATCGATGATCTTTTTCCCAGAGCCGGTTATGTAGTTTATTGATCATCTTTGGTTTCATTTCTCAGGTCGCCTTTGAGACACTTGGGTTCCTCTCTGTGATGACAAACTGCTTCTTTGCAGGAACCGCTCCAGAGATAAAGACTCTTTGTCAGGGTCCCAAACAAACAATGCTGAGCATCCTCGCAGCAGAGGTGAGTCCGTCAGAATCACTTACATAGGGTATTATTACCAAGAGATTCTCATTCAGAGAAAACATTAAACAACCACAGTGGGACCGGTAATTATTAAAACTAGTCGTTATTCTTCTGCAGTTCTGAGTCTTTTTCACGCCATAATTAATTATTATTATTGTTATTGTGTCCTTTATTTATAAATGACCAACATTCTCTGTATAAAATGGTATACAAGAGACTATAAATAAGCAAAGGTTTGCACTTTGATCCAGAAGGGACCAGAACAAGTCCGTAATAATATATATGGGTACATTTTTTAGGATGTCCAACTAAACTACCTGGCTCATTGTCTGGGGGAATGTCCACACGCTTGGTGTAAGTACCGGGTATTAGTACACATTGAACAGCCCAAAAGTTGGTGCTCAATCCGAGACGGCTCAGATACTTTGTACACTTTCTTCAGAGGAACTATCCTCCTACTAATGTGAATTACAGTGGTTCGGAGCCCTGACTTGCAGCTTCACACTCACATCTACTTATGTATCTTCTAAGGACCCTTGTGAGTCTGGTATGTTATTTTTCCTCATGTAACTACCCCCTAGATGAGTATCTGTAACATCCTTTGGGGCCATATAATAACTATTTAGCGTCTCTTGTAAGAGCTCCCATAGCTACAAGTGAGTCTTGTGGGAGATCCTACAAGAACCATATAAGGCTCTAAATCCGGTAAATAACATACAATTCAAAAAGTATATCATTTTTAGATTTAGAAATATTATATATTATCGGCACATAAAAGTGACAAATGTAAAAGGCTCTGCTTATATTTTACTTTCTAAAAATATTATGTCCATTATCAGGTTAGTCAGAAGACCATAAATACCACCACTACGGACTTTGTTGGCGCGTTGCAAATAAATGATAATAATTCAGACCACGTGTTGTTCCCATTTTTAAAAAAACGTAAAAAATCCAACACTGTATTAATTTCCATTTAATTATTTTTCTGTATTTCGCAACAGCATTTCCTCATCATTTTGAAGCTGATTGTGGCGTTCGCTATTCCTGACCAGCCAAGATGGCTCCAGCACAAAGTCGCGCAGATGGAGTACCGCTCACATACAGCTCTACGGACTTCAGTAACATTATAATATAAACTGCTGTGTAATAAAATATACTGATTTAATATTACAGAGTGGAGCATATTTGTGTAATATCATAATCATACAGAATGCCACATATAGAAGTAATACTGTCTACATGATCCGTGTGAGTATTACAGTGCAGAACTAATACGGTCTACATGATGAGATTGGGTATTAAAGTACAGGACTAATACTAGTATGCTACGGATAGCACTTTACCCCACCTAGCTGGTCCTCTCTAGTACCCGTTGGTCTTGAACGCCAGTGGATTTGTAGCAATTAAATAGCGTAATTGGAACGTAGTTACGGGCTTGACAGAACAAAGGATTTGCAGCCGCCCACTTCCACATCCCGTAAACATTTTCCGCTCATAACCCGTAGAGTGGCTTGCTTTACAGGGCCATTTTAATATCCGCAAGTCTTGCGGGCTTCGTTACGGGCTACGGTTTTACACGTTGAGGGAATTTATTAGGGCTATTGATTTGCTGTTGTTTGCAAAGGTCGGTTTATACTAATTTGGTGGTGAACTAAAAATAGGTTTAACATGAAAATCACTTGGACTGGTCCTTTGGGCTCCACCACTTTTTGTCTTTGATGTAAGTCGTTGGATAAAATGGTGGAGAGTGAAGGCTTAAGAGAGATTGAAGGATACATGAGATCATCTCACCATCTCTCTGTCTTTTATCATTATCACCTTTATTTATTAACACTAGTTAATTGCCCGCCAAAAATAATGCGAATAAAATTGTAATGCTGGGAATGCTGTTTGCCACACATTGTGAGTTTTTTTTTTTTTTCTCCTCTCAGCACCTTTGGCGCTCATCGCGAGCCTCTCCCCGTGTACTTAAATTTTCCTGCTTTGCATTGATCACCTTAGGAGCTCATTGCGGCCCTTTTCTCTCGCCTACTGTACGGGCCGCTTATTGCAGGGTTCCTTAACCTGACAGTTTAGTGCTTGGGAACGCCATGCCGCTCTCTCCACCATCTCCCCCTGTCCCTTCCCGGTGTCTTTCTCCTCTGTGTGTCTGCTGAATGTTTGTGTGGCGCGCAATGCCTGTCGTTTTTGTTTTATTTATTTTTTTTTGCGTTTTTTTTCTAAGTCCCGCGTGCCTGGCGTTGTTCAGCCTCGTTTTTCATCCTGTTTCAGATTTTTTACGTTTTTTTGTCCTCTCTTTTTTTCCTCGCTTAGCTGATTTTTCAATTGACGAAAAATATCAAACATGGCTCAAAATCGCTTGCAACCTCACTCCCAGGCTTCCTGGCTCTCCCCCTGTGCTGTGTGTAAGTGTGTTTTTATTATTATTATTATTTTTTATTATTTTGCTATTTTTTTCTGTTTTTGAGTTACGCGCTTGAACTAAGTTTGGCCGTTTTTTAAATTGGCAAACTCCGTTCCTCGCAGTCAGCAGAAAAGTGCTACGTGCTTCAACTGCTTGCCTCACTTTGCAAAGCTCGTAGTGCAATGAGAACCTTCAGCGCTCATTGCAGCCTAAATCCTGCATGCTTCAACTGCTTGCTTTGCGAGGCTCGCAGGTGTCCCTCTCTGTGCGAGGGAGCAAAAGCGTGACCAACATCACAAATGTAACATACACTGACAACTATATATGTGATAGATCCCTGAAAGACCGTCCATCAGCTCTCCCCCTATAGCAGGAAGCATTCAAAAAAACTCCCACTATTGTAGGGCACCATCCAAAAATTCTCACCACCAACCTCAAAAGACCTTCACCAAAAACATATCTCCGTCTATTACAGGGCACCATCTGCAAAAATCATCACCCCTATGGCATGAGGCCATCTAAAAAAATCACTTCTTCCCCTATCGAGGGAAATCATCTCTTTACTGACCTGTAATCAACCCTTTAAAGACCTCAAAATACCTACCAATCATCTCTCCACTGATTCCAAGACACCATCCAATCTATGCTGTACCACAGGAGACAATCCAAATCATCTCTTTACTAACCCCAATGAACCATCCAATCGTCTACATAAGGAGTCCAGAAGTCCCCTTTTGGTAGCTCTCCGTAATACCAGGTATCAACATAACTAGGCATATATGGAATTTTATAAAATGAACTATGTCCCTGATCTATCCCAGCTGAAGAAGGATCTCGTTTATCTGGCTTCCAAATTACTTTAGCCATGAGACTAGGTGATTAATGGGACCTACTTGGCTCTATGTTTTTCTTAAAGATTTAATAGTCTTCTTACATAATCTTAATAGGATGGCTGTGTTTTTGGACAATCTTACTTTTATATAAAGTTGTGTTTGTATTGAAATAATTGTGTATGAATATATATATATATATATATATATATATATATATATATATATATATATATATATATATATATATATATACACCGTATAGGTCCGAATATAAGCTGCACATTTTTTCCGATTTTTGAGCTTGCGAGTTAAGGGTGCAGCTTATATTCGCAACCGTAAAAAAATCATTGCTGATTTGCGAACTTTGCTTGTAACGTGTGCGGCCTCTATTCGCGAATACAAAATTACTGCCGATTTGCGCGATTGCGAGTTAAGGGTGCCGATTTTCATGCTTTAGACTGCGGTATTGAATAGCGATTTACGGTTTTAGTGATTCTAACTTTCTGTAAAGCCTGTAACCTGCAAAAAAAGCTACAGTGCTTATTAGAAAGCCTGTTTCTTGCAATGGCTGATCACTTTGAGAGTCTTTTTCTCTCCAATTTTACGGGTGCGGCTTATGTGATATGTTATATATATATATATATATATATATATATATATATATATATATATATATATATATATATATATATATATATATATATATATATATATATATATATATATATATATTTGTGGTGTACTGCCCCCGGTGGATGGTGCAAGTCACGCAGTAGGGAGAAGATCGGCTCCAGGTAACTTGGAGTTAATCCCCTGGAGCTGTGCTAATTGGAGCTGCAGGTGTAAAATGCCTTTTTAAAAGACACACAAATTGAGAGGGGGGGGGGCTGCTGATTGCCAGCAACTGCGGACCACCCAACATTTACGGACTTACGACACACAAATACGAGACGCGGGACTTGGAAAAAGAAAATATTACGACCGCTCGTGTCTGCCCCCTCTCCTGTGTCTGGAAAAGGGGGGGAGGATGGGAGAGAAAAAGGGGGAGGATGGGAGAGAAAAGGGGGAGAGACAGGGAAGATGATCAGAGAGATGGGGGAGAGGATGGGAGAGAAAAAGGGGAGAGACCGGGAGAGGATGAGAGAGAAGAGGGGGGAGATGGGGAGAGAAAAGGCAGAGAGAAGAGGGGGTAGAGGATGGAGAGACAGGATGGAAGAGAAAAGGGGGGGGGGGATGGTAGAGAAAGGGGAGAGACAGGGAGAGGATCAGAGAGACAGGAGAGGATGAGAGAGAAGAGGGGGAGAGGCTGGGAGAAAAAGGATGGGGGAGAGAAAAGGGAAAGAGAATGGCAGAGAAGAGGGGAGAGGATAAGAGAGAGAAAAGGGGGAGAGGGTGGGGAGAGGATGGGAGAGAAAAAGTAGAGAGTATCAGAGAGACGGGGAGAGGATAAAAGAGAGAAGAGGTGGGAGAGAGGGGGAGACTGGATTGGAGAGAGAATGGGAGAGAAAAGGGGGAGAGAAGAGGGGGAGAGGCTGGGAGAAAAAGGATGGGGGAGAGAAAAGGGAAAGAGAATGGCAGAGAAAAGGGGAGAGGATGAGAGAGAAAAGGGGGAGAGACAGTGGGAGAGGGTAAGGAGACAGAGTGAGAGGATGGGAGAGAAAAGTGTGAAACAGGGAAGAGGGTAGTAGAGAAAACCGGGAGGGAATGGGAAAGAAAAGGGGGAGAGGATTGGAGAGGCAAGGGGGAGAGGATAGGAGAAAAAAGGGAGACAGGGATAGAAAAGGGGGGGAGAAGATGTGGGAGAGACAGGATGAGGGAGAGGATATGAGAGAAGAGGGGGAGAGGGTGGGAGAGACAGGGTGGTAAGGGTGGGAAAGAAAAGGAGGATGGGAGTGTAGAAGAAAAACATATCCACAAACCGACATTCTACTCCAAAATCCAGTCATGATATGAAAACACGCGTGGGGCAGGAACAACATAGGTCTGCTGCTGGCACCAAATATTTACAAATCATAACCTTTTATAGAAGCTCCACATACAGAAAATAGTATGACCATCACCTCCCACCGTCTAAGCCAATAAACGATTATTTATATTTATAAGCCAATTAATAATCCAACTCATACCTAGCTCGCATTAGCATGCATGTGTGTGCAGATCACCTTATTTTTACAATTGTACGCTGTAAACACCAGCCAAATACGAAGGGTACTACAAAGGTAATAAATGCTATATATATATATATATATATATATATATATATATATATATATATACACTAAATAATGTATGGATATTTGTATTTCTACACAACAGGAGATTAAAGGGGGAGAGGAAGAGGGGGGAAAGGACGGGAGAGAAAGAATGGGTAAGAGGGTGGGAGACAGGGTGGGGGAGGATGTGTATTGTGTTCGCACTTGGTGGAGGGAAGGCGGCAAACTCGGGGACAGCCCACGTGGCAAAACTCTCCATACCCCACTGGGTTAAAGTGAGTCCCACTCTGGCCCCCAAAGTCAGTCATAACATGTAGCTCAGTATACTAATGTATGGCTCCTGTATACTAATGTACGGCTCCTATATACTAATGTGTGGCTCCTATATACCAATGTGCAGCTCCTATATACCAATGTGCAGCTCCTATATACTAATGTGCGGCTCCTATATACTAATGTGCGGCTCCTATATACCAATGTGCAGCTCCTATATACTAATGTACGGCTCCTATATACTAATGTGCGGCTCCTATATACTAATGTACAGCTTCTATATACTAATGTGCGGCTCCTATATACTAATGTGCGGCTCCTATATACCAATGTGCAGCTCCTATATACTAATGTACGGCTCCTATATACTAATGTGCGGCTCCTATATACTAATGTGCGGCTCCTATATACCAATGTGCAGCTCCTATATACTAATGTACGGCTCCTATATACTAATGTGCGGCTCCTATATACTAATGTACGGCTCCTATATACTAATGTACGGCTCCTGTATACTAATGTACGGCTCCTATATACTAACGTACAGCTAGTATATACTGTACCAATGTATGGCTCCTATATACTAATGTATGGCTCCTATATAGTAATGTGCGGCTCTTGTATACCAATGCTGCCTCAGAACCCTATCCCAGTCTTGTCAAGTACTCTAACAGCCAGATATCATTACAGGTCTTTATTTTGGCCACTACAGACAGGCATGCACACTGTAATCCTAATTATCACATCAAAGCAGATAATACATACGTGTGAGCTGCTCATTTGCATAAAAACGCAACAACATGAAATTTCACAAGATTGATTCACTTTGGAAAAAAAATGGATAACACAACATATAGCCAGCTGTTCCTGCACTTTTGGGGGTTTAAACTCCATCACCTCTGTCTTATTAAGGTGCAAGTTGTATCAGACACAATGTATCTGCCCTGACTAGGAGTTGTCCTGACCTCGGTGACTGTCCAGCATCAACACCATGGTTATAAACAGACTCCCCAATGGTCACTCCCCACGTGGCCCCAACAAGGTACCAAACCCAAGAGTCCACAATACAATGAATACAATGAGTCCGCAAAACAAATGATTTTTGTCTAGTTTGTGTTAAGCACCCTGGAAATAGCAATTGTGCCAATACTTATCTGTGAGGATCACCTTGGCCACGAGACTCTGTAATTGCGCAGCCATTTGTCTAATCACTACTGAGCTGGGGACAGTTACACGTGTGCCCAGTAGTGACATCTTGTGGCCATAGCAGGGTACTGATTTTCTTTTGTGGGTGTTGCAAATTGGTTCCCTCCACTGGGAAGTACCTCCCCTAGACCCACCCTGGGGAGAACAAGCCAAGCCCTCATATCCATACACCCCTGATTGACCCAAGTCTGCCTATACCCCCTCCCCCCCAGTTGCTGTTCTCTTACTTGATGATCCTGATCGCGGAGGGGACTTTAAATAGATCCTCCCACCCACATAAAAAATGTGATATAGACTGCTGTAAGAAATAAAGGTTGTTGTTACTTGCAATGTATAGAGTATTGTGTGTTTCATTTAAAGGGAAGGCTTTTATTATTTTCCTAAGCCGGATACCGAGCAGCCCAATCCTTCAACGAAAATCGCCTATTTAGAGGGGAATTCCTCTGGCAAAAGGCAAGGATTGTCTGTAGCTAAATAGACCCCCCCTTTTTGGGATCTTCACATTATCCAAATACTACCACTATAATTAGCTGAGCTCCTGTTTTTTTGTGATTCCCAAAGTCCTGACTTTCTGGGGCTTCTCCATTATCACATCCTTGTAAAGCTCCTTGTATTCATCTATTATTGTAGCTAAGGTGAGTTGCGAAACGTGTGCGCGTCGCTGCTCAGTGATATCACACGCTGTTCTTACTATTGGTATTGGACACTAGTCTGGTCGTTCTATCACTCAATTGTATTGGAACGTCTTATACTTGCTAGTTAGAAAATGGTGCCAATTAAGTCCCTAGCATTAGTTTACCTTACCCAGCAACTTATGCAAATTAAGTCTCATTAGCTGGTCATAACCATTTTTTTTTTAGTGAATGGAAGAACCATGTTGTAGCAGAAATGCAATATTACACTCAGTATCTCCACTGGTAGACTGTAAAATATCCAAGAGAAGCACCGTACAGTCTCATAATCCCAATCTCCCCATACTGGACGATAAACAGTTGTTTTATTTTCCCACACACACACATATATATATATATAAATATATATATATATATATATATATATATATATAGATGAATAATCAGAGTATTGCAGTATATAGTGATACCTTTTTTATTGGACAAACATATTCATAGGTTTCATGACGAGCTTTCGAGAGCGTTCCTCTCTTTGTCGAGTCAGAGTCAATACTGATTATAGATTCACAAATACAGCAAAAAATTCCAGGATTAACAGATAATGTTCTGATCAGCCATCCGTGCAAGTGTGTGGGGGTGCAGACCAGAGTAAGTAAATTGGGGTCGTAAATAGTTTTACATCTAAGGAACCATAGGGCTGTAACCAAACTCAGGATGAAGGCAGAGAACAAAAAGTAAAAAAATAAAAAAATCAATAAACACACATATATATTTACAAGCATGAATGTTGGAGGTTATAAGAAATTTTGATAATGAGATAAGAATTCAATGTCGACATTTAGTCCCGACTTATTACTGTTGAAGAACATAATCATTTTAGTAGTATCTGTAAGGTTTGTGGATATATGTGGACAGGAATCTCTGTTCAAGGTCAGCCTGTTCAATATGCCAATTTATTTATGGCTGACCTTGAACAGAGATTCCTGTCCACATATATCCACAAACCTTACAGATACTACCGATATATAGATGACCTGTTCATCATATGGACAGAGGGAGAAAAAAAGCTGAGAGACTTCCACACTGCCTTTAATACCTTCCACCCATCTATTAAATTTAAAATAGATTACTCTGCAGAACAGGTGAACTTTCTGGACACCACCATATCCATCACCAATGGTAAACTTAACTCATCGGTATACAGGAAACCTACAGACAGATGCAGTTATCTCCACAGCACTAGCTTCCATCCCTCACATACTAAAAAAGCGATTGTCTATAGTCAAGCCATCCGATACCACCGCATATGTTCTAAAAATGAGGACCGTGATAAACATTTAAAAAGCCTGTCTGACTCCTTCAGGAGAAAGGGATACAAACCTAATGTCATAAAACAGAAAGTAACCTCTGCCATTAAAACACCCCGTGAACACCTGCTGCAATACAAAACTAAGGAAATGACCTCACGTACACCTCTGGTAACCACATACCATCCGGATCTAGAAGGAATCCGCAAAATATTTAAGGATCTACAACCACTGCTAACAGAGGACACAGAATTAAAACATATATTCCCCAAACCCCCCATTCTTGCATTTAGGCAGCCACCAAATCTCAGACAAACATTGGTGAACAGTAGATTGGCCAATGAAGAGCTTAACATAGAAAATGGCACAAAACCTTGCAATAAAAATCGGTGTAAATTGTGTCAACACATCTGCAAAGAGGACACAGCCACGCACAACAAGAAGACCTATAACATCAGAGGATCATATTCTTGTACGTCATCCAATGTAGTATACATGATACAATGTACTGCATGTGAGAGAGGCTGCTACATTGGAGAAACCAGCCAGAAATGACATATGAGGATGAATCTACACAGACATTCCATCAATAAGCACAATGAGGAGACTTACTGTACTCCAGTTGGACACCATTTCACCCAGAATAACCACTCCATGAGGGATCTCAAAATCAAAATACTCAAAGTTTTTTTTAAAAACACTAAGGAAAGAAAGACATTTGAAATTAAAATGATTATGTTCTTCAACAGTAATAAGTCGGGACTTAATGTCGACATTGAATTCTTATCCCATTATCAAAAATTTTTATAACCTCCAACATTCATGCTTGTAAATATATATATATGTGTGTTTATTGATTTTTTTATTTTTTTACTTTTTGTTCTCTGCCTTCATCCTGAGTTTGGTTACAGCCCTATGGTTCCTTAAATGTAAAACTATTTACGACCCCAATTTACTTACTCTGGTCTGCACCCCCACACACTTGCACGGATGGCTGATCAGAACATTATCTGTTAATCCTGGAATTTTTTGCTGCATTTGTGAATCTATAATCAGTATTGACTCTGACTCGACAAAGAGAGGAACGCTCTCGAAAGCTCGTCATGAAACCTATGAATATGTTTGTCCAATAAAAAAGGTATCACTATATACTGCAATACTCTGATTATTCATCTGGATTACTGGACATTCACGGCTACCTCACTCTTTTTATATATATATATATAGGAAAACAGGAAATCAACAGAGGTAAATAAACACATACTCATATTTGGCCACACAGTACAGAGAGAGAGAACAATAGTTGCGGTCACATCACACATCTCCCGGTGCCTAGCTGGATACTCTTACACAATAACAGACATTACCATATAGTACAGAGATTGATAGGATCATCCCTCTCTTTGCCCTATCTGTCTCCACGAGGTCTACCAGATAGCTACCAAGTAATCCCCCATGACTCTGGCAGAGCAAAGGTTAACCCTTTCCCTGCCGTACCCTCTAGCTCTCTGTATATTAACACATATCAATAACACAATGTCTTTGTAATAAGACTAGGTGGCTGTTTTTTGCAACACACTTGTAACCCGGTTGGTGCATGTACAAATTATCGTCCTCAGTAAAGCCTAATTAAGTATTAAGGCAGTCCAGCTGAGACACTGTGTCCTGCCTACTGACGGTTTCATAATTAATAACATAGCTGAGCCACAGGGTGAGGACAGTGATTGATAGCAGTGTTCTCCCCTCTGAATTCAGGACTGCACTGACCAAATTTACCTATAACTGACCTGTTTAGGTGACTCCGGCATCCTATACTTTGCACAGAAAGATTTGTTAAGGGTACCTTTTTTATCTTTTGCTCACCACACAGAGCGGTTGCTGCGGGTCTGGCAGTGGGCAGTCAGTGACTCCTGCAAACACAGATTGAATTTATTTGATTTCTCAGTGAATAATGCACTTATTTCAGATGTTCAAAAAGTATCTCAACATGCTTTTAGGAGATCCTTACTGTGATGTGGTCCAAGGTGTAATGCTTCAGTGGCCCTTTAAGAAGCATCGGGTGGGCGTGTCTGGGTTTACCAGTCACACAAAACATGTCATATGGGAGCCCAAACATGCAATATAATCCCACAAATACACGGGGTATATGGAGCCAAATGTAGTGACATGTATCTGCTAAAGTGAGTGACTCAGAGCACATCCGGAGTATAATATTAGGGGCACCAACAGACTAAAGAGCTACAGATCCGGGCATAGCTTAGTATTTGCCCATAACCAACATGGCGGATTTACAATCGTGGGTCACGTGTACTTCCTGTATTTTGATGCTATTTACGTCATTTCCGTTCACTGGTACGAAACATATCCAGAGTAACTGTGAGGATGAGCCTGTGAGTGTGAGGAGGGAAAGGAAGGTAATATA
>CM050176.1:52006833-52038304 GCA_027410445.1 Discoglossus pictus
ATATATATATATATATATATATATATATATATATATATATATATATAATTACTGTGGAAGGAGGGGTGTATACATATGCAGTATTCAGTATCTGCATATAATGTGGAGAGGTGATTGTATATATGGTGGGAGGAAAGATTTCTTTATATAGTGTGGGGGTAGCGTTTGTATGTAGAGGAGGTTTATATGTTGTGTGTGTGTGTGTGTATATATATATATAGTAAATAAATAGTACATCTGTGTTCACATTTGAATGTCTAAAGCAAGTTAAAAAACCTGCTTCCAGCTCAGAGTTCTGAGAAAAACAGTTATTACACTGCATTCTGGGAAGTTGAGCTGGGACATGCAAATGTGCCCACAAATGCCTCGCTCTTCATTCCGTAGCCATTATCAAACATGGCTTCCTTTAAGCTTATGCCTGCTGTATTACACAGCTTCAATGCAAAGCCAAGGTTGGAATAAACACATATATACATATGTAGTACTAAACAGGACGTGTATTTTTATATAGTTTATATCTCTTCTCATTGTATACCCATCATCCTCCTGTGTACATTAATAACTAAAACAAAAGAAAGGGGGGGGGGTGCGCACAACCATCTAGTGCAGGTCACTTTATATATATATGAATAAACCCTCACCTGTCTAAACGTTATTCACATGAGGTATAGAAGTCACATGACATATAGTCCGTCATCAGGTCACTTTGGTTTTCCTTTGTACTTGTTGGACTTCTTGGTGCTCCTCTGTTTGTGGAGCCAGGACTAGATGTGTCTATAGGTGTGCTTGGCTCTATAACAGTATATCTAGATCTACGTGTGTGTCCTTATAGATGAACATAAGGCTCCATGTGTTATATGTATAATGAGTCCTGTTGTAGAAGCCATATAGACCACTATACATCCTGTGTTTTAATAGGATCTGAACTTTATTTATATATTGTAATATGGGCAAAAAACACCTAGTGCAGTAAGAAATGCATAAAAATATTCATCAGATGTGTTTTGTTACTGCTAGTGTAGCTTTCTCGATGATGACATGACATATATATATATATACACATAGAGATGTGCATTGTGGGAGGAAAAAGTTATTATGTACCTTTTGTGCCTGTCACGATACTCTTGTGAGAATACCCTCAGTATCTCTCCATAGCTATACACCATCACCATCATCTGAAACACATATGGACTTGTCTACCATGGAGGAGCATGCCCACTGGTAGTTATCTGTGCTGTGTCTTCTCACCTCATTTGTACAATCACACCAGGTCATCCACTAACTGCACATCATCCTTTTCTCCATCAGTTCCTTTTACCTCTTGTACCTGACAGTTTTCTCCTTCTCGTAGACCAGCGTCTTGTAGTAATTTACTGATGAACAAGTACAGGACGATAATGAGGAAAATCGCAGAGAGGATCCTGAATCACACCCTGGAGATTATCTACCTGCTGACTGGAGAGGTGAGAGCTGCTGGACAGTGTTATAATGACAGGGCTCTTATCTTCACCACTTGATCTCTTCCTGCAAGACACTCGCCTCTTGAGGACGCTTCCCTCTTGAGGACGCTTCCCTCTTGAGGACGCTTCCCTCTTGAGGACGCTTCCCTCTTGAGGGCGCTTCCTTCTTAAAGGGCGCTTCCTTCTTAAAGGGCGCTTCCTTCTTAAAGGGCGCTTCCTTCTTAAAGGGCGCTTCCTTCTTAAAGGGCGCTTCCTTCTTGAGGGCGCTTCCTTCTTAAAGGGCGCTTCCTTCTTAAAGGGCGCTTCCTTCTTGAGGATGCTTCCCGCTTGAGGACACGCTCCCTTCTTGAGGACACGCTCCCTTCTTGAGGACACGCTCCCTTCTTGAGGACACGCTCCCTTCTTGAGGACACGCTCCCCTCTTGAGGACACGCTCCCCTCTTGAGGACACGCTCCCCTCTTGAGGACACGCTCCCCTCTTGAGGACACGCTCCCCTCTTGAGGACACGCTCCCCTCTTGAGGACACGCTCCCCTCTTGAGGACGCTCCCCTCTTGAGGACGCTCGCCTCTTGAGGACACGCTTCCCTCTTGAGGACACGCTTCCCTCTTGAGGACACTTGTGTCTGGTTATACACTGTAATACATAATTATCCCAATCAGTCACAATTACGCCACTTAGCTTAGTGACTGGAGCTTTCATAGACGGTTTTGTTGTTCCATATAAAAGAACCCAACAAAGGTTCCAGATGCGGTATCATTTAAAACTGATCCATCCTACAATCTTTTGGTTGAAGACAAATCACTGCTAATTATCCATATTTACTCCCTGTACATGCTCTGATTGAAATAAATACAAAGAACTATCCCTTCCTTGTCCTCCAGTCTTGGCGCTTGTAATTACATGACTAGCAAGATGAGTAGTTTGCTGGAAGGATTTTTATTAAGGAAGATATTTCCTTTTGAATTATTATTTGTTACACAGTACAATGTCTGCATATAACTGCACATGGTCGTCTTCTTCTGTACTTCACAATTCGTGGTCTTCTTCTTCTGTACTTTACAATTCGTGGTCTTCTTCTTCTGTACTTTACAATTTGTGGTCTTCTTCTTCTGAACTTTACAATTCGTGGTCTTCTTCTGTACTTTACAATTCGTGGTCTTCTTCTGTACTTCACAATTCGTGGTCTTCTTCTTCTGTACTTCACAATTCGTGGTCGTCTTCTTCTGTACTTTACAATTCGTGGTCTTCTTCTTTCGTACTTCACAATTCGCGGTCTTCTTCTTCCGTAATTCACAATTCGTGGTCTTCTTCCGTACTTCACAATTCGTGGTCTTCTTCTTCCGTAATTCACAATTCGTGGTCTTCTTCTGTACTTC
This sequence comes from Discoglossus pictus, assembly GCA_027410445.1. Classification (NCBI taxonomy): domain Eukaryota; kingdom Metazoa; phylum Chordata; class Amphibia; order Anura; family Alytidae; genus Discoglossus; species Discoglossus pictus. The sequence goes on from CM050176.1 coordinate 52,009,672, forward strand.
ACAATTCTAAGTCTCCTGTTCCAATTCTTGTAGGTCCCGGTATTGCAGCATCTGACTAACTCCCTGATAAGGACTGAGATGAAAAAGGATAAGAAGAAGACTGAGATGATCCTGAATCACACCCTGGAGATCATCTACCTTCTGACTGGAGAGGTGAGAGCTCCTGGGAAATGTAATGATGACATCACTCTTATCTCGTTCAGAAGAGCACACATTAGCGTCACCTGGAGAGCAATATATGTGAGATATGGAGATATAAGGCTGGAAATAAGACATGTTATAAGTAAAAAGCCTGGATTTATACCTAGGAGATGTTCATAATGTCCTAGTTAGGGGACATCTTTGTTGTTGGGTACATGATATAGAGGAGAGTCTCTACGTTTGTTATATATCCATATTGCACACTTTGTTTGTACAGCAAGTTGGTTTTACAAATGAAGTCAACAGTCCAGGATCTCGGTAGCTCTGTGCTTGTTTATTTGGATATTTATTGCTTTGGCATCTGTTAGGTTGTGGAGATTCATTGATGACCAAAGCGTCCACCACTGGACAAATATTATTACTGCACATTAATGAATAGTCATTTTTTTCTCATTCTTCAGGAATACACTGTTGTGAAGAATTCCCCCCAAAGCAGCCTCCACCATCGGGCTGGAGAGGTGAGTACGGCTGGAGAATAGTAACCGGAACAACTAGACTTGTGATGTAACCTCAAGTAGACTTATCATTTGGGCTGGGAAACTCCCTGTAGTGTATTCCCCATACCTCAGGGATGACCATTAAGGTGTGGAGGGAGGTTTATTTGATTTTCCATTGGTGATTCACATGATATTTAAGTCATGTATACCTTAATACCTCCCCGTACATGCTCAGATGTTGCTACACCTGCTTGAGGTGGTCTTTACATACCCTATTGCCTTGATCAAGAAATATTAAGTCCGTTTTAATCTATATTTTTGTTCTAAAACCATTTATTTTTGCTCCATTCCTATTTATCTTGGTCTTGTAATTGTGGTCAATGACATAGTATCAGCTGAGAGTACAGGCCTTGCATAGCCTCCTTATCACAGACATAAGTAGATAGCTTAGGACCTTGCTTGAAGGTCTCACATAGGCACAGGTTATAATGATACAGTCTTAACACTTAAAGACACCAACCGCAGAAAAACAAATCCTCCTAAAATTGCCTTTTGCTCCATTTCTCACTGCAATGGTTTATCAGTTGTGGTGCGCGGGATGGTGCCCACTCAAGGTCAGCTGACCCGACACAAATTACATACATAGACATACAGTTTAGATCAAGAACATCGCTTTAGGGTCTCGTATAGGAATAGGTTGTACAATGATACACCCATTATAATGGTCCAGCTTTTAACATTTAACATTTTTTTTTGCTTCATTTTTAATTACAGTGTTTTTTTATAGGTGCTCCACGGGGTGTGAGGTTTAGAAATATTATCAAGGCGATAAATACAGACTTGAGACATATATAGAGACCACAATATAACTTATTGAAGGGAGAAGGGGTAGGCACCCCGATAAATATAAAAAAAATACATACCTTTTTAAATAACATTTTTTATTTTAGTAAAAGACCAATACTAGAAGATGAATTGGATTTCCAACGCAAGATCGTATTACTACTTTACCCGAAATAGAGTAGACAAATGAAATAACCTTCCAGGACACTTCCGTCCTTCTATAATTATCATTATTTAATCAATTCCTTTATTTCTCAGTTTGATCCAATTGGACATAAGGAGATGATGAACGAGAGGCATCACAGGAGCTCAGGTAACCGATCTCTTCTTATGAACAGGCTAAATTGTCATTTATGTAATCAAACTTATTTGATTCCTTATTGGAATGAACAGGTCTCCAAGATGAAAGTGTAGACTCTCTTAGTAATGAAGAAGATGATGAGATGGATGAAAAAGATATTCTACAGGTGACAATCCATCCAGATCTATGTGTAGGTGAGCGATAATCATGATAATAATGTGATTATTATCAGGTCTTAAATATTATGTAGATCTTTTTGATGACGAGGGACAACCGCATCGGTCAAATACCTATTTTTAAGGTAGTTATAGTTACATATATACTTGATCTTATCTTATGAATGCTTTAAATGAGTCTCTCATTGTGTCATATATAGATTTATCCGTTTTGAATTGATGTCACTTGTGTCACACGTATGTATATTTGTTTAGGCAGTGACGAAATGAAGCCGTTAAGTTTATCAAAGGAGGACCAAGAAGAAGATGTAACAAGTGGGCAGCCAGTTAAGGAGGAGCAGATTCCTGTAAATATAAGTGGTAAGCAATAAATACTTGAGAACATCTTCTATAATTTGCGCATTGATGGGAGAAGAAGAAACCAAACACATCTGAGTTAAAAAAAATAATTTATAGTAATGTATTTTTGATCCCTTTAGGATTGTTTCTTTTGAGTGATAAAAGGTATTTACTTACTACATCAACAGTAACAGTTTTTAAAACGATTTTTATTTGTGATTAATACACTTTATTATTCCAGTCACTTTTTTGTGATTTTATTGGCACTTTATATGGTTTGTCTATAAGGGGAAGAATTTACATTTTTGAGATACCATAATAGTCAATCCAATATCCTTGTTGTTTCTCTGCAGCCTATGTTTACATATTTTTATATGGATTTTACCAATTAATAAAAGTTAAGTTTTATAATTTAGTTTATTCTCTTTTTTCTGAGATTAGGATTATTAGGTGTGCCCTATAATAGGATCTTTTTTTCTTTTTCTACAGAATATGCTCATTTATCCTTAGGAGCACCCTAACTAATATATTTGGCTCTTATGTGATATACCTGAGCCACCATACCCAATTTATCTTATGATTTTTATTCGAACAGAATAGAAATGAGAAGAAGCAGATAAAAAACTAGAAGTGCTGGTGGACTGAAGCAAGTCATACTAGATGCCCACAAGGATGTCCCCTGAGACATCTCCATAACAAATGGGAATATTGGGTTATCTTCTAATCTATTCACACCTCATGTCCTTGAGATGTTTTTCTCACTGTTAAGTAGAACTGGATAAGGGAAAATAATGATTTGTACTTTCTTGTGGTTTCCAAGATTTAAAACAGATACTTATCTCATTTTAGATTTCTTATTTTGCTAGAAAAAAACACTACAGAATATTTTATCTATTTTATACCATTTGCGCACCTTTCAACTTTGTGATTAATATCATTGAAAACTTATAGTAATTTCATTATTAAATTGATAACATATATTTGTACAGGTAGCTCCAAAATAAAGCCTATAGTTGTCCCAAAACTGGAGCAAGAGGAAGAAATGTATGTGAGTGGTCACCAGCAGGTTAATGAAGAGTTAATTCCTATAAATATCAGAACTGGTAAGTATTAAATACAGAATAGAAAATATTCTGTAATTTTATATCATTGAAGAACCAATATATAGATCTTACAATATTTTTTCTTGATGAACACTTGACTAGCAATATAGTAATAGAATAAAAACTTAAATATGTTTTTTAAACTTGCATTTGAACCTTATTGCAGGTAGTGGAAGTCAATTAGGATCCGTAGTCAACACTAACCCGCCTATGCATAATATTAAAAAATGTCTTTAAAAAACAAAGTAATAACTACATTATTAAAATTTGAAAAAAAACTCAAAATAATTATAATTACTAAAAATAAAAACAAAATTACAATAAAATAAAAAAGCCATAAAAAGAGCTTGTTGATACATTACCATCCATGGATCCAGTGCTGTCAGACGACATCCTGATCCTCAGTTCTCAGCCCTGGATAAACAAACACTGCAAAGTAAATCCAAATAGTTTGAAGCTAATGTTCCTTATCTTTGGGGAAATATCTCCTGGAAATAGCCTCTTCTTGCTTGATAGATGCCCTCGATCCTCATTTTCGGGTCAAAGGAAAACCTTTTCACACATATAAAATTAGTGTGGTCAATGTAATTAAGACCAAAGAACCCCCCCCCCCTTTTAGAATAATTGATTAGGACATTTTTAATCTATGTATTTTTGTTTCCTGTAGATGGATCCATGGCCAGGAGTGTTACTGCTATGCACCCCATTTCTGTTAGTTCACCAGATTGTGTAAAGGAAGATTACAGAGTTTCACCTTACTATGAGGAAGCAAACCAGACTAGCAAGCAAACAAGCAAGAAACTGAAAGCATCTATTGTTACTCATGAACGAAACCACCCAGGAAAAAGACAAAATATATTTTCTGACTGTGGGAAATCTTTTACAAATAACAATGGTCCTGTGAAACAAACCCCAGGAGAAAGGATTTTTGTATGTTCTGATTGTGGAAAACATTTTACTAAAAATGCAAATCTTCGAAAACATAAGAGAGTTCATAAAGGAGAAAAACCTTATGCATGTTCTGACTGTGGGAAATGCTTCAGCCAGGTGTCCAATCTTAAAGAACATAAAAAAGTCCACACAGGAGAAAAACCATATGCTTGCTCTGACTGTGGGAAATTCTTCAGTAATGTCTCAAATTTTGTGGAACATAAGAGAACCCACACAGGAGAAAGACCATTTGCATGTTCTGAGTGTGGAAAAAGTTTTGCCAGTAATTCAAGTTTTGTTAAACATAAGAGAGTTCATACAGGGGAAAAGCCTTATTCATGTTTTGACTGTGGCAAATGTTTCAGCCAGATCTCAAATCTCAATGAACATAAAAAAACTCACACAGAGGAAAGACCTTGTGTATGTGAGTGTGGAAAAAGGTTTTCCAGTAATGCAACTCTTGTTAAACACAAGAGAGTTCATATGGGACTGAAACCATTCACATGTTCTGAATGTGGGAAATGTTTTAACAATAGCTCTAATCTTATTAGACATCAGCGAAGTCACACAGGAGAGAAACCGTTTGCATGCTCTGAATGTGGGAAAGGTTTCATTGAAAAAGGACGTCTTATTTCACATCAGAGAAGTCACACGGGAGAAAGGCCATTTGTATGTTCTGACTGTGGAAAATGCTTTAGTTATAGTACTAGTCTTGTTCGACATCAGAAGACTCATACAAGCGAGAGGCTATTGTGAAAGTGGAGAAATGTTTTACCAAGGACGACTTGTTAGATGCCATGAGAAGACAACCTGCATGGTGCCATTTTTGTAAAATATTTTAATATACAACTAACATCTATTGCTTTTATTGTCACTTTGTTTAGGTGATAATGTTAAAAGATGCTCTTCTATTTAATCCTTTCAGTATAATTTAACTTGTCTGCATCCCATGTTAGAAATAACATATCTACTTCCAGTATAGTAAATTTGAATATAAAAGACAAAATGTAAATGTTGTATTGTTTACTTTCTAAAACATTATGCTTTTTCTGAAGTTCTTCAACATAAAATGTAAAATATGGAGTGAAAATATAAAATATCATTAAAAAAAAAAAAAAAAACACTATTATTGTAGTGACCTGGGATTAATGTTGTGTATGAAATAATTTACACAAAGAGAAGAATATAAGCAGATATTCATTTTATTGTTTTATATTAAAAACAAAAAACAGAACAAAGAAAAAAAACTACCACATATAAATTCATACAGTTGGAACACCAAAGATATATATATATATATATATATATATATATATATATATATATATACTATTAAAATTAAAAAAAAGGAAAACAATTCATACACAAACAATACAAATGAGGTTTGAGAACACTATCCTAAAGACAACCATCCATCAATAAAATACCAAAGGCATAAAAGACGGGATTGTTCATTGTTAAGAGAATCCCAGATTTTCCATTTAACAGAAGACTTTTTAATTATCCCCAACTTCTGAAAATTTCTTTCCAAAACACGATTTTTGTTACTTATTATTCTTAGTTAATTTAAGCTAGGGGCCAAAACCAGGTTCCATTTAGAGGCTATCGACCATTTCACTACCATAATGACTTGCAAAAGACTGGCTTCAATGTCCAGCGAAAGGTTATCTGGAAAAAAAATGACATAAAATTAATTCAGGAGTGGCCGATTATTCTAGCTTTTTAACTTTTTTGAAACCAGATCAAGACAATGTTCCTAAAATTGAAGAATTATTGGGCAATTATACCATATATGGAGGTGAAATCCAACTTGTCCGCACTTTCTCCAACCCATTTTTTTTTTTCTTCATGAGAAATTTAAATAATTTAATAAGGAACAGTATATTACAGAAAGGAGGTTCTTATTTGGAATAATTATTGATTATTGTGTCATATCAATTCATATATATATATTGTTAAATACTGGTAAGAATCAACCCTTGAGGAAAGTGTAATATCTAATATACAATTCAAAAAAGACACTGAAAGGTCCTCAAAGTTCCTCTTCTAGGATGTAAAATATAATATCCTGTCGTTAGAGACACAGCATATAATTAAAACTCAAAGTTTATGCAACAACAAAATTGAATCATGACACTTAAAATAGTAAAATAATCAAAGCCCCACATAGATGACTTTAACAATATCTAATCATATATAGCTCTTCACTAATAGAGAATAAATATATTAGATGGCATACAAGCATAAAGTTGGTACATGAAAATAAATACACAGGAAAAAAACAAAGAATAATAAGGTGCTAGAGAACGTACAAATGCTAGTGCTGGCTCAGTATAATAAATTACCCTATTTATATGTGCTGGTCGCGGAGCCTACCATCTACTCCTCTATCTTTTCACCTAGCTATATAAACTGCACTATTTACCCCCATAACCTCTAAAAAAACAAAATTATACTAATATATCTCCGTACTTTGCTCTAAAGTACCCAAAAAGACATTGTATGCAGTCTCATGCACCAACCTAATACCCTATAAATACAACATATGGATCCAAACTAGGAAGATAAATACTTCTCTATTATACATGGACCTATAAAATAGTGTCCAATAAATATCTCACATGATGAGAAATGTATATGACAATTTACATGCAGACAGTATAAACAATATAAATATAATTAATCTATCTGACTCCCATATTGCAACAGTGCTATCATTCAATTATTCAAAATAAATGTCTCACAATATAGGTATACACAAAAGCTACTGGTAATGCAAGGAAGTCTCTGAACTAGGTACATATCTTAGTAGACGACAAAGCCTCTGTGTCTGCTCAGCACGGCGCTGACGTCATCAATGCGGGACTTGGACTGTCAGTTGACACCATAGGGCTTGTAAATGGAACAAACTCACAACTTTTGTTATTTTTAAGCCAAAATTGATGGCATGAGTTAATTATATTAAGAGAATCTATATATCTTAATTTGAGATCTGGATCTTCTAATAAGATTTCATTGATCTTTCCCTCTTTGACAGTTTTTTTTTTCAATATATTTCCATTGGCTAGAATAAGATGGATCCATCCAATTAATAATATGTGATAACATTGTAGGCTCATAGTATGTCTTCAAAATAGGTGGGCAAAGCCTTCCCTATTGAATCTCCTTGCCATTAACTTAATTTTGATTCTTGGCCGTTTCCCATTATAAAATCATCTGTTTATAAATCTCTGAAATCAATCGAATAAATACTTGGGAGTTGAGAATGAAATACACCTGAGAAGATAATTAAAGCGAGGTAAGAGCGCCATCCTTGTTGCAGCGATTCTTCCTGTTAGTGATAAATTAATTGATTTCCATGATGTAGTAATCTCAGTTAATTTATCATATAAGTTCTTATAGTTCATGGAAACCATTTGTTACAAATTACTATGGAAAACAATTCCCAGTTGTTTGAAATTTTTATCATGCCATTTATATTTAAATTTGGCTTCTAATTCTGCTTGCTCTTTGAATAAAAGGTTTAAAGCTAAAACCTCTGTTTAGTTTGTAATTAGATACATTGAAGGAAAAAAGTATTTGATCCCCTGCTGATTTTGAACGTTTGTTCACTGACAAAGAAATGACCAGTCTATAATTTTAATGGTCGGTGTATTTTAACAGTGAGAGAGACAGAATAATAAAACAAAAACAAGAAAAACGCATGACAAAAAAGTTATATATTGATTTGCAGGTCAATGAGTGAAATAAGTATTTGATCCCTTCAACTTATTACTTGGTGTCAAAACCCTTGTTGGCAATCACAGAGGTCAGACGTTTTTTGTAGGCGACCACCAGGTTTGCACACATGTCAGGAGGGATTTTGTCCCGCTCCTCTTTGTAGATCCTCTCCAAGTCATTAAGGTTTTGAGGCTGATGTTTGGCAACTCGAACCTTCAGCTCACTCCACAGATTTTCTATAGGATTAAGGTCTGGAGACTGGCTAGGCCACTCCAGGACCTTAATGTGCTTTTTCTTGAGCCACTCCATTGTTGCCGTGGCTGTGTGTTTTGGGTCATTGTCATACTGGAATACCCATCCACGACCCATTTTCAATGCCCTGGCTGAGGGAAGGAGGTTCTCACCCAAGATTTGACAATACATGGCCCTGTCCATCGTCCCTTTGATGCAGTGCAGTTGTCCTGTCCTCTTAGCAGAAAAACACCCCCAAAGCATAATGTTTCCACTTCCATGTTTGACTGGGGGGGATGGTGTTCCTGGGGTTATAGGCAGCATTCCTCCTCCTCCAAACACGGTGAATAGAGTTGATGCTAAAGTGCTTGATTTTGGTCTCATCTGACCACAACACTTTCACCCAGTTCTCCTCTGAATCATTCAGATGTTCATTGGCAAACTTCCGATGGGCCGGTACATGTACTTTCTTGAGCAGGGGGACCTTGCGGGCACTGCAGGATTTCAGTCCTTTGAAAGCGTAGTGTGTTACCAATTGTTTTCTTGGTGACTATGGTCCCAGCTGCCTTGAGATCATTAACAAGATCTTCCTGTGTAATTCTGGGCTGATTCCTCACCTATAATCATTGAAACTCCACAAGGTGATATCTTGCATGGGGCATCAGATCGAGGGACTGGCAGCTATTTTGTGTTTCTTCCATTTTTCGAATAATCGCACCAACGGTTGTCACCTTTTTGCCAAGCTGCTTGGCGATGGTCTTGTAGCCCATTCCAGCCTTGTGTAGGTCTACAATCTTGTCCCTGACATCCTTGGACAGCTCTTTGGCCATGGTGGAGAGTTTGAAATCTGTTTGATTGATTGCTTCTGTGGACAGGTGTCTTCTATACAGGTAACAAGGTGAAATTTGGAGCACTCCCTTTAAGAAAGTGCTCTTAATCTCAACTCGTTACCTGTATAAAAGACACCTGGGAGCCAGAAATCTTGCTGATTGGTAGGGGATGAATACTTATTTCACTCATTGGCCTGCAAATCAATTTATAACTTTTTTGACATGAGTTTTTCTTTTTTTGTTATTCTGTCTCGTGCTGTTAAAATACACCGACCATTAAAATTATAGACTGATCATTTCTTTTTCAGTGGGCAAACAAAAATCAGCAGGGGATCAAATACTTTTTCCACCCACTGTACTTTGCCAGAGGATACCGCTGAGATGGATCAAGTATGGGGAAAAATAAACAGGGTTTTAAATCTAAACGAATTTTGGATCATTTTAAGCTACCAGAGGTGCTTCAAGGTTGCATCAAATCATTCTGACAAATCGGATAAGGAGGGGACTCCCCCTCCCTTGCAGCATAACATGAACATATCAGACGAATCCTTGGGAAGGATTGAGGGAATGTTTCAGGCTTATATGGCGAAAAATGTTATTGCCCTCAAGAAAGACATAGATGATCTGGGTCAACGAACCCAGCTCTTGGAGGAGACCTCAGATCAGCTTGTTGAGGCACAAGAGAGGTTCAGAACTGAGGTTGCCCAGTACTCTTGCCATATTGCTTCCCTGGAAGATAAACTAGAGGATATAGAAAATCAGTCGAGGATGCATAACCTGAGAGTCAGGGGCATCCCCAGCTCAGTGCAGGACCTCATGCAGTATTTGAAGGCCATGATTAGCAGCCAGAGGGCACATAGAGCTCTGAGGGCACATAGAGCTCTGGGGGCGACAAGAAACCAAGACATTCCCAATGAGGTGATTAATAGATTTTTTAGACAGAATGCTAGAGATCTAATATTGGCGGCCTCCAGGAAACAACAATCGATTAAGTGCCCTGACAACACATTGCTTCAAAACTATTCCGACCTATCTCCTATCATTATGGCTAAGCGTAGAGAAATAAAGACGGCCTTGGAGATCCTGATTAAAAACGAAATCTTGTACAGGTTTGCCTTACTGTTTAAATTTAACAACAAACCCTTTGCGGCCCACTCTCTGGATGAGTGCCAACCTATCCTCACAAGCCTTAACCTGATACCAGAGGTGGAGTTGGAGGAGGCAAGGGGACACAATATCACCCCTCTTCCACCCAAACAGTGGATAGAAGTCTCCTACAGCAGTCGGACGAGAAAAGCATCTAAGACCAGGGATAAAGATCTTCTGACTTCCAAGTCAAAATCACCTCCTGCCCCAAATCCTGAGACTCTGAGAAACGCTAGCAAAGACTATTCTGGCACCACAGTAGATAATGGCTGAAAACAGACCAACCAATGTTTTAGTAATTGTTGCTCAGTATGTTATCTTTGCAGATCAAGTTTAGTCTTTTTTTACATTATTCAGTTGGACTGTTTATCATTTAGATTAATCAAATCATTGACGACAGTTACCTTTCATGGGTATTATGCAATATATCAAGGATTGCTAATATCCCAAGGTGTCTACCACATATAATAAAGTCATTTGTTACCAACAGGGAATCAATTAAAAATAATTAATCTTTAATAATTCTATATATCACAACAGCAATAATAAAAACTGATAAAAAATCAAGGATTGAAAACAACATTTATAAAAAAAGGTCAAAATGTATAGAAAAGGATTGTCTCCTTGATATTTAGAGTAAATATCTTAAACTCCCATTGGGTAATCCTTTTCCATACATTTTGACCTTTTTTAAAAATGTTGTTTTTAATCCTGGATTTTTTATCAGTTTTCATTATTGCCGTTGTGATCTATAGAATTATTAAAGTTTAATTATTTCTAATTGATTCCCTGGTGGTAACAAAGTACTTTCATGGATAGCCACATTTTGGGTCAAGGGGTGTCTCCTCTTCACTGAGCCCATTGTTTTATTGTTAGGACTAGGTCCTAGTTATTTTCCCCCCAGGTTCATAAAATAAAAAACCTAACGTACATAAAATAAAATACACTACACCTCACTACAAAAAAAAATATATCATGAACCTCCCTGCCACTACATAAAATAAAAAAAACTAAGGTTCCTTCAGTCAATCAGAATGGGATATAGGGGTGTATCCTGATTGGTTCACACTGTGGCACCTTCTGATTGGCTGAAATGTGATTGACAGCGTTTTCAGATAATCGGAAGGCGCCATTGCCAATTTTATACCGGAAGAGGCTCTGGAGGCCTCATTAGGGTCGGGGAGGTCCGCAAGTGTGGAGCTCCGTTAGTTTTTTATTTTTTTAATAGCGCAGATTTATCAAGGGTCCAGCCGGGGCAGAAGAGGAGAAGGCCGGGGACATCAGAGACAGGTACGTTTTCAGTTTATAATGTTTATATTTGATTTATGTGTTGTGTTTGATGTATGTGTTATACTAATGTGATGTATCTTTTTTCCAGGGGCCGAGCCAGAGAACAGAAGAAGATGGACAGGGACGTGCTGGAAAGGTAAGTTTAATACTGTATTTGTACTATTTATTTATTATAGGTAATGTTTAATTTTTTAATAATCTGATGTTTCTTTTCTTCCTAGGGGGTGCGATCAGAAGGGACATCTGCAAAGGTAAGTGGTTTTATTTATTCTATTTTAGCTTAGATTTAGGGGGTATTGTATAGATAGAGGGTGATGTTTAGAAAGGAGATTAGGTATAGATAGGGGGTGATATCTAGATAGGAGGTTAGGTATAGATAGGGGGTGATGTCTAAATAGGGGGTTAGGTATATATAGGGTGGTGATGTATTGTAGTTAGGTGTATATTTATAATGTATTTATTACTGTAATGTTATTGATACTTGTGTATGCCTTTTCCTTTGCAGGTGTGTAATTATTTTTTTATTTTATGTAGTGACGGGCGGGTTTGTGTTGTGTTATTTCTTTTTGTAGTGGAGTGGTTTGTAATGTCCTTTTTTATTTTGTGTACCTTAGGTTTTTTATTTTGTGTAATTGGTAGGGTGGGGGGTTTAATAGGGGGTTAGGTAAGTAGTCTTAGGTATGGGTTAATAAGTTAGGATAGAGGGAGTTTAGTTTAGATTTAGTATTTTTTGTGGGGGGGGGGGACACTGTTGTGTAGTGTTTGTACTTAGTGTCAGAGGCTTTAGGAGCCCTTGCTGGCACTTTTTGTGCCTGTAGGGATTCTTCCGATGTGCGAGATTCACCTCATAGATTTAAGGCTGCGTGTAACTCCGTAGCTCTCTCGGAGCTTATTCACAGACGTTTTTCAGTGCCATCTTACAAAGTAGGCTGCGAGGGACGTATTGAGGAATCGGTCCTCGCAAACAGCAAGGACCGAGGGAACTACGAGGTCTAATTTAATAAGGGCCTAGGGCCCTCATTCAATTGTGATTTGGCCAATCGAATAGGGCTCTAAATAAGCACATAGCATATATTTTTTAAAGAAGTTTTTAGTTAGTGAAAACCTTGCTTTTGGATAGATGTTTACTAACTAAAAACTTATTTTAAAATAATGTGCTATGTGCTTATTTAGACCCCTATTCAATTGGCCAAATTGCAATTGAATGAGGGCCTAGGTATCTACCTTCTTTGTCAAGTTCCCCAAACTGCTTGGCGATTTTTAAATCTCTATTAAAAAAAGACTGAGACTCCACATACTTTTTTCTATTACGTAGCATTATATCTGGTGTTATATATTCAATTATTATAATTTGGTATTTTCTTATCTTGCCAAGGAGTTTCCTGGAGGCATATGATATTTGCATGCTATTTAAATGCCCAAATTCAATACCTGAACCTTTTTTACTGATAAACGTAAGCATCGTATTTTTCTCTTTTTGGGCTATCTAAAGCAACTCGCTTTCGTGCCCCCAACAATGGAACCAAATTTCGTGCCCCAAGCAATTTAAGAACTCCAGACCTAAAACACAATACAATCAACATTAAACAAATCAACATTGCACAAATAATTGCCTTACATAAATAAAATGATATATTCCCCATTGATCGAAACCTACTTTAGGGAATATCAGTGTCCCCATCACGCGAGCATCGGCCCAAAATTGCCAGTCGTATCCTCCAGTGATCGATCATCGTAAAAGTCTGCACTGATTTGATTCCCATGTGTCTGACCATCTCACAGAGAACTTTGAAAATTAAGTTTATTTCAATAAAATACATAAACATCCATATTAGATTAAATATTACCAAACTACAAAAGGGCAAGTAACTAATACATTACAATTAGTCTTGTAAAGTATAGTACTTAATTTATTGGATTAGGGGTATTCTATACCCCTAAAAAAAAAAAAAAAAAAAAAGACTCTCTCCTCTCTCCGTGCCTTCCTCCCTCCCCTTTGTCCACAACATTTTTTTGGGGTGATCCATGCCAGTCCAAACCAGTGCTATACTTTATCTGAAAACCTTGTTGTGGATTCCCTATCCTCAGTAAATGCATTTAACCTTTGTCATGAATCAGCCAGTGGCCATATTGGGACTGGCAGCAGAGGCCACACCCAGTGGCCATATTGTGTTTGGATAAAGTTCATGGCTCAGGCGGCAGCCATATTGGGACTGGCAGTGGTCACCTCTAGGAGCCATTTTATGATCAGACTCTACTCTCCACATGGCCATGTAGAAGACAACTGGAGTATAGGATACCTACATCTGTACTTAGTGGGGTTTGGGGCTCGCAGACCCCCCTGTTATACTGTTGTAAGGTTGTATTGTTATTTTGTGGTCTAGGGGATAAAGTATTGTGGGTTTGCCCCTTGGCATATTCCCATCCCTTCCCCTGGAGATTCAGAGCCCAAATGAATTAGTTAGCCCCACCTAGTGGGTGGACCTGGGGAGGAGTCTCTTGGCCAGAGGCAGTTAGGGGCTGACTAAAGGTAGCCCCTCCTGGTAATGTTGTATGCCTGTTTAAAAGATGTTGTTTTCCAAATAAAGGTGTTCATAATTTTCATCAAGACTTTGTGTGCAGGTGTATTATTGACCCAGGGGCATATGCTGGTGGAGGAGATTGTTTCTGACTCCCTTCCAGGTTTTCCAGGCACACTACCAAAAGCTGGGACTTATGCTCTTGCATCTACAAAGACTGTCCATTGGTCTGAGTCACCCAAATCTTAGGTCTAAAACCTACAGGAGATAAGAGGACTAGGATTCTCTATACTCCATCATCATTGTAGGTTGTGACAACCTTCACCCAGAAGAATTTATGCAGATAGATAAATATATCCATTCTTCTTAATGGTTTGCTATATTTAGTTGCAGTGTCTCTATTCAAACCTCAATCTCATTATTCTCAAAGAGAGAGAGTATAGTACCTTTCATTAATATTCCATCGTTCTAGTCACATATATAGTTGTGAGCGTACGAGTTGTTGCTAACGCTGCGGGCTCGCGTAGCGAGCCCGCGGCCCTCGCGAAGCGAGGGCCGCGGCTCGCGCAGCGAGCCGAGGCCCTCGTGAAGCGAGGGCACTGCCCGAGGGTCTCAGTTGCTGCAAGGAGCGCCGAAGGCGCTCCTTGCCAGCAACTGAGACCCTCGGGCAGTGCCCTCGCGAAGCGAGGGCACTGCCCGAGGGTCTCAGTTGCTGGCATGGAGCGCCGAAGGCGCTCCATGCCAGCAACTGAGGACCCTCGCGAAGCGAGGGCCTCAGTTGCTGGCATGGAGCGCCGTAGGCGCTCCATGCCAGCACCTGAGGACCTCGCAAAGCGAGGGCCGCAGTTGCTGGCATGGAGCGCCGAAGGCGCTCCTTGCCAGCAACTGCGACCCTCGCAAACTTCACGTCGCAACCCAAACAGTACGACACACACATTACGACACTCGCAAACAACATACGACACACGTTCACACACATTACGGACTCGCAACACTCGGACGCAACTCGCGAACATTAGAAAATGTCAAACACAATACATACACACACCACATACATAAAAAACTTACCTACACCAAGAGGGAGCACCCAGCACCTCAAAAATACAACTTACACCTCGATTTTACTTCAAATAAAACAGTTTAGACACTAAAAAAAAAACGAAGCGAGAGAAAAAATGGCCGCCGAACAAAACGAAAACGAGGCTACAGCACTCTAAACTCGCAAAACACCACAAGAAACTCGCAAAACACCACAAAACACCTACGGATATTCCGATACAAACGTATAACACACATTACTCGCCATTTCTCGCCAATGCGGAAGTACACGACTACGCTAACGGTTTGGTCTCGCGCACGCACAGTGTTACACTGCACACATTCAGCACGCTTACACAGCAGATCCACACCACTAATGCTGCAGCAACATCAAAACACATTCACAGCTCTTCCACACAATGCTTTAAAATAGGTAAAGTATATTCATTTATTAATGTATTATATATTTCATTATTACACACTAAACAGCATTAGCTACCTTACAATTTCATTGCCGTCATTTTTTGACGGGCAATTCGCTAGTTTTTTATATTTACTAGCGACTTGCCCGTCAAAAAATGACGGCAATAAGATTGTAAGGCAGGTAATAATGTTTGTGTTTTGTTCGTGTTGCAAGATCCTTCGGCGCTCATCGCGTGGCTCTTGGTTGTTTGTGTCCTATGAGCAGCGTTGGTGTTTTTTTTTGGTATGGCAATGAATAATTAATAAAATAAGAAATAAATATACTTTACCTATTGTGAAGTAATATATGCAGGAAGCATTGTGTTGAAGAGCTGGCACTCTGTTTTCATGTTGCTGCAGCATCAGTGCTGTGGAGCTGCTGTGTAAGTGTCATGAATGTGCGCAGTGTGTAGTGTAATAGTGTGCGTGCGCGAGGCAAATCTGTTAGGGTAGCTGTGTATTCTGGATTGTATAAGTTAGTGTTCTAAAATGGCGCCTAATGTGTGTTATGGGGCTGTGGCTGGTTTTGCGTCCTTGTTTTCGTATGCCGTCCGGCTTTTTCGGAAAATCCGTAGGTGTTTGGTGGTGTTTTGCGTGTTTAGGGGCCTTTAGCCTCGTTTTCTTTTTGTTCGGCGGCCATTTTTACTCTCGCTTAGGTGATTTTCGGGTGTCTAAACTCTGTAATTTGGCTTTAAATGGAGGTGTAACTTCACTTGCAGAGGTCCTGGGTGCCCCCCTTGCTGTGAGTAAGCTTTTTATGTGTTTGTTGTGTGTATTTATTGTGTTTCTAATATTTTTGGGATCTCGCGCGGGTTGTGTCCTTGTTTTCGGATCACGTACGTCTTTTTCTGAAAATCTGTATGTGTTTGGTGCTGTTTTGCATCTTTAAAGTCCTGTAGCCTCGTTTCCGTTTTTTTCTGCAGACGTTTTTTCTCTCGCTTAGGGGATTTTCGAGTGTCTAAACTCTTTTGTTTCGAGTGAAATTGAGGTGTAACTTCAGTTTTCGAGGTCCTGGGTGCCCCCCCCTTGCTGTAGGTAAGCTTTTTATGTATTTGTTGTGTGTATTTATTGTGTTTTTCATGTTTTCATGTGCGCAGGTTTCAGGCGTTTTTTTTTGCGAGGTAGTAATGGGTTGTAACGCGTCTCGTATTTCTGTGTCGTAAGTCCGTTAATTTTGCGAGGTCCACAGTTGCTGGCAAGGAGCGCCTTCGGCTGCACAAGCCTGCAGCATTAACAACGACCTGCATGCTCACAACTATATATGTAATGGGATTATATTTACTAACTGGTCAGCCTGAGCTCTCTGAATAGGTTGGTCCCTTCCTGAGCATTTTTAACAATATATCTTACATCATTATAGAATAAAATGATCTTAGGTGGAGATCCCCATGGAATATTCTTCTCTCTCAGAATTTTAATGCAATTTAATAATTCCTTACATTGGTACAATGTTTCTCCCGACAGATCTGGAAAGATTTTTAATTTTTCATATGGAGAATCAAAGATTTTTTGGACACATGCAGCTTTCAAGATTTTATCTCTATCTATCTGGGAGTAGAATTTGATTATTACATCTATTGAATAGTCACCCGTTAATTTATGGGATAAGGGGATATGATACAATCTTTTTATCTGTAGATAATCTTGCCCTCCTGAAACAACCAACTGCCCTAGAAAATCTTTTACGTACTGGGAGAGATCCTTTAATAGTATAGACTCTGGTATACCACTTAGTCTAATGTTTTGACGTCTCAAAAAATCATCTAGACTAGCACATTTGGATTTCAGCTCTATTATTTCTTTCTCAGCCTCTATTTATTCTTGATATAAATATCTAATTTTCCTTTAAAATTCTATCTTACGTCCTCTGTAATATCCAGTCTGCTACTAAAAGCGTTAATCTGTTTTGTGTTACTAGCAATTTCTTTTGTTAGCTCTAGTTTAGTTGAGCCCTGACAGTCCTTTAATAATCCTTTCATTATAGAGAGTTAATTTTTCTTCCTTAACTTGTGCTCTCTTCAAATTACCCTCTGGAGGAAAACTCCTAGAGAGTTCCATTTGTCCTATAGTGGAATCTAGATGTGATTGGACAAAAAAAAGTGATTAGATGTAGTATCATTATGTTTTTGGCTATCTTTCAGTTTGCTTTTAGTGTTTTGATTATCTTTATTTATCATCTTTATCTTTTAATCTGGAGGACTAAAACAATTTACAGGTCCTAATAGTATCTTATACCTACTTAAGAAACGGTTGTTAAGATTCAGTTAAACTAAGCATCAAAATATATCAGGACAAAAAAAGAAAAAAAGGCTCTTAGTTATACAATTGGAATGTAAATTTCTAAGGCGAAAATCTCTTTTAAGGACAATAATTATGTTCCCAACTTTTAGGAAAATCCGGAAAAAAAAGAATATGTTTAGCATCCCACAATGCAGGCTCTTATTTTAGAGCCATCGCTGTTAAAAGTTCTCCTTAGTTTGATGGAATATCTCTTCCCCTTTTCTTCAGCATACAGTAATGCCTCTTTAGTAGGGCAAAGTCTCTTTAAAAAAAACTGATGTTGCCCTGGATTGCTAGGCCTTAGAGTCAAGTGCTTATATTCTTGGATACTTCTCAATAGAACTTAAAATCCATATAGTTCATATTATTAATCATATGGGCTTCTTCTATATCTAAAGACCTTATTTGGCTGTAGCCCTCTATTTATGTCTCAGTGATTATACACCAACGCCATAAACCTTGTCCTATTTACGCCAAGGGGCAACTGGATCTCACAGTTAATTGAGCAGTAGCTCAATCAGTGATTGCACCTGAAATCAGACATATTGAGTGTGTGGATTGTGAACCTGGAGCTGCTGAGGAAAACAAAGAGCCCGATTCAATTTGAGACCTGCATCTCGCGATATACAGGCAGTATGTCTGTGGGCATGCTGCAGACTTGAACTCTGCTACAATTCCGGTGCTATTTAATTGAACAAGCCCGCAAGTTATGGACCGAACGCTGAAGCCGTAAGCCATGCACTTCTGCGTAGCAGTTCAGAGCGGGAACACGGTCAATTAAGCAAGGCCGTAACCACCCATTTCGAATCAGCCAAAAGAAAATGAGACCATCATTATGGCAATAAAACATGGAGCTTACACGTCAATCAATTAGATTTGGCGGTCTGATATGCGATAGGACTCGGAAAACAGCAAAATACAAAATAATAAAAATGAATGCCAATACTGTTCTAGTCCATGTGGTGGCCTGATATGTATTAACTATTGATTCCTGAGAATGATATAACCCACGAAATGACACATCGTTTTTTGTTTTTTTTTATTGCCGATTTACGAGCTTGAGACTATTATGCAATGAATTCTAATGTCTTTTATCACTTTCCCCATTATTTGAAGTGCAGTATTGATGGTTGTATTTGCATTTACAGTGATGCGGACACGAGTTAATCCCCCTTGCAAGTCCTCTCTAGCACTCGTAGGATTTTCTCCTACATTTGCCATTTATGGATGTGAAAACATATGCGGGTTTGGTGGAATTGCAGCAATTTGTGATTTTAGCGATCGTAACTCTTGCGGATAAGAAAGCAATATTGTTACAGACCACTTATCAAAACATTATATAGTAATATATAAAATTATATATATATAACAGCACTGCTTAGCGCTTCACTTATATTAAATAAATATATATATAAAATAAAACTTTTGATAGAATAGTCAGTTTACTAGATGGATATATATCTCCAGATGGTAAACTTACCTTATGTTTGATTTTGTAAATATATATATATGCACACACACTCACTACCACTGCCTTCCAGGGGCTGATCACTCACCAATATCATCCATGTGGCCCCATCTGGCTCATTGCAGGCTGCAAATGCGGACCTCATGAAGCGAGTGTCCGCATTTGCGGAGGTGGAGGCTCTACGGCGCCTCAATCTCGGCAAAAAAACAATTAAGGAAAGCGGGACTTAGAAAATAAAAAAAGGGGCCGCGGGACTAAAAAGCGGGATGAGGAAATTGGGACTTAGAAAACAAAAATTACGAGGTCGCAAAAATGCGAAGTGAACGACCGAACCGCGTACATCGAAAAACACCAAAAACACATAAACAAAAAAAAATACATTAAAAAACATCACACACAGCACGGAAGGACAGCCAGGGCGTCTGGGAGTGAGGTTGCACGCAAGTTTAATTGAATTTAAGGACTTTCGCCACTTGAAAATCGGCAAAGCAAAGGTAAAAAATGGTGGCTGAAAAAAATGAAAACGAGGCTACACGACCCCGAAGCTCGCAAAACAACACCAGGCACGTACGACTTTTACCCAGGCACGTACAAGGTACAAAATACATTATTAGGAAGATGCTTGTGAGGCGCGGAAGACATAGAATATCGCCACCATTTTACAACACTAACTTGCAAATCAACACATTACGATTCTGAAATGGCGGCTTTCCCGCCTAAACCAACGGTTTTGTCTTGCGCACATAGCCTATGTGTACTGCATACTACGCACATTGCTGACACTTTCTCCTCAGGTGATGACAGTCTGCCTGGACATTTGCTGCTGCCGGAAAATCCAAAGAGATTGTTAGCTCTTCAGGATACTGATTGCTGGATATCAATTATAAACTAGCGACTTGCCTGTCAAAAAATTACGGCAATACAATTGTAAGACAGGTAATGCTGTTTGGCACACAACGTAAATCTTTTGGTCGTCTGAGTACCTTCGGCGCTCATTGCGAGGCTGTCGGTTGGTGTTTTTTTGGTTATCAGAGCCCCTTCGGCATTCATTGCAAGGTCTGCGCTGGTCGCTTTTTGGCGCTCATTGTGAGCCTCTCTCCTCTGTTCTCTGAGCACCCTTGGTGCTCATTGCGAGCCGCGCTGAAAGCCTTTGGCGTTTATTGCGATCCTGTCGCCTGGTCCTTTTTTATTTTTGTCTATATGTATTTTTTAATTATAATGAATTAATTAATAAAATCATAAATTAATATACTTTACCTATTTGTAAGTAATATATGCAGCAAGGAATGTGCTGAAGAGCTAACAGTCTTTTTTGATGTTCCTGCAGCATACAATGTACATGTGCACTCTTCCTGAGCTGAGGTGTAAGTGTCAGCAATGTGTGAAGGGTGTAGTGTAAGTGGGCTGCGTGCGCGAGCGCAAAGCGTTTCTTTAGGTGTGTTAATTCTGCATTTTGGATTGGTAATGTTATTAGTTGCAAGTTAGTGATGTAAAATGGCGGCGATTGTCTATGTGTTTGGCGGTTGTGGAGCATTTAGCGTCCTCCCTATTAGTGTATTTTATACCCCTTACAGTCTTGTGTAGAAGTCTTATGTGTGTGGCGTGTTTTTGCGTGTTATATTTTTTTGTCCACCATTTTTTTTTTCACTAACAGACCCTCTATACTGTCCCTACACACAGGCACTACATGAACTACCCTAGCCTAATCCTAACGCTAGCCTAACCCTAACCCTTACACCCCTAGCCTAACCCTAAACCCTTACACCTCATAGCCTAACCCTTACACCCCCTAGCCTAACCCTAACCCTAACCCTAACCCTTACACCCCTAGCCTAACCCTAACTCATCCTGCTATCCAGCCATCCATCCATCCTGCCATTTTGCCATCCATCCTGCCATCCATCCAGCCAAAACACTGAGAGCCCATCTCCTTCAGGTTGTTAAAGCAATCCGTATCCTCAAAAGAACATTTATGCAAAATGGCACTGATTTAATTATAGATCATGTGACCGCGTTTGGATCTGATAGTAATAAATAAAACTAATTATGGGGTTTGCAGTGCAATGAGGGGAAAACGGAGTAAAGCAACATGGAATGGAAGCATGCACCTGGACAGGTAACACAGGTGTGCGGCATGCACCTGGACATGTAACATAGAACAGGGTGTGGTGTGGCTTGCGGTGCACAGGAAGTAAGGATGGATAGTGTCAGCTCCCAGGTCCAGTGCAGTGTCTTTCAGTCCTATTAGACACTCACTGCCCACTCCCCACACAGCGACGCTCTCATCTCTATCTCTGTTTGTCCCCTTCGACCCTGTCTCTTCTGTCCCAGATCTCTTCATCCCATCTCCTTGGACTCTCTCTCCATGTTGTGTCTTCTATCTCTCTCTCTCCCTCCAATCTCTGTCTTCTCTCCTTTTCTCTCACTCCCTCTCTCTCTTCCCTCGCTCTCCCCCAGCGCGCTTTTGATGCTTGTGCGATTTAGCCCTGAGCGCTGTAATCGTGCTGAAGTTCTGTTGGCGCGGTTTTGACGGTGTGCTTTTGGCGTGCACCGTTATTACGCGACACCCCGTTTCTGACACCAACCCCTTGTCAGCATGGGTGCAGTGACCAGCCGTTTGCTTCAGAGCCCCATACGCAACCAGGTTGGCCGTATTGTCATTTTAGACACACATCTGGTAGCCCCCTGGTTCGTTTGGATGGCGAGTTGCTCAGCTGTAGCGCATCGGTTGGTTCTCACACTCCTTCGAAGCCGATATTCACCTCTGACATCAATGCTATGTGGTGCTCTGCAGTAATTAGCAATGGCGCAATTTGTCTCGTCACCGACGCTGCGCTGTTTCAGATACACTGCCACCCTTGGCCAGAAAGCCAATGACCATTCACTTTTCAAAGTTGGACAAATTGCCCGTTTTACCCATGACAGCGATGATTGATATGTTTGCAGTGGTAATAATAATGTGACTCGACCATGTATATTAAAGTATCTACTGTTCTTGTTACAGATGTCACCCATCAGGTCTTCAGTCAGACCCTTCTCTTTCTCTACTTCAGACCTTCAGTGAAGAGCTAGACCAGACAGGACCAAGGACCTTCAGTACTGAGCTGTACAATAGAGGACCAAGGACCTTCAGTACAGAGCTGGACCAGACAGGGCCAAGGACCTTCAGTAAAGAGCTGTACCAGACAGGACCAAGGACCTTCAGTACAGAGCTGCACCAGACAGGACCAAGGACCTTCAGTACAGAGCTGTACAAGAGAGGACCAAGGACCTTCAGTACAGAGCTGGACTAGAGAGTACCAAGGACCTTCAGTACAGAGCTGGACTAGAGAGTACCAAGGACCTTCAGTACAGAGCTGTACCAGACAGGACCAAGGACCTTCAGTATAGAGCTAGAACCAAACAGGACCAAGGACCTTCAGCACAGAGCTGGACCAGACAGGACCAAGGACCTTCAGTACAGAGCTGGACTAGAGAGTACCAAGGACCTTCAGTACAGAGCTGGACTAGAGAGTACCAAGGACCTTCAGTACATAGCTGGACCAGACAGGACCAAGTACCTTCAGTACAGAGCTAGACTAGATAGTACCAAGGACCTTCAGTACATAGCTGGACCAGACAGGACCAAGGACCTTCAGTACAGAGCTGGACCAGACAGGACCAAGGACCTTCAGTACAGAGCTGTACCAGACAGGACCAAGGACCTTCAGTACAGAGCTAGACCCGAGAGGGCCAAGGACCTTCAGTACAGAGCTGTACCAGACAGGACCAAGAACTTTCAGTACAGAGCTGCACCAGACAGGACCAATGACCTTCAGTACAGAGCTAGACCAGAGAAGACCAAGGACCTTCAGTACAGAGCTGTACAAGAGAGGACCAAGGACCTTCAGTACAGAGCTGGACCAGACGGGGCCAAGGACCTTCACTACAGAGCTGTACCAGACAGGACCAAGGACCTTCAGTACAGAGCTGTACCAGACAGGACCAAGGTCCTTCAGTACAGAGCTGCACCAGATAGGACCAAGGACCTTCAGTACACAGCTGTACCAGACAGGACCAAGGACCTTCAGTACAGAGCTGGACCAGACAGGACCAAGGACCTTCAGTACAGAGCTGGACCAGACAGGACCAAGGACCTTCAGTGCAGAGCTGGACTAGAGAGTACCAAGGACCTTCAGTACAGAGCTGGACTAGAGAGTACCAAGGACCTTCAGTACATAGCTGGACCAGACAGGACCAAGTACCTTCAGTACAGAGCTAGACTAGAGAGTACCAAGGACCTTCAGTACATAGCTGGACCAGACAGGACCAAGGACCTTCAGTACATAGCTGGACCAGACAGGACCAAGGACCTTCAGTACAGAGCTGGACCAGACAGGACCAAGGACCTTCAGTACAGAGCTGGACCAGACAGGACCAAGGACCTTCAGTACAGAGCTGTACTCAGTACAGAGCTAGACCAGAAAGGGCCAAGGACCTTCAGTACAGAGCTGTACAAGAGAGGACCAAGGACCTTCAGTACAGAGCTGGACCAGACGGGGCCAAGGACCTTCAGTACAGAGCTGTACCAGACGGGACCAAGGACCTTCTGTACAGAGCTGTACCAGACAGGACCAAGGACCTTCAGTACAGAGCTGCACCAGATAGGACCAAGGACCTTCAGTACAGAGCTGTACCAGACAGGACCAAGGAAATTCAGTACAGAGCTGGACTAGAGAGTAACAAGGACCTTCAGTACATAGCTGGACCAGACAGGACCAAGTACCTTCAGTACAGAGCTGGACTAGAGAGTACCAAGGACCTTCAGTACAGAGCTGGACTAGAGAGTACCAAGGACCTTCAGTACATAGCTGGACCAGACAGGACCAAGTACCTTCAGTACAGAGCTATACTAGAGAGTACCAAGGACCTTCAGTACATAGCTGGACCAGACAGGACCAAGGACCTTCAGTACAGAGCTGGACCAGACAGGACCAAGGACCTTCAGTACAGAGCTGTACCAGACAGGACCAAGGACCTTCAGTACAGAGCTAGACCCGAGAAGGCCAAGGACCTTCAGTACAGAGCTGTACCAGACAGGACCAAGAACTTTCAGTACAGAGCTGCACCAGACAGGACCAAGGACCTTCAGTACAGAGCTAGACCAGAGAAGACCAAGGACCTTCAGTACAGAGCTGTACAAGAGAGGACCAAGGACCTTCAGTACAGAGCTGGACCAGACGGGGCCAAGGACCTTCACTACAGAGCTGTACCAGACAGGACCAAGGACCTTCAGTACAGAGCTGTACCAGACAGGACCAAGGTCCTTCAGTACAGAGCTGCACCAGATAGGACCAAGGACCTTCAGTACACAGCTGTACCAGACAGGACCAAGGACCTTCAGTACAGAGCTGGACCAGACAGGACCAAGGACCTTCAGCACAGAGCTGGACCAGACAGGACCAAGGACCTTCAGTACAGAGCTGGACTAGAGAGTACCAAGGACCTTCAGTACAGAGCTGGACTAGAGAGTACCAAGGACCTTCAGTACATAGCTGGACCAGACAGGACCAAGTACCTTCAGTACAGAGCTAGACTAGAGAGTACCAAGGACCTTCAGTACATAGCTGGACCAGACAGGACCAAGGACCTTCAGTACATAGCTGGACCAGACAGGACCAAGGACCTTCAGTACAGAGCTGGACCAGACAGGACCAAGGACCTTCAGTACAGAGCTGGACCAGACAGGACCAAGGACCTTCAGTACAGAGCCGTACCAGACAGGACCAAGGATCTTCAGTACAGAGCTAGACCAGAAAGGGCCAAGGACCTTCAGTACAGAGCTGTACAAGAGAGGACCAAGGACCTTCAGTACAGAGCTGGACCAGACGGGGCCAAGGACCTTAAGTACAGAGCTGTACCAGACGGGACCAAGGACCTTCTGTACAGAGCTGTACCAGACAGGACCAAGGACCTTCAGTACAGAGCTGCACCAGATAGGACCAAGGACCTTCAGTACAGAGCTGTACCAGACAGGACCAAGGAAATTCAGTACAGAGCTGGACTAGAGAGTAACAAGGACCTTCAGTACATAGCTGGACCAGACAGGACCAAGTACCTTCAGTACAGAGCTAGACTAGAGAGTACCAAGGACCTTCAGTACATAGCTGGACCAGACAGGACCAAGGACCTTCAGTACAGAGCTGTACCAGACAGGACCAAGGACCTTCAGTACAGAGATGTATCAAACTGGACCAAGGACCTTCAGTACAGAGCTGTACCAGACAGGGCCAAAGACCTTCAGTATAGAGCTGGACCAGACAGGTCCAAGGACCTTCAGTACAGAGCTGTAGCAGACAGGACCAAGGACCTTCAGTACAGAGCTGGACCAGACAGGACCAAGGACCTTCGGACAGGACGTGTGTATGAAATCTCCGATTTGTCTCATTTTCAGTCATCGCACAGATTTATTTGGTAGATTTGATCAATGTCATTAACACGTCCCGCAGCTCTCACCTCTCCAGTCAGCAGGATGATTATTTCGAGGGTCTAGATCCTCTAAGACGTCTTCTTCTTGTTCTTCATCATCTTCATTTAGTTGGACACTATAAAGATGAGAAAAAAACTAATTTAAGGGAGGAAATAATTTACATGACATACAGAAATATATGTGTAGTTATTGAAAGTTATGATAACTTTATTTGGTCTAATCCAACAAATGTGGTAAATAACACAATAAATTCAGATACCATTTTCCAGATTCATGGTATATTGCACTCATTGTATAACAGACCGGTTTAGGTGATTCCAGCATGCCATGCTCTGTACAGATAGATGTGGTGAGGGTTAACCTCTGTTTTTGTCACTACACAGAGCTGTAGCTGCGGGTCTGGCAGTGGGCATGTCAGTGACTCATGTAAACACAGATTTTACATTATTGAATTCTCAGTTAAAAATACATGTATATCAAAAATTCAAAAAGTATTTCAAAATGCTTTTAGGAGATCTTTACTGTGGTGTGGTCCAATTTGTGCTGAATTAAATGACCCTTGTATCTGTTATTCTGTACAGTTGTTACAGACACATAAATCACGGATATGTTACAGATTATAAAACTGAATTTGAAAAACATGAATCTTCTTTAGTAAATAAGATGTTAGTGTAGTTAGATTCTTTACTAGCTATTTATTACAGACATGGAAGTCACGGATATGTCTCAGATTGTTGAACCGGGATCGGAGTAACATAAGGAGCAGCTCCGTCCTGTCCGATAATTGTGAAGATTCTAGCTAGGCTCCCACTCTTCCTGCCTTTTAGATACAAGAATTGCCCTTAATATGCTGGCAATCTTCCTTGAAGGGAACGGCCTTCTCAGTGCCCAGCAGTCATATCAATCCTCCTTAAAGCAATACACCATTGTCTCTGTATTCCCAAGAAGAGCAATGTTAAATATCCTTTCACAGCATTTCCAAAACAGCACTGAACCCCCTTTTTCATTTTCTCACATCTTATCTATACAGTTAAGTCACTCCAAGTCACACCCCTTACCCACAGCCCTCTTATCCAATCTCCCTTTAGATAAGTGACCCATCTGCTGTCAGTCCTTCTCGATGCCCCCTGTGGGGTCGGTGACTTCTTGTTTGAACAGCTTAAAGAGACCTTTTGTCGTGTAGGAGAATTCAAACATTACATTTCTTTTAGTATAACGGACAGGGTGTTTTGATGTCTGTTTGCCCGCACTTCACACCTTCGTGGTAGGAGTTGTTAGGAAGGAGGCACCATAAGGGGTTAGTACGGTAACCACTGGCTAATAGAAACAGTGTCTAGATCTCCAACCCCTGATGAAATTGAGAAACGTGCGTCGGGAAAGACGCATGCAACGTGGGACGCGTGTTAGTGATGTCATCGCGAGGCGTCCTAACCGCGATCTCCACCCTAAAGGAGCTGTTCAGAGTTTCAGGGACACAGTAACTTAATAATCACTATGAAATAGAGATAGAATATGCCCATGAATCATCTAGCTACTCCAAACAGGATCTAATTAAGAGAATAAGGATAACAAAAGAGACACTCCAACGAAGCAAAAGAGGAAGATCTAGCACTCCTGCCATAAAGCACTTTATTATCACAATAGAACTTGATATAATATCAGACATACATTATTGCCTTCTATTAACACTTCATATGAATTATAGAGATGTTGCGAATAGTTTGCCGGCGGATTGTTCCCGGCGAACATAGCATGTTCGCGTTCGCGGCGAACAGCGAACATATGCGAGATTCGACCAGCCCCCAATACTTTATCATTGAGCAAACTTTGACCCTGCATGTCACAGTCAGCAGACACATTCCAGCCAATCAGCAGCATACACTCCCTTCCAGAGCCATCTACCTCATGGACAGCAGCCATTTTGGAATCATAACTAACTTGCAGTCTTACAGAGAGGAGGTAGAGTGTAGGTGATGCTGATTGAATAGGAAAATCAATAGCTAGGCAAGTTTATTCAGTGTCCAGTGCAGTGCTGAAGGACTCATCATATCTCTGCTGTAAACACAGCACCCCAAAAAGCCCTTTTTAGGGCTATAACATCATTTTTTTTTTCTTTGTTTTTTTCTGTGTAATCTAATTTCATCTGTCTCCCTGCTAGCCCTTGCTTGCAAGTGTGTGTGTCAGGCTCACAGCTTATACTGTGTGTGCACAACGCATACAATATAATATTGTTTACTAGTTGACTACTTTTAAAAAACCCAAACTTTTATTTTCTTAAATCTAAGTGCATTTGCCTGACCGTCAATCAAAGTTCATTTGCTTGACCGCTACCCATAGTGTGTGTCTTGCTTACAAGTACTGTGCCAAGTGCTCAGAGAGCATGTTGTGTGCATGCTTGAGCTCCAAACAAAAGGCTTTTTAGGGTCTTAGTCCCTCAAATACAAGTTTTATTTTAACACCTTTCTGTTTATAAGCACTTTGTGCACGGTGTTGTTAATTTTTGGGAGTTTTTGTGGTATTTTTCTTAGTTTAATTTAAGTTTTAGTTTTCTGGGAGCCAGGCTCAGCCCAGGAGAGTGAGCTGTCTCCTGGATACTTTGCCACACCCCTCCCTTAGCACTACACCTGCACTCCTGGAACTTTTTTACTTTGACTTTTTTTAAAAGTTTTTCAGGTTTTGTTAAAATTTTGTTTGTTTGGTGTTGGGTTTTATGTTTTGGGGGAGAGAAGACAAGTAACATCTTTGTAGGCAGTGGGGGGGAAAACAATTTGAAGTTTTGTTTAAAAGGCTTTTTTAACATCTGACACAGAGACACAGAGGGGTTAAAAAGCCACTGTGTTCTCTGTGTTG
>CM050176.1:52038804-52110297 GCA_027410445.1 Discoglossus pictus
TACCAGTGCCACGTGCTAGCCCAGGGAGACAGATGGAGCTTAGGGCCGTTAATGCGTGGCTAAAAAAGTGGTGCACTTTGGAGGGGTTTGGGTTTTTAGAACACTGGGCTAACTTCTCACTTGGGTACAATCTCTATAGCAGGGATGGATTGCACCTTAATGATGAGGGAGCTGCTGTGCAGACACTCCAGAAGTACAGAAAAAGTACAGGAAAAATGGGAGAGTTAGAGAGGATTAGCAGTAAATGAGAAATGGGATTTAATAGGCATTACTGAAACATGGTGAGATGAAACTCAGGACGGGACTGTTAATCTGGATGGTTATAACCTATTTAGAAAAGATAGGACAATAGTAAAAGGGGAGAAGGGATTTGTCTGTATTTTAAGCCTGAATTTAGGCCTATAGTCAGAGAAGATATTTATGCTGGAACTACCGGTAATATTGAATGTTTGTCAGTAGAGTTAAGTAGCGGAGAAGCAAATTCCAAAAGAATATTGGTAGGAGTATGCTATAAACCCCCAAATATAACTGAAAGTGTGGAAATGCAATTATTATTACAGATTGAAAATGCTGCTGAGCATGGACAAATTCTAATAATTGGAGATTTGAACTACCCTGAAATAAACTGAATGAGTGAAACCAGCATGAGTGAAACCAGCAGTACGGGTAAAGGAAGGAGGTTCTTGAGTACACTCAGCGATCATTATATGGCCCAGATATACAAGAACCTACTAGAAATGAAGCTATCTTGGATTTAGTTATCAAAAATAATATTGATATGGTGTCAAATGTTAAAATAGGGCAACCTTTGGGAAACAGTGATCATAACACAGTCTCATTTGAGATTTAATAAAAAAAAAAAACTGTAAGGGACCAACAAAAATTTTAATTTTAAAAGGACAGATTATGACGGTCTTAGGGCAGCAATACAAAGTATAGACTGGGACAAAGAACTGAAAGGTCAAAATACTGAACATAAATGGACAACATTTAAATCCTTACTAAATATACCATATTTATCGGCGTATAACACGCACCGTCGTATAACATGCACCTCATTTTAAGAAGGAAATTTCAGGGTAAAAATAAATACATTTCAAATAAAGAACTTTGAAGCAAAATCCTCAACCTCAACCTCCCTCCTCATCCTCAACCCCCTCCTCAACCTCCCTCCTCATCCTCCCTCCTCAACCCCCCCTTCTCAAACCCCCACCTCAAACCCCCTCCTCCACCCCATCCTCATCCTCCTTCCTCAACCCCCCTATCCTCAACCCCCTCCTCAACCCCCCTTCTCAACCTTCCTCCTCATCCTCAACCCCCCTCCTCATCCTCAACCTCCCTCCTCATCCTCAACCCCCTCCTCAACCTCCCTCCTCATCCTCGACCCCCTTCTCAACCACCCTCCTCATCCTCCCTCCTCAACCCCCCATCCTCAACCCCCCCATCCTCATCCCCCCTATCCTCAACCCCCCCTCTTCCTCCCTTCTCAAACCCCCTCCTCAACCCCCCCCCCCCATCCTTTTAAAAGGGCTATTAGACTGGCTAAAATAGAAAATGAAAAATTAGTTGCAAAGGAGAGTAAGACTAAAACTAAAATATTTTTTTAAGTATATAAATGGGAAGAAATCCAGGAAGGAAGCTATAGGAGCATTACAATGTGACACAGGCCGTCTGACAATTAGTGAACAGGAAAAGGCAGATGAGCTAAATCGGTTATTTTCTTCAGTATACACAAAGGAGGTACCAGTGCTTAGGACACTGCATCATAATGGGGCTACACTACCTACACCAAATAATTGGTTAACATAGGAAGAAATCCAGAAGAGGCTGGAAAAAATAAAAGTTAATAAAGCCCCAGTTCCTGATTGAATACATCCACGGGTACTGAGAGAACTGGGTTCTGTAATAGCCAAACCATTATATCTAATTTTTCATGATTCAGTCAGTACTGGGTCGCTACCAGATGACTGGAGAAATGTGGAGGTGATACCTATATTTAAGAAGGGAGCAAGAGCAAATCTGGGGAATTATAGACCTGTAAGCCTCACTTCTGTAGTGTGAAAGCTTTTAGAAGGGGGAATAAGGGATAGTATACAAGAATATGTCTATTCAAATAGGATTATAAATAGTAGCCAACATGGATTTATGAGGGATAGGTCATGTCAAACAAATCTAATTAGTTTCTATGAGAAGGTTAATAGGAACTTGGATCAAGGTAACTCAGGAGATGTAGTATTTTTAGATTTTGCAAAGGCTTTTGATACAGTGCCACATGGGAGACTATTGTGCAAACTAAGGGATACAGGAATTTCAATAAATATATGCACATGGATTAAGAACTGTGTAAAAGACAGGAAGCAACGTTTTGTTGTAAATGGAACATGTTCATATTGGAGTAATGTGATGAGTGGGGTTATTCAGGGCTCAGTATTAGGTCCTTACCTTTTTAACATATTTATTGATGACTTAGAAGTAGGACTGGAAAGTATTGTCTCCTTTTTTGCAGATGACACATTGTGCAAGGTAATTAAATCAGAAAATGATGGGCATCTAAATGGCAGATGATATTTAATACAAATAAATGTAAAGGTATGCATCTGGGAAGGAAAAATACCCATGTAATTTATGATCTTAATGGAGCAAATCTAGGGGTTTCTGCTATTGAACGGGATTTGTGGACAACCACATAACATTGCTCAATGCCAAGCAGCATCTGCAAAGGCAAATAAAATATTAGCATGTATTAAGAAGGGTATAGAAGCAAGGGAAGCAAATATAATTCTGCAACTATACAAATCCCTAGTTCGCCCACATTTGGAATATGGAGTACAAGTTTGGGTACCACTTCATAAATAGGACATTTTAGAGATGGAAACGGTACAGAGAAATGCTACAATACTAATAAAGGGGGATGGAGGGGCTAATTTATGAAGAAAGACTAACCAAATTAAACTTATTTTCACTGGAAAAAAGATGTCTAACAGGAGATATGATTACATTATATAAATACTTCCAGGGTCAGTATAAAGCTTTGTCAAGTGAGCTTTTTGTGCCAAGAGGTTTTCAACTGACAAGAGGACATCATTTGAGGTTAGAAGTAAAAAGATTCCATCTTAAAGAAAGAAAAGGGTTCTTCATAGAGATGTCGCGAATAGTTCGCCGGCGGATTGTTCCCGGCGAACATAGCATGTTCGCGTTCGCGGCGAACAGCGAACATATGCGAGATTCGACCCGCCCCAATACTTTATCATTGAGCAAACTTTGACCCTGCATGTTACAGTCAGCAGACACATTCAAGCCAATCAGCAGCATACACTCCCTTCCACACCCTTCTACCTCATGGACAGCAGCCATTTTGGAATCAGAACTAACTTGCAGTCTTACTGAGAGGAGGTAGAGTGTAGGTGATACTGCATCAATAGGGAAAACCATAGCTAGGCAAGTTTATTCAGTGTCCAGTGCAGTGCTGAAGGACTCATCAGATCTCTGCTGTAAACACAGCACCCCAAAAAGCCCTTTTTAGGGCTATAACATCATGTTTTTTTCTTCGTTTTTTTTCTGTGTAATCTAACTTAATTTGCCTGTCTCCCTGCTAGCCCCTGCTTGTAAGTGTGTGTGTCAGGCTCACAGCTTATACTGTGTGTGCACAACGCATAAAATATAATATTGTTTACTAGTTGTCTACTTTTAAAAAACCCAAACTTTTATTTTCTTAAATCTAAGTGCATTTGCATAACCATCAATCAAAGTTCATTTGCTTGACCGCTACCCATAGTGTGTGTCCTGCTTACAAGTACTGTGCCAAGTTCAACCAATCCAGTCTAGTTGGGGAACCAACAGTCCACATTTAAAAAACCCAAACTTTTATTTTCTTAAATCTAAGTGCATTTGCCTGACTGTCAATCAAAGTTCATTTGCTTGACCGCTACCCATAGTGTATGTCCTGCTTACAAGTACTGTGCCAAGTTCAACCAATCAAGTCTAGTTGGGGTACCAACAGTCCACATTTAAAAAACCCAAACTTTTATTTTCTTAAATCTAAGTGCATTTGCATAACTGTCAATCAAAGTTCATTTGCTTGACCGCTACCCATAGTGTGTGTCCTGCTTACAAGTACTGTGCCAAGTTCAACCAATCCAGTCTAGTTGGGGAACCAACAGTCCACATTTAAAAAACCCAAACTTTTATTTTCTTAAATCTAAGTGCATTTGCCTGACTGTCAATCAAAGTTCATTTGCTTGACCGCTACCCATAGTGTATGTCCTGCTTTCAAGTACTGTGCCAGAGAGCATGTTGTGTGCATGCTTGAGCTCCAAACAAAAGGCTTTTTAGGGTCTTAGTCCCTCAAATACAAGTTTTATTTTAACACCTTTTTGTTAATAAGCACTTTGTGCACGGTGTTGTTCATTTTTGGGAGTTTTTGTGGTTTTTTTCTTAGTTTAATTTAAGTTTTAGTTTTCTGGGGGTCAGGCTCAACTCTCTATCCCAGGAGAGTGAGCTGTCTCCTGGATACTTTGCCACACCCCTCCCTTAGCACTACACCTTCACTCCTGGAGCTTTGTTACTTTGACTTTTTTTCTTTTAAAAAGTTTATTAGGTTTTGTTGAAGTTTTGTTTGTTTGGTGTTGGGTTTTATGTTTTGGGGGAGAGAAGACAAGTAACATCTTTGTAGGCAGTGGGGGGGAAAACAATTAGATTTTTTGTTGTTAAGGCTTTTTTTTAACATCTGACACAGAGACACAGAGGGGTTAAAAAGCCTCTGTGTTCTCTGTGTTGTTGCATTTAGTAACACCTTGCAACAGGCCATTAACCCTTCCACTGCCAAACATCATCTCTCTCTCTCCCTTAGTTTTTTGTCTCCCTTAGTTTTGTCTTTTTGTTTCTTTTTCACACTTTTATATTTTTAAAAAAAAAGAAAACAGTAAAAAAATCATAAAACAAAAAATAAAAATAAATAAAACAAATAAACTAAAAAAAAAAAAAAGGGTCTAAACATGAGGGATAAGACCATTAAGAAGCCTCAGGGGTCAAAAGGGGGAATAATGGCCCCTGGAAATCCTAGCTGCAGCACTGCACAGCATAGGCCCCAGGCAGATAAGGCAGCCCCAGCTCCTGGTGGTTCTGCCAGCAGACCTACCCCTGTGGCTAATACCTGGTCACAGGTGGTTTCTGCTGGCCCCAGTAATACCGCCGCTGGGGCTGAGGGGCAGATCACCAGGAAGCATGGGGTTAAATGTCAGATGTCTGGGGTCTACAGCATTGATATCTATCTGCGTGCTGCAGCTAATGTCATCAGCCCCTCTGTTATAGTAGCAGCCAGCAAAATGTACGGGAAAGCAGTTTTTTTTACCCGTACTCTGGCTGCTGCACACATTCTTATACAGAGAGGCATCACAGTGGGGGGATTATATGTCCCAATAGAACCCCTGGAAGGGTTGGGCACAAAAGTAACACTCTCTAATGTGCCCCCCTTCCTACCAGACTCCCTCCTGCGCCCCCACCTGCTAACCCTAGGGGAAGTAAAAACACCATTTATAAAAATTCCCCTGGGGTGCAGAGAGAGAGCACTTCGTCATGTGCTCTCTTTCAAGAGGCAGGTACAAATGTGCCTGCCTCAGGGCGCAGAAAACATAGAGGGGTCTTTTGGGGTTCCATTTGAGGGGGTGCTGTACAGGATTTTTTACAGCACTACGGAGGTGCAGTGCTATCATTGCAAAGGGTTGGGGCATACACGTAGGAATTGTCCTAATGTAAAGCATCATGCCCCAGCCCCAGCAAATGGCACCTCCGTCAGTACGGCACCCATCCCCGCTGAGCCCATAACAGCGGGGACCTCAAGGGTCATAGCCCCCCCACAGAGCTCAGGCAAGGAGGCCGTTCCTCAAGCCACCACCACGGCCTCCAAACCCCCTTCTTCCCCAAAAAAACCATCTGTGTCTGTGGTCTCCAGCAAGACTGCAGACACGGGGAAAAAGGGGAAGAATGTCACCGTTCCTCCCAGTGTCACAGCTGCATCTCCCAAGTCCCAATCTGCCCCCACCATAATTACATCAGTTAGTGTGGGGGCACAGTTTAAGCAGAGGGATAATAAGCCCTCTGCAGGGGAGGCAGCTAGTGACAGCTCCTCTTCCAGGAGTGACGTCCCCAGGAAGAGGAAGCATAAAACCAACAGGGAGGTTGCTGATAAGTGGGAAGTGCTCTATAGTGGAGCACCTCCCTCTAAAAGCAAGAAGAGGAACAAAACATCTCCTCCTCATCCGGTGACATTGTCTGGCCCAGTTATTAAGCTCAGCCAGCCGGTGCCAGACCACACATCTCTCTCTCCAGACCCTATAGGGGTTAATGTGGAAAAGGGTCTGGAGGAAAAGCAGGGGCAAGAGGGTCTCCCAAGTGAGGCAGGGGTAGACAAGAAAGATCAGGTTCTGCCTCTGGCCTTTGAGGGGGGACCCAACAAAGCCCCTGCTGAATGGGTAGTCAGTGTCCCTGAGGTGCTGAGCTTCAAGGGCACCAGTCAGTCTCCTCCTCCAGTGTCACTCTCTAGTGACGTACCTCGGGCTTTGTTAGAGCCCCAGGCCGAGTCACTACTGGAGGGGGGGTAATATAGGCATGACCCCCATTCAGGACCCCATGGATTTGTCTGTCAGGGGGGATGTGGCACAAGGGGAAGTGGAAATGGGGGAGGGTGATAAAACAGGTTTTCCTGTTAACATCATGGGAGAGCCTGTCTACCCTCCTCAGCCGTCCACTGACCCTAACATCGGTGCCATCCAAGCTGAGCAAGCAGCGGTGGAACTGGCAGAGGAGGCATATAAAGCCTCCAAGGCTTCCATTAAGGAAGCCATGCTAGCCACTGCTGTCCAGCCAGCTACCCCTGAATGCACTCCTGAAGCTACAGGGGTGCAGCAGCAATCCAAGGGTCCATTATTTACCTTGAAGGGTGCTAAAGGGACTCCTTCTGTATCATCTAAGAGGGGGTCCCTGAGAATAAAGCTGAGGAAACTGACTCCAGCCGGGGAGGATGGAGTAAAAGCCCTCAGCCAAGAGGAGCCCAGGGGTGACCCACTAGAAGGAACATCAGATTCTGGGTGGGTTATCCCTGTCAAGGAAATAGATCTATTCCTTGAGAGCACCCTTCATGGACAAAAGAAAAGGAAGGTGCGGCTGGCCTTGGAGAGGTGGAAGAATATGTCGTTTATTCTCCACTCTCTCCAGCAATATCTAGTGGTCAGCACTAGGGCCAAGAATTCTGGGACTGCGGAGCATCTCCGCGTCCGGAAATTCTATAAAATGTGCGTGTCCTATCAGCAGTCTCAAGGGTCTGAGGAACGCACAATTCCTGACACGCAGTAATGGCTTTGCACATCAGCACGCTAAATACCAATGGCTGTCAAGACAGTTTCCGCAGGTTCCAGGTACTCTCCTATTTATATCAGGGAGGGTACTCTGTGAGCTTCCTGCAGGAAACTCACACCACTCCAGAGGCTGAGGCCTCGTGGCAACTGGAGTGGAGAGGCAGGGTCTTCTTCAGCCACTTCACATCGGCGTCATGTGGAGTGGTGACCCTGTTCTCAGAGTCTTTTCAGCCAGAGCTGCTGCTTGTGAAAGCTGTTATCCCAGGCCGTCTAATCCACCTCCGGGTCCGAGAGCAGGGTAGCATCATTAACCTAGTTAATATATATGCCCCTGCTGGAGGGCTCGAGAGAGTGAGGTTCCTCGCCAGACTGTCCCAGTTTTTGGAGACGGTTGACGCAGATGAGTGTTTGGTACTCGGGGGTGATTTCAACTGCACCCTCGACGCTCTGGACCGGAATAGTCCAGAGCCGTTCCCGCCTTCTGCGTCAGCCCTGCGGGAGATCATCGCCCGCTTCTCCCTGGAGGACATCTGGCGAGAGCAGAACCCAGGGGCATCAGACGGTTTCACCTACGTCAGGGTGAGAGCCGGTCTGGTGTCCCACTCCCGGATCGACAGACTATATATATCTAGTCACTATATGTCACGAGTCGGTTCTTGTGCCATTAGGCTGGCTCCGTTCACAGACCACAACTGTGTGTCTGTGACAGTGGCGCTAACGCCAACAGCGCCACGAGCCGCCTATTGGCACTTCAACAATGCTTTGTTGAAGGACCAGGGGCTCGTGACATTGATCCGGGAGTTTTGGACGGACTGGAGGGGTTGCAAGGGGGACTTTGCCACGTTAAAACTGTGGTGGGACGTGGGCAAGGTTCATTTGCGACTTCTGTGTCAGGAATATACCAAGGGTGCGAGTGGGCAGCGCGAAGCTGAGTTGGAGTCACTCCGGGGGGAGGTACTCCATCTGGAGCAGAGGCTGTTCACTTGTAGGGACCAATCCCTGCAGAGCGAGTATGTAGAGAGGAAGGGTGTCCTCTGTGACCTGGAACGACACCAGGCCAAGGGGGCATACGTGCGCAGCCGCTTAGGTTTTCTCAAAGATCTAGACCGCGGCTCGCGCCTCTTCTACTCACTGGAGAAAAAGGGGGGTAACAGTAGGCACATCACCTGTCTTCTAGATGAAGACGGTGCCCCCCTTACAGATCCGGAGAGTATCCGGGATAGAGCCCGGAACTTTTATAAAGATCTTTACTCTCCGGATCCCATTTCTCCAGACGCCTGCAGGGTGCTATGGGAGGGGCTCCCCACAGTCAGTGAGGGTGTAAGAGAGCGGCTTGATATACCACTATCTTTTCAAGAGCTCTCTGAAGCCCTCCGTGCCATGTCCTGTGAAAAGTCTCCAGGACTGGACGGACTGACTGTAGAGTTTTTCCAATTTTTCTGGGAGACTCTGGGACCTGATTTCCATCTGGTCCTTGGGGAAGCCCTGGAGACCGGGGAGATGCCCCTGTCTTGTCGCAGGGCAGTACTTGCCCTGCTGCCCAAAAAGGGGGATCTCCGGCTTATTAAGAACTGGCGACCGGTCTCTCTGCTCAGCACGGACTACAAGATTGTAGCTAAAGCCATCTCGCTTAGACTTGGGTCTGTGCTGGCAGAATTGGTTCACCCTGACCAGTCCTATGCGATCCCGGGCCGGACTATCTTTGATAGTATCTTTCTGGTCCGGGATCTATTGCATTATTCTCGCAGGACTGGTCTGTCACTCGCCTTTCTCTCTTTAGATCAAGAGAAGGCGTTTGACAGGGTGGACCATGGTTACCTCATAGCCACTCTGCAAGCGTACGGCTTTGGCCCACAGTTTGTGGGCTTTATAAGAACGCTGTACGCCTCTGCAGAGTGTTTACTTAAAATCAATTGGTCCCTAACAGCACCTTTGGTATTTGGACGAGGGGTGCGTCAAGGATGTCCCTTGTCTGGACAGTTATATGCACTGGCCATTGAGCCTTTCCTCTGCCTACTGAGGAAAAGGCTCACAGGGCTGGTGCTAAAAGATCCAGACATGCGGATTGTCCTTTCAGCTTATGCTGACGATGTGCTCCTCGTGGCCCAGGATCCAGTTGATCTTGAGCTGGCAAAACAGTGCCAGGAGGTATATTCAGCTGCCTCCTCCGCTCAGATCAACTGGTCCAAATGCACAGGCCTTTTAGAGGGTAATTTACAGGTGGACTCTTTGCCTCCCACGTTTCGTGACATCACGTGGGAGGCAGATGTCATTAAATATCTGGGGGTCTACCTGTCCGCTGCGGACGCTTCCGTCCCAGACAACTGGAGGGAGTTAGAGGGCAGTGTCCTCTCTCGTCTGGGACGATGGAGGGGTCTAGCAAAAATGCTTTCCCTTAGGGGGCGGACTCTAGTGGTGAATCAGCTGGTGGCTTCTCAGATCTGGCACCGGCTGATTTGTCTGAGTCCGACCCCCGAGTTTGTCACCAATATCCAGAGGAATTTGTTAGATTTCCTCTGGATGGGAAGGCATTGGGTCTCTGCAGGGGTGGCAAGTCTGCCTTTGGTGGAGGGTGGACAGGGAGTAGTTTGTGTGTGCTCCCAGTTGTCCACCTTCCGCCTTCAGTACCTGCAGAGATACCTATATGCAGATCCCTCTCCGCAGTGGTGCGCACTGGCATCCAGCTTTTATCGCCAGTTGCGCAACCTGGGGTATGACCGGCAATTATTTCTGATCAGGCCCGAGGGGTTTGGGAGAGACCTCTCTGTGTTGCCGGCATACTACCAGGAAACCCTCAAGGCCTGGAGCATGGTCTCCGTGACCAGGCAGGGCGTGCCTTTGGGGGATGAAATATTCACAGAGCCCCTGCTATTTAATGCAGCAGTGGGGGCTCCAATGTTACAGTCCCCCAGTATCATCCGCCGCCTTAGTCATGCACGGATGACCCGAGTCGGGGATCTCCTGGAATACGGGCGTTCTGATTGGGTGTCACCCCAGGAGCTTGCGCTCCGTTTGGGATATGTGACGCCCAAAGTCTCAGGGCGCTTGCTCCAGGAGATTAGAGATGCCATCTCCCCCGACTCGCGCACCTTCCTTCGCGGGGCTTTGCAGGCCGGAGTGCCACATGCACCTTTCAACACCCCTTCTCCGGCTGTTTGCATTGGACACAAGCCCCGTGTTTCCCCTCAGGCTCCTCCTGTCCCCAACCTCTCGAGGTTGAGGGACATACCCTCGGCATGCTTTCGCGGCATGCCGAGGAAGAGCTTATATTCTCTCGTGCTCCATACAGTGCACTTCCTTGCCCTCGTGACCCGTCCCGATACCATCTGGAGGCGGGTCCTACCAGCTGACGAGGGCAAGAGGCCCCGGTGGAGGGAACTTTATTCTGATTTAGTTCCACGACCCACCGGGGACTTGAGTTGGAGAGTGCTCCATGGTGCACTGAGCACGGGAGAGTACTTAGCTAAATTCACGGACTCTCCCTCCACTTGTCCATTCTGTGGCAAGGGAGAGTCCGTGTATCATGTTTATTTTAGTTGCGCCAGACTGCAGCCCCTCTTGTCACTCTTGAGGGGCCTCCTCCTGCAGTTCTGGCTGCATTTCTCCCCTCACATTTTTATTTTTGGGCGCCCAGTGTCCCGGGGCAATAAGGCCAGGGACCTCCTCGTCAACCTGCTCCTGGCATTAGCCAAGTTGGCTATATATAAGTCCAGGAAGCAGTGTTTGATAGGGGGGGTTCCCTTGTCACCTGAGGCCATGTTCCGGGTGCTGGTGCGCTCCCGTATCCGGGCAGAGTACCACCTGGCTTTGTCTACTGGGGGAATGGATGAGTTTGTCTCCCAGTGGGCTGTAGATGGTGTGCTCTGCTCGGTATCCCCCCATTCGGTTTCTTTTTCTCTCAACCTCATAAAATGATTTTTATTTAGTTTACAGAACATGTTTTCTCATGCATTTTAAAATACACTGTGCCAAGTTTAACCAATCCAATCTAGTTGGGGTACTAACAGTCCACATTTAAAAAAGCCAAACTTTTATTTTCTTAAATCTAAGTGCATTTGCCTGACCGTCAATCAAAGTTCATTTGCTTGACCGCTACCCATAGTGTGTATCTTGCTTACAAGTACTGTGCCAAGTTCAACCAATCCAGTCTAGTTGGGGTACCAACAGTCCACATTTAAAAAAACCAAACTTTTATTTTCTTAAATCTAAGTGCATTTGCCTGACCGTCAATCAAAGTTCATTTGCTTGACCACTAGCCAGAGTGTGTGTCTTGCTTACAAGTACTGTGCCAAGTTCAACCAATCCAATCTATTTGGGGGTACCAACAGTCCACATTTAAAAAACCCAAACTTTTATTTTCTTAAATCTAAGTGCATTTGCCTGACCGTCAATCAAAGTTCATTTGCTTGACCGCTACCCATAGTGTGTGTCTTGCTTACAAGTACTGTGCCAAGTTCAACCAATCCAAGTCTATTTGGGGTACCAACAGTCCACATTTAAAAAAAAATGACAGGCAGAGGCAGGACACCCCGCAGAGGCCGTCGTGGTCGTGGTGCTGTGATTCCCTTTGGCCCTACAATAATGCCCAGTGTTCAGAGGCCAGTTACCCTGAACTTGAAAAGTTCAGAGGACGTAGTTGACTGGCTAACACAGGACACCCAATCTTCTACAGCTTCCGCTTGGAACATTGACGCACCATCCTCCTCCAGCTTAGCTTCGGGCACCTCTCAAGTTACCACTCACCCGCCTGCCGCCACCACCAACACTAGTACCACAGCCAATTCAATTGATCAGTCAGAAGAGTTATTTACACATCAGTTTGAAGAAATGAGTGATGCGCAACCATTATTGCCAGAGAATGTAGATAACAGGTATATGTCTCAGTCAGGCAGCATTACACACATGTACATACGATGTGATGATGATGATGATGTACCCGCTGCTGCTTCCTTTGTTCAGTTGTCATATACAAGTGAGGCGGGTGATGATGATGATGATGCGTCCGTGGATGTCACGTGGGTGCCCGCTAGAAGAGAAGAAGAACAGGGGGAAAGTTCAGATGGGGAGACAGAGAGGAGGAGGAGACGAGTTGGAAGTAGAGGGAGGTCATTGCAACGAGCTAGTGGCACAGTCAGACAGCATGCATCAGCACCCGGGGTCAGCCAGACAGCACGCCAATCAACGCATGCTGTTGCCACCACCAGAATGCCGTCACCGCCGAGCTCAGCAGTGTGGCATTTTTTGTGTGTGTCTGCCTCTGACAACAGCGATGCCATTTGCAACCTGTGCCAAAAGAAACTGAGTCGTGGGAAGTCCAACACCCACCTAGGAACAACTGCTTTGCGAAGGCACATGATGTCACATCACAAACGCCAATGGGATCAACACATGAGTACAAGCAGCACACAAACTCAAAGCCGCCATCCTCCTCCTGGTCCAGCATCTTCATCCACATCAACCACTGCTGTCCTCCTTGCCCCCTCTCAACTCTCCACCACTCCGTCTCTCGCCTCTTGCTGTTCCTGCTCATCTCCCCACAGTCAGGTGTCTGTCAAGGGCATGTTTGAGCATAAGAAGCCAATGCCACAAAGTCACCCCCTTGCCCGGCGTCTGACAGCTGGCTTGTCTGAACTCTTGGCCCGCCAGCTTTTACCATACAAGCTGGTAGAGTCTGAGGCGTTCAAAAAGTTTTTAGCGATTGGGATACCGCAGTGGAAGGTACCCGGCCGAAATTTCTTTGCCCAAAAGGCAATCCCCAACCTGTACTCAATTGTGCAAAAGGAAGTAATGGCATCTCTGGCACACAGTGTTGGGGCAAGGGTCCATCTGACCACTGATACCTGGTCTGCAAAGCATGGTCAGGGCAGGTATATCACCTACACTGTGCATTGGGCAAACCTGCTGACGCCTACCAAGCATGGAATGCGTGGCTCTGCAGAGGAGTTGGTGACACCGCCACGACTTGCAGGCAGGCCTGCTGCCACCTCCTCTACTCCTCCTCCTCCATCCTCTTCCATAACCTCCTCAGCTGAGTCCTCTTCTGCTGCTGCGTCTTGCTCCACATCAACGGCACCCCCCCCCCCCCCCCCAGCTCCCCAGATACTATTCCACATCCCGGATACGGCAGTGTCATGCCGTCTTGGGGTTGACTTGCCTCAAAGCAGAGAGTCGCACCGGGCCAGCACTCCTGTCCGCCCTGAACGCACAGGTGGATCAATGGCTGACTCCGCACCAACTAGAGATTGGCAAAGTGGTTTGTGACAACGGAAGAAATTTGTTGGCGGCATTGAATTTGGGCAAGTTGACGCATGTGCCGTGCATGGCACATGTGTGTAATCTGATCGTACAACGCTTTGTCCATAA
The DNA here is from genome assembly GCA_027410445.1 of Discoglossus pictus. Classification (NCBI taxonomy): domain Eukaryota; kingdom Metazoa; phylum Chordata; class Amphibia; order Anura; family Alytidae; genus Discoglossus; species Discoglossus pictus. The sequence goes on from CM050176.1 coordinate 52,052,520, forward strand.
GTATCCAGGCTTACAGGACGTCCTGAAGCAGGCCAGAAAGGTGTGTGGCCATTTCAGGCGTTCCTACACGGCCATGGCGCACTTTTCAGATATCCAGCGGCGAAACAACATGCCAGTGAGGCGCTTGATTTGTGACAGCCCCACACGTTGGAATTCAACACTCCTAATGTTCGACCGCCTGCTCCAACAAGAAAAAGCCATTAACGAGTATTTGTATGACCGGGGTGCTAGGACAGCCTCTGCGGAGCTGGGGATTTTTTTGCCACGTTACTGGACGCTCATGCGCAATGCCTGTAGGCTCATGCGTCCTTTTGAGGAGGTGACAAACCTTGTCAGTTGCACCGAAGGCACCATCAGCGACATCATACCATTTGTTTTATTCCTGGAGCGTGGCCTGCGAAGAGTGCTGGATCAGGCCGTAGATGAGCGTGACGAGGAAGAGGAAGAGTTGTGGTCACCATCACCACCAGAAACAGCCTTATCAGCATCGCTTGTTGGGCCTGCGGCAACGCTGGAAGAGGATTGTGAGGAAGAGGAGTCAGAGGAGGAATGTGGCTTTGAGGGGGAGGAGGAAGACCAATCACAACAGGCATCCCAGGGTGCTCATTGTCACCTATCTGGTACCCGTGGTGTTGTACGTGGCTGGGGGGAAGAACATATCTTCAGTGAGATCACTGAGGACGAGGAACGGGACATGACTAGCTCGGCATCCAACCTTGTGCAAATGGGGTCTTTCATGCTGTCGTGTCTGTCGCAGGACCCTCGTATAAAAAGGCTGAAGGGGAACGACCTGTACTGGGTGTGCACGCTACTAGACCCCCGGTATAAGCAGAAAGTGCCTGATTTGTTACCAAATTACCGCAAGTCAGAAAGGATGCAGCAGGTCCAAAACAAATTAACAAGTATGCTTTACACAGCATATAAGGGTGATGTCACAGCACAAGGGCAATATAACAGGGGAAGAGGTGAAAGTAATCCTCCACCTCCCACGACCACGCCGGCAAGGACAGGACGTTTAAAAGACGTGTTGTTGATGGAGGACATGCAGACCTTTTTCAGTCCTACGCATCGCATCAGCCCTTCGGGATCCACCCTCAGAGAACGACTTGACCGACAGGTAGCAGACTACCTCACCTTAACTGCAGATATCGACACTCTGAGGAGCGATGAACCCCTTGACTACTGGGTATGCAGGCTAGACCTGTGGCCTGAGCTATCCCAATTAAAAGGAGTAATATATGTCCTGTGTAGGACCTTTATTGAAGTCTCAAGCAGACTATAATTTAAAGATCCCCTACTTAAGCCTTGCCAACTTTTATCCCATGTGCTGTCTGCCAACTCGGTGCCCAAATCCCTCTCCCAGGCTTTGGTATAGTCTGGTTTGTTTGCCCATGAGTTTTCATTAAATAGTTCATACATGAGGCTAATAATACCAGGCTGAAAGGGGGAATCCCTACATTTTTTGAGTAGCCAGGTGTTTCTTTGGGGGGTTCCCCTACCACTTATCGTATATATAAAATGATGTATCCTGCAAAAATTATAGTGTTCAGCCAGGGGGAAATTGTATCTATCTCTCACCCACTCAAAGGTCATTATTTTGTCGTCATGCCACCATGGACCAACCCTTAGTAGGTTCTGAGACTTCCACCAACTGAGAGAGCTTTCCGGAAGATGTATCTTAAAGTGGGGATTGGGTACGATAGGGGTAAGATCTGATACCCGAGTATCCAGTTTTTGTGTCCAGTTCATCTCCGTCCATATTTTTAATGAGTGCTTAATCAATGGGTTTTTCAAGTTTCTCAAAAAAGTATATAGGCCTGGAATCCATATTACTGTATCCCATGTATAAGGTGACATGCTTACATTTTCCATAAATACCCAGAGCGGCTGATGTGTTTTGGAGAATGCGCCAGAGGAATGAAAGCCAGCTGCGCTGCCTTGTAATACAGTTTGAGATTCGGGTCCCTACCCTCTTTTGGAAAGACTATGAGGTCAGCCTGATTCAATTAAGGGGGCATAGGTTCTCCATTTAGTATAGCGTTAAACAAAGATGTTAGGTGCGGGGGTAAGCAAGGGCTCAAATTTCTTATAGTACAGATGAGTAAAACCGTCTGGCCCTGGGGACTTGCCAAATTTAAGATCTTGGATTGTAGATTTAACTTCCTCTTGGGATATGTCTAGGTTCAAGCTGTCCAATTGAGGTACAGGTATTTTGTGGATTTCTTGCTGTAGTAGGAAGGACTCTATGTCAGATCCGCTGCAGCGGGACTGGGATGAATATATGGTCTGATCGAAGTTTTGAAATGTTTCTTGGATAGCATTGGGGCTAAAGGAAGTTTGGCCATCAGGTAGTCTAAAGATAACGTATATTATGTCCTCTCTTGGGGGGTAAAGACACTAATAATTCCTCCAATAAAATTCTGCTTTTTTTTTTTGTGGGTAAGGTCCCTGGTTAGCCCCTTAGGTTGTCTGTTAAAAAGAGTGGTGCAGAGACTGTGGGGGCTGTTAGCCTCCTTGTCCCCGTGTGGCCGTTTAGAATCCCTGCTGCTGCATGTTTCAGCTTTATTAAGGTGTAATTGTACAGCGTTTGACTCAAGTATCTGCCTGTGCTGGGTCAGTTTGGCTTAATTGCTGGGCCCTTTTCCTGCCAAGATGGTGACCGTCAGTCCATGGGCCTCTATGTCCCCTTCACTACCTATGTCCCCGCTTGTGTGCTTATTTGGGATGGCCCCCCTTTATATCTCCGGCCCGTGGCCTTGTAAGGGTCGCCCCCTCAATCTCTGAGTGTAGATATGCGGGGATGGGGCGTTGAATCAGGCCTACCTTCTTCTCTGCTCGCTGCAAGATTAGATACCTAATTTTTCAGGCATGTGTACATGCCTAATTTTTCTGGCCTCTGGTGCTGCACTGTGGCTTCAACAACCAAACCCCCAAAAAAGGCACATAACCGGGATTAAACTGATAGAGGTAGTACTACTTAACACACCACTCATATCTGGTGTAACAATAGTGTACATTTAAAAAAAAAATAATAATTCTACTGTAATAGATTGCATAGCAGTTAGTTGTCTGCAAGCGTGTGTGTCAGACCTACAGCGTCTACTCTACCAACTTCTGCAAGTGCACAGTGCCACTCATATCTGTTGTCACAGTAGCTTGGACGCATAGTACCAATCTGTCAAAACCTGTAATGATGAATGAGGTCTAGAGTAGCCTGGTTCCCTTATCCTCTACAGGTTGAGACCTAATGTTTGGGTGACTCCAGACCAACACATGAGTACAAGCAGCACACAAACTCAAAGCCGCCATCCTCCTCCTGGTGCAGCATCATAAGCCACATCAACCACTGCTGTCCTCCTTGCCCCCTCTCAACCAACCGCCACTCCGTCTCTCGCCTTGAGCAGTTCCTGCTCATCTGCCTATAGTCATGTGCCTGTAAAGGACATGTTTGAGCGTAAGAAGCTAATGTCACAAAGTGCCCCAAAATTGAAGTGATACGACCAACAAAGCATCTTTTTCCATCTCCTGGTTCTAAAAATCCAGGCCTTATACACGTGCCCTGATAGGTGACGTAACAAGTATTAAACTGATAAGAGTAGTACTTACAAACACGCCACTCCTATCTGGTGGCACCTTTGACTGCACGTGCCGTGCCCCAAAATTGAAGTGATACGACCAACAAAGCATCTTTTTTCATCTCCTGGTTCTAAAAATCCAGGCCTTATACACGTGCCCTGATAGGTGACGTAACAAGTATTAAACTGATAAGAGTAGTACTTACAAACACGCCACTCCTATCTGGTGGCACCTTTGACTGCACGTGCCGTGCCCCAAAATTGAAGTGATACGAACAACAAAGCATCTTTTTCCATCTCCTGGTTCTAAAAATCCAGGCCTTATACACGCCCCCTGATAGGTGACGTAACAGGTATTAAACTGATAAGAGTAGTACTACTTAACACACCTTATAATAATGCAGTGAGAGGCAACGCAGTGAGAGGAGTCTGAAGAAGAGGAGTCAGAGGAGGAAGGTGGCTTTGAGGAGGTGGAAGACCAAACACAGCAGGCGTCCCAAGGGGCTTGTTGTCACCTTTCGGGGACCCTTGGTGTTGTACGTGGCTGGGTGGAGGAAGAGACCTTCAATGACATCAGTGAGGACAAGGAACGGGACATGGCTAGCTTGGTATCCAACCTTGTGCAAATGGGGAGTTTGCGGTTGTGCAAATGGACTGTTTGTGGTTGTTTGCGGTGCGTTAAACGGGGAGTTTGGTCTGTCACTGTGAAGCGGGCCTAACCCTTACACTACCTGATCGATACAACATCATACCTGATGTTTTAAAGCACGTTATTCCAAACAATTTAGGAATATTAGGTAATTTATGCCCTTTATGGCTTAAAACCAGACTCTGCATCAACTATGTCATTTTCCGTGGGAGTTTTGCCATGGATCCCCCTCCGGCATGCCACAGTCCAGGTGTTAGTCCCGTTGAAACAACTTTCCCATCACTATTGTGGCCAGAAAGAGTCCCTGTGGGTTTTAAAATTCGCCTGCCCATTGAAGTCTATGGCGGTTCACCGATGTTCGCCGGTTCGCGAACATATGCGGCGGTTCGCGTTCGCGGTTCGCGAACCGAAAATTTTAGGTTCGCGACATCACTATTGAATTATCGTTTAGTATTGTTTAGTACTGGCCCTTTATTATAGCCCCTTTTAGATAGTATTTAAAGGAGTACTAGCACCTTATATACAAATTGCACTAAGATAGAATCTCTATTCCAATTCCTGCTTCCTGTATTCCATTGCAGCGTCTAATTTTGTAGCATTTTATTATTCTAAAGTTTTAAATAATTTAATAAAAGCTAAGTTTTGTTTAAAATTGGGTCTCTTCCATTAATTGGGATTCATAGGTGTGCACTACAAAAGGAAACTTTTTTTCTTTCAAATTTCTAGATGTCCACCCTATTGGAAGGCGGCACCACAGGGGGTTAGTACGGTAACCACTGGCTAATAAACACAGCGTCTAGATGTCCACCCCCCTTCCTCCTGGCTAATTTCTGTCCTTCAAAAACCAGTAACCCCCCTAACTGAATTCCATTCAACTCCGAGCCCCCAGTAACACCTTCTATCACACTCCCTGATGTCTGTACGTACCAAGCATGGCCAGTTACCCTCTTTACATTGATAAATCATAACTCCTGTAGTTAAGGCCAAATACCCACACTGTTCTGTATAATCCCCACAGGCTTGCAAAAGCGCGATTAGACTGGCTAAAATAGAAAATGAAAAATGAATTGGAAAAGAGAGTAAGACTAACCCTAAAATATGTTTTAAGTATATTAATGGGAAGAAGGCGAGGAAGGAAGCTATAGGAACATTACAATGTGACACAGTCTGATAATTAGTGATCAGGAAAAGGCAGATGAGCTAAATAGGTTCTTTTCTTTGGTATACACAAGGGAGGTACCAGTGGTTGGGACACTGCAACATAATGGGGCTACACTACCTTTGCCAAATAACTGGTTAACACAGGAAGTAATCCAAAAGAGGTTGGAAAAAATAAATGTTAATAAAGCCGCGCGTCCTGATGGAATACATCCAAGGGTACTAAGGGAACTGGCGTCTGTAATAGCCAAACCATTATATTTAATTTTTCAAGATTCACTCAACACAGGGTCGCCACCAGATGACTGGAGAAAAGCTGATGTGATACCTATATTTAAAAAGGGAGCAAGAGCAAATCCGGGGAATTATAGACCAGTGAGCCTCACTTCTGTAGTGGGGAAGCTTTTAGAAGGGTTAATAAGGGATAATATACAAGAATATGTCTATTTGAACAGGATTATAAGTAGGAGTCAACATGGATTTATGAGGGATAGGTCATGTCAAACAAATTAATTAGTTTCTATGAGGAGGTTAGTAGGAACCTGGATCAAGGCAACTCAGTGGATGTAGTCTTTTTTTGATTTTGCAAAGGCTTTTGATACAGTGCCACATGGGAGACTATTGGGCAAACTAAGGGATACAGGAATTGCAGTAAATATCTGCTCATGGATTGAAAGCTGGCTAAAAGACAGGAAGCAAAGGGTTGTTGTAAATGGAACATACTCCGATTGGACTAATGTGGTAAGTGGGGTTCCTCAGGGTTCAGTATTAGGTCCTCTCCTTTTTAACATATTTATTAATGACTTAAGAGATAGGATTGGAGTGTGGGGTCTCCATTTTCGCTGATGACACAAAGTTGTGCAAGGTAATTTAATCAGATAATGATGTGCTTTCCCTCCAAGGGGATTTACATAAAATTGAGGAATGGGCATCTAAATGGCAGATGAAATTTAATATGAATAAATGTAAAGTTATGCATCTGGAAAGGAAAAATAGCCATGCAATTTATAATCTTAATGGAGCAAATCTAGGTGTATCAGATATTGAAAGGGATTTGGGAGTGCTTGTGGACAACCACCTAGGTAACAGCGCTCAAAGCCAAGCAGCAGCTGCAAAGGCAAATTAAATATTAGCATGTATTAAGAAAGGTATAGAAGCCAGGGAAGCAAATATAATTCTGCCACTATACAAATCTCTAGTACGACCTCATTTAGAATATGGAGGACAATTTTGGGCACCACTTCATAAAAAGGACATTTTAGAGCTGGAAAAGGTACAGAGAAGGGCAACAAAACTAATAACGGGAATGGAGGGGCTAAGTTATGAAGAAAGACTAACCAAATTAAACGTATTTTCTCTAGAAAAAAGGCGTCTAAGAGGAGATATGATTACCTTATATAAATACATCCAGGGTCAGTATAAAGATTTGTCAAGGGAACATTTGTCAAGGGAAAAATAGATTTATTTTTAATTAAAAAGGAAATTCAGGGTTATCATGGATAATTAGAGAGGCAGTATTGATCCAAATTTTTTTACATTTCCCCTTGAGACAATTGGCTAAGTCTTGCTTGAGTTTTTTTTTTTTTTTCTATTTGCCTTCCTCTGGACTAATTAATAATAAAATAAAAAAAATAAAAACATAAAATAATTGATTAATAATTAATTAACAACTAATGAATTAATAGTTAATCCGCATATTGCAGATCAGAGGAGATCTTAAAAGGTTGAACTTGATGGACTGAAAGTCTTTTTTCAACCTTAAATACTATGTAACTATGTAACTATGTAACTCTCTTGGTGACCCCAACATTACTCACTGAGATCCACCTTCCATTATACAGCAACATCATGTCGTATTCCTTAACAAGTCCCATTGCCATATTCAGCCATCACATGGGCAGGAGTTATATATATATAACAAAATCCATAAGAGGAAAACCGAACTTCACACGCATCAGCCATTTCTTCCTATGTGGGGTCTAACAAGGTGAGTGCAGACAACACTCGGACATGTCTCACATATTAGCTTTATCAGAGAGTGGCCAAAAAAAGTACACAATGCTATAATGATTATTGAGCGGAATACAATATGCCATGATAATTTATGGAGACAATACATGGATATTTCCTGTTTTGTCCCCACCAGCAGATTGGTTAATTTGTTCTCTGAGTGAGGGCTAGACTTAGGTTTTAGGGTTCAGGATTAGGGTAATGGCAGATAATAAGCTTTATATAGTAAAACAGTGGCTTAAAGCTCTGCTACCACCCTAACCCTGAATCGGTCCTTCCTGTTATGGTACAGCACCAGTCCGCCGCTGCAGTGCAGTGACCAACCGCTAGATGGAGCTGCCGGTATTCCAGTGCCATATCATAGAGTCAAGGCTTAGGTAAACTGTTAGGGTTAGTTTAGGGGTTAGGCTACCATTCTAAGCTTAGATCTTCTCCAACATATAGGCAGCGCTGCAAAATATCGGCAGCGCCATCTATAACAGGATAGATCCCCTGAATCCTAACCCCTAAGTCTAACTTTAACCCTAACAACAAATTGAACAGTCTCTGTGCGCCACTGCTGGACCAATAGAGTATGGTTGACTCTGTACCCAATGGCCACTGTATATGCTGGCCCAATAGAGTATGGTTGGCTCTGTACCCAATGGCCACTGTATATGCTGGCCCAATAGAGTATGATTGGCTCTGTACTCAATGGCCACTGTATATGCTGGCCCAATAGAGTATGGTTGGCTCTGTACCCAATGGCCACTGTATATGCTGGCCCAATAGAGTATGGATGGCTCTGTACCCAATGGCCACTGTATATGCTGGCCCAATAGAGTATGGTTGGCTCTGTACTCAATGGCCACTGTATATGCTGGCCCAATAGAGTATGGTTGGCTCTGTACCCAATGGCCACTGTATATGCTGGCCCAATAGAGTATGGTTGGCTCTGTACCCAATGGCCACTGTATATGCTGGCCCAATAGAGTATGGTTGGCTCTGTACCCAATGTCCACTGTATATGCTGGCCCAATAGAGTATGGTTGGCTCTGTACTCAATGGCCACTGTATTTGCTGGCCCAAACGAGTATGGTTGGCTCTGTACTCAATGGCCACTGTATATGCTGGCCCAATAGAGTATGGTTGGCTCTGTACTCAATGGCCACTGTATATGCTGGCCCAATAGAGTATGGTTGGCTCTGTACTCAATGGCCACTGTATATGCTGGCCCAATAGAGTATGGTTGGCTCTGTACCCAATGGCCACTGTATATGCTGGCCCAATAGAGTATGGTTGGCTCTGTACCCAATGGCCACTGTATTTGCTGGCCCAATAGAGTATGGTTGGCTCTGTACTCAATGGCCACTGTATATGCTGGCCCAATAGAGTATGGTTGGCTCTGTACCCAATGGCCACTGTATATGCTGGCCCAATAGAGTATGGTTGGCTCTGTACCCAATGGCCACTGTATATGGTGGTTTGGTGTCTTCCCTTAGCGGGCGTGGCAGTGGTTTGTCACCTCTGTTATTTCCCTTATTTTTCATCTACACATAAAAGTTAAATTTTCGCTGTTATTTGTCTTATCGTTATGATCTGTGGACACTTCCGGTCACATGGGCCTCACACTGCTTCTTTCCGTATAGAATTACTACCAGGACTTAATCTCCCAGAAACCCATGCAGGAAGGTCACAAGAGAAGCGGCAACCTATCAGGGATATGTAGCTGACATCCATATTAATAGTGTGTAAGTCCCCGGAGAATTAATAATCACTGTCCCAGCGACACCACAGACTACAGAACAATTACACGTATCAGAAGTGATAGGAAATACATACGAATGACTACAACTCCCACAATCCATTGCACGAATAGACCAATAAGGAAGCAGTGGGCGGGCTTTCTGGAAATGAAGTAGCTACAGACCCGTAAATGAATTAAAGCTTGTAACTGACTGTACTGCACGATGCAGCGGGATGAGGCTCGGAGTCTCATTATTACTCATTAATATCAGGAAATCTCAGATAACTAGTCTCCAAGATTTTGTCCATAACAAACATGGCGGATCTATCCTTACACATGTTTTGATGCATAATGTGAGCGCACGTACATTTTGCGGTATGACGTCAATGGGTGTGCGCCTTTGTAGCTAATACGGAAGCGGTCGGGAGACCTGACCTGTGAGTGTATACTGATATCGTTATGTACAGATAGTGTGGGAGGAGGGGTGTATATATATATATATATATATATATATATATATATATATATATATATATATATATATATATATATATATATATATATATATATATATATATATAGAGAGAGAGAGAGAGAGAGTGTAGTGTGTGACGTGTATACGGACTGTGTGTATCCCTCTGGATGGAGGGTATGTCTGTGCGTATCCCTCTGGATGTAGGGTATGTCTGTGCGTAACCCTCTGGATGTAGGGTATGTCTGTGCGTATCCCTCTGGATGGAGGGTATGTCTGTGCGTATCCCTCTGGATGTAGGGTATGTCTGTGCGTAACCCTCTGGATGTAGTGTATGTCTGTGTGTATCCCTCTGGATGTAGTGTATGTCTGTGCGTATCCCTCTGGATGGAGGGTATGTCTGTGTGTATCCCTCTGGATGTAGTGTATGTCTGTGCGTATCCCTCTGGATGGAGGGTATGTCTGTGTGTATCCCTCTGGATGTAGTGTATGTCTGTGCGTATCCCTCTGGATGTAGGGTATGTCTGTGCGTATCCCTCTGGATGTAGGGTATGTCTGTGTGTATCCCTCTGGATGTAGTGTATGTCTGTGCGTATCCCTCTGGATGGAGGGTATGTCTGTGTGTATCCCTCTGGATGTAGTGTATGTCTGTGCGTATCCCTCTGGATGGAGGGTATGTCTGTGCGTATCCCTCTGGATGTAGTGTATGTCTGTGCGTATCCCTCTGGATGTAGGGTATGTCTGTGCGTATCCCTCTGGATGGAGGGTATGTCTGTGCGTATCCCTCTGGATGTAGGGTATGTCTGTGTGTATCCCTCTGGATGTAGGGTATGTCTGTGCGTATCCCTCTGGATGTAGTGTATGTCTGTGCGTATCCCTCTGGATGTAGGGTATGTCTGTGCGTATCCCTCTGGATGTAGGGTATGTCTGTGTGTATCCCTCTGGATGTAGTGTATGTCTGTGTGTATCCCTCTGGATGTAGGGTATGTCTGTGCGTATCCCTCTGGATGTAGGGTATGTCTGGGGGTATCCCTCTGGATGTAGGGTATGTCTGTGCGTATCCCTCTGGATGTAGGGTATGTCTGTGCGTATCCCTCTGGATGGAGGGTATGTCTGTGCGTATCCCTCTGGATGGAGGGTATGTCTGTGCGTATCCCTCTGGATGTAGTGTATGTCTGTGCGTATCCCTCTGGATGTAGTGTATGTCTGTGCGTATCCCTCTGGATGAAGTGTATGTCTGTGCGTATCCCTCTGGATGTAGTGTATGTCTGTGTGTATCCCTCTGGATGTAGGGTATGTCTGTGTGTATCCCTCTGGATGTAGGGTATGTCTGTGTGTATCCCTCTGGATGTAGTGTATGTCTGTGTGTATCCCTCTGGATGTAGTGTATGTCTGTGTGTATCCCTCTGGATGTAGGGTATGTCTGTGTGTATCCCTCTGGATGTAGGGTATGTCTGTGCGTATCCCTCTGGATGTAGGGTATGTCTGTGCGTATCCCTCTGGCTGTAGGGTATGTCTGTGCGTATCCCTCTGGATGTAGGGTATGTCTGTGCGTATCCCTCTGGCTGTAGGGTATGTCTGTGCGTATCCCTCTGGATGTAGGGTATGTCTGTGCGTATCCCTCTGGATGTAGGGTATGTCTGTGCGTATCCCTCTGGATGGAGGGTATGTCTGTGCGTATCCCTCTGGATGGAGGGTATGTCTGTGCGTATCCCTCTGGATGGAGGGTATGTCTGTGCGTATCCCTCTGGATGTAGTGTATGTCTGTGCGTATCCCTCTGGATGTAGGGTATGTCTGTGCGTATCCCTCTGGATGTAGGGTATGTCTGTGCGTATCCCTCTGGATGGAGGGTATGTCTGTGCGTATCCCTCTGGATGTAGGGTATGTCTGTGTGTATCCCTCTGGATGTAGGGTATGTCTGTGTGTATCCCTCTGGATGTAGTGTATGTCTGTGTGTATCCCTCTGGATGTAGTGTATGTCTGTGCGTATCCCTCTGGATGGAGGGTATGTCTGTGCGTGTCCCTCTGGATGGAGGGTATGTCTGTGCGTATCCCTCTGGATGGAGGGTATGTCTGTGCGTATCCCTCTGGATGGAGGGTATGTCTGTGCGTATCCCTCTGGATGGAGGGTATGTCTGTGCGTATCCCTCTGGATGGAGGGTATGTCTGTGCGTATCCCTCTGGATGGAGGGTATGTCTGTGCGTATCCCTCTGGATGGAGGGTATGTCTGTGCGTATCCCTCTGGATGGAGGGTATGTCTGTGCGTGTCCCTCTGGATGTAGGGTATGTCTGTGCGTGTCCCTCTGGATGTAGGGTATGTCTGTGCGTGTCCCTCTGGATGTAGTGTATGTCTGTGCGTATCCCTCTGGATGTAGGGTATGTCTGTGTGTATCCCTCTGGATGTAGGGTATGTCTGTGCGTATCCCTCTGGATGTAGGGTATGTCTGTGCGTAACCCTCTGGATGTAGGGTATGTCTGTGCGTATCCCTCTGGATGGAGGGTATGTCTGTGTGTATCCCTCTGGATGTAGGGTATGTCTGTGCGTATCCCTCTGGATGTAGGGTATGTCTGTGCGTATCCCTCTGGATGGAGGGTATGTCTGTGTGTATCCCTCTGGATGGAGGGTATGTCTGTGCGTATCCCTCTGGATGTAGGGTATGTCTGTGCGTATCCCTCTGGCTGTAGGGTATGTCTGTGCGTATCCCTCTGGATGTAGGGTATGTCTGTGCGTATCCCTCTGGATGTAGTGTATGTCTCTGTGTGTATCCCTCTGGATGTAGGGTATGTCTGTGCGTATCCCTCTGGATGTAGGGTATGTCTGTGCGTATCCCTCTGGATGTAGGGTATGTCTGTGCGTATCCCTCTGGCTGTAGGGTATGTCTGTGCGTATCCCTCTGGATGTAGGGTATGTCTGTGCGTATCCCTCTGGATGTAGGGTATGTCTGTGCGTATCCCTCTGGATGTAGGGTATGTCTGTGCGTATCCCTCTGGATGTAGGGTATGTCTGTGCGTATCCCTCTGGATGGAGGGTATGTCTGTGCGTATCCCTCTGGCTGTAGGGTATGTCTGTGCGTATCCCTCTGGATGTAGGGTATGTCTGTGTGTATCCCCCTGGATGTAGGGTATGTCTGTGCGTATCCCTCTGGATGTAGGGTATGTCTGTGCGTATCCCTCTGGATGGAGGGTATGTCTGTGCGTATCCCTCTGGATGGAGGGTATGTCTGTGCGTATCCCTCTGGATGGAGGGTATGTCTGTGCGTATCCCTCTGGATGGAGGGTATGTCTGTGCGTATCCCTCTGGATGTAGGGTATGTCTGTGCGTGTCCCTCTGGATGTAGGGTATGTCTGTGCGTGTCCCTCTGGATGTAGGGTATGTCTGTGCGTGTCCCTCTGGATGTAGGGTATGTCTGTGCGTGTCCCTCTGGATGTAGTGTATGTCTGTGCGTATCCCTCTGGATGTAGTGTATGTCTCTGTGTGTATCCCTCTGGATGTAGGGTATGTCTGTGTGTATCCCTCTGGATGTAGGGTATGTCTGTGCGTGTCCCTCTGGATGTAGGGTATGTCTGTGAACTTTATTTGGGGTTAATCAGAGGCACTTTAAATGATGGCAGGTGTATGCTGACTCCTATTTAACACGATTTGGAATGTGATTGCTTAATTCTGAACACAGCTACATCCCCAGTTATAAGAGGGTGTGCAGACTTATGCAACCACATTATTTTTCTTTTTCTTCCCTCCACCTAAAGATTTCAGTTTGTTTTTTAATTGAGTTGTACAGTTTATAGGTCACATTAAAGGTGGAAAAAGTTCTGAAATGATTTATCTTTGTCTCATTTTTTTACGGCACAGAAACCTGACATTTTAACAGGGGTGTGTAGACTTTTTATTATCCACTGTATGTCTATCTGTGTCTATCTATCTATCTATCTATCTATCTATCTATCTATCTATCTACCCATCTATCTATTTATCTATCTATCACTATGTATCTCTATCTACCTCTATCTATGTATCTCTGAGTGTGTATTATATATATATATATATTGCGAGGGGGCGCTTTATACTGTATATCTTGTATAATATAAGTTATCACCATCACTAGATCACATTGGGAGGACAATCTCTCCGTGGCTGCTGGAAGGTTACTATGTCTAGATACGATTAATCACACACACACATATATATATATATATATATATATTGTGACCAGGATGGCCGTGTATAGCTGTGGTTTCTTGAGATCGAAACGTATACTTTCTGGTAATGCAGCAAATTGGTTTATTATGAACTAAGAAAAACAAACTGGAGCAGTAACTCTGCTTAAATAATGAAAATAAACATCTACATAAACGCACTGACTGTGACACAGGAACGCCCTGACTATACCTGTGCAGCTTATCTGCAACAGGGACAAAACTCTACCCAACGGTGTCTTCAGGACAAAGCTCCAACTCTGTTGTACTCGGAAAGGAGTAATTTCATGGAAACAGCGCCACCTAGTGGCAAGGAGTAAGACAGTCCCTTATAAATTAGGAATTGCCACCTTGTGGCCAGGACACAAATAGTCTCTGATTATGGTTATATTGGCACCTTGTGGCCAGGATACAAATCCTCTCTTGTATATCGGAAGTCTTTTCCACGTTTCTAAATAATTAGCCGCAGATGAAGCATAGGGCCCGCCCGTCTCTCCCGTATGCTTCACCCCAGGGACCCTTTGAATTTGCAGTATAAACTTACTGCCTATGAACCGGTTAAACACTCAGCATCTTCCCTGGGGCATAATCAGTCTGGTACCTTCATACAGGGCCTCTGTCAGCTCCACACTTGCCTAGGCCTTTAAGGCAACTCTGCCTGGGGAACCTCAATATTCCCTTCACTTACTTGGTACCTTTGTGCTTTCACCTCCTGAGTCTGTAGTCTCTTTCAGCTCTATTGGTTCAGTCACTGCAAACAGCACACTCTCCTTACTGTTGTGCAAAAGTCGCAGCCACAGTAAACCAAAAGTGATCTCTTTCCGGTTTGCTTCCCAAAGGTCAAACTGTAGATCCACAACGGACCAGCTTCCAGCTCCACTTTGTGGCTGGATCTGGCAGCAGTACACAACCTGGCCAGAGTCTAAGCAGCCCCACCTCTCTCTCCATGTCTGCTTTTCAGGCTTTAAAGGGAAGTCGCATCTGCATTTGAGTTCTTCAGAAGTTTAACTCCATCACTCCTGTCAAGAACTCTTTACTCCACTTTACTTGGCACCATCCTCTAGGGGGCAAACGGTCACAATATATATATATATATATATATATATATATATATAGACCGTCTATTATAATAATATTACTTTGTCATTCCTATCAGAGCAATGTTAGATCCCAATGTTGTTACCCTCGTCGCTTATCTAATGTGTTACATTTATTCCTTATATATATCATTTGGGACAGAGAAGAATCACTGAGTCATGTGACTACAGTCCATATATGTATATATCCGCGGCCATGTTGTGTACAGGCAGTTCATGTGATCGTCAGATAGACCAGCCTTTATCCTGATTAATGTACCCCCTGTCCACATTAGGTCTTCATAGAGGAAACATGGACACCGGATCAGTTATTAAGGAAGAGGAGGATGAGAGAGATGATCAGGATATTCAGAGCTGTGCAGGTGAGTGACAGGTGTATGAGTCACAGGGGTTGGGGACTCAGAGCTGTGCAGGTGAGTGACAGGTGTATGAGTCACAGGGGGCGGGGACTCAGAGCTGTGCAGGTGAGTGACAGGTGTATGAGTCACAGGGGGCGGGGACTCAGAGCTGTGCAGGTGAGTGACAGGTGTATGAGTCACAAGGGGCGGGGACTCAGAGCTGTGCAGGTGAGTGACAGGTGTATGGGTTACAAGAGGCGGGGACTCAGAGCTGTGCAGGGGAGTGACAGGTGTATGAGTCACAAGGGGGCGTGGACTCAGTGCTGTGCAGGTGAGTGACAGGTGTATGGGTCACAAGGGCGGGGACTCAGAGCTGTGCAGGTGAGTGACAGGTGTATGAGTCACATGGGGCGGAGACTCAGAGCTGTGCAGGTGAGTGACAGGTGTATGAGTCACAAGGGGGCGGGGACTCAGAGCTGTGCAGGTGAGTGACAGGTGTATGAGTCACAGGGGGCGGGGACTCAGAGCTGTGCAGGTGAGTGACAGGTGTATGAGTCACATGGGGCGGAAACTCAGAGCTGTGCAGGTGAGTGACAGGTGTATGAGTCACAAGGGGGCGGGGACTCAGAGCTGTGCAGGTGAGTGACAGGTGTATGAGTCACAGGGGGCGGGGACTCAGAGCTGTGTAGGTGAGTGACAGGTGTATGAGTCACAGGGGGCGGGGACTCAGCTGTGCAGGTGAGTGACAGGTGTATGAGTCACAAGGGGGTGGGGACTCAGAGCTGTGCAGGTGAGTGACAGGTGTATGAGTCACAAGGGGCGGAGACTCAGAGCTGTGCAGGTGAGTGACAGGTGTATGAGTCACAAGGGGGCAGGGACTTGGAACTGTGCAGGTGAGTGACAGGTGTATGAGTCACAAGGAGGCGGAGCCTCAGAGCTGTGCAGGTGAGTGACAGGTGTATGAGTCACAAGGGGGCGGGGACTCAGAGCTATGCAGGTGAGTGACAGGTGTATGAGTCACAAGGGGGCGGAGACTCAGAGCTGTGCAGGTGAGTGACAGGTGTATGAGTCACAAGGGGGTGGGGACTCAGAGCTGTGCAGGTGAGTGACAGGTGTATGAGTCACAGGGGGCGGGGACTCAGAGCTGTGTAGGTGAGTGACAGGTGTATGAGCCATAAGGGGGCGGAGACTCAGAGCTGTGCAGGTGAGTGACAGGTGTATGAGTCACAGGTGGCGGGTACTCAGAGCTGTGCAGGTGAGTGACAGGTGTATGAGTCACAGGGGGCGGGGACTCAGAGCTGTGGAGGTGAGTGACAGGTGTATGATTCACAAGGGGCGGAGACTCAGAGCTGTGCAGGTGAGTGACAGGTGTATGAGTCACAAGGGGCGGGGACTCAGAGCTGTGCAGGTGAGTGACAGGTGTATGAGTCACAAGGGACGGAGACTCAGAACTGATGGACAACCAACCCATCATCCCATCAGTAACATATCGAAATAGCAGCAAATTACAGTTCTGAGGGTAGAAATAAGATCAGTTTTAGTCACCGTTGCATGAGGCGTCCGACTGGGAAGACACGTTTGTTATGAGTTATATGATTATGAAGATGGTCCCACGTCTTCTTCTCCGGCACCACAAGCAGTTGTGATTACTGATATAAGACTTGCCTGGTTTGGGTCTCTTCCACCTCAGGATCTTCATGGGCCCAGCGATGATTCTACTTAGTAGGTTTTCTGTTTTATGGGCAGAACCACCAAAGAGCTCAGGTCATTAAAGAAGAAGCTGCGGAAACTTCCAGATACATCTAGACAGCTATGAAGATACAGATGGGATGGAGAACGTTCCTAGTTATGGTTATATACATAAATACATTTATTTTCATGATGCCAACATGTATGTCGCAAACTATATATATATATATTAATGAGATTTGTATCTGATTTACGGGGCAGTTACATTTAGCGGATGTATTTGATATATTTCTACAAATCCATATAATTCTTCATTGTTTGTAAACAACCAGCAAACAACCATCTCACTAACCTGATCTGAGAAGGTAGATTAGCCTGGTCTTCTGATCTAGTGACCTTAGTTATGTTACCATCACTGTATAATTACTTTGTGTTAATGTCTTTAGTTACTATTGTATCTCCATATAATATGCTGTACCCTCCTATGTTCCTTTCCTGTATGCTGGGATCTCCCGGCTCTGCTTGTGGCTGTCTGATCTGATGGATGGCTACCACTATTATGTTGTCTCATTCAGCTGGTGAGGTGGAGAAAGGATCCATGTCTGATACTTGACCCTGTGTGGTGCCAAACGGTAGAACATATTTATAGGAATAATACAAAGATAATTAAACACATTAACACAAAGTAATTAAACAGAGGTGCCATGAAATACAATTACTTGGTGATGTAATTAAGATCAGTAGATCAGAAGGCAATTAACACTCAGAACTGTTGCATTATATGTGCCTGGTTAGTAGCTGGTTGTTTACATCTTTCCACAGGAGGCCTTCAATGATAAGCAAAGCAAATGTGTCAGCTCCAAGGACCTCTTAGATCTGTCTTTTCAAACAATAATTTGATTAGCCCAATACAGACCAAACATGGTGCCACCAGACAGTGAATCTCTCAGCCTAGAGGTCCAGTGCAAAGAGAATACGTCACACAACCAGGACTGGGACATGGTGCATTGTGACATTCCTCACCCTTTTAAAAAGAACATGCTTAGAACCCACATGTATGTTAGGGCCATGTATGCCATGTATGTTAGGGCAAATGAGTTCCAGACTTTGACCAGTAAGAATTCTTATTTATATGGTCTGGAACAAGAGCAATACATGCTTAGCACAGAGGGGCTTAGTTGGTGGGTAGAGGGCTTGTGGTGCACCTGGCCAGTCTGGTTGCAGGTGCAAGAATTGGCCTTGGTTCATGTGCCCTGCGTCCCTACTCCTGGCGAGGACCTTTGTTGATAGTGTAATAGCTTAACGTTTGAATAACTTGTCCAAGCTTGCCATATTTACCTCCCCAGAAGCAAATGTCTTTTCATTTTATGACTACAGTCACCATCTGCAGAGATCTTGGATCACAGAAAAATACCATCTGTCACTGCCTCCACTTCTTTCCCATCTATTTGCCAGGGCCAGAGATTGCTGTTTTCCATGATCTGTTTTCCATGATCTTCGATCTTCATCGTCTTTTTAACGTTGAGCAGCCGGCTTCCTCACCCTCGTCTTTTACCCTCATTATTAGATCCTTTAGTTCCTCCTCACTCTCAGCCATCAGATTAGTATCATTCATGTATACGAGGTTGGTGATATTTCTTCCAGCGATATTGTTTTCGGCTTTGGATTCTGTATTTTACCAAGAACTTAACATGGCACCACCAGTACAGGGAAACCCTCAGGCTAGAGGCACAATGCAAAGAGAATATACAGCTCTGATTGGCACATGGCGGTTTGTGACAATGAGACACAAATACATTTATGTAGATTGTGCTAACCTATAAATTGCAAACTATATATATATTAATGAGACATGATATTAATGTATCTTATTTATTTGGGCAGATAATGACAGAATATGTGCACATTTCAATAAATTCATTTAACTCTTAATTGTACCTATCAGGTCTCCATGATGAATATCTGGGCACAGTATCAGTTATGAAGGAAGAGGAAGATGAGAAGGATATTGTGCGGGTGACGATCCAATCAGATTTATGTGCAGGTGAGTGATAACGTGATCATTATCTACATGGATCCGTGAATAACATCACTTCGTCGCTCCATGCCAGCAACTGCGGGCCTCGCAAAATTTACGGACTTACGAGAAACAAATACGAGACGTGGGACTAACAAAAGAAAACATTACGACCTCGCAAAAATACGACCTTACCGCCCAAAACCGGCGCACATGAAAATATTAAAAACACAATAAATACACACAACAAACACATAAAAAGCTTACCTACAGCAAGGGGGGCACCCAGGACCTCGAAAACTGAAGTTACACCTCAATTTCACTCGAAATACAAGAGTTTAGACACCCGAAAATCCCCTAAGAGAGAGAAAAAATGGTTGCCGAAAAAAACCGAAAACAAGGCTACAGGACTCTAAAGATGCAAAACACCACCAAACACCTACGGATTTTGCGAAAAAGACGGACGCCATCCAAGAACAAGGACGGAAAATCAGCCACAGACGCGTACCACACATTAGGCGCCATTTTACAACACTAACTTACACAATCCGGAAGTACACAGCTACCCTAACGGCTTCCCCTCGCGCACACAGCCTATTTACACTACACACTGCGCACATTCATGACACTTACACAGCAGCTCCACAGCACTCAAAACACACATTGTATGCTGCTGCAACATCAAAACAGATTGCCAGCTCTTCTGCACAATGCTTCCTGCAGATATTACTTCCAAATAGGTAGAGTATATTCATGTATTATTTTATTCATTATTTCATTAGCATTAGCAAAAAAAAACAATGCTCATAGCACACAAACAACAACCTCACAATGAGCGCCAAAGGCGCTCAGCACAAGGCTCGCACCTTCTTACGGCACTATATTTGCCCTTTCTAAATTTCCCTGAAAATAATTTACAATCTGAAGCTGCATTTTGCCACTTAATGGGACTCTAGTACCTGGAAATCTATTGGGTAGGGTATTTTAAAGAGCATAAAAATCTGGATATTTATTTTATTAGACAATGTTTCTAAACTGAATCTTTCCTGAGAAATGTTTTTTATGTTTTGTACAAATGACCGGCTTCCGAAACCAATACAGGGACTTTGATTTGTTAATCACACTCTTCTTGTCTGTTTTGTGGTGTTGAAGCAATGCCCCTCAATGTTGTCATACAGTTAGATTCCCTACCACACCATTATCGAGTACTCTGAGCTTCATGCTAGCATATTGAGTCACACATTTGTTCCAAAAACAATGATGTTCATCTCTGGAATTATTTACTGTAGTAGAAAAATGTATATCCAGTTTAATTATCTTTAAAATAAAAATAACATCCTGTTCGGTGACACTGTCCCTTTAATGTGGCTTCATCAGGGGTCAGTGATGGGTTGGGCACCAGGTTTTAAATACACTTCTTTCCATTGCGATCAAATGCCTCTTACTGATTGGTTGACCTTTACCAGTGAACCTGTGGTGCTCACATTGACTTGTGTTTGGAATGGAATATGGCCGAGTCCCTCTCATTGATCAATTACAGCTTATAATATTGCTCTAATAACAATTATCACAATTTAAACTTCTTCCTATTCCATTCAGAAGCTTTTCTATTGTTGATATATATTTTAAATTCAAATTCTCCGGAATCCTGAGTTTACTGATCACTATGCACAAAATACGTCCCTAAAATGACTGATACTCTCCGATGGTGCCACAATCAAATGAGATGGTCTCCAATCTAATCCCTCTAAATTTGTGAAGTCATATGTAGTACCACCGAAAAGCACTTTGAACTTCGGTTACATGTCTTACAACTAGTATGTCGTGTCTGTTGTGCGCAGAGCCTCTATTATCACTTATCACAATGAAGTATTGTTAGAATATGCTGCATATTCATAAAGATTTATAGAATTATATAACTATCCAACAACAATAACAGACAATGTATTAGCTGCCGACTTGTCTTAGTTGTCTTTATTTAGCGGCAGTTACTATAAATATGAACTAAACATTTTTATTTAGATGTTTGTTATCACTCTTGTAAAATTCTTTACTCCAGATGTTTTTGTTTACAACAGATGTGTCCAAGACCCGGAATACTTGTGAAGATCACCATGTGTCCCTTCTTTCATCAGATTGTGTAAGGGAAGATTTCAGTTCTATACGGAGTTACATGGATGTAAACCAAAGCTGTTTGACACAACAAACCGGAGGAACATCATTTTTACATTCTGACTATGGGAAAGGGTTTGCCAGTAATACAGATCTTGTAAAACTTAATGGAGTTATAGGAGAAAACCCATATGGGTGTTCAGACAATGAGAAATCATTTTGCACAACTACACATCTTAATCCTAATAAGAGAACACACCAAGGAGAAGAAACATATGTATGTTCTGAATGTGGGAAAGGTTTCAATCTAGCCTCAAACCTGAATAAACATAAGAGAACGCACACAGGAGAAAGACCATTTGCATGTTCTGAATGTGGAAAATGTTTCAGTCAGTTGTCAAGTCTCACTAAACATAAGAGAACTCACACAGGTGAAAGACCATATGCATGTTCTGAATGTGGGAAATGTTTCAGTGACACCTCAAATCTCAATGTTCATAAGAGAACTCACACAGGAGAACGGCCATTTTCATGTTCTGAATGTGGGGAATGTTTTAGTGAAAGTTCAGCCCTCACTATTCATAAGAGAATTCACACAGGAGAAAGACCGTTTGCATGTTCTGAATGTGGAAAATGTTTCAGTCAGATGTCAAGTCTCAAGCAACATAAGATAACTCACACAGGAGAAAAACCATATGCATGTTCAGAATGTGGGAAATGTTTCAGTCAGATGTCAAGTCTCTATCACCATAAGAAAACTCACAAAGGAGAAACCCCATATGCATGTTCTGTTTGTGGGAAATGTTTTAATCAAGCCTCAGTTCTCAATGTTCATAAGAAAATTCACACAGGGGAAAGATCATTTTCATGTGCAGAATGTGGGAAATGTTTTATTCACGCCTCAGATCTCAATATTCATACAAGGATTCACACAGGAGAAAGACCATTTGCATGTTCGGACTGTGGGAAACGTTTCGGCCAATCATCAAATCTCAAGACTCACAGGAAAATTCACACTGGAGAAAGGCCATTTGTTTGTTTGGATTGTGGGAAATGTTTCAGTCAGTCATCAAATCTCAAGACTCATAAGAAAATTCACACTGGAGAAAGAGCATATGTGCAAATATGAGAAATATTTTACTTTCAAAGCATATCCTGATGACCATACAATGAAAACAATTTTTTTTAATTTATTTTTATTACAAAAATACAAACATTAAAAAAAGATACACTCACATTCTTACTCATTTAACAAATGCATTCTGATTTGCAAGACATATATAGCTTCATATTATATATCAGATTATAAGCCTTGATTCCCCACATAAGCGTCCCAAATGTACCAGTTAGATATCAGACCTTCTTTCTTTTCTCCCCTTTTTAGTTTAATTTGGTTATATTCTCTATTCCTTTTCACATATCTCATAATTTCCTGTAGGGTGGGAAGTTGATTAAATTTCCAATAATTTACCAATAACCATTTAATAATCAACAAAATATGGGATACCAAAAATCTGCACTGAGGAAACTGATCAGTTAAATCCAGATGCAGTATAATGAGCTGAGGATTACAAGGAATTCTCGTCCCCACTACATCCGAGATCCAACCGGTCATTCTCCTCCAGAAATCCTTCATTATTTCGCACTCCCACCATACATGATAAGTGTTACTAGGTTGACCGCATTCTTTCCAGCATTTAATTTTATCATTAGATTTAAATCTATTTATTTTTTCAGGCGTGAGATACCAGTGTTAAATTATCTTAAAATATAATTCTAAATATGGGATTGCCTGTGTCGATGATATTATCAATTTTAAAGTTTCTGACCAAATATCTTCGATATAATTCTTACTTAAATATTCTTCCCACAATATTATAGCTTTTGTTTTCTTAAAAGGTACATTTTGAAAGGTAATTTTATGGCATTTAGAAACGAAGTATGTAAATCCCTACCATAAATCATTTGTTCATATAATGTTAAGTTAGGCATATTTTTACCTTTAAAGCCTTTTCTGCTTCAGTATATTTTTAATAGAGATATATTGTAGCCAAACACCCTTATCCAACTCATATATCTGTTTTAATACTGACCAATTCATTAAATTTCCTTCTTCATATAAATTATCAATAAGATGTATACCTTTTTTTCCATTGTTCTACCTTTAATTTCTCCTGATGTAGAGAGATTAAATCTATAGGTGTACCTAAAGAAGGAAATTATGATAATTTTAATCTATCTATTTTATCCACCCAGAACTTCAATAGACATCTATTACCTCTTGGCACATCTTTATGACTTAATATTTCCGAATCGGAAAGCCATAAGATTAAATTTATAGGGGTTTTTCCCAACATGTGGTCTTCTATTTCTTTCCATACCAGATTTAAATTAGGGAAGCTCTAAACTATCATTTGAGATACAGCTATAGATTTGTGAATCTCTCTTACACAAGGAGAAGCAAGTCCTCCCCTTTCATATTTCATTTTAGTAATTTCTAGAGATATTCTTGATCTTTTATTATTCAAAATATAATCATTAATGCATCTCTGTATTTTTACCAGCTTATATTTAGAAACCATTTCTGGAAAGGATCTAAATATATATGTTAATTTGGGTATTATTACCATTTTGATTTTTGCAATTCTTGCACTCCATGAAAAGTATGTTTTTTTCCAATCCTTTATTGTTCTTCTTCTTATATGTCTGTATATTTTTTCTAAATTTTCATTTAATATTTCTTTTATTCGAATAGGGAAACTTATTCCCAGATGTACAATACTTTTCGCTTCCCAATTTAAATGATATTGATTTTTCAATCCAACTTTTGTCTCCTGATTTATTTTCTTAATAATTATGTCAGTTTTGGTGTCATTTATTTTAAAATAAGATATTTTGGCAAATTTCTTTAAGATCTCTTCAAATTTTGCTAATGACTTTTCCGTTTCTATCAAAGTCAATACTAAGTCATCTGCATATAGAAGAGTGTTATATTCATTGGTACCAATCCACACTCCTTTTATATCTTTTTCTTTTCTAATCTTTTGTGCCAATGGTTCTATATATAGAATAAATAGTATGGGAGACAGGGGACATCCCCGTCTAGTCCCATTGCTTATAGAAAAGTACTGTGTCTCAAAATTTGAATTTACCTATTTTGCTTTAGAGTTAATATATAAAGAGTTATTAGCTTTGGCTGCAAACTCCTCTAATCCATATCTCTTCAATATAGCTCTGAGAAAACCCTAGTTGTCCCTGTCAAATGCTTTTTCAGCATCTAATTGCAGGGCCAAGTGGGGTCTCTCTCCCTTATCTGCATATACTAATGTGTCTATCAGACGTCTGGTATTGTCTGATCCTTGTCTATTTTTAACAAATCCAGATTGATCTGGATGTATACGTTTTGGAAGTAAAGGATTCAATCGGTTAGCCAATATTTTAGAATATATTTTTAGATCATAATTAATGAGCGACATTGGGCGATAACTACTGCACTCTGTCGGATCATTGTCTTATTTTAATATATTCAGAATTTTTACTTCTGTCAATTCAGGCCTTATATTACCACTTGCTTTTATCTCCTTGAACATATTTGCAAGATGTATTTTTAACAAGTTTATAAAAGTTTTGTAATATAATTTGTCTCACCCATCCACTCCTGGGGCTTTATTATTTTTGTATTTTTTTTTTATTACCTCTTCTATTTCATTGATCATTATTTCTCTATTCAGTTTTATTAAATCTTCCTCCAAAATTCTGGGGAGATTAATGTTTTTTAAAAATTCATCTATTTCTAACATCTCAGGCTTATAAAAGTTAACCTCCTGTTCCAAATTGTATAACTTAATATAATATTGTAAAAATCTATTTCCTATATCCTTAGGATGGGTGAGTAATTCCTTATCCTGCCCTTTCACATTTGTTATTGTATTTTAAATTCCCTGTTTCGTTAATTTATTAGCTAAATATTTTCCAGTCTTATCTACAAATAGGAATTTTGTTTGTTGGTATTTCCATATTATTCTAATTGTGCTTGATGTATCTTTTTAATTTGAGAGTTATG
The DNA here is from genome assembly GCA_027410445.1 of Discoglossus pictus. NCBI lineage: Eukaryota > Metazoa > Chordata > Amphibia > Anura > Alytidae > Discoglossus > Discoglossus pictus. The sequence goes on from CM050176.1 coordinate 52,077,622, forward strand.
ATTTCTTATTTGCTGAGATATTTCTCTATTTGGGGATAGCTTATTTTCCTGATGTAACTTTTCAAGCTCTATATAAAGTCTTCTTATCGATTTACCTCTCTTTTTCTTTAATTCAATTGCTTTAGTTGTCAATATACCTCTTATATATGCTTTTTGAGTACACCATATAACTGAAGGGGATGTTACCGATCCTACATTTATCTCAAATAAATTATTAATCTCTTTTTCTAAAGATTTAATCTGATCTTCCTCTTTTAATAAAAGTGGTTCTAATCTCCAGTTTCTAACCCCAGGATTTCCACACGTTTCTTTGAGATGCATACTTATAGGGCTGTGGTCTGAAAAGGAGCTTACCTGTATTTTAGCCTCACTTACTTTATATAGAGTTGTTCTATCTCCTAAGAAGAAATACATTCTATTATAACTACAATATCTTTTAGAGAAGAAAGTGTAATCTTACTGTAATCGTATGGGTATATTGTTCTCCATATATCATATAGGCTCATTTCCAAAATTACTCTATTGATCCTGGAAGTATTATTTTTATATTGTTTCTCTTCTTTTTGTTTCTGAGGGGATGATCTATCTTGGGTCTAATATAATATTAAAATATCCACATAGAATTAAAGGTCCTTTCTTCAGTTGTCTAACAATTTTTTATATTTGTATTATACATTTCTTTTGTTTATTGTTAGGTGTTGTGACAGATTCACTGTCACGCTCGGGATCCGTGCCTTAGTTTTCAGCAAAATGGAGGACTCAGGAAGCTTTGACACGCTTGAACAGGCTTTAATGTATATTGTCAGCTTACAAAAAATAACAAAACAAAAATAGCACCTAGCTTCTTTGAAGCACTCACTACACATTAGATGCAGTTCCCTCACTGCGCTGCAGTAATATGAAATACAGGCTAATGACACAGCAATACAGGCCTGTGCACTTATCTGTTTAGAGTCCACTCCCTTCAGGGTCTGCAATCCATTTGCAGAGGAGCTGTGTCTCTTTCACCTCTTCTCAGTGTTGTGTCTCTCAATTGTGCTGGCTGTACACTTAAAACAGCCCCACTGGCTTTCCAGGTCTCCCTGACCTCTCTCTGGCCACACAGAGCTGCCCCAGGTTTGCTCTGTCTCTGCAGAGGCTCGACGCAAACAATTCTCCAACTGGAGGTAGTAGCAGGCCTTGATTGCAGCCACACCCCTGCCTTTTGAGCAGGTTGTTAACTCTCTCACTCCTGGGGAGAAGTCTTGAAGAGCTCTCTTCTGACCCCTGGTGGCACTTCACCACAGTGTATAAATATTAACCAGAGTATACATTTTATCATTTATCTCTCCTATCCAAAGGATATATCTACCCAATTCATCTACTTTCTTATATTCCTCTTTTATTTTTAATCTCTTGTTAAATAGGATTGAAACTCCTCTTGACTTGTTATTGTATGTTGCATCTACTCTTTCCTGGAATCTTTTATTATTAATCAAATGTATAGTGTTGGATCTCAAATGGGTTTCTTGAAAGCATAATATATCCACATCAAGTTTATTGTACTCAACAAAAGCTAATTTTCTTTTCAGATGCAAATTCAAACCGTTGATGTTTTGCGATATAATTTTTAAACCATCTTTCATAATTTTATTATTTCTCTCATTCTAATCTTATTCTTATATGTGTATTGGATATGATAAATTCTATTTTATCTTTTATATCGTTTATCTTTCGTTTAGGGGCTTTGGGCATTTTTTCTGATTTGTTATAGCTCTATGTCCTGCAATTAACATTCTACTCATCCTAACATACATACATACCTTTCGCCTATGACCTTTATTACTCGTTTCGGTCATAATATTAGGGCTTTTAAGCCAATGTTTTAAACTAATTGTTGAATGTCCTAAGATATATGGTTGGGGAAAGACAGCTCTATTTTCATTGTCTCCTATGTCTTAATTTATCTATTTTAAGACAGATTCTTAATTCGAATAAATCGTCTTTTTGACCTAGGGTCCTCTGAAGGATGTCCCAACAGGAATAGGGATGAGAAATAGATATATATATATATTACTATATATCTCATAAAGGGGGTTTCTTACTCAAAAGGATATTTTAATATACATTCTAATTTTCAATTGTAATCTCTATTTCTTTTAATTTATTGTCTACTTACTACTTACTAATTTACACCTTCTGTATTTCAATATATTCATGATATTTAAACTTGTGTATCTATCATTGATGATATATTTCCATCCTCCTCTCTTTATTCTTATGTTTTCATGATCATACCTTTAAATTATTTACACCTACCTTCCCTTTCTTCTACCTTCTTTCTCTTCGTGCTACTTATATACATCGAAAACACACCTCAAAATATACATTTTGTGATACAAATTTTCCAGTACTATACTATTACAATATCCTGTGACAAATTAATTACAACTATAATACCGTATTTTTCGGACCATAAGGCGCACCTAAAATCCTTTCACGTTCCCAAAAACCGACAGTGCGCCTTATAATGCGGTGCGCCTAATGTATAGTTGTGCTTTCTGTCCTAGAACCGATTTTATGTGGTACACTGCGCTCAAAAATCTATCTGGATGCTTTAGCATGGCCTTGATAAGCTACGAAGCTGCACTGCTTGGATTGAGCATTACAGCCATCGTAGTTAAGAGGTGTGTGCATTCATTTATTAATTTTCTATACCCGCTGCCCCAAAAATGGCTCCTGTTAAGAGACATGCTTATGAAGCGGATTTCAAACTCAACGCTATCAGTCACGCAGTACAACATGGAAATAGAGCAGCTGCGAGAGAATTCAACATTAATGAATCAATGGTACGGAAGTGGAGGAAGCAAGAAGATGCCCTGCGCCATATAAAGAAGACCAAACTGAGTTTGTGAGGGAACAAAGCGAGATGGCCACAGTTGGAGGACAAAATTGAACAGTGGGTTATTGAACAGAGAACCGCAGGTAGAAGCGTCTCTACGGTCTTTATTCGACTCAAAGCAACAGCGATAGCACGTTATATGGAGATCAATGACTTTTGAGGTGGTCCCTCTTAGTGCTTCCGTTTTATGAAAAGGCGTAATCTCTCCATCCGCACAAGAACTACTATGTCACAGCAACTGCCAAAGGATTACGAAGCTGGCCATTTTCCGCACCTACTGCAAGAACAAGATCAATGAAAAGAAGATCCTGCCAGAACACATCACCAACATGGACGAGATCCCCCTCACCTTTGATATCCCCGTAAACCGTACTGTTGAGAAAATAGGGACTAGTACAGTATCTATACACACTACAGGAAACGAGAAGTCATCCTTCATTGTAGTTCTTGGTTGCCTGGCGAATGGCCAAAAACTACCACCCATGGTAATTTTCAAGAGGAAGACTTTGCCAAAAGAAAACTTTCTGGTTGGCATCATTTTAAAGGCTAACCCAAAGGGCTGGATGGACGAGGAGAAGATGAGTGAGTGGCTGAGAGAGGTTTACGTCAGGAGACCGAATGACTTTTTCCACAAATCTCCGTCCCTATTGATCTTTGACTTCATGCGCGCTCATCTGACCGATACTGTCAAAGCCCGAGTGAAGAAAACTAATTTGGTGCTTGCCATCATTATGGGTGGATTAACCAAAGAACTCCAGCCGCTAGATATTGGTGTCAACAGGTCGTTTAAAGTTAAATTGCGAGCTGCGTGGGAGTGTTGGATGACAGAAGGTGAACACACATTCACCAAGACAGAAAGGCAACGCCGGGCAAGTTACGTCACTATCTGCCAGTGAATCGTGGATGCCTGGACGCAGGTATCAGTCTCCAGTGTCATCCAAGCTTTCAGGAAGGTCGGAATCATCACTGAACAGCTAAGTAACAGCAACGAGACTGACTCTGATAATGATGATAATGATGAGAGGGATCCGGGCATGTTTGATGCCGAAATCGCCCAACTGTTAAACTCAGACACTGAAGATGAAGAATTTGATGGATTTGTGGTAGAGGAATAAACTTAAAAAAGACAGTGTTTTTTTTTGTATTTTATGTGTGTAACACTGAACAATGTTGAGAGTTATTGTGAAAGAGTTGAATAGAGTTGAATAATGTTTGACTTGAGTTTTGTTTCATGTAATGCGTGCGCCTTATAACCCGGTGCGCCTTATGTATGAGAATAAACTCGTTAGCAGTCGATCAATGATATTGCGCCTTATAATCCGGTGCGCCTTTTGGTCCGAAAAATACGGTACTTTATATTTGACTTTTCCTTTTTCTTTCCCCTTTCCCTCCCTCTTTTCCTCTTCATTTATATTCTTTTAATAAAAAAGTTAGTGATAGCTTACTCTATTATTCATTTGTGATAAGGGTTTACTTCACTTAATTTATTCTCGATTTCAATCCTAAGTGATATATAAATTATGTTCCCCGTGATATATATAGTAAGCTATTTTGTTGAATTATCTACTTCCCCTTCCTTCATGTTTGGGGATAAGTATCTACCACCATTAATTACACTAATTAAAAAAAAATAATAAAAAGCATCTCATATCCAGTCTTTCACAATTCCCCTTTCTCCTCCCTTCTGCTCTCCTATTTTTCATCCTTTAATCTGCCATTCCGGTTCTTTAATTTCCAATTCGATTTCTTGATCTCTTTGGAACTTCTCCTCTATTACACAGTCACAATTTTTAAGAGTTCTAATCCTTCTTTGATATTTGATACTTTATACCAACGTGAATCTTTCAGAATCAAAAGACCATTGGGAGATCTCCACTTATATACTATTTTTGCTTTTCTCAAAGCTTGAGTAATCTGGGAGTATTCTCTCCTTTTGGCTAGTGTGAAAGCAGATATGTCTGAAAATATTTGGATTTTTTCATAAGGATTTTCTAATTTTGTTTTTTTATATGAAGCTCTTAGGATTGCCTCTTTAAACGGAAGATATTGCATTTTTACTATTACATCTCTAGGATTTATTTTATCCATTTTCATAGGTAAAGGGATTCTATGACATATTTCGATTTTACTATCTTCTTTGGGGGCTTCTGGTACCATAAAGGAAAAAAGCTCTTTCAAGTAATTATTCAGATCCAGATCTTTGACATTTTCTGATATCCCTCTTATTCTGAGATTATATCTCCTTGTGCGATCTTCTAAGCTTGCCATCTTATAGTTGGTTTCTTTAATTTCCCCCTCTAGAGATTTTACATATGTAAGTAATGCTTTGTGATCTATTATAAGTGTATCCATCTTTACTGCAATATCCTCCATTTTTATATTAGTCTCTTTTATAGCATTTTAATTTTCAAGCATTTGATCTTTGAACTCTCGGGTTAGATTTATTTGAAATTCCATCAACAATTCCCTCATTCTTACGACTGTCAAAGGATCTTCATCTATAGTATTTTCATCAGAATGTATTTTCTGTATTAATCTTATTGGACTTTGGTTGCAATTGCAATTTGGGCAGTTGAATAGGGCTCTAAATAGGCACATAACATATTTTTTTAAAGAAGTTTTTAGTTAGTAAGCATCTATCCAAAAGCAAGGTTTTTACTAACTAAAAACTTCTTTAAAAAAATATGCTATGTGCTTATATAGAGCCCTATTTAATTGGCCAAATAGCATTTGAATGAGGGCCCATGTATTTGATAAAACATTTTGGAGAGAAGAAAGTTGATGTTTGTGAAATATTCTTTTTCTCTTAATTTTTTATTTTAGGAGGCATATTTGGCTTATTTTTTATCACTAATTCACCTTTCCTCTAAAGGTTTAGTACTTTCTATCCTTTAGCAGCCAATATTTCTTTCGTTGTGCTTATATAGCCTGATGTCTCCTTCCCCACTCCTGTTCCTTCTTTCTTTATTCCCTTTCCGACTTCTCTTTTCCTTTTAAACCAACTGTCCTTTTGAGATTTCAAATACTTTTCTCTTTCTTTACCTCTGAGCCTGTACTTTCTACTTTATGCTCCAAAGGGCTTAGAGGATTTCAATTGAATAATCTCCCAGTCTATTGCTGGTAGTATTATACCAGGTACATTTAATACATTAATATAAGGAGAGGTACTTATCTTTACTCGGCCATGCTGGGTCTTTTATAGTTCCTTTCCGATATACCTCTCCTCCAGCTTAGTACTCCTCTCACCCTTCCACAGACAGCATCTCCATCTGTTTCTTCTCTCTGTCTTTGAGCTGCCCCCCGCCAGCACCGTCAGCGTCTCTCTGCTGGTTCCTCTCTTTCTTGGAGGGGAGTCTCCGTCACCGCACTGCATCCCTCTTCAGTGCTTACTTTTACGGGTATTACGCTTCTTCTGCCTGCTGGAATTGTGGCTCATTCGGGTTCTCCTCCTCTCCTCCGTCTCTCTCTCTCCTGAGACTTTGCGCTTCTCCCCAGCTTGCGCTGGTCTGGCGGGATGTTGCTTACGTCGTTTCTGTACACCACTCCTCTCACCCTCTTTGCCAGCCTTTATCCACTGACCTCGCCTCACTCGTCTGAGAACCCTCCTGCTGAGCCACAATTTCTTATCTCGACTCTCCACTCCAACATAGACCTCTATCTCTTGAAGACCCTACTCCTCCTCCATACAGTGTGGTCTTTTCCCCACCAGCCGAAATCCATATGAGCTCTTTCCTTGCACCAATTTCTCTGGTACCTCAGTGTCGCTTATAGGATCGCTCGGTGTCCACTCTTTTGTTTTTAGCTTCTCTTGGTGTATAGCGGGTGCTTGCTTGTAGCTAGTACTTGTCTTTCCTCCTCCATCTTACAATGGCTCACGCCATTTATTTGATTAGTTCCGGTAACGCCCCGACTCCCAAATCTAATGAGAACAAACATTAGGATATGAAAAAAGGTTTCCTACAACACTTCAAAGAGGATTAGGATTATTATCTTCTTAAACAGCAGCTTTAATACTAGTAGATATCGGAGAAGATGATCGATATGTTTTAATTGTGGGAAATGTTTCAGTTACAATAAAACTCATGCTACACATAAGAAAACTTACATGGCAAGATAGACTGTCCATTTCTATTTTTCATAGTTAAGACGCCAACTTTCTTAGATCCCATTTGGGAATCTCCTTAATCATTCTTTAATTTCTCTTTTTTGAGGTTTTATTAAAATTTTACTTGTCTCTCTCTCTATGGGGGCATTATATATATTTTTTTGATTTCCTACCAATATGCGAAAGGTTTTGGTGACTTGTTCGTGTTTTTTCTATATAACAACTTTTTATTCACATTTTTTGTTTGAAAAATTATAATGTTGTTCAATAATAGTTATGTTTTAATAATAATAAACTTCTGTGATACCATCTCTAATCCACTATAATAAACCCTTTTCAGACCGTAGTTCGCTAATTTACCTTTCTCCTAATCTACCTTTTTTTCTCACACTATTACCCTTTATTTGAGAAAACTTGTTCAATCACATGACACATATTGGAGATTATCGAAATTAACATTTTTTTTATTTTAATTCTTGTACAGACGGTTCATTAGTAGACTATCATTCAGTCAAAGAGACATACAGGTGATTGTGATATTTATGGTAATTAGATAAAAAAACACATACTAAGCGATTACATGTGCGACGCCTTTCTCTAATATTAATACTATGTTACCAGTACAACCAGATGGCGATGATTTGATGGGTGGTAAATAAACACTGAAATCTCACAAACAAGTAATTATGATTATTTTCATCATTATTCTAATCTCTTTATATAGCTCCAACATATGCCGTAGTGCTGGGGTACAGTAAACATATTTATTACAATTAACAGACTGATACAAAAGGAGTTGACGACCCTGCAATTAAGGTAACAATCACACACAAGAAACTTATACAAAGACTAAACTCACAAGCTTACAGACTAATGGAGTAATGAAAGATGAATCATTAAAAGTGGTAAACAAGGCTCGGCAGGTGATTGAAAAGAGAGTAGAGGATTAATTAACCATTAACACTATAAGTATAACAGCTGTGAGAGATGGAAGTGATAGTGCAGACGCCAGCACTATATAATAACCCAAACCATAGGCCGAGGATGTGAACAGTGTGTGGGAGGGCGTGTAAGATGAGGTTCGGGCAGTAGAGAAGGTGCTGGTGAATCTAGGTCTTATTGGTCAGTGCTTCTGATTATTTGGATTTTATGAGGCCCAGTGTGACCGGCTCAGGCCCTGCAGACTTATCACATCAAAAGATCCAATTATATAACAAATACTGCACTCCTCTCTTGCTCCCCATCACTCCCTCCATTGATAGATAAAATAAACTTATTGTTTCCAAACTTGCAGGAAGTGCACTAGTAGGTCCATCAAAATGGAAACTGTACACAAATAGTCATCATAAATCAAGGTTTTCCCTAAAAAAATGTCTTTTATGTTTGTTGCTGCTAATGTGGATAGTTTGTTACATTCTTCACAAACATGTCAGGGTATACATATGTATGTATTGTGTAATGTCCAGCAGCCAATGTAATAAATTATATACTGATTAGTATTGATTTACCTTTTACAAAACCATGATAAAGAATATTATTACTAAAATATTGCATTGTCTTCATTCTCAACAAATTCAGTTATGAATTCCCGTCCTTCCCTCCATCTTGATTGGGATCATTGCATATGGATAGTGTATTATGACTATTTAATTGCTTTACTGTTACAGTTTAATAAGTATACAGTGCCATGCAAAAGTATTCACCCCCCTTGACTTTTTACCTATTTTGTTACATTACAGCCTTAAGTGTTTTGTTAACCTGAATTTTATGTGGTGGATCAGAACACAATAGTCTAAGTTGGTGAAGTGCAGTGAGAATAATATATGCATAAAACTATTTTTTAGAAATAGAAAACAGAAAATGGTCATGTGTGTATGTATTCACCCCCTTTGTTATGAAGCCCATAAAAAGCTCTGGTGCAACCAATTGCCTTCAGAAGTCACATAATTAATGGAATGATGTCCACCTGTGTGCAATCTAAGTGTCCAATGATCTGTCATTACATGCACACACGTTTTTTGAAAGGCCCCAGAGGTTGCAACACCTAAGCAAGAGGCACCACTAACCAAACACTGCCATGAAGACCAAGGAACTCTCCAAACAAGTAAGGGTCAATGCTGTTGAGAAGTACAAGTCAGGGTTAGGTTATAAAAAAAATCCAAATCTTTGATGATCCCCAGGAGCACCATCAAATCTATCATAACCAAATGGAAAGAACATGGCACAACAGCAAACCTGCCAAGAGACGGCCGCCCACCAAAACACATGGACCGGGCAAGGAGGGCATTAATCAGAGAGGCAGCACAGAGACCTAAGGTAACCCTGGAGGAGCTGCAGAGATCCACAGCAGAGACGGGAGTATCTGTACATAGGACGACAATAAGCCGGACGATCCATAGAGTTGGGCTTTATGGCAGAGTGGCCAGAAGAAAGCCATTACTTTCAGCAAAAAAACAAAATGGCACGTTCTGAGTTTGCAAAAAGGTATGTGGGAGTCTCCCAAAATGTATGGAGGAAGGTGCTCTGGTCTGATGAGACTAAGATTGAACTTTTCGTCCATCAAAAAAAACGCTATGTCTGGCGCAAACCCAACACATCACATGACCCAAAGAGCACCATCCCCACAGTGACACATGGCGGTGGCAGCATCATGCTGTGGGGACTGGGAAACTGGTCAGAGTTGAGGGAAAGATGGATGGTGCTAAATACAGGGATAATCTGAGCAAAACCTGTACCACTCTGTGCGTGATTTGAGGCTAGGACGGAGGGTCACCTTCCAGCAGGACAATGACCCCAAACACACTGCTAAAGCAACACTTGGGGGGTCTAAGGGGAAACATGTAAATGAGTTGGAATGGCCGAGTCACAGCCCAGACCTCAATCCAATAGAAAATCTGGGGTCAGACTTAAAGATTGCTGCTCACAAGCACAAACCATCCAACTTGAAGGAGCTGGAGCAGTTTTGTAAGGAGGAATGGGCAAAAATTCCAGTGGTAAGATTTGGCGAGCTCATAGAGACTTATCCAAAGCGACTTGGAGCTGTGATTGCCGCAAAAGGTGGATCTACAAAGTATTGACTCTAGAGGGTGAATAGTTATGCACATTGACTTTATTCTCTTATTTTGTCCTATTTGTTGTTTGCTTCACAATAAAAAAAAAAAAACATCTTCAAACTTGTAAGCATGTTCTGTAAATGAAATGATGCAAATCCTCAAACAATCTGTGTTAATTCCAGGTTGTGAGGCAACAAAACACGAGGGGGGTGAATACTTTTGCAAGGCACTGTATATAAACTTTCTATATATGATTATTCAAATAACCAGAAATTGTTCCTTGAAAACACTGCTATAGATGTATTATTTGCAGTTTATAATGTATGTTTAATATAATGTGGTAGGATTAAGTTAAACAGAGGAAATGCCCCCTGGTTACAATTCAAGTGAACTAGGTTGCCCCTCCATTTCTCTTTAACTCTATTTCGATGTCTCCATCTCCTTCTCTACACAAACCTAATTTATTTTCCGCTACTTCATTGTACATTATTTCTTGCTATGTATATGTCACAATACAGGTGACCTCTCCGCTGGTGCACAGGGATCCTTTATATACATCACTAGCTGGAGCAGACAACTTCAGTAGGCTTCCATCAGATCAGACATCCACAAACAGAGCCTGGAGATCACAGCATCCAGGAAAAGAACATAGTCGTACCACTTATGTCTTAACACATTAACAACAAGTAATTAGGCTGTGGTGCCATGAAACACTATTACTTTGTTACATAATTAAGATCACTACACCAGAAAGCCAAGTTATCCTAATTACTCAGTGTGAAGTTTTCAGATTGGGGCACTTTTCAGCTCCAACACTTCCTGCCTTTGCACTACAGAAACCCCCTCTTACAGCTGTCAATCTTCTCAGAAGGAATGGGCCTCTCGGTGACCAGCAGTCATATCACAATCAATAGCATATCAGGAACACAGGCTCAGCATAGCAAAGTGATGTCTAGCAGAGCAAAATAATAATCACCTTCCCTTTTAAATGAAACACACCATTGTCTGTGTTTCCCCAGGAAGAGCATGTTTATTTCCGTTTACCGCACTGAATCTCAGCAGTTACAGAACAAAGGATTTCTCTCCAGTTATATCATGGTGGGCAGAACACATTCAAATCCCCCACCCAGATTAGAAGTAACAAATCACATAAATAGGAGAGCCAATCAGAAGGCAGGGAAAACTGTGGGCTAGGCTGGTTCCTCTTGGGGGTGGATCAATGGGAGCACTCACTGAAAATCAGAGCAGCAACAGAACAAAGGACCTGTAAATACCCCAACATCCTGCAGTGACATCTTGTGGACAAGAATTGGAATTATGTATCCTTTCTGCAAGAGAAATAGCTAACGTGATTATATTCATGTTGAACCTGTCTAATATTTGTTTGGATTGTTTTATAATGTGGTTGTTGTTTTATCCGACTCTCCGTGACCCTGTGAACTGTAGCACATCATCCACATCTATCGTTATGTCTCTGGTTGTCTTGGCAAAGATAATGGAGTGGCTGCCAGTTCCTTCACCAGTGGACCATGATTTGTCTGACCTTTCTGCTATGACCTGCCAATCTTGGGTGACCGTACATGGTATAGCTCACCGCTTCACTGAGGTACACAAGCCCCGTTACCATGACAAGACAGTGATCTAGAAGGGGGTTTTGTGGTAATTCAAGGTAAACTGTGTGACCTGGTCTTTGGAGGTGTAATCAAATTATTGTTTGCAAAGACATATCTAAGAGGTCCTTTGTGGAGCTGATGCTTCATATGGGACATTTTATCATTAAAGACCTCCTGTGGAAAGATGCAAACACCCAGGTACTAACCAGTCACATACTCTGCAACAGCTCGGAGAAATAAGGTTTACTTGGCCTCCTAATCTAGCGATCTAGATCAAGTAATAGTGTTTAATGGCACCTCTTTGTGTAAGTTACCATTGTATTGTCCCTATAAATATGTTGTAAACGGTTCAATAAAGATTGTCTGGTTAAGACATCGGTAGCAGAACTATGATCTTTTCCTATATGCTGGGCTCTCCAAGCTCTGTTTGTGGCTGTCTGATCTGATGGGAGCCAACTGAAATGTTACCGACTGCTCCAGCTGACGAGGTGTAGAAAAGATCCATGTGCACGGGGGAGAGAGGGACCAGAGGCATGAGGGGGAGAGTTGTATTCAGCTATATGACATGACCGAGGAATACAGGACACGGGAGAGTGTACATGTATGATATGACTGAGGGATACAGGACACAGGAAAGTGCACATGTATGATATGACTGAGGGATACAGGACACAGGAAAGTGCACATGTATGATATGACCGAGGGATACAGGACACAGGAAAGTGCACATGTATGATATGACTGAAGGATACAGGACACAGGAAAGTGCACATGTATGACATGACCGAGGGATACAGGACACGGGAAAGTGCACATGTATGACATGACCGAGGGATACAGGACACAGGAAAGTGGACATGTATGATATGACTGAGGATACAGGACACAGGAAAGTGTACATGTATGATATGACTGAGGGATACAGGACACGGGAGAGTGTACATGTATGATATGACTAAGGATACAGGACACAGGAGAGTGTACATGTATGATATGACTGAGGGATACAGGACACGGGAGAGTGTACATGTATGATATGACTGAGGGATACAGGACACAGGAGAGTTTACATGTATGATATGACTGAGGGATACAGGACACATGAAAGTGCACATGTATGTGCAGTCTAAGATACTTTTAAAAGCATACTGCAAAGCAACATAACACATAGATGTCCACCTGAATGCAGTCTAAGGTAATTTCAGAAGAACAGAAGCTCACCAGATCCATATCTACGTTTACAAAAGACTATTTATTATTAATATCTGTGTTATGATAATTGCTGAGATAGACTTTTTACTGTTCGATTTTTCTGCTATTGATGATATTCTTTGCTTATCTGTAAAGCTGAAATGCTCTGTGTTCACTGATCCATTTTATAGCTCCATAATCTCCTCCCCCTAAAATATCTCTTGCTTTTTCCTTATAGATACTTTTAAAAGCATACTGCAAAGCAACATAACACATAGATGTCCACCTGAAAGCAGTCCCCTCCCACCCTGCCCATCTACCCACCCACCCTTGTTTACACTTAATATATTGAGGCATACTAATTACCTGCACATGGTTAATCAGTGACATCTGATTATCACCTCTAACCACTCCCTACAAGAATACTTGCTTACACAGTGCCATTATGTTTCCTCACACCACCTTCCTTATTATAACCTCCTGCCTCTTTCTCAGACTCTCTTATACTGTCTCTACACATCATGTCTCCAATAATATAACTATCTCACCTTCCCTGCTCTCCTCTCCTCTTCTCTGCCCCCATGAGCTCCTCTCCTTCCTCCAGTCACTATCTCATCCCCCCCCTAAAGGTGAAAAGCGGAAATGCTCCTGTAAGTCCTATTCCCATCTCCTTTTACTCTCTCTCCTTCTTCTGATGGCTTGTGGGGATATATCCCCTAACCCAGGCCCCTCACTCATTCCCACCTGCTGTCAGCCACGCAGAGTCCCCAGGGCAGCAAATGCCCAAAACACCCATAATCTAATACCCATCACTTGTCACAAACCATCTACTTTGCCCTTCTCCTGTGCCCTCTGGAATGCAAGGTCTGTTTGCAATAAACTTACCTTCATTCATGATCTCTTCATTTCCAACTCCCTCAATTTACTGGCTATCACGGAAACCTGGCTCACTCCATCTGACTCTGCCTCCCCTGCCGCACTCTCTTATGGTGGTCTGCACTTCAGCCACACTCCTAGACCTGGGAACAAACAAGGTGGAGGTGTGGGCATACTGCTATCCTCTCGCTGCACTTTTCGCTGCATACCCCCTGTTCCCTCCCTCCAATTCTCATCTTTTGAAGTCCACACTATCCGCATCTTCTCTCCCATCCCTCTGCGAGTAGCTGTGATCTATCGCCCGCCTGGATCACCCTCTCAATTTCTGGACAACTTTGCCGCCTGGCTCCCTCACTTTCTCTCCTCCAATATACCTTCACTCATTCTTGGCGATTTTAACATAGCCACTGACACCCCCACCTCCCCAACAACTGCAAAATTACTTGCACTCACCTCTTCCCTTGGCCTCTCACAATGGACAGATTCCGCAACTCACAGTGGTGGACACTCTATTGACCTTATTTTTACTAATCTCTGCACTATCTCCAACCTTGACATCTCCTCACTTCCCCTATCTGACCACCACCTGCTAACTTGCAACCTCACCTCATCCTCCGCTCACCACCCTTCTTCAAATCCTGCCATCAGAACACGCAGAAACCTGCAAGCACTCAACCCACAACAATTTTCAAATGTATTAACACCCCTTCTCAGCCCCCTCACCACCCTTGCCTGCCCTGACGTCGCCACTTCACAATACAACACTACTCTAACCTCCACCCTTGACTCTCTTGCCCCCATAATCACAAGCAAACGCCCTCGCTCTCACCCACAACCATGGCTCACCACACAAACACGCTATCTACGGAGATGCTCACGCACTGCAGAACGATTATGGAGGAAATCTCGCACTTCAGCAGACTTTCTCCACTACAAGTTTACCTTGCGCTCCTACTTCTCTGCCCTCAATCTTGCCAAACAACACTACTTCTCATCACTAATATCAAACCTGTCCTCCAACCCTAAACGTTTATTTGCTACATTCAACACCCTCCTCCGCCCACCCCCACCTCCTGCCCCTTCCTCTCTCACTGCTGATGACTTTGCCAGCCATTTTAAAAATAAAATCGATACCATCCGAAATGAGCTCTCCTCCCAGCTTGGCCCTACCCCACCACCCTCTCCCCAAACCGACAACACCCAGCCCTTACCCTTCCCCAATCCCACCTCCACTATGGACTCCTTTGACCCTGTAACCGAGGATGAAGTATCTACTTTACTATCAACCTCTCACCTTACCACATGTCCTCATGATCCTATTCCATCACAGCTAATCCCTCCCCTATCCACCACACTTATCCCAGCTCTCACACATCTATTCAACCTCTCCCTAAACACTGGCAAGTTTCCATCCTCCTTAAAACATGCCACAGTTACACCCATTCTCAAGAAGCCCTCTTCTGACCCAGCTTCTGCCTCCAACTATCGCCCTATCTCACTACTTCCCCTTGCGTCTAAACTCCTTGAGCGGCTTGTTTACAATCGCCTCACTCAATTTATTTCCTCCAATTCCCTACTTGACCCCTTCCAATCTGGCTTCCGGTCCCAACACTCTACAGAAACAGCCCTTACAAAAGTCACTAATGACTTGCTAACCGCCAAATCAAAGGGTCACTTCTCTATTCTAATTCTCCTGGATCTCTCTGCTGCCTTCGATACAGCTGACCACCCTCTTCTAATCCAAACTCTCCGCTCTTGGCATCCAGGACACAGCTCTTTCATGGTTCACATCCTATCTTAAAGATCGTACATTTAGTGTCTCCTTCTCTGGCACCTCTTCTTCACCTCTCCCTCTGTCTGTTGGCGTTCCCCAAGGTTCTGTCCTAGGCCCCCTCCTTTTCTCCATCTACACCTCCTCCCTTGGCACCCTTATAAAATCCTTTGGATTTCAGTATCATCTCTATGCAGATGATACTCAAATCTACCTCTCTGCACCCGATCTATCCCCCTCTCTTTTAGCTCAAGTTTCCAACTGCCTCTCTAGCATATCCTCCTGGATGTCCACCCGTCAACTCAAACTCAACATGTCTAAAACTGAACTTCTAATCTTTCCACCGTCTACTCCAGCTTCAACTCCTCAAATATCTCTCACTGTTGACAACACCATCATCACCCCTACCTCCCAGGCCCGTTGTCTTGGGGTTCTACTGGATCCCGCCCTCTCTTTTATTCCTCACATCCAAGCAATAACAAAATCATGTCAGTTTCACCTAAAAAATATCTCCAAAATTCGTCATTATCTTACAGAAGACACAGCTAAAATTCTAATACACTCTCTCATCATCTCTCAACTCGACTACTGCAATTCCCTCCTTGCTGGCCTCCCCATCTCTCGTCTGTCTCCCCTCCAATCCATAATGAACGCCTCCGCTAGACTCATCTTAAATACCAAACGATCAGTGTCTGCAGCTCCTCTCTGTCACTCCACTGGCTTCCCATAGCTTCCCGAATCAAATTTAAAATCATGACCCTAACACATAAAGCCCTCAACAACAGTGCACCCCCTTATATCTCTGCTCTTGTTTCAAAATACTCTCCCAACCGGCCCCTTCGTTCTGCTAACGACCTTCTTCTTTCCTCCTCTCTCATCACCTCCTCTCACTCCCGTCTTCAAGACTTTTCTCGTGCTTCCCCATCCATTTGGAACTCCTTGCCCCGCTCCATTAGATTATCTTCCTGCCTCAAAACCTTTAAGAAATTATTAAAAACACACCTGTTTAAAAAATCTTATCATCTTCAGCCTTAACATGTACAACTGAACACTCCACAGCTTAATAACACTCACACCCACAATCTACAGTACAACACACAGACCCCTCCACTTTACTGAACCAATTGCTTTCAATTGCATTTGTCACCCTCTTGTATCACACCTAAACCCTTAGATTGTAAGTTTGCGAGTTTTCAATCTTGTGTCAGGCCTTGGAAACAAGCTCTATGTACATTTGATTTTATGCTCAAAAACAGGGCCCTCCATTCTTTACAAGGTGTTTAATTTGTTTTTTGCCATGTACTCAACACCTGTGCAGCGCTACGGAATATGTTGGCGCGATATAAATAAAGATAATAATAATAATAATAATGACATGTCTGAGGGATGCAGGGCACATGTGAGTGTACATATATGATATGTCAGAGGGATGCAGGGCACAGTGAGTTTACATGCATGTACAGTGCTAAGTAGATGTCGTTATTTGCCAATACCCATCAATATGTTCCTGTTTAAATAGAAAAGTCTAAACTAATCTTATTTACAAACATCAGCTTCACCAGCTCCAGCCAAGCTACTTTTCTACACAATATAAGAAGTTTAATTTGTGATGGTTGCTGGCCAAAATTGGTTTAGGAATGGTCCATATATGTGCCATCTTGTGTCTAGATAGTGATCTTCATTAATTACCTCTAACACAAAGTCCCCGGCCACTGTCTAGATTTGGATTTTTAAAAACTTTTTTCTGTTTTTCATCTCGTGTTTTTTTCTGCTGTTTATGTTTTTATTAGCAATTATAGGAGAGTGTAATATAACACATTGTCCACGAGGGGGTGGTGTAGGATAAGTAATGTAAATTAGAAATAGCCATGAGATTATTTTTGGCAAGTTTTGCAAATGTCCACAAGGTGGCGCTGCAGGATCAGATATGATATGAATGGGGAAGTATCTGATAGAAGTCTCTCTATATATATTATCTCAATCAATGTTATCTGTCACATTATACGGATAGAGACCACGAGAGGTTTCACTCAATAAACAAGTGTATAGACTTCAAAGTGAAGCTCCGTACAAATGGTATATAGAATATGAGATACTAACACATGTACGTCTGTCTGTCTCTTATAAGGCTCTTTCTTTTTCTTTCTTTCTTCGCATCCCCTCAGCCAATCGCGCCAAATGGTTATCTCGGCTTCTCGTTATATCGTTATCTCGGCTTCTCGTTATCTCGTTATGTTGTTATGACGTTATCTCGGCTTCTCGTTATGTCGTTATCTCGTTATCTCGTTATCTCGGCTTCTCGTTATGTCGTTATCTTGTTATCTCGGCTTCTCATTATCTTGTTATGTTGTTATGTCGTTATCTCGGATTCTCGTTATCTCGTTATGTCGTTATGTCGTTATCTCAGCTTCTCGTTATCTCGTTATCTTGTTATCTTGTTATCTCGGCTTCTCATTATCTTGTTATGTTGTTTTGTCGTTATCTCGTTATCTTGTTATCTCGGCTTCTCGTTATCTCGTTATCTTGTTATCTCGGCTTCTCATTATCTTGTTATGTCGTTATGTTGTTTTGTCGTTATCTCGTTATCTTGTTATCTCGGCTTATCGTTATCTCGTTATGTTGTTATGTCGTTATCTCGGCTTCTCGTTATCTTGTTATCTTGTTATCTTGGCTTCTCATTATCTTGTTATGTCGTTATGTCGTTACCTCGGCTTCTCGTTATCTTGTTATCTCGGCTTCTCATTATCTTGTTATGTCGTTATGTCGTTATGTCGTTATCTCGGCTTCTCGTTATCTTAATATCTTGTTATCTCGGCTTCTCGTTATCTCGTGATCTTGTTATCTCGGCTTCTCATTATCTCGTTATGTCATTATGTCGTTATCTTGTTATCTCGGCTTCTCGTTATCTCGTTATCTCGGCAGACCAGGAAGAGGAAATCTGACTGAAATCTAGAAAACAGTTACTAATTTACATTATATTTATTTATCTCTCTCACATTCCCTTTAAATAAAGTAGCAGCCAGTCTCATAAACACGGGACGTAAAGGGCCACTGCAGCTAAAACAATCTGGCTGTTTATCAAGTATGCACAACAGTATCGTTATTATCCGCTGTGCGACTTATGGGCATAAAGTATTTTTGAGGACATCTGCATTTTTGATGTCTCTGTTTATGAATACAGAAATCCATTTTGTGTTTGTTGCTGGACCATTTGGGAACAGGGAGTCATCGTAAAGATAATTGGATAAGACTGAAATTAACGACACACCTTTACCCCCTCACTGGCCCAGAAGCTGATACCTTGCATTATTAACTGCACAAATCGCTCTCCAGAAATGTAAATGCCCCTCTTAAACACACAGTGAGTGTAATCAGAGTGTATTCGAGCGATGCCTCAGGGGTCCGGGACTCTGTATAAACATCTCCTTACCTGGTTAATAAGGATGGTCGGGGTCCACTTGTGTCAGGCTGGAGTATTATTATATCTGAGAGCTGGTCCAGCTCAGGGTCTTCCTTCTGATACTGACATCGGGGATCGCTGTGTGAGGACCCTGATCCAACACACAAAGGAGAACTTACCATGAGAAGAGAACCCGTCCTCTGCTTCTCTTCTAATCTGTCCCCTCTCTGCCCCAATGTCTAGATATTCACGGTCTTCCCACTCCCAGTCTTCCAATTCCCAGTCTTCCCACTGCCAGTCTTCCCATTCCTAGTCTTCCCACTCCCAGTCTTCCAATTCCCAGTCTTCCCACTCCCAGTCTTCCCACTCCCAGTCTTCCCATTACCAGTCTTCCCATTCCCAGTCTTCCCACTCCCAGTCTTCCCACTCCCAGTATTCCCATTCCCAGTCTTCCCACTCCCAGTCTTCACACTCCCAGTCTTCCCATTCCCACGCTTCCCATTCCCAGACTTCCCACTCCCATTCTTCCCATTCCCAGTCTTCCCACTCCCAGTCTTCCCATTCCCAGTCTTCCCATTCCATCTTCCCACTCCCAGTCTTCCCACTCCCAGTCTTCCCACTCCCAGTCTTCCCATTCCCAGTCTTCCCTCTTCCAGTCTTCCCACTCCCAGGCTTCCCATTCCCAGTCTTCCCATTCCCAGTCTACCTATTCCAGTCTTCCCACTCCCAGTCTTCCCATTTCCAGTCTTCCCACTTCCAATCTTCCCATTCCCAGTCTTCCCTCTTCCAGTCTTCCCACTCCCAGGCTTCCCATTCCGTCTTCCCACTCCCAGTCTTCCCATTCCCAGTCTTCCCATTTCCGGTCTTCCCACTTCCAGTCTTCCCACTCCCAGTCTTCCCATTCCCAGTCTTCCCTCTTCCAGTCTTCCCACTCCCAGGCTTCCCATTCCCAGTCTTTCCATTCCCAGTCTTCCCACTCCCAGGCTTCCCATTCCCAGTCTTCCCACTCCCAGGCTTCCCATTCCCAGTCTGTCCTCTTCTGCCATATTCTGCCTGCTTTGTCCTAATCTGTTTCCTCACTCGGTCCTCTGGTCATCCGGAGGGAAAGGGATGAGAAGAAAAGAGAGGGAAAAAAAGGAAGCAGGGGAAATGAAAGACAGGAAAAGGTGGAGAGGAAAGAACGAGGAAGGGTAAGAGAGGTATAGGAAAGAAAAGACGGAGAAGGTAGGAGAAGAGTAAGGAATAGGAAGAGGTTGGGACACTTGAGAGCCAGGAGGTGCCACGATCGCCACTCAACAAATGTAAAGATTCAGCTCGACTCAAAAGTCCAAACAAACTGTAAAGTTCATCAGATGAAGTTCTCCATCCGGCTCATCAGCTGCCTTCCTCCGGAAGTATCTTCTGGTTCTGTTCCTCTCTTGGTTGCAGGCAGCCTGGCCTCCCTGATCACTACCATATGCAGGAGGCTCTCCATCCGGCTCATCAGCTGCCTTCCTCCGGAAGTATCTTCTGGTTCTGTTCCTCTCTTGGTTGCTGGCAGCCTGGCCTCCCTGATCACTACCATATGCAGGAGGCTCTCCATCCGGGTCATCAGCTGCCTTCCTCCAGAAGTATCTTCTGGTTCTGTTCCTCTCTTGGTTGCAGGCAGTCTGGCCTCCCTGATCACTACCATATGCAGGAGGCTCTCCATCCGGCTCATCAGCTGCCATCCTCCAGATGTTTCTTCTGGTTCTGTTCCTCTCATGGTTGCAGGCAGCCTGGCCTCCCTGATCACTACTGATGGCAGGAGGCTCTCCATCTGGCTCATCAGCTGCCTTCCTCCAGAAGTATCTTCTGGTTCTGTTCCTCTCTTGGTTGCATGCAGCCTGGCCTCCCTGATCACTACCGATGGCAGGAGGCTCCCCATCTGGCTCATCAGCTGCCTTCCTCCAGAAGTATCTTCTGGTTCTGTTCCTTTCATGGTTGCAGGCAGCCTGGCCTCCCTGATCATTACAATATGCAGGAGGCTCTCCATCCGGCTCATCAGCTGCCTTCCTCCAGAAGTATCTTCTGGTTCTGTTCCTTTCATGGTTGCAGGCAGCCTGGCCTCCCTGATCACTACAATATGCAGGAGGCTCTCCATCCGGCTCATCAGCTGCCTTCCTCCAGAGGTATCTTCTGGTTCTGTTCCTTTCTTGGTTGCAGGCAGCCTGGTCTCCGTGATCACAAACAGGTGCAGCGGATCCACCTGTCTGGTCTCCCATTGTCCCTTCTGAAGTACAGGCTTCCTCTTTCTTTAGTTTTTCTACTATTCTATCTGCAAGGAATACTGTACAGTCTTTTATTCTTGCTCCATTTCCTTCACTTCACCCTTTATCTGGCTACTGATGTAGGTTATGCTTCACATTATGTATTATGTGTACAGCGTGTTGTGTATATCTTGAATTACACTCTATAGATATACTAGGAAATTGCCCGTCAACAATGATGGGATTAAAATTGTAAGGCTAGTAATGCTGTTTGCCACACAATGTGAGGCTTTTGGTACTCTGAGCACCTTCGGCACTCATTGCGAGCCCTGCGCTGAGCATTTCAGCGCTCATTGCGAGCCTCTCCCCGTATACTTCAAGTTTCCTGCTTTGCACTGATCACCTTCGGCGCTCATCGTGAGTCTCACACTGAGTGCCATTGCAAGGCTCGCCTAAGTACTGCACCGCTGGCTGCAATGAGCGCCAAAGGGATGCAACTGTGTTACCAACATCGCAAACGTCACCATCATTGCAAGACACACAAGCACCACACTATTGAGGGTTATAAACACTGGCACACACACACACTACACATGGGTATATACAAACTGTTTTTGGCAAGAATACTGCAGTTTTATATATTACTTTAAGTTATTTGTATTTAAGATATATTTATGTATTTATTATACACTTTTCAAGAAATACTACATAATGAATGAGACCAAGTGCACGTGGAAATGGTTTAGAGAATCAAGTTCACTGACTCAAAAAGAGCACTGTAGCTTTACTGAATTAAAAGGAGCAATGGAGCTTTACTTATTGAATAGGACCAGTGGAGCTTTACTTATTGAATAGGAGCAGCGGAGATTTACTTATTGCATAGGACCAGTGGAGCTTTACTTATTGAATAGTAGCAGCGGAGCTGTACTTATTGAATAGGACCAGTGGAGCTTTACTTATTGAATAGGAGCAATGGAGCTTTACTTATTGAATAGGACCCATGGAGCTTTACCTATTGAATAGGATCAGCCGAGCTTTACTTATTGAATAGGACCAGTGGGGCTTTACTTTTTGAATAGTAGCAGCAGAGCTGTACTTATTGAATAGGACCAGTGGAGCTTTACTTATTGAATAGCAGCAATGAAGCTTTACTTATTGAATAGGACCAATGGAGCTTTACCCATTGAATAGGAGCAGCGGAGCTTTACCTCTTTGAATAGGACCAATGGAGCTTTACCTATTGAATAGGAGCAGCAGAGCTTTACTTATTGAATAGGAGCAGTGGAGCTTAAATACAGTGAATACTGTACGTATAAATCTCAAGCTATTGCAAGTAACCCATTTTGTTGCGGCCTTACAGTTCAGAAATAAAAAAAAATAAAAAAAATAACTAGAATTATTAAGCTAATCACTAAGCTCTTGTATTTGAGATCTGTCCTGATTACTGTCTGCTTTGTAGTTGCATGGCTCATCTTGGATTTCTGATGCTGGTGGTGTGACATCCAGGATACTTGAAGACAAAGCCACAGGATACACAGTTTTCTTGGCAACCTTTTGAAACATCACGGGTTTGCTTAATTTGTTTGGTTCTCTCCTTGGGTGATATTTAATGCAACAAATGCAAACTTATTAGTTCTTGTGCTGTAAAGGCGGTATGTTGCTCTAGTCCTTTAATTAATTCGCTCACGGGGTCAATTAATTTATCACTACAATGCTGTCAAAACCATTCTATCATCACTTGTCATGATCAATACTCTATGTAGAATTCCAATAGTTTCCCCTTTGCTTCTTGATGTCATAAACAGTTGATGAACCAATATCATAGACTTCAAACACCTTACGCACTGAAACACCACGGTCCAGTTTTTTCAACAGTTTAACTTTCTTTTCAATTGTTATGGACCGGTGTTTGCATTTACCATCACTGTCACTTGCATCTTTGTTCGAAGCCATAGCAGGCTTTTAATGTGTAAAATGTAGGCTCAGAGGGTCCTCCTTTTAGGCTCAGTGGGTCAAATAGGCTTGGAATGTCTTCCTTTTAGACTCAGGAGGTTAAATATGCTAAGAAGGTCAAATAGGCTCAGAGGGTTATATATATACCTAGAAGTCAAATAGACGCAAAATGTCCTCCTTTTAGGGCCAAGAGATCAAATAGGTTCATCATTTCCTCTTTTTAGGCTGAAGAGGTCAGATAGGCTCAGAATGTCTTCCTTTTGATCCTGTGTTCCTGCTGATGATCCTGGTATGACCGCTGGGCACCTCACTATACTGAAGGAGGATTACTGTAGCAGAAGGCAGGTGATCTTTGGGGTAAAGCAGATACCCTCCCCTGGCTTGTGACATATATACCCATTAATATGAAGAGGACACAAAGGTCAGCAGCAATGCGCTCTGGTCCGCCCCAATCCTGAGCTGCTCTGCCAGGTAGGATTCTATCATTAGGTGGTTCCTCCTTTCCTCCCTATTGCACCTGGCCAGGCTAGGCTCAACCTCTACATGATTGGCGGAGATGCTGGCCTGGATCCCCCGTAGACACTCCACCTGCTGTTGCATGAGGGCCAGCATCTTTGACTTCACAGCCTGGCCTGATGTTGGTGGCGGTGTCCAAGTGGGGAGGGGCTGTGGCCTGGCTGGAGTCTGCTGCATTTTGTGCGGTGGTGTTGGTGGGCCCGGTGGTGGTGGCGGCCAGTCCAACAAACTGCTGTTGGGGGAAGGAGGTGGTGACTGTTGCTGATGATCCCTCCAGTGGGAGGGCCCTGGCGGTATGCTAAGTCTCTGGAGGAGGGGGATAGTGGGGTAAAATCCTGGCGATGTGGCCAGTGGTGCTGATGGTGACCCCACTATCCATATTACATCCTCCTCTTCTGAAACAGGGCCCTCGGCTCCTCTTCTCTTCTCCTCCACCTATGCCGGTTCCTGCTGGCTGGGGGCTTGCTCCTCCACTTCCTGCACCAATGGAGCCAACGCCCCTACCTCTGGCTCACTACTGGACCCAGACCTCCTTGATGCTGAAATAGAGAAAAGCCATATGTTATTAGTATGATGAATATACATTGTTTTGTGGGAATTCTTAACTATATGACATCTAGGCTTGAACCTAGATGATTATCCTAATTGCAACTCAGATTAGCTACCATTTGCTAAATATGATCTATTCTTTAGCTCTTGGTCTTGATCGTTCTTGGCTCCTAACGATATTAGAACAAGAACCAGAAGCAGGTGACCATTAGCCACATTAAATTCCAACATCTTATGTGTAATGTGAGACCCGCTGCAAGATTTATGGTGTTATTAAATTAGAACATGCTGGGAGTTACGGGCTTGAGAGGCAAACGCATAAACCATTTGTCGCTTGTTGGATGTGCGGCCGTGAACGTGATCAATAAGTCAAACTCTGAGTTACGAGTTTAGAGGGAGCCAATGGAAACAGAGATCGTCATCATTACGTCACTGAAAAATGGAGCTCGGAATTTCAAAGTGTTACGGGTTTCAATTACGATCGGACCCACATTCCAAATTGAATGCAATATTGATAAAGCCGTAAATATGATATTCTATTACATGCGAGTTACAATATATGTATTAACACATTGATTGCCGGGATCGATTTAACACGGAAATTATACAGGAAATAACATTTTTTGGGGCCAATTTGCGGGCTTGAGAATGTTGGGCTATTAATTCTAAGACCTAACATCACTTTCCCTGTGTGCATTTAAAGAGCTCCTGATTGGACTTTACCCCCCTTGCGGATCCTCTCTAGCACTCGTTGGCTTCTTGGCTCCATTTGCGAGTTACGGGGTTGAACGCCAGTGATTTTGATGCAATTTAATAGCGCAATTGGAATGTAGCGGTTACGGCCTTGACAGATCAAAAGATTCATGAGCTCGCAAGTCGAATTTGCACGTCCTGTAGGGTTTTCTTGCTCCTACCCCGCAAGTCGTCAGCGGGCTGGTTTAAGAGGCCAATTTAATAGCCATAACTTTTCCGAGCTACGTTACGAGCTAGGAGTTTACACGTTTTATGTGGCTGCATATTATCAGCTACTGAAACTAACTTCAGGACATCATGGCGTTGCTTATTGCTTCGTTCAACCTCTTTTTTAAATATACTTTTGCTTATAAGGCATTTTTCTCATAAATCAATGCATTGGTTAGACAACAGAAAAAGTGCTAAATCAGATTTCATTTAATCTATTTCTTGGGGGTTATACTTAAGTGATTTAGTGTTTCTTCATCTTCTGTATCATAAAATAAAATAATATCTTACCTTGCTCAGAAAGTACTTTAGTATATGTTTGGGTGTGTATATATATATCCCGCTCCATGCTGATGATAGCCAGTAAGCTTGAAACAGCTGTACATGGATAGGATTCTCAGCTTGTGTAAAATCCAGCCTTGGCTTTGCATAAAAGCTGTGTAATACAGCAGGCATAAGCTTAAAGGAAGCCATGTTTGATAATGGCTATGGATTGAAGAGCGACACATTTGCATGTCCCAGCTCAGCTTCCCAGAATGCAGTGTAATAACTGTTTTTCTCGGAATTCTGAGCTGGAAGTTTTTCTTAACTTGCTTTAGACATTCAAGTGTGAACACGGATGTACTATTTATTTACTATATATATATATGCAAAGTAGAACATAAGAGGCCACAAGGGTGTGGAGAACACTTGGAGATGTTGTAAATTAAATTATACACCCACATTAAATAGCATGGGAATGGAGATAGGTTATGGTGCGACACACTTTAGTGCATCATGTCACGTTTTACCTTCGTGGCTGTTCAGCTCGCCATTTACAACAGGTGAGGAAACGCTTTCCACGCAGAGAGTGACGTCTTCTGCTTATCCCAAGGATGCTTACATTCCTTAATTGTGTTTACATATCTACAAAAATTGATTTTGAACAAACAGAAAAAGATTGTACAAAATAGAGCTAGCAAAGTAGATTTTCAACCAAATAAGTCTGAATAAAGTAGAAAAATGTGAACAAAATAAATATCCCTTCACAGGGAGAAATATCCTGTAGTATATCAGTCTGGACCCACTCAATAGACTGATCTAGCCCTGAAATACCAGGCAATGCTGCCCTGAAACAGCAAACCCCAGACGTATGTTTCGGCCTTTCATGGGCCTCATCAGTGAGGTGCAGCTGTACTCCCTAAGGCACAGTGAGCAAGGGGTCCATGCCTGGTTCCCCATATTACCCATAAGGTGAGAAAAACTAAACAGAGAAGTCAGAGGATCTTAAACTGAGAACAAGCAACACCTAAGAAGCTTTTTCCTACTTATTCAGGCTCAGATTTCATTTGGGGCTTTTCCACTTTAAACAAAAAGAGTCAGAGGCGCTCATCTGAGAACGATCAGCACCTAAGTAGGTTTGTCCTATAGGTCTGGTTACCTACTCAGAGAGCAGCCTCTTATAGCTCCTGTAGTATATCAGTCTGGTCTAACTCAAGTGATCCAGCCCTGAAATACCAGGCAATCCTGCCCTGAACAGGGGAAACAGCAAACCCCTGACGCGCGTTTCTCCCTGTGAAGGGCACAAGTGGTTATAAGAGGCTGCTCTCTGAGTAAGTGACCATACCAATATGTGAAGATCCGTTCCCATTTGACCCCCCCCCCCCCCTTACATGCATCAGCCCCAAATTTTACCTGCATCTGGTTTCAGAAGGCCTCACTGGTTACTCTGAATTCTGGGAGTTCTATACACACCATCAGCCCCAAATTTTATCTGCATCTGGTTTCAGAAGGCCTCACTGGTTACTCTGAATTCTGGGAGTTCTATACACACCATCAGGTATGGAGGAGACCCTTGAAAGCTGCATCTTCCCAGGAGCCAATATCTTTTATTAATATTTCTACTATATGCTTGTTATTATATTTGCTGACATAGAATTATTTCTAAAATTAGTTCAAACTTTTTCATATGTTTACTGTATCTTGCCTGGCTTTACTTCCCCCTCCCCCTTTTATGGCCTGTATAATTTGCCTAGATCTCCTCCTTTCCACATGTCTTTGCATTTCCTCTCTGCTAACTGCTCTCTCGCTCTCCCTCTCTCTCTCTCTCCCTCTCCCTCTCTCTCCCTCTCCCTCTCTCTCTGTTCTATTGGTCCCTTATACCATATTTTATTGTTTTCTTTTAGCACCAAATTTTACCTGCATCTGGTTTCAGAAGGCCTCACTGGTTACTCTGAATTCTGGGAGTTCTGCCCTCCTTGCCCCTCACCCTCCCACCCCAATTCTGATTAAATATATAGTGAAATGGGAATCACCTGACTTTCCTACTTGCATATATTATATCACCACTAGGGGCAGACAACATATTAAATGCTAGAGCCCTCACCTCCGTTCCTTGTCTCTCTCTCTAAATGAAAAACTTTTTTAACTTTCACTTCTCTTCTGACCCTTTTTATTCCTTATCTGTTTAATCTTTCCCTGATTTCTGTCCCTTCCATTCCCTTTAGATTGTAAGTGGTGAGTTTTCAGTCTTCTAGGATGCTTTGGGAAAAAGCACTTTCTGCAAAGATTCTAAGATCAAAATTGGGTCCTCCATTTTTGGAAGGTTGTTAATGCTGTATTTTCCCTTTTTATCCCCTGTATTGCGCTACGGAATATGTCGGCGCGTTAAAAATAAAAGTTAATAATCACATATATAAGTGTGAGCGTACGGGCCGTTGCTCACGCTTGCGGGCTCGCGTAGCGAGCCCGCGGCCCTCGCATAGCGAGGGATGCGTGCAAGGGCCTCAGTTGTTGGGATGGAGCAGCCACCTCCTCCCCACAATGCCCCGGTTCGCCGCCACTGCCAGTAGCCGCACCATCCCGGGGCCCGGCAATCCAGTTGTTGGGATGGAGCAGCCACCTCCTCCCCACAATGCCGCCACTGCCACTAGCCGAACCCGCCAGACGCCGCCACTGCCAGTAGCCGCACCATCCCGGGGCCCGGCAATCCAGTTGTTGGGATGGAGCAGCCACCTCCTCCCCACAATGCCCCGCGCAGGGCCCACGCCGCCACTGCCAGTAGCCGCACCATCCCGGGGCCCGGCAATCCAGTTGTTGGGATGGAGCAGCCACCTCCTCCCCACAATGCCCCGCGCAGAGCCGGCCTGGGGAACAGGAAACACAGTGGATCCGCGGACTGGAGCAGGCCTCAGAGCTGGAGGAGCCGGGCCTGGGTAGCTGACTGTGAGTAACAGGGAGATAATGGGGTCTGAGGAACATCGCTCCATCCCAGCAACTGAGGCCCTTGCCCGCAGCCCTCGCTTAGCGAGGGATGCGTGCAAGGGCCTCAGTTGTTGGGATGGAGCAGCCACCTCCTCCCCACAATGCCCCGCGCAGGGCCCACGCCACCACTGCCAGTAGCCGCACCATCCCGGGGCCCGGCAATCCAGTTGTTGGGATGGAGCAGCCACCTCCTCCCCACAATGCCCCGCGCAGGGCCGGCCTGGGGAACAGGAAACACCGTGGATCCGCGGACTGGAGCAGGCCTCAGAGCTGGAGGAGCCGGGCCTGGGTAGCTGACTGTGAGTGACAGGGAGATAATGGGGTCTGAGGAACATGTGCAATCACTGAGACCTGCCATATAAACTAATTATACACTGATCATTAACACCATGTGTATGTATATAATGTGTGTGTGTATTGTGTGTGTGTGTGTATAGATATTGTGTGTGTGTGTGTATTGTGTGTATATATTGTGTGTGTGTATGTATAATGTGTGTGTGTGTGTATATATATAATGTGTGTGTATAATGTGTGTGTGTATTGTGTGTGTGTGTGTATAGATATTGTGTGTGTGTGTGTATTGTGTGTATATATTGTGTGTGTGTATGTATAATGTGTGTGTGTGTGTATATATATAATGTGTGTGTATATTGTGTGTGTGTATTGTTTGTGTATTTTGTGTGTGTATATATAATGTGTGTGTATATATAATGTGTATGTATATATAATGTGTGTGTATATATAATGTGTATGTATATATAATGTGTATGTATATTGTGTGTGTATCAACTGCGGCCCTCGCGAAGCAACTGCAACCCTCGCAAACTTTACCGCGCAACGCAAACAACATTCGAGACACGTTAACACACATGACGGACTCACAAAAATCGTCCGCAACCCGCGGACATGAAAAAATGAAAAACACAATAAATACACACAACACATACATAAAAAGCTTACCTACAGCAAGAGGGAGCATCCAGGACCTCAAAAAATGAAGTTACACCTTCATTTAACTCATAATAAAAGAGTTTAGACACTAAAAAATTCTCTAAGCGAGAGAAAAAATGGCCGACGAACAAAACGAAAACGAGGCTACAGCACTCTAAACACCACAAAACACCACAAGAAACTCGCAAAACGCCACAAAACACCTACGGATATTCCACTACAGACGCATACCACACATTAGCCTCCATTTTAGAACAATGCGGAACTACACAACTTCGCTAACGGTTTCGTCTCGCTGACGCACACTATTACACTGCACAAATTCATCACGCTTACACAGCACCTCCGCACCATTAATGCTGCAGCAACATCAAAACAGATTGCCAGCTCTTCAACACAATGCTTTAAAATAGGTAAAGTATATTCATTTATTCATTTGTATTATAGATTTCAGTAGAACACACAAAACAACATTAGCTACCTTACAATTCCATTGCCGTCATTTTTTGACGGGCAATTCGCTAGTAATAATAATAATAATGAGGAAACCCCAAAGACACCCTGTTGTACAATGTCCGCCCCAGTTGTTGTCATCCCACATCATGTCACTTGACTCAGTGTGGTCTGGAATACAATGTCAGCTTCAGAAACACATACCTCATACGCGCTATAACCCACAGCATATACATGCATATATGGATAGATTATATTAGATAAAGACACACACATATGTATATAACACGTCAAATGTTCTGGCCAATGAAATAATCGGCTGGCGGTGACGTCACTAGTTGATAACAGCTCAGTTTTATAGTTCCAGTTATAGATGCCGAGAATGAGACACATGGATATACACAGAGCGTCACCATGGAAACCGGACGATAACCATGGGCACGCCCATCTACTGTGCAGATTGGCTACTGAATGTTCTGCCCGGGGGTTCTGGGGGTTGTAGTCCGGTGAGGTGATCATTCACTTCCTGTTCCTTATCTAAGATGGCGGCCCGGATCTGATCTCTGTGTCCGAGCTCTCTGTAGGTAAGTAAAGTGATTAATGTCCCAGATAGTGATCAGGAGATAATACAGGAAGTTATTTGTGTCCCTGGTGAGTTATTACATGGGAGTACAGTAAAGGCTGCAACAGATAAAGGAATGCAAAGATACAGGGGGGACAGAGAAGTGTGTCTGTCTACATATCCCACAGGCACCCAGTGTCACACACACACACAGTCCCCCAGTGTCACACAGCCCCCCACTGTCCCCCACACACACAGTCCCCCACTGTCCCCCACACACACAGTCCCCCAGTGTCACACACACACACAGTCCCCCACTGTCACACACACACACAGTCCCCCAGTGTCACACACACACAGTCCCCCAGTGTCACACAGCCCCCCACTGTCCCCCACACACACAGTCCCCCAGTGTCACACACACACACAGTCCCCCAGTGTCACACACACACAGTCCCCCAGTGTCACACACACACAGTCCCCCACTGTCCCACACACACACAGTCCCCCAGTGTCACACACACACACACACACACACACACAGTCCCCCAGTGTCACACACACACACACAGTCCCCCAGTGTCACACACACACACACACACACACACACACACAGTCCCCCAGTGTCACACACACACACACAGTCCCCCAGTGTCACACACACACAGTCCCCCAGTGTCACACACACACAGTCCCCCACTGTCCCACACACACACAGTCCCCCACTGTCCCACACACACACAGTCCCCCAGTGTCACACACACACACACAGTCCCCCAGTGTCACACACACACACACAGTCCCCCAGTGTCACACACACACAGTCCCCCAGTGTCACACACACACAGTCCCCCACTGTCCCACACACACACAGTCCCCCACTGTCCCACACACACACAGTCCCCCAGTGTCACACACACACACACACACACAGTCCCCCAGTGTCACACACACACACAGTCCCCCAGTGTCACACACACACACACAGTCCCCCAGTGTCACACACACACAGTCCCCCACTGTCCCACACACACACAGTCCCCCAGTGTCACACACACACACACACACACAGTCCCCCAGTGTCACACACACACACACAGTCCCCCAGTGTCACACACACACAGTCCCCCAGTGTCACACACACACAGTCCCCCACTGTCCCACACACACACAGTCCCCCACTGTCCCACACACACACAGTCCCCCAATGTCACACACACACACACACACACAGTCCCCCAGTGTCACACACACACACAGTCCCCCAGTGTCACACACACACACAGTCCCCCAGTGTCACACACACACACAGTCCCCCAGTGTCACACACACACAGTCCCCCACTGTCCCACACACACACAGTCCCCCAGTGTCACACACACACACACACACAGTCCCCCAGTGTCACACACACACACACACAGTCCCCTAGTGTCACACACACACACACAGTCCCCCAGTGTCACACAGACACACACAGTCCCCCAGTGTCACACACACAGTCCCCCAGTGTCACACACACACACACACACAGTCCCCCAGTGTCACACACACACACACACACAGTCCCCCAGTGTCACACACACACACACACACAGTCCCCCAGTGTCACACACACACACACACAGTCCCCCAGTGTCACACACACACACACACACACAGTCCCCCAGTGTCACACACACACACACACACACAGTCCCCCAGTGTCACACACACACACACACACAGTCCCCCAGTGTCACACACACACACAGTCCCCCAGTGTCACACACACACACACACAGTCCCCCAGTGTCACACACACACACACACACACAGTCCCCCAGTGTCACACACACACACACACACACAGTCCCCCAGTGTCACACACACACACACACAGTCCCCCAGTGTCACACACACACACACACAGTCCCCCAGTGTCACACACACAGTCCCCCAGTGTCACACACACAGTCCCCCAGTGTCACACACACACACACACAGTCCCCCAGTGTCACACACACACACACACAGTCCCCCAGTGTCACACACACACACACACACACACAGTCCCCCAGTTTCACACACACACACACACACACAGTCCCCCAGTGTCACACACACACAGTCCCCCAGTGTCACACACACACAGTCCCCCAGTGTCACACACACACACACACAGTCCCCCAGTGTCACACAGACACACACAGTCCCCCAGTG
Source organism: Discoglossus pictus (assembly GCA_027410445.1). Classification (NCBI taxonomy): domain Eukaryota; kingdom Metazoa; phylum Chordata; class Amphibia; order Anura; family Alytidae; genus Discoglossus; species Discoglossus pictus. The sequence goes on from CM050176.1 coordinate 52,110,129, forward strand.
TCACACACACACAGTCCCCCAGTGTCACACACACACAGTCCCCCAGTGTCACACACACACAGTCCCCCAGTGTCACACACACACAGTCCCCCAGTGTCACACACACACACACACAGTCCCCCAGTGTCACACACACACACAGTCCCCCAGTGTCACACACACACAACAC
>CM050176.1:52110390-52115390 GCA_027410445.1 Discoglossus pictus
AACCAGTGTCACACACACACACAGTCCCCCAGTGTCACACACACACACAGTCCCCCCAGTGTCACACACACACACAGTCCCCCCAGTGTCACACACACACACAGTCCCCCACTGTCCACACACACAGCCCCCCACTGTCACACCAACACAGTCCCCCACTGCCACACACACACAAGTCCCAACTGTCACACACACACACAACTGTCACACACACCACACAGTCCCCCACTGTCACACACAAACACAGTCCCCCACTTGTCACACACACACACAGCCCCCCACTGTCACACACACACTCACACACACACACAGCCCCCACTGTCACATCACACAGCCCCCCACTACACAGGTCCCCCACTGCCACACACACACTCAGTCCCCCACTGCCACACACACACACACCAGCTCCCACCACTGTCACACACACACAGTCCCCCACTGTCACACGACACACACGTCCCCCACTGTCACACACACACAGTCCCCCCACTGTCACACACACACAGTCCCCACTGTCAACACACCACACACCACAGTCCCCCACTGTCACACACAAGACACACACAGTCCCCACTGTCACACACACACACTCAGTCCCCCACTTGTCACACACACATACACAGTCCCCCACTGTCACACACACACACACAACTGTCACACACACCCCAGTGTCACACACACAGTCCCACACTGTCACACACACACACACACACACTCCCCCTTTCTCCACACACACACAGTCCCCCAGTGTCACACACACACACAGTCCCCCAGTGCTCAACACAGACCACACACACAGTCCCCCAGTGTCACACAGCACACAATCCCCCAGTGTCACACAGCACACACAGTCCCCCAGTGTCACACACACACACACACAGTCCCCCCAGTGTCACACACACACACACACACACACACACAGTCCCCCAGTGTCACACACACACACACACACACACACACCCCAGTGTCACACACACACACACACAGTCCCCCAGTGTCACACACACACACACAGTCCCCCCAGTGTCACACACACACACACAGTCCCCCAGTGTCACACACACACACACACACAGTCCCCCAGTGTCACACAGACACACAGTCCCCCAGTGTCACACACACACACACACACAGTCCCCCAGTGTCACACACACACACACAGTCCCCCAGTGTCACACACACAGTCCCCCAGTGTCACACACACAGTCCCCCAGTGTCACACACACAACTGTCACACACACCTCAGTGTCACACACACACACACACACACAGTCCCCCAGTGTCACACACACACACAGCCCCCCAGTGTCACACACACAGTCCCCCAGTGTCACACACACACACACACAGTCCCCCAGTGTCACACACACACACACACACACACACAGTCCCCCAGTGTCACACAAACACACACACACACACACACAGTCCCCCACACACACACACACACAGTCCCCCAGTGTCACACACACACACACACAGTCCCCCAGTGTCACACACACACACACACACAGTCCCCGCAGTGTCACACACACACACACAGTCCACCCAGTGTCACACACACAGTCCCCCAGTGTCACACACACAGTCCCCCAGTGTCACACACACAGTCCCCCAGTGTCACACACACAGTCCCCCAGTGTCACACACACAGTTCCCCAGTGTCACACACACACAGTCCCCCAGTGTCACACACACACACACACACAGTCCCCCCCAGTGTCACACACACACACAGTCCCCCAGTGTCACACACACACACACAGTCCCCCAGTGTCACTCACACACAGTCCCCCAGTGTCACACACACACACGCCCCCAGTGTCACACACACACACAGTCCCCCAGTGTCACACACACACACACACAGTCCCCCAGTGTCACACACACACAGTCCCCCAGTGTCACACACACACACACACACACAGTCCCCCAGTGTCTCTCACACACACACACACACACACAGTCCCCCAGTGTCTCTCACACACACACACACACACACAGTCCCCCAGTGTCACACACACACACACACACCACACAGTCCCCCAGTGTCACACACACACACACACACACACACACACACACACACACACACAGTCCCCCAGTGTCACACACACACACCCACACAGTCCCCCAGTGTCACACACACACACACACACAGTCCCCCAGTGTCACACACACACCAGTCCCCCAGTGTCACACACACACAGTCCCCAGTGTCACACACACACTCAGTCCCCCAGTGTCACACACACACACAACACAGTCCCCCAGTGTCACACACACACACACACACAGTCCCCAGTGTCACACACACACACACACACAGTCCCCCAGTGTCACACACACACACACAGTCCCCCAGTGTCACACACACACAGTCCCCCAGTGTCACACACACACAGTCCCCCAGTGTCACACACACACACACACACACAGTCCCCCAGTGTCACACACACAGTCCCCCACTGTCACACACACACACACACAGTCCCCCAGTGTCACACACACACAGTCCCCCCAGTGTCACACACACAGTCCCCCAGTGTCACACACACAGTCCCCCACTGTCACACACACAGTCCCCCACTGTCACACACACAGTCCCCCACTGTCACACACACAGTCCCCCAGTGTCACACACACAGTCCCCCAGTGTCACACACACAGTCCCCCAGTGTCACACACACAGTCCCCCACTGTCACACACACAGTCCCCCAGTGTCACACACACAGTCCCCCACTGTAACACACACACACACACACAGTCCCCCAGTGTCACACACACACTGTCCCCCAGTGTCACACACACACACCCACACAGTCCCCCAGTGTCACACACACACACACAGTCCCCCAGTGTCACACACACACACAGTCCCCCAGTGTCACACACACACACAGTCCCCCAGTGTCACACACACACACAGTCCCCCAGTGTCACACACACACACACACAGTCCCCCAGTGTCACACACACACACACACACACAGTCCCCCAGTGTCACACACACACACACACACAGTCCCCCAGTGTCACACACACACACACAGTCCCCCAGTGTCACACACACACACACAGTCCCCCAGTGTCACACACACACAGTCCCCCAGTGTCACACACACACACACACACACAGTCCCCCAGTGTCACACACACAGTCCCCCACTGTCACACACACACACACACAGTCCCCCAGTGTCACACACACACAGTCCCCCAGTGTCACACACACAGTCCCCCAGTGTCACACACACAGTCCCCCACTGTCACACACACAGTCCCCCACTGTCACACACACAGTCCCCCACTGTCACACACACAGTCCCCCAGTGTCACACACACAGTCCCCCAGTGTCACACACACAGTCCCCCAGTGTCACACACACAGTCCCCCACTGTCACACACACAGTCCCCCAGTGTCACACACACAGTCCCCCACTGTAACACACACACACACACACAGTCCCCCAGTGTCACACACACACTGTCCCCCAGTGTCACACACACACAGTCCCCCAGTGTCACACACACACAGTCCCCCAGTGTCACACACACACAGTCCCCCAGTGTCACACACACACAGTCCCCCAGTGTCACACACACACAGTCCCCCACTGTCCCACACACACACAGTCCCCCACTGTCCCACACACACACAGTCCCCCACTGTCACACACACACAGTCCCCCACTGTCCCACACACACACAGTCCCCCACTGTCACACACACACAGTCCCCCAGTGTCACACACACACAGTCCCCCAGTGTCACACACACACAGTCCCCCAGTGTCACACACACACAGTCCCCCAGTGTCACACACACACAGTCCCCCAGTGTCACACACACAGTCCCCCAGTGTCACACACACACACACACACAGTCCCCCAGTGTCACACACACACACACACACACACACACAGTCCCCCAGTGTCACACACACACACACACACACACACACAGTCCCCCAGTGTCACACACACACACACACACAGTCCCCCAGTGTCACACACACACACACAGTCCCCCAGTGTCACACACACACACACAGTCCCCCAGTGTCACACACACAAACACACACACACACAGTCCCCCAGTGTCACACACACACACACAGTCCCCCAGTGTCACACACACACACACAGTCCCCCAGTGTCACACACACACACACAGTCCCCCAGTGTCACACACACACACACAGTCCCCCAGTGTCACACACACACACAGTCCCCCACTGTCACACACACACACAGTCCCCCACTGTCACACACACAGTCCCCCACTGTCACACACACACAGTCCCCCACTGTCACACACACACACACACATTCCCCCACTGTCACACACACACACAGTCCCCCACTGTCACACACACACAGTCCCCCACTGTCACACACACACACACAGTCCCCCACTGTCACACACACACACAGTCCCCCACTGTCACACACACACACACAGTCCCCCACTGTCACACACACACACACAGTCCCCCACTGTCACACACACACACAGCCCCCCACACACAGTCCCCCACTGCCACACACACACACACAGTCCCCCACTGCCACACACACACACACAGTCCCCCACTGCCACACACACACACACACAGTCCCCCACTGCCACACACACACAGTCCCCCACTGTCACACACACACAGTCCCCCACTGTCACACACACACAGTCCCCCACTGTCACACACACACACACACACACAGTCCCCCAGTGTCACACACACACAGTCCCCCAGTGTCACACACACACAGTCCCCCAGTGTCACACACACACAGTCCCCCAGTGTCACACACACACAGTCCCCCAGTGTCACACACACACAGTCCCCCAGTGTCACACACACACAGTCCCCCAGTGTCACACACACACAGTCCCCCAGTGTCACACACACACAGGCCCCCACTGTCACACACACACAGTCCCCCAGTGTCACACACACACAGTCCCCCACTGTCACACACACAGTCCCCCAGTGTC
>CM050176.1:52120390-52212890 GCA_027410445.1 Discoglossus pictus
CACGCGCACACACACAGTCCCCCGCTGTCACGCGCACACACACAGTCCCCCGCTGTCACGCGCACACACACACAGTCCCCCGCTGTTACACACACACACAGTCCCCCGCTGTCACACACACACACACAGTCCCCCGCTGTCACACACACACACACAGTCCCCCGCTGTCACACACACACAGTCCCCCGCTGTCACACACACACCCACAGTACCCCGCTGTCACACACACACACCCACAGTCCCCCGCTGTCACACACACACCCACAGTCCCCCGCTGTCACACACGCAGTCGCCCGCTGTCACACACACACACACAGTCCCCCACTGTCACACACACACACACACAGTCCCCCACTGTCACACACACACACACACAGTCCCCCACTGTCACACACACACACACACAGTCCCCCACTGTCACACACACAGCCCCCCACTGTCACACACACACAGCCCCCCACTGTCACACACACACACAGTCCCCCACTGCCACACACACACACACAGTCCCCCACTGTCACACACACACACAGTCCCCCACTGTCACACACACACACAGTCCCCCACTGTCACACACACACACACACAGCCCCCCACTGTCACACACACAGCCCCCCACACACAGTCCCCCACTGTCCCACACACACAGTCCCCCACTGTCCCACACACACAGTCCCCCACTGCCACACACACAGTCCCCCACTGCCACACACACAGTCCCCCACTGCCACACACACACAGCCCCCCACTGTCACACACACACAGCCCCCCACTGTCACACACACACAGCCCCCCACTGTCACACACACACAGCCCCCCACTGTCACACACACAGCCCCCCACACACAGTCCCCCACTGCCACACACACACACACAGTCCCCCACTGTCACACACACACACACAGTCCCCCACTGCCACACACACACACAGTCCCCCACTGCCACACACACACAGTCCCCCACTGCCACACACACACAGTCCCCCACTGTCACACACACACACACACACACACATACAGTCCCCCAGTGTCACACACACACAGTCCCCCAGTGTCACACACACAGTCCCCCACTGTCACACACACACACAGTCCCCCAGTGTCACACACACACACACACAGTCCCCCAGTGTCACACACACACACACAGTCCCCCAGTGTCACACACACACAGTCCCCCAGTGTCACACACACACAGTCCCCCAGTGTCACACACACACAGTCCCCCAGTGTCACACACACACACACAGTCCCCCAGTGTCACACACACACAGTCCCCCAGTGTCACACACACACAGTCCCCCAGTGTCACACACACACAGTCCCCCAGTGTCACACACACACAGTCCCCCACTGTCTCACACACACACACACAGTCCCCCACTGTCACACACACACACACAGTCCCCCACTGTCACACACACACACAGTCCCCCACTGTCACACACACACACACACAGCCCCCACTGTCACACACACAGCCCCCACTGTCACACACACAGCCCCCACTGTCACACACACAGCCCCCCACTGTCACACACACACAGTCCCCCACTGCCACACACACACACAGTCCCCCACTGTCACACACACACACAGCCCCCCGCTGTTACACACACACACAGTCCCCCGCTGTTACACACACACAGTCCCCCGCTGTTACACACACACAGTCCCCCGCTGTTACACACACACAGTCCCCCACTGTCACACACACAGACACAGTCCCCCGCTGTCACGCGCACACACAGTCCCCCGCTGTCACGCACACACACAGTCCCCCGCTGTCACGCACACACACAGTCCCCCGCTGTCACGCACACACACAGTCCCCCGCTGTTACACACACACACACACACACCCACAGTCCCCCGCTGTCACACACACACCCACAGTCCCCCGCTGTCACACACACACACAGTCCCCCGCTGTCACACACAGTCTCATGTTTATTTGTACAGACCATAAAGACGTGTAACAAATCCCAGCGTGTGACCGTCTCATGTTTATTTGTACTGACCATAAAGACGTGTAACAAATCCCAGCGTGTGACCGTCTCATGTTTATTTGTACAGACAAAGTGACACCATCAGGTCTCTCAGAGTCTGACCAAGAAGAAGAGACAAATATGAGGAGTCCGCGGGAGATTAAAGAGGAGGAAATTCCTGTAAATATCAGTGACGGTAAGAGATACGTTATTTATACAGGACTGGGATAGATATTATATGTGGGACACAAGGACTTAGTGGGAGCCATAAGGGACGCAGCAGATTTGGTTACATGAAAATGGTAATGACAATATTTTCTTTGTTCTCTTTTGATATATTTTATTTTTTATCAGCTGCATATTTCCCAGCTACATCACAAATTACATTTTATATGTTTTTTTTTTTAATGTGCTTATTGTTCATACCCTCCGTGGGGTCTTTAATCAGGGCTTGGCTCAGAGTCTACAGTTGAGAGAGAGACATCTGGGGAGAAGTGATGTTCAGAGGGTAGCCGACATGGAGGCTCCTTGCTCCAGGCTTATTAGACCTTTGTTAGTCAGTTGGAACCGGGGCTTTCAGTGGGGGGTTTAACCGGGCTACCAATAATAAGGTAGCCAAATAAAGTGAGAACATTTATGTTATGGGCAACTGACCCTAAACTCCTGTCCTGGGTTAGGACCTCCTGTTAGTATCAGGAGTAGGGGTCCTTCACAGGTTATGATGCCACCCTTAAGAGCTCTCCCTTAGGGCAACCATGCCTTTATTGACTTGGGGGAAAGACGGTTAGGGAGAGGTGCTTGGGCCAGGTGCCAGGGTATACTTTTAGCCAGCCAGGACTTCCATGCTATTTTTGTCAATTAGGGCTTCACAGAGGATGTATGAGGGTCCGGGTTGACAGGTTCAAGCACATAAACTTGTGGTTTACCTTAAATCATTGGATCAAAGGGATAGATGTCTATACTCTAAACGACCTAGGTATTGCGATTAGCTACTGGAAGTGGCCACTGGTCCCATCTTAAAGTGGTACTTAACCTAAATGCTCATTATGCATCCTGTGTAATTAAAACATCACCAAACACATTACACACAATACCAAAAAAGGGGATAAGGGAAAATTGGGCTCCAGTGGCCTTGTCACTTAATGGGACAGTCTAAATAGTCCTTTAGGGTAAGGGTGACCATCTTGGATGGTGATTATATGTAAGTCCACTTTTGGGCAGAACCAGTGATTTAGGGCCATATTAAATTCCAGCCCCGTAAGTTCAACGTGAAGCACGTAACGACTGTGGACTTGAAATTTGCCAGATTTTGGTTGCTATTAAATTGGAAGGGGCTACGAGTTTGAGATGAAAATCGTAGCTCGTTCGTAGAACAATGGATTTTTGGCTCTACAGACGATCAATTAGTAGTTACAGGTTTAAGTGGAGCGAATCGAAAAAGATTGTTAGCGTTACGTAACTGAAAAAGGGGAGGGTAGATTTCAAAGTCCTACGGGCTTCAATTACAGTCTGCGATCGGACCCACATTCGACAATAATGTAAATATGATATTCTATCACATGCGAGTTACAGTATTAACACATTGATTGAATGAATCGATTTGCGGGCTTGAGAATGTTGTGCTATTCATTCTAAGACTTAACATCACTTTCCCTTTTGATATTAGTACAGTAGTGTGTTTTTATTTGCATTACAAATGCTACGTATTGGACTTTACACCCCTTGCGTGTCCTCTCGAGCACACGTTGGGCTTTGAGCTTAGGGCCCTATTAAATTCCAGCCTCGTAAATAAGAGGCTTCTACTTAAGCCCTACGTACTGCAAAGTTTCTCTAACTTACAATGCTATTAAATTAGCCCTGCTGCGAGCAACGTATGAGCTACGCAGCAGGGCCGTACGTATCTACACTGCGTAAATGTACATGAGGAGTGACAGCCTGCGAGATGATATTGCAGGCTCCCACTCCTCATCAAGTGCTGCGGGGGTCCTAAAAGGGACCTCCGCGGCAGTCCCCCACATAAGCCCTGCCGTGGGGGGTACTCCAAACCCCCCCCAGGCACCTACAATGAACCCCCCCTCAATGCGGGGGTCCCTGTCGGGACCCCCGAAGTGTCCTCACATGAACACCTTGCTGCAGGGGTCCATAGGAACCCCCGCAGCCCCCACACATTAACCCCTTGCAGCGGGGGTCCCCGATCGGCACCGATCAGGCCCCCGCTGCAATTAAAACTTTTAAATTCCCCGCCGCGGCTCCTTAAAGGGGCCGCGGCACACTATTACCCAATCCCGGCCGCGGCACTTAAAATTAACCCCCCTCTATGCTGGGGGTCCCCATCGGGACCCCTGAAGTGTCCCCACATAAACCCATTGCAGGGGGGGTCCCCGATCTGCATAGATCAGGCCCTCCGCTGCATTTAAAACTTTTAAATTCCCCGCCGCGGCTCCTTAAAGGGGCCGCGGCACACTATTACCCAATCCCGGCCGCGGCACTTAAAATTAACCCCCCTCTATGCTGGAGGTCCCCATCGGGACCCCCGAAGTGTCCCCATATAAACCCCCTGCTGCGGGGGGCCCCGATCGGCACCGATCGTGACCCTGCTGCAATTCAATTTTAAATTTCCCGCCTCGCGGGTCCTCAAACACCGTAAAGGTCCTGAAAGGACTCGCACTAAAAATATTAACCCCAGGCAACTATAATTACCCCATTAACTCATGATGGTCAATACAGACCACCATAAGGCTCTAATTAACCCATTAACTCATGGTGGTCAATACAGACCACCATAAGGCCTTAATTAACCCATTAACTCATGGTGGTCAATACAGACCACCATAAGGCTCTATTTAACCCATTAACTCATGGTGGTCAATACAGACCACCATAAGGCTCTATTTAACCCATTAACTCATGGTGGTCAATACAGACCACCATAAGGCCTAAATTAACCCATTAACTCATGATGGTCAATACAGACCACCAAAAGGCTCTATTTAACCCATTAACTCATGGTGGTCAATACAGACCACCATAAGGCCTAAATTAACCCATTAACTCATGATGGTCAATACAGACCAGCATAAGGCTCTATTTAACCCCATCAGTCCCATAAGGGTATATTATTACCATTATGGGCCTGTTACAACCCAACATTAACCACATAAGTGCCATGATGGTCCTCAAGGACCATCATGACACTAACTACAAACACTACACTATAACCCCCAATAAACCATTTAATCTAAACTAACCCCCCTCTACACTAATCTATTAACACTTACACTACCTACCTACACTACCTACCCCCTAATAAACCTCCCCAACACTCTAATTACAAAAAACAATAAACCTACAGCACAGAAAAAAAAAAACCTACAGTACATAAAACAAAAAAACCTACAGTACATAAAACAAAAAAACCTACAGTACAGAAAAAAAAAAAAATTACAACCCCACCCCCCACTACAGAAAACAAAAAAATACATTACAACCCCACCCCCCACTACAGAAAATAAAAAAATTACACACCTGAAAAGGAAAGACAGATAAACACAATACAATACATACATATAATACATTAAATACATTACATACAATACATGACATTACATATAATATAATACATTACATACATTACATACAATACATGACATTACATATAATATATTACATATAATATATTACATATAATACATTACATACATTACATGACATTACATACATTAAATATAATATATTAAATATAATATATTACATATAATATATTACATATAATACATTACATACATTACATACAATACATGACATTACATACATTACATATAATGTATTACATATAATATATTACATATAATATATTACATATAATACATTACATACATTACATACAATACATGACATTACATACATTACATATAATATATTACATATAGTCCTAATCAAATACCCCCTATCTATCTAACATACAATCTATTTAATTTAAAATAAATCCTAACTATATCAAATACATCCCCCTATCTATCTAATATACAAAAAATCCTAACTACATACACAGACCCTTATTCTAAGCTAAAATCAATAAATTAAGACCACTTACCTTTAAGATGTTGCTTCAGATCACTAACCTATGGGTCAAACAAAAAGAAAAATTAGTACAAAACATTAACATCAAATAAATAAACATTCTATACATTCTAAATATTCAACTCACCTTTACAGCATGTCCAGTCACTGTTTAGCTCTTCCGGCGCGGCCCTGTTAAAAAAAAAAACACAATACATGAATACATGAATACAATATATAAACAATAAATAAAATACACAAATAAACATCTAAATATACATTTAACTTACCTCCCCGCGATGTCCCCGGCCTTCTCTCCTTCAGCCCCGGCTGGGCCGCGGAACCATCCGCGCTCTAAAAAAAAAAAAAAAAAACTAACGGAGGTCTGCACTGGCAGACCTCCCCGACGCTACTGAACCTCCCGGAGTCGTTTCCGGGAGGAAATTGGCATTGTCGGCTTGTGATTGGCTGAAAAAGCTGTCAGCCAATCAAAAGTCGTCAATGTAGGAGCCAATCAGGATGCGCAGATGTCTTCTACCAATCACTCCGTGGGGGTGTATCCCATAGTGATTGGCTGAAGGCATCTGAGCGTTGTGATTGGTTCCCATAAAGATAGACAAGTGTTTTAGCCAATCAGGGTGGGATATTGGGGTGTATCCCATCCTGATTGGCTCACACATTGACGACTTTTGATTGGCTGAAATTGATAGACAGCTTTTTCAGCCAATCACAAGCCGCCAATGCCAATTTCCTCCCGGAAACGACTCCGGGAGGTTCAGTAGCGTCGGGGAGGTCTGCCAGTGCAGACCTCCGTTAGTTTTTTTTTTTTTTTTTTTTTTTTAGAGCGCGGATGGTTCCGCGGCCCAGCCGGGGCTGAAGGAGAGAAGGCCGGGGACATCGCGGGGAGGTAAGTTAAATGTATATTTAGATGTTTATTTGTGTATTTTATTTATTGTTTATATATTGTATTCATGTATTCATGTATTGTGTTTTTTTTTTTAACAGGGCCGCCCCGGAAGAGATAAACAGTGACTGGACATGCTGTAAAGGTGAGTTGAATATTTAGAATGTATAGAATGTTTATTTATTTGATTTTAATGTTTTGTACTAATTTTTATTTTTTGTTTGACCCATAGGTTAGTGATCTGAAGCAACATCTTAAAGGTAAGTGGTCTTAATTTATTGATTTTAGCTTAGAATTAGGGTCTGTGTATGTAGTTAGGACTGTAATTATTTTATTTTAGTTTAGAATAAGGGTCTGTGTATGTAGTTAGGATTTTTTGTATATTAGATAGATAGGGGGATGTATTTGATATAGTTAGGATTTATTTTAAATTAAATAGATTGTATGTTAGATAGATAGGGGGTATTTGATTAGGACTATATGTAATATATTATATGTAATATATTATATTTAATATATTATATGTAATGTCATGTATTGTATGTAATGTATGTAATGTATTATATGTAATATATTATATGTAATATATTATATGTAATATATTATATGTAATATATTATATGTAATGTCATGTATTGTATGTAATGTATGTAATGTATTATATGTAATATATTATATGTAATATATTATATGTAATATATTATATGTAATATATTATATGTAATGTCATGTATTGTATGTAATGTATTTAATGTATTATATGTATGTATTGTATTGTGTTTATCTGTCTTTCCTTTTCAGGTGTGTAATTTTTTTATTTTCTGTAGTGGGGGGTGGGGTTGTAATGTATTTTTTTGTTTTCTGTAGTGGGTAGTGGGGTTGTAATTTTTTTTTTTTTTCTGTACTGTAGGTTTTTTTGTTTTTTGTACTGTAGGTTTTTTCTTTTCTGTGCTGTAGGTTTTTTGTTTTTTGTAATTAGAGTGTTGGGGAGGTTTATTAGGGGGTAGGTAGTGTAGGTAGGTAGTGTAAGTGTTAATAGATTAGTGTAGAGGGGGGTTAGTTTAGATTAAATGGTTTATTGGGGGTTATAGTGTAGTGTTTGTAGTTAGTGTCATGATGGTCCTTGAGGACCATCATGGCACTTATGTGGTTAATGTTGGGTTGTAACAGGCCCATAATGGTAATAATATACCCTTATGGGACTGATGGGGTTAAATAGAGCCTTATGCTGGTCTGTATTGACCATCATGAGTTAATGGGTTAATTTAGGCCTTATGGTGGTCTGTATTGACCACCATGAGTTAATGGGTTAAATAGAGCCTTTTGGTGGTCTGTATTGACCATCATGAGTTAATGGGTTAATTTAGGCCTTATGGTGGTCTGTATTGACCACCATGAGTTAATGGGTTAAATAGAGCCTTATGGTGGTCTGTATTGACCACCATGAGTTAATGGGTTAAATAGAGCCTTATGGTGGTCTGTATTGACCACCATGAGTTAATGGGTTAAATAGAGCCTTATGGTGGTCTGTATTGACCACCATGAGTTAATGAGTTAATTTAGGCCTTATGGTGGTCTGTATTGACCACCATGAGTTAATGGGTTAAATAGAGCCTTATGGTGGTCTGTATTGACCATCATGAGTTAATGGGTTAATTTAGGCCTTATGGTGGTCTGTATTGACCACCATGAGTTAATGGGTTAAATAGAGCCTTATGGTGGTCTGTATTGACCACCATGAGTTAATGGGTTAAATAGAGCCTTATGGTGGTCTGTATTGACCATCATGAGTTAATGGGTTAATTTAGGCCTTATGGTGGTCTGGATTGACCATCATGAGTTAATGGGGTAATTTAGGTCTTATGGTGGTCTGGATTGACCACCATGAGTTAATGGGTTAAATAGAGCCTTATGGTGGTCTGTATTGACCATCATGAGTTAATGGGTTAATTTAGGCCTTATGGTGGTCTGTATTGACCACCATGAGTTAATGGGTTAAATAGAGCCTTATGGTGGTCTGTATTGACCACCATGAGTTAATGGGTTAAATAGAGCCTTATGGTGGTCTGTATTGACCATCATGAGTTAATGGGTTAATTTAGGCCTTATGGTGGTCTGGATTGACCATCATGAGTTAATGGGTTAATTTAGGCCTTATGGTGGTCTGGATTGACCATCATGAGTTAATGGGGTAATTTAGGTCTTATGGTGGTCTGGATTGACCACCATGAGTTAATGGGTTAAATAGAGCCTTATGGTGGTCTGTATTGACCATCATGAGTTAATGGGTTAATTTAGGCCTTATGGTGGTCTGTATTGACCACCATGAGTTAATGGGTTAAATAGAGCCTTATGGTGGTCTGTATTGACCACCATGAGTTAATGGGTTAAATAGAGCCTTATGGTGGTCTGTATTGACCATCATGAGTTAATGGGTTAATTTAGGCCTTATGGTGGTCTGGATTGACCATCATGAGTTAATGGGGTAATTTAGGTCTTATGGTGGTCTGGATTGACCATCATGAGTTAATGGGGTAATTATAGTTGCCTGGGGTTATTATTTTTAGTGCGAGTCCTTTCAGGACCTTTACGGTCCTTTGAGGACCCGCGAGGCGGGAAATTTAAAATTGAATTGCAGCAGGGTCACGATCGGTGCCGATCGGGGCCCCCCGCAGCAGGGGGTTTATATGGGGACACTTCGGGGGTCCCGATGGGGACCCCCAGCATAGAGGGGGGTTAATTTTAAGTGCCGCGGCCGGGATTGGGTAATAGTGTGCCACGGTCCCTTTAAGGAGCCGCGGCGGGGAATTTAAAAGTTTTAAATGCTGCGGGGGGCCTGATCTATGCAGATCGGGGCCCCCCCCTGCAATGGGTTTATGTGGGGACACTTCGGGGGTCCCGATGGGGACCCCCAGCATAGAGGGGGGTTAATTTTAAGTGCCGCGGCCGGGATTGGGTAATAGTGTGCCGCGGTCCCTTTAAGGAGCCGCGGCGGGGAATTTAAAAGTTTTAAATGCAGCGGGGGGCCTGATCTATGCAGATCGGGGACCCCCGCTGCAAGGGGTTAATGTGGGGGTTCTGCAGGGGTCCTGATAGAGACCCCTGCAGCATGGGGATGTGTATAGGGTGCAGGGGGGAGCCTCACGCTGCTGTCTCGGGCTGTTCCGAGGCAGCACGTAGAGGCTTTCGGATCCCTTGCGTGGACTTTTTGTCCACGTAGGGATTCTTACGATATGCGAGACTCGTGCATAGATTTAAGGCTACGTAGCTCTCTCGGAGCCTATTCTCGGCCATTTTCTCGCAGTCATATCGTAAAGCAGGCTGCGAGAGATTCGGTTCTCGCAAACAGCAGGAAAACTGCCTTTTGCGAGCACCGAGAGAACTACGAGGGAGAATTTAATAGGGCCCTTAATTTGCATGTTACGGGCGCGAAGTTCAACGTTGCTCAACACATAAGCTTTTCTCGGCCATGCTGCGTTTAAACCCATAAGTCGTCTGCGGGCTGCATTACTGGGCTAATTTAATAGCCATAA
Source organism: Discoglossus pictus (assembly GCA_027410445.1). Taxonomy (NCBI): domain Eukaryota; kingdom Metazoa; phylum Chordata; class Amphibia; order Anura; family Alytidae; genus Discoglossus; species Discoglossus pictus. Next base: position 52,130,873 of record CM050176.1, read on the forward strand.
CCCGTAAAACTGGAATTACGGGCTATGTTTTAAAACCTTTCCCGAATTTAATGGTGCTGTAAGTCTTTTTAAGAGGTCTTAGATGGTTGTTCGAACAACCGGGGAGAAAGGTCACAGATCTTAAGACTATTGATGACAATATTTTCCAAGTTCCGTTTAATATTTTGTTTTGTTTTCTGCAGAAATCACTTTTTAAAAAAAAATTGTTTTTATAATAATATTTCTGTAAAATACTTTTATGCTCCTGTCGTACGTACCTGTAATGTTGTTATTTTGTTGTTTGAAGCTCAGTTTTATTATTGGTCACCTGAATGGATAAAACTAAATGTGACGTCCATCTAAATCCCGTAGAAGCCACTTCTTTTGGTGCATGTTTCTGGCTACCGTGACATTGTTTGTCCGTCCTCTTAAAGAGTGTCGCTGACTTGTGGAAAATATATAGTTTTATAATTAAAAAAAAATCCGCAATTGGGTGTCAGATCCTTTTTTTTATTACATTTTGGTTTAAAACATGATGGCAATTTGCAGGTCGTTTCTAACCAATCAGATTCCCAGATTTCACAGACCCCAGTTTAGAAATTTCTGCCTCAAAATAATTATCTTAATACAAAAAATGTTACTTATTACCGCTCTCTGAATCAGGTTGTATAAATATGTAATGGGGACTAGACAGACTATGTTATTTGTATTGTGTAGAATAAAAGTCCACCATTAATTGTCTGTTGGACAAACAGGACCCGACACTTACAGTCTGCACATTGTGACGGTGAAAGAGGAAGAAGAGAACGAGAGAGAAGAAGACGACGGTGATACCCAGCAAAGTGTCATTCATTCTGATCCATGTCAAGGTGAGTATATATATAAAGGAAGCCATGTTTGAAATGGGCTATGGATTGAAGAGCTCAGTTTCCCAGAATGCAGTGTAATAATGTTTTTTCTCAGAATTCTGGAGCTGGAAGCAGTTTTTTTTAACTTGCACATGCTCAAATGTGAACACAAATATATATATATATATATATATATATATATATATATATATATATATATATATATATATATATATATACACACAATTTGTGTTCACATTTGAACATGTGCAAGTTAAAAAAAACTGCTTCCAGCTCCAGAATTCTGAGAAAAAACATTATTACACTGCATTCTGGGAAACTGAGCTCTTCAATCCATAGCCCATTTCAAACATGGCTTCATTTAAGTTTATGCCTGCTGCATTTCACAGCTTTTATGCATATATATATATATATATATATATATATATATATATATATATATAGGGGTGTGTAGACTTTTTATATCCACTGTGTGTGTATATATATATATATATATATATATATATATATATATATATATATATATATATATATATATATATATATACAGTGGATATAAAAAGTCTACACACCCCTGTTAAAATGTCAGGTTTTTGTGCTGTACAAAAATGAGACAAAGATAAATAATTTCAGAACTTTTTCCACCTTTAATGTGACCTATAAACTGTACAACTCAATTGAAAAACAAACTGAAATCTTTTAGGTGGAGGGAAGAAAAAATATAAAAATAAAATAATATGGTTGCATAAGTCTACACACCCTCTTATAACTGGGGGTGTAGCTGTGTTCAGAATTAAGCAATCACATTCCAAATCGTGTTAAATAGGAGTCAGCATACACCTGCCATCATTTAGAGTGCCTCTGATTAACCCCAAATAAAGTTCAGCTGCTCTAGTTGGTCTTTCCTGAAATGTTCTTAGTTGCATCCCACAGCAAAAGCCATGGTCCACAGAGAGCTTCCAAAGCATCAGAGGGATCTCATTGTTAAAAGGTATCAGTCAGTAGAAGGGTACAAAATAATTTCCAAGGCATTAGATATACCATGGAACACAGTGAAGACAGTCATCATCAAGTGGAGAAAATATGGCACAACAGTGACATTACCAAGAACTGGAGCTCCCTCCAACATTGATGAAAAGACGAGAAGAAAACTGGTCTGGGAGGCTACCAAGAGGCCTACAGCAACATTAAAGGAGCTGCAGGAATATCTGGCAAGTACTGGCTGTGTGGTACATGTGACAACAATCTCCCGTATTCTTCATATGTCTGGGCTATGGGGTAGAGTGGCAAGACGAAAGCCTTTTCTTACAAAGAAAAACATCCAAGCCAGGCTACATTTTGCAAAAACACATCTGAAGTCTCCCAATATCTGTTTGTTTCTGTCTTTGTGATTTAAATAGTTTTAAGACACAAAATATAGAAGGGGGAGCAAAAGGACCAACTAATGTAGTATGAAAACTTATACTTACAACACAGTGATAATATAAATACTATGGTACAGGCTCCTGTGCGTTTAATTCATGATGTGTATCCCGTACATACATTTTATTTTATTGTTTGTATTTTATTACTTAACACTATTGCACTTCACACTCGTACATGATTTTATATTCTATTGTATATTTGTGTCATCGCTGATCAGGTCTCATCCAGATTTCACATTTTCATCTATTTAAAGGGCTATTTTCCTCCCTGTAAGCATCTTCATGATGTAAAAGAGCACGATATTGTAGGTTAAAATGATCTATTATTTTTACTCAAATCCAGGCCTGTGTGTGACTCGCCAGAACCAAACATGCCTGCTCCTGATCTAGAGCAGGGGTCACCAAACTGCGGCCCGCCAGGGTCCTAAACCCGGCCCCCACCTGCCCCTTCCTCCGGCCCCTGCGTCTCTCTGTGTCTCCACAGCCGCAGCCCCTGATATCACTTCCTAGTCATCCAACTAGGCTGCGTAGGGGCTGACCCAGGGAGGAGCCGCCGGGCGGGGGGGGGCACACACCGGCAACCTAGGCAAAGGAGCACTGAGGGAAAGAGAGAGAGACATACAGACAAGAGGGAGGGAGGTGGAGCGAGGTAGAGCGACGAGGGGGAGCGAGGTAGAGCGACGAGGGGGAGCGAGGTAGAGCGACGAGGGGGAGCGAGGTAGAGCGACGAGGGGGAGCGAGGTAGAGCGACGAGGGGGAGCGAGGGAAAGCGACGAGGGAGAGCGGCGAGGGAGAGCGACGAATGGGAGTGAGGGGGATCGACGAGGGAGAGCGGCAAGGGGCGGGGAGGGAGAGCGGCAAGGGGCCGGAGGGAGAGCGGCAAGTGGTGGGGAGGGAGAGCGGCAAGTGGTGGGGAGGGAGAGCGGCAAGGGGGAATGAGGTAGAGATAGAGACAGGCAGGCAAGGGGGAGTGAGGTAGAGAGACAAGGGGAGTGAGAGAGAGACAGACAGGCAAGGGGGAGTGAGGTAGAGAGAGAGGCAGGCAAGGGGGAGTGAGGTAGAGAGAGAGTCAGGCAGACAAAGGGGAGTGAGGTAGAGAGACAAGGGGAGTGAGAGAGAGACAGACAGGCAGACCAGGGGGAGTGAGGTAGAGAGAGACAGGCAGGCAAGGGGGAGTGAGGTAGAGAGAGACAGGCAGGCAAGGGGGAGTGAGGTAGAGAGAGACAGGCAGGCAAGGGGGAGTGAGGTAGAGAGAGACAGGCAGGCAAGGGAGAGTGAGGTAGAGAGACAAGGGGAGTGAGAGAGAGACAGGCAGACCAGGGGGAGTGAGGTAGAGCGACAAGGGGAGTGAGGTAGAGCGACAAGGGGAGTGAGGTAGAGCGACAAGGGGAGTGAGGTAGAGCGACAAGGGGAGTGAGGGAGAGCGTAAAGGGGGTGAGGTAGAGAGACTATGGAAGTGAGGGAGAGACAGAGAGAGAGAGTTGGACAGAGAGGATGGGATAGAAGAGGGAGAGAAAAAGGAGAGGGAGGGAGGAGAGAGAGATGAAGAAAAAGGAGAGGGAGGGAGAGAAATGGAGAGATGGGGAGGGAGAGAGAGAGAAGACGGAGGGAGAGAGAGGAAAGGAGGAGGGAGATAGAGAGGACAGAGGGAGAGAGAGGGAAGAGGAGAGAGAAGAAGAGATATGAGACAGAGGGAGAGCAGTAGAGGAAGATGGAGAGATAATGAAAGGAGAGACAGGAGGGAGAAGGAGAGCGAGACAGGAGGGAGAAGGAGAGCGAGACAGGAGGGAGAAGGAGAGCGAGACAGGAGGGAGAAGGAGAGCGAGACAGGAGGGAGAAGGAGAGCGAGACAGGAGGGAGAAGGAGAGCGAGACAGGAGGGAGAAGGAGAGCGAGACAGGAGGGAGAAGGAGAGCGAGACAGGAGGGAGAAGGAGAGCGAGACAGGAGGGAGAAGGAGAGCGAGACAGGAGGGAGAAGGAGAGCGAGAGGGGGAAGGGAGAGATATAGTAATTTAGTAATTATTAATATATATATACCGTATATACTCGAGTATAAACCGAGTTTTTCAGCCCCCCTCACCTTATACTCGAGTCACTCTCCCCCCGTGTCTCTCTAACCCCGCCCCCCCCCCCCCCCCAGCTCCCCCCCGCCATGTGACATCACATGCGCGCCGGCGCCAGGTCAAGGAGCGTTGGCCGGAGCACAAGCAGGAAAGTGAGGGGAGAGGGGGAGGTATTTAGGGGGGTTTAGGTTGAGGAGGGGGGTTTAGGTTGAGGAGGGGGTTGAGGATGGGGCGGTTGAGGAGGAAGGTTGAGGATGGGGGGGTTGAGGAGGAGGTTGAGGATGAGGAGGGAGGTTGAGGATGGGGGGTTGAGGAGGGTGATAAGGGAGGGGGGAAGAGACACAGGAAAGGGAGAGGGGAGAAGAGACACGGGAGAGAGAGGGGGACACAGAGGGCACAAGAGGGACACAGGGGGCAGCACATTTCCCACCCTCGGCTTATACTCGAGTCACTCATTTTACCCAGTATTTTGTGATAAAATAGGTGCCTCGGCTTATACTCGGGTTGGCTTATATATACTATATATATATTAATAATGAGTATTGCAATATCATTTGATACCTTTTGTATTGGACAAACGTCTTATTTATAATGACGAGCTTTCGAGAGGCTAAGCCTCCCTTTATCAAGTCTCAAGCAATACTACATGAGATGGAACCCTCAGTTTGAATAATAACAGCAGATGCAGATAGAGTGGAAGCAGCATCGGACATCATCAGGTAAATACATATATGGGGAATAAACACAACATAGCAAATAAACATATATATATATATATATATATATATATATATATATATATATATATATATATACTGGAGAGGAATTTGTTCATATTCGGCCCCCAACAGTGTCTGAGGGACAGTGAACTGGCCCCCTGTTTAAAACGTTTGAGGCCCCCTGATCTAGAGGATTAAAGCATTTGGATCCAATATCCGTATAGCAGATTACTATGATGGCGCTGTCTTGGGTCTCTGATCTACTGCCAAATACTCAGATTAGTCTCTTACTTCTGAGCAGAGCTTTACCACTTTCTGATTGAGGCCTCCTTGTTATGTTACAAGCACTAGATTTATAATGAGTAATTTAATTTGTCTATAATTAAAGTCTACAATCTGTTCATCTTTATCTGTAGGACCTTTAGATGTGAAGCCTCCAGTTGTCTCCAAGGTAGAACAAGAAGATCTGAATATAAGAGATCAGGAGCAGGTGAAGGAGGAGGAGGGTCCTGGGAATATCAGGGAAGGTGAGGATATAATACAAAATAAGATAAGGAATAATACTTTCTTTACAGGTCACCCCAACAACAAGTTTATTTAATGTAAAAGAGGATTACAAGCTGTCTATACATTTCACTATTTGAGAGCTCAGCCAATCATGGATTATGAGTCCGTCAATGGGGGAAGTGCCAACAGTCAATGGAAAAAATGAATGGGGTTTTGGGCCATTTCCCTCCAGATTCCCAATGCCGGCTACCGTCAATCCCCACACTCTGTGAATGTCCAGTAATCTAGATGAATAATCAGAGTATTGCAGTATATAGTGATCCCTTTTTATTAGACAAACATTTTAGTTAGAATGACAAGCTTTCGAGAGTTGTAACTCTTTATCAAATGATAAGGAATAATGATTAAGGTTTATCATGAGCATTGGAATATGTTTAGCAGGGATTCTGAGTAATAACAAACCCCTGTGGGACAGAAGACAGGCATCATAAATAAAGTACTTGGTCAATCAAGTTTGTTAGTTGTGTGGATCTATACACAAAGTCAGAGACAAGATATAAGAAAAAAGACTGTGTTATCTCTCTATGTGTCAATTGCCTTATAAATCAGTTAGGATTGGAAATGCCTGCACATATTAATGAGTTGAAAAGCAGCAATACATTCTGAAGTTCATGAGAAATGCAGTATATTTAGTGTTAAAGAATGTGATCTTTCTCATTTCAAAAGTTTTCCTCTCCTGGATGGTTTTGGAATTCCCTGTGAGTTTTTTTTTTTTTTTTTTCAAGTTTTGGATGTAATGATTATTCTGGGTAAAATGGTGTCCAATTAGGGTACAGTAACAATCTTCATTGTGCATTTTTAATACAATTTCTATGTAGATTCATCCTTAGGTGCAGTTTTGGCTGGTTTCCCCAATGTAACAACAAATACCATGAATATGACCCTCTAATTTTTATATGTCTTGATGTGTGACTGTGTCATCTTTTTTTCCAGATGTGCTGATATAGTTTACAAAAAAGTCTGTTAGAAGGTTTGGTACCATTTTCTCTTTTTAGGCTCTTCATTAGCTGCTGACCAGTGTTTTTTGTTTCAGGTTTGGCTGCTTAATGCAAGAATGAGGGACTTATGAGGGAATATATTTTTAATTCTGTATCCCCTGTTTGAAGTAGCTGTTTGGAAATTTAGCATATTTTTCTTTGCATATGTGGCACTATCTAATAGCTTGACTATGGATGATGGCATGTTTTGTGTGGGAGGGATGGAAACTGGAGCTGTGAAGGTAACTGCATCTGTCTGGGTTTCATATATACAAATTAGTGAGTGTGCCATTGGTGATGGTTGTGATAGCATCCAGAACATTCACCTATTCTGCAGAGTAATCTATTTCAAGTTTAAATTATTTAAATGATTAAATTATTACATGAATTGTGGAAGTCTCTTGAGTCTTTTTCTGCTTCTGTCCATATGATGAACAGATCATCATTGTAGCGGTAGTATCTTTAAGGTTTTGGAGCATAAATGGATAAGAATCTCTATTCCAAGTCCACCATAAATAGATTGGCAGATTGTGGTACCATTTTGGTACCCATCGCAGTCCCCGTTATTTGGAAATAAATACGTTTGTTGAAGTGAAGTGGTTGTGCTTCAGGATATAATGCACTTGTTTTGGCAATAGTTTCATGATTATATTTCTGGCCAATGAACAGAGTAACAAAGAAAATTGTACCAAATCTTGCAGTAGAACTTTTTGTAAAAGGTCGGCACATCTGTAAAGATGACACAGCCACGCATCACCAAATTTACATCCATCCCTCTGCTCACCACATTCCCATGCCTCACACTAGCCATAACCTGCTCCTTTGTCTCTTCCACTGGTTACCACCTCATCAGCCCTTCCTCCAGACACTACTTCCTATACCTTCGATACTTCCAAATCCCACAGTCCATTTATCATCTCCATTGCCCTCTCTGCGTTTACTCAGGCATTCTTCTCACCGATCATTACTAGCTTGTGCCTCCCTGGAGTACCCATCTTTTTTACTATCTCTTCTTACAGTGAGGGGGAAAAGTATTTCATCCCCTGCTGATTTTGAATGTTTGTCCACTGACAAAAAAATGATCAGTCTATAATTTTAATGGTAGGTGTATTATAACAGTGAGACGGAAAAACAATACAACTCATGTCAAAAAAGTTATAAATTGATTTGCAAGTCAATGAGTGAAATAAATATTTGATCCCCTATCAATCAGTAAGATTTCTGGCTCCGAGGTGTCATTTATACAGGTAACAAGCTAAGATTAGGAGCACTCTTTTAAAGGGAGTGCTCCTGATCTCAGCTTGTTACCTGTATAAAAGACACCTGTCCACAAAAGCAATCAATCAGATTACAAACTTTCCACCATGGCCAAGACCAAAGAGCTTCAGAACTGGATGAAAGTGTTGTGGTCAGATGAGACCAAAATCGAGCTCTTTGGCATCATCTCAACTCGCAGTGTTTGGAGGAGGAGGAATGCTGCCTATGACCACAAGAACACCATCCCCACCGTCAAACATGGAGGTGGAAACATTATGCTTTGGGCGTGTTTTTCTCCTAAGGGAACAACTGCACCGCATCAAAGGGACGATGGACGGGGCCATGTACCGTCAAATCTTGGGTGAGATCAGCCAGGGCATTGAAAATGGGTCATGGATGGGTATTACAGCATGACAATGACCCAAAACACACAGCCAAGGCAACAAAGGAGTGGTTCAAGAAGAAGCACATTAAGGTTCTGGAGTGGCCTAGCCAGTCTCCAGACCTTAATCCCATAGAAAATTTGTGGAGGGAGCTGAAGGTTCGAGTTGCCAAACATCAGCCTAGAAACCTTAATGACTTGGAGATGATCTACAAAGAGGAGTGGGACAAAATCCCTCATGAGATGTGTGCAAACCAGGTGGCCAACTACAAGAAACGTCTGATCTCTGTGATTGCCAACAAGGGTTTTGCTACCAAGTACTAAGACGAAGGGGTCAAATACTTATTTCCCTCATTGACCTGCAAATTAATTTATAACTTTTTTGACATGCGTTTTTCTTGTGTTTTTTTTTATTCTGTTTCTCACTGTTAAAATACACCGACCATTAAAATTATAGACGGATCATTTCTTTGTCAGTGGACAAATGTTCAAAATCAACAGATCAAATACTTTTTTCCCTCACGATACTCTATTCCTACATTCTTTTAATATCATCATCATGCTTCTGCAGTACTTTAGACCCATCCTCCGTTTCTACAAGGCCTACACTCACTTCTCCACCTTCCAAGTGACCAATTTCTTTTCGGCCACTTCCTGAACCTACTTCAACATCTAGTTACCACCAAATAGCCACCTTTAGTCTGAAACTCACACAAAGTTGTTTCTATTACTCACACGGACTCATCAATAGCTGCAAATTGGTTTTCAGTGTATAATTATAGTTACTATATAATAATTTAGAAGTATGTTAACACTCTCATTTTAACAGCACAGTTATTTTTTTTTTAATCCACTGCTTTTGTTTCCAATAGATGAATCCATGACAAGGAATATCCTTGAAGTTCATCAGGTTTCCGTTAGTTCACGAAATTGTGTAATGGAATATATCAGTGTTTCACACAGTGATCTGGAAGCAAACAATAGCAGTAGAGAATCACCAAACAAGAATTTTAATGTATCTATTGTTAAACATAAAAGAATTCACAACGGAAAGAAATCATTCATATGTTCTGAATGTGGGAAATGCTTTAGTCGAGACTCCCATTTCCAGTATCATATGAGCACTCATACAGGAGAAAGACCATTTGCATGTTCTGAATGCGGGAAATGTTTCATTCTGGCATCAAGTCTCAATGTCCATAAGAGAACTCACACAGGAGAAAAGCCATTTTCATGTTCTGAATGTGAGAAAAGTTTTAGTCATGCCTCCGCTCTCAATCTTCACAAGAGGACTCACACTGGAGAAAGACCATTTGTATGTTCTGAATGTGGGACATGTTTTAGTGTTGCTTCTGCTCTCAATGTCCATACGAGAACTCACACAGGAGAAATGCCATTTTCATGTTCTGAATGTGGGAAATGTTTTACCCAGGCCACAAATCTTATTGTTCATAAGAGAACTCACACAGGAGAAAAACCCTATGCATGTTCTGAATGTGGGAAATGTTTTACTCATGCCTCAGCTCTCAGTGTTCATAAGAGAACTCACACCGGAGAAAGACCATTTTCATGTTCTGAATGTGGGAAATGTTTTAGTTATGCTTCAAGTCTCACAAAACATAATAAATCTCATACAGCGACAAGGTCATTTACATGCTCTTAATGAGAGAAATGTTTTAATCATGCATCAGCTCTCAATGTACATGAGAGAAAAATCATGTGTAGGTTCGGAATATGGGAAAAGTTTCCGTAGCTGTGAGTGGTTTAGTTAGGTCATAAATCTCAATAAGCATAAGACAACTCACATAGTCTAATTTTGTATCTGGAATCTGGAAATATTTTAGACATACGTCAAAACATTAATATTCTTAAGAGTAATTACACAGAGGAAAGGCCATTTGCATGTTCTGAATGTGAGAAATGTTTTAGTCTGTGTTCATGTTTATTAAACATATAAGAAGTCTCACACAGGTTTAAGACTATTCCTGTGTTCTTAAAGCAAGAGATGTTTTATCAGCAGCTGAAAACTCGTAGAAATTAGCAAATTCACACAAGTGGAAAATGTTATGTTCTGAATATGGAAAATGATCTTCAATAAAATGTATTACACAAAGGAAAAGTCTTTTTTTTTTACCTTTTTTGTTAATAGGTTAAATCGTGTTTTATATATAGCATTATAATTATTTTAATTGCATAAACAGAATAAAACTTACTCATCTTCTACTTTGCGTACCACTAGTTTTTTCTTCCGTTGTAGAAGCCAACCTTGTCTCTTATATTAAGAAGTACATTTGATTTTGATGAATAAACATGTGACGGTATTCAGGTTTCTTCTGTGAGACTCAAGAATACACTGTTGTCAAAAATGGCCATTTGAGCAGAAATCTGTATTAACATATTATCTATTAAGTATAAGTTATTAATTGAAAAAAATAAAATAGTGTTTGAAAAAGAGATGGGCGGATATTAAAAAAATGGCATCTGTTATAAAAGGGAAGCAGATGTGTAAATAACTGTATTATGGCAGTAGAAATGAATTATTATTCTTGACTTAATGGAAGCTGGGAGATGAAGGAAAAATACAGATGACTTAAATGTTTATAGTAGATAAACACTACAAAGGTGGCAGAAGTCAAGAAGATGACATTACCCTAACCCCCCCCCCCCCCCCCCCCCCCCGCCCCCTATTCTGCATGTGCCGCGATCGGAACCCCTGCAGGTCCTAAATATTCAACCTTTACATACTATAAATAAACCCACGGCACCTAGTATTAACCCCTATCACCGATTGGGACCCTCATGGGTCCCTCATTAACTCATATTACCCATGGGAGTCTATACAGATCTGTATAGACCACAATAGGACACCTTTTAACCCCATAACATCCATAGTAGTCTATACAGAACCCTACGGGACAACTGTTAACCCTATAACACCCATAGGGGTCTTTATAGACTCCTACAGACAACTATTAACCTTAGAAATTGCATTGGGGTCTATAAAGAACACTATGGGACAACTATTAACCCATAACATACCAGGGGGTATATACATGCTAAAACTTAGTTTGGGTACCTCCTACACTCAAATCTCTTGCAGACAAGGCAAGGGTGTATTTATGTTGGATGAGTACCCTAATGTGAGGCAGCTAAATAGTTAAATAGAGGTGCCATAGTTATTTCCCAATTCCATCCCTTCTCCTACATCACCACCTATTGGACACTTTGTCATATTACACCCTCCAATAATTGCTTATAAAAACAGAAAAAGAAGAAACTGAAAAAAAGAAAAACAGGAAGAACAGAAATAACAAGAACACATCCATACTAAGTTTAGACCGTGGTCAGAGATTTGTGTTAAATCTGTTTCACTTGGTAACGATCAGCAAATCCGTGCAGTCTGAGAGGAAATTACTGAAGATCACTATCTATTGTTTTATATTGTGTAGAAAAGCAGCTTGGCTGGAGCTGGAGAAGCTAATGATTGTAAATAGGATTCATAAAGAACCAAAACCGTTATTTTAGAAACCAGATTTACTGGAGCAAAACTGAAAATCACTAAAAAGGATACTGTAATCTATAATGTAAATCCCATGAAGATAAATATCCAATAACAATAATATATCCATCTCTAAGTGTTAACAGTAGTGTCAATAGTAAGTGTACATACACTATATATAAAGAAGTAAAGAAGACACCTGGAAAGCTATCGTGTAAGTTCATAGAGGCATAATAACTTGTAATAAATGTAGTACACCATATAGACAATTAAAAAATCTTAATCTATTGGTACATAGTTAAAAGGAAAAAAAATGACGATTAAAAATGCAAATATATACAGCCTCAGATGTATACAATGAAAAATGGCTTAATAAACATAGTAATTAGATTCCTAATTGATTATAAGTAGATTGAACATCATTCAGATTATTGGCACAGCAAATAATAAATTATCTGATAATAATACATAAATATGCACTATAAGTTTATGTATTTATTGAAATAAAGATTCTAAGTAATGGTAGCTATTAAATATAAATAGATGACTATAGAAAAAAGTGCAACATTTTTTTAATTTATGAAAGCAATATTTAATAGTGTAATTCTCTTTATTATTTGTGATAACAGCATTAAGAATAGATATCCCATAATAGTGAGTAATTAAAGTGCTTATGCATAAATAAATATGAAAAGAAACAAAAGAAAAGGGAAAGACGGGGTCAGTCCCTAATCTGTCTGGTGTGACAGAGCTGGGGACCCTCCACTTGTCCCCTGCTGTAAGTGCTGCTAACTATCCTAAACTGTGAAATAAACTACCCATGTGAAGGAACCTGTTATTCAACCTGTTATCACTAAGAGTATTCAGAAATAGTTGTAGATCTTGAAGACTGCCATCCCTGATGAAGAACACGTGGTCTATATATCTTAGCCACATCAATATGTGGTCAATACATTTCTGGTTATTACCACTGAAAATATGTTCCTTCTCCCACCATCCGAAAAATATATTAGCGTACGTAGGGACACAAGTGGTTCCACCACCGTTACTCGTAATTGTAAAAAAAAAATATTATTGAATCCAAAAAAGTAATTTTAACAGGAATTGGTGTTTGGGTTATTGTCTGAAGTTTGCATTGTAAGAAAGTATTCAACTGAACCTAAGCCTAGGGAGTGCGCTATAGAAGTGTAGAGAGGTTCTACGTCTGATGTTACAAGGAGAGAATCTTTGTCCAGTATTATACCATCCAATCTTCTTAGTACTTCCATAGTGTCCCTCACAAATAAGGGTAACTCATAAACATATTAATACTGAATCCAAATATCGACTCGCCTTTTCGCACAGGCTATTATTCCCAGATGTAATGGGTCATCTTGGAGGAATAAAGCTATTTTTGAGTACTTTAGGGAGCATATAAATTGTGGCCACACATGGATGAGTAACTTTCAAAAACGCATATTCATTGTCAGTAATAAGGCCTGAATCATGTGCATCAAAACAATCTGACTATACTGTTGCAAAAAGTCCATAGTGGGGTCGCCACTCAGACATTTGTAACAATTACAGTCTAATAGTTGTCTATAGGCTTCTTGTTTATGCATTTCAGTAGGCCAAATGACAATGTTGCCCCCTTTATCTGATGACTTTATGACCACCCACTAATGTCTTTTATAGCTCTACTTTCTATTTTCTTCGCAGAAATTGTTCTTGTCTAGATTTATTTAAGATGAGTGCGAAGGAGCTGCATAATAGGCTAAGTATTCGAGGATATAGCAACACCACTCTTAAGAAAGTGTACAACTGTGCATTACATGAAAAAAGAGAGAATTTGCTTACACCAAAAAACAAAACAATAGGTGCTCATGATGATATCAGATTTGTAGGCAGTTACAATGGCGTGATGTATCTCAAATACTTAATAAACACCTACCTGTCTAATATTTTACTTTTTGGGAGATAGGATTGAGTTGAGCTGGCACAAATCACAAACACTGAAAGATCGATTAATATCTAGTTATTATTCCAAACATAAAAAGACAAGTGGTTTTCTTCCTAACGGAACATATGGTTTTGGTGGATGTATCGCATGTATTTATATGACTCAGGGACCAAACATGGTTGATAGATTGGGTAGAACGATCACTCTGAAGTTTTTTTTCAATTGTAATAGGTGTCATATACTGTTTATGCAGCCCATGTAATCTCTGTTATGTTGGTACTAGCTACTTGCCCATCAAAAGTGACAGGAATACAATTTTAAGGCTGGGAATGCCCATGTAATCTCTATTATGTTGGTATGACCACTAGGCAAATCAAAAAAAGGTTAGGTGAACATGTAAGGAATATTAAAAATGGTCCCCTTGATATCAGCAAAGGGAAAACACTTACATCAGTTGTTAAGCATTTTTTTAATTAACACAATTTCAAGCCAACTATACAGTGTTGGATTTTACAAAAAGTTACTTTGGGTATTATAAAGGGTAATTTGGAAAAATAACTTTTCAAGGCTGAAATGAAGTGGATCACTATGTTAGACACCATGTTACCCAAGGGATTGACTGATAGTCTGAGCTTCATGATGTACCATTAATTACAACAGATATATTTATATCATCAATACTTTTCCTTGCTTTTGTTTGGTACGTTTAGTTACTATGTCAATACATCAGTTGACTTTATATGGATTTGAGACTAAGATAATATATATGTTCACAAATCAATTATATACATATGAAGATTAATTTATATATTATTAATTATATCATGTAAAATTTACGAGATCAAGTTAAATAATAATATTAAATCATTTTTTGTTCATAGTTTTTTTAATATTCCCATATTGAAGTATGTTGATCAGATTCCTTTATATGTAATTCCTTGATAATGAATTATATTTAATTAGAAAACGTTTTAGCTGTGTACAGATTTCTATTAAATCTATATATTCGCTTTATTTACTTATCATCCCTTATCTATTTATATATTTTTCCTATACATATATTAAGTAACATTAACATTCTGTAAATACAATTGTATATAATTATTGTCATGTATTTTATGTGTTTTTAGATGCTTCATTCTGAGTGAAGACTTCTTTCAAGCATTTCAAGTAAATTTAGGGTTAACACCTCCATATCGGTGTCCCTATATATATCTTCCCTTCCTGGGTAAATATCTGGCCCTGGAGGAAGCCTTAGCGAAACGTGCGCGTCGGCCATTTTCTTTCTGTCCGTCCACCTCAGATGATGTCATCTTTCATAAGCACTTTTGAAACCTATGTGGGGTCAGATATTGAGATATATAGTGTAGATGGTTACCTTTTTTTTTTTTTTACGGGGTAAGTGATAGGCCCCAGTTCCTGCACATGGGTAGTTTATTTCACAGTTTAGGTTAGTTAGCAGCACTTACAGCAGGGGACAAGTGGAGGGTCCCCAGCTCTGTCACACCAGACAGATTAGGGACTGACCCCATCTTTCCCTTTTTTGTTCTTTTGTTCTTTTTATATTTATTTATGCATAAGCACTTTAATTATTCACTATTATGTGATATCTATTCTTAATGCTGTTATCGCAAATGATAAAGAGAATTACACTATTAAATATTGCTTTCATAAATTAAAAAAAAAATGCACTTTTTTCTATAGTCAACTATATGTATATTTAATAGCTACCATTACTTAGAATCTTTATTTTAATAAATACATAAACATATAGTGCATATTTATGTATTATTATCAGATAATTTAATATTTGCTGTGCCAATAATCTGTATGATGTTCAATCTACTTATAATCAATTAAGAATCTAATTACTATGTTTATTAAGCCATTTTTCATTGTATACATCTCAGGTGGCGGCTGTATATATTTGCATTTTTAATCGTTGTTTTTCATTTAACTATGTTCCAAGAAATTATGAATTGTTAATTGTCTATTTGGTGTCTGAAGGAAACTACATTTATTACAAGTACAAGTTATTATGCCTCTATGGGGTTACTGGATAGTTTTTAAGGTGTTTTTTTTTTCTTCTTCTTTATATATAAAGATTCTTATAGACTTTAGTGTTTAAAATATTGAACAGATATGTTGTAATGGGTATTGGCAAATTAAAACATTTACTTAGCATTGTCATTTTCAGTGGCATTTTAATTATATGAAGATGTATCACTCATGTCATATATCTACACTCACCTGTGCTCTGGATGACTTAAATATACCATACATAGATGCTCACCTGTGCTCATAAACCCTTAGACATATCATTCATGAGCCCTTCATTCCTGAGGAACTTCACTTACCACATTAGTCCAATCTGAGTATTAGGATTATTATTATTATTATTAACTTTTATTTGTTTCGACCCAACAAATTCCATATAACTGTACAGTGGATAAAAACAAAGAAAATACAATATTAAGAAATTCAGAAAAAGAAGGGCCCTGTTTTGAGCTTAACATTTTTGTAGACAGTCCTTTTTTCCAAAGCCCCCTACAAGACTGGAAACTTGTTACTTACAATCTAAAGGGAATGAACGGGCCAGAGACCTGGGGATGAGTAACATATAAGGAATAGCAACGATCAGGAAGCAGTGAAAGTTAGAAAGATTATTATTTAATGGAGAGGTTAGGGATCTGAGGTGGAAAGGCTCTAGTATGTAATATGATGTCTGACCCCTAGTGGTGAGATAATATAATCTGAAAATAGGAAGTAAAGTGATTTCCATGGCTCTATAAATTTAATCTGAATAGGGGCGAGCGGGTGAAGGACAGGGAGGGCAGTGTTCTCAGGACCTCAGATCCAGCAGGCGTGGTTTCAGGTTTAAGTTAGCACTAAAAGAAAACGGAAACAGGTAAGAGGGCTTGTGAGAACAGGAAAGAGAGAAATGAGAGAGTGAGATAGAGAGGCAGGAAAGGCCAGAGGCAATGTTAGAGTATGTTCCATTTACATTAACCCTATGCTTCCTGTCTTTTAGCTCTCAATCCATGAGAAGATATTTACTGCAATTCCTGCATCCCTTACAGCACTATTAAATTCCTTGAACGTGTAAAACCCGTAGCTCGTAACGTAGCCCACAAGACTTACGGCTATTAAATTGGCCTCTTACAGCTACCCGCAAACGAACTGTGGGTTACATGCAGAAAAACCCTACGGGATGTCAAAATCTGAACTCCGCTGCCGCAAATCCTTTGATCTGTCAAGCCCGTAACTGTTACGGTCGAAAATTGCTATTAAATTGCTATGAATCCACTGGCTTTCAAACCCACAACCAGCAAATGGAGGCACAAATATTACAGGCTCCACATAGGACCCGAAAGGGTTAACAAGCTCTCAACACTGTAAAAGACAATATAAACACACCAGTGGACCTTAAAATATGGGGAAAGTGTGGAAAGACATTACAATTACTTGCACAATAATCACCAAATAAAAAATAGGCATTTAAAAAAATATGTTATTTCATCTTATGTTGTAATGGTCATGCATATGCCAATATGAAAAGCCATGCTGTAACATGCAGAAAGCAATTAAAGACACAATACCTGATTAAATAGCAACGCAAAAACATGAAACTGATGCCATGTTAACCCTTTGTCACTCACAGAGGCTCTAATGTGGACCCTAGATATATATATATATGATTGCAGATACATCACGCTCATCACATCTACATTGGGAAAACAAATAGTGGCCAAATTACACAGCCACGTGGCATATATCAAGTACCAGAGGAACATTTTATTATTTGTTGTTCAGTCCTTCAGTTGTGTTCAACTCTCTGTGACACCTTGGACTGCAGCACATTTCGCTAGGTCTCTGCCTGTGCTGTTCCCCAAGTTAGCATGCCAAAGATGCTGAAGTGGGTTGCCAGTTCCTTCTCTAGTGGACTGTGATTACATGGTATAGCTCACAGCTTCATTCAGGTACACAAGCCCCTTCACCACCACCACTTAGCAATCCACAAGGGGACCAGGGGAACATAACATAATGGGAGGTCACCAAATGGGAAAGCTATACATCTTGACACATGGCCACTAACACTGGTGTGGGACTTTCTGGGATGGACTTTCTAAAGGAGATGAGTTGGCTGTTGATCCACGTGCCTCTGCACAGCCTCCATGTGTTTCTGCGGCCCCTCCTGATGGTTCAAATTAGATTAGTGAGGTGTATGTTCCCCATGTCTCCTTCAGCATTGCTAAGTGGTGGTGGTGATAGGACTTGTGTACTGCAATGAAGCTGTGAGCTATACCATGTAGGGTAACTCTAGGTGGGCAGGTCATAGCAGAGAGGCCAGACAAATCACAGTCCACTAGAGAATGAACTGGCAAGCCACTCCAGTATCACCTGTCAAATTGTTTGCCCTCAGGGGAATGTTCATACTCCACAGTATCACAAATTGGACTTTGAATGAATGTGTGTATTATGTGTAGTATAGTAATTGTGTATGAATAACTATGTGTACGTATTAATCTACGTGTGTGAATTATGTGGTATTAGTAATTATCAGTAATTATGTTATATAAATTAAGGGTCAATATATATTAGAGGTCAAAATATCAAAAAACTTACAAAGCTTCTTCTCTTTCTCTCTCTCCAATGCTCAAAAACCCACCAACGCCTAGACCTGTGTGTTCACTTGCTCTGCTACAGCACAGTCAATGATTTACGGTTTTCGCACCCTTTAAAACCACTTCCTGTGGCGTTAATTGCAGTTCCCCGCTTTCTATTGGTTGTTAGGCCTTCGTTGCACTCCATGATTACGGGTTTGGATTGTAACGGTGATAGCGGCTCGGCCAGACCCTTAATAGATTGCATGCACGGAAAGGGTTTACGGGCTTACGTCTACGGTCTGTAGGTCGCTGCATGGTTGAATAATATAGTTCTGTAACTACGCAGAATTTCAAGCCTGCAGGCTTCGCGGGTGTGCCGTTGCCACTACAAACTTAATTTAAAGTGGCTGTTAGTTTGCACAATAGTCTTCCATGTAACACTGTACCAAAAGTCTTGGTAAAATAAAAAAAAGACTACATCCACCGAGTTGCCTTGATCCAGGTTTCTACTAACCTCCCCATAAACCCTAATAAATTGTATTTGACATAATTTCTAACTCATAAATCCATGTTGGCTCCTACTTATTATCTTATCCACATGGATATATTCAGGTATGTTATCCCTTACTTACCCTTCTAAAGGTTGCAACAATACTGCGTTTGGTGAAGGTTGTTGTTGGTTAGTCATTAAGTCATGTCTGACTCCCCGTGAACCTACGGACCGCAGAAGACCAGGTACATCTGTCAGTCACTGCCTCTCTGAGCTCCATCAATGGCCTCATCTATCCATCTCCGCCTCTGCCATCCTCTTCTTCTTGTACCTTCAATCTTTCCCAGCATCAGAGTCCTCTTTAGGCAAACCTGCCTTCTTGTGATATGACCAAAAAATATTTGAGCTTCAGCCTCATGATCATACCATCCAGTGAACAGTTAGTCTTGATTTCCCGAAGTACTCATTTATTGGATCTTCTTGCAGTCCCAGGGACTCTAAGCAGTTTTCGCAACATCACGATTCAAAGGCGTCAACTCTCCAGCGCTCAGCTTTCTTTATGGTCCAGCTCTCACATCCGTATGTAGCTACTGGGAATACCAGAGTTTTAACTATGCAGACCTTTGTTGATAGTTTAATATCTTTACTTTTTACTAGCTTGTCCAGACTTGCCATAGCTTACCTCCCCAGAAGCAAACGTCTTTTAATTTCATGCCTATAGTCACCATCTGAAGAGCTCTTGGAAAATAAAATCTATCACTGCCTCCACTTTTCCCCATCTATTTGCCAGCAACTGAGATTGCCGTTTGTCAGGATCTTCGTCTTTTTGAGCAGCAGGCAGCTTATGCACTCTCTTCTTTTACCCTCCTCACTTTTAGCCCTCACAGTAGTATCATCTGCGTATCTAAGATTGTTGATATTTCTTCCAGCAATCTTGGTTCTGGCTTTGGATTTCTCCAGTCCAGCCTTACATATGATGTACTCTGCGTATAAGTTGAATAAACAAGGTGACAATATACCACCTTGCTGCACTCCTTTTCTGATCTTGAACCATTCTTTTGTCCCATGTTCGGTTCTGACAGTGGCTTCTTGGTCCACATCCAGATTGCTCAGGAGGCAGATGAGATGATCTGGTACTCCCATCTCTTTAAGAATTTGCCACATTGTGTACTGAACCACACAGTTAAATGTTTTTCTGGAACTCTCTTGCTTTCTCTATTATCCATCAGACATTGGCCTCTTCCTGTGTGGAGCCCGGCTTGCACATCTGGTAGTTCCCGGTCCATATATTGTTGGAGTCGAGCTTGTAGCATCTTAAGCATTACTTTGCTGGCATGTGAAATGGGTGCAATTGTTCGATAATTGGAGTGGGATGTAGACTGACTTTTCCCAGTCTATTGGCCACTGATGAGTTTTTCAAATTTGTTCGCATAAGGCAAGTAGCACTTTCACAGCATCATCTTGTAGGATTTTGAAAAGTTCAATTGGGATTCATCCACTTCTGCAGCCTTGTTATCAACAAGACATCTTAAGGCCCATCAAACTTCATTCTCCAAGAGCAAGGTGAGATCGGCTCTGGGATGTCAGCTCATTGGACAAATTATTGAGGTCATCACTGCTGTTAAGATCCTTTCTGTATAGATCTTCAGTGTATTCCTGCCACCTCTTCTTTATCTAAACTTCTGTTAAGTCCCTACTATTTTTGTCTTCTATCACACCCACTTTGGCATGAAAAGTTCCTTTGCGATACCTAATTTTCTTGAAGAAAAGAAATTACTTAACTTTCCCATTTTGGTATTTCCTTTTATTTCTTTACATCGCTCATTGTAGAAAGTCTCCTTGTCTCTTCTTGCTATCCTCTGGAATTCTGCACTCAGTTGGACACATCGTTCCCTATCTCCACTACTTTTCGCTTTCCTTCTTTCCTGGGCTAATTTCAAAGCATCAACAGACAGCCAGTGTCTTCTTAGTTCTTTCTTTTGGGGACATTTGGATGATGTCACAAACTTTGATCCAAAGTTCCTCAAGCCTTCTATCTTCCATGTCTTGTCCCTTAAATCCATTCTTTTGTTCCACTGCGTATTCACAGGGGATATTATTTGTTTCGTATCTTCTTGGTCTGAGGATTTTCCCTCTTTTCTTCAGTTTAATTTTCAACTTTGCAATAATCAGCTCGTGGTCTGAGTCGCAGTCGACTCCAGGTCTTGTTTTTGCTGACTGTATAGAGCTCCTCCATCTTTGGCTGCAAAGTATATAGTCAATCTGATTTCTGTGTTGTCCATCTGGTGATGTCCATGTGTAGAGTGGTCTTGAAGGCTGTTGGAAGAGGGTGTTTGCTATGACCAGAGAATTATCTAATAATACCTGACCTGCACCATTTTGTACTCCAAGGCCAAACTTGCCAGTTACTCCAGGTGTCCTTTGGTTCCCTACTTTAGCTCCAATCTCCTATGATGATAGTAACATATTTTCTTGGTGTTACATCTATGACGTGTTGAATGTCTTCATAGGACTGGACAACTTCAGCCTCTTCAGCATCTATGGTTAGAGTATAGACCTGGATCACTGCTATGTTATATGGCTTGCCTTGAATTTAAATTGAAATCAATATATAATTTATTGTGTTGTAACCGAGCACTGCTTTGGCAACTCTTTGATTGACTAGGAGGGCTACTCCATTTCTTCTGGGGGATTCCTTACGACAGTAGAATATCTGGTGGTTGTCTGATGTGAAATGTCCCATTCCGAGCCATTTAAGTTCACTAATTTCCACAATATCAATGTGTAACATCGACATCCAGTTTGCCTTGGTTCATAGTTGTAACATCCCAGGTTCCTTTGCTGAATTGTTCTTTGCAACAGTGGACATTCTGCTCTAGACACATCCGCAGCTGGGTGTCTTTCTGGCTTTGGCCCAACCACTTTCTTAGATCTGCGGCTACTGATGCTCACCCTCTGCTCTTCCTCAGTAATGTTGTTTTTTTTTTTTTTTATCTGCTCTAAGTCAGTGCAGAGTTTGTCTGCATTAATCAGTGTACAGGTGAGAGTGGGTGTGGCTTGGTCTGTGTAGTTATATCTGGGTGCCTATGTGTGAGTTTCTGTTTGAATCTGCTCTAAGTCAGTGCAGAGTTTGTCTGCATTAATCAGTGTACAGGTGAGAGTGGGTGTGGCTTGGTCTGTGTAGTTATATCTGGGTGCATTTGTGTGAGGTCTGGTTTGAATCCGCTTTGTAAGTCCGTGCACAGTTTTCTGTCTGTTGCATTAATCAAAGTACAGGTGATAGTGGGTGTGGCTTGGCCTGTGTAGTTATATCTGGGTGAATTTGTGTGAGTTTCTGTTTGAATCTGCTCTAAGTCAGTGCAGAGTTTGTCTGCATTAATCAGTGTACAGGTGAGAGTGGTGGGTGTGGCTTGGCCTGTGTAGTTATATCTGGGTGCATTTGTGTGAGGTCAGGTTTGAATCTGCTCTAAGTCAGTGCACAGTTTCTGTCTGTTGCATTAATCAGAGTACAGGTGAGAGTGGGTGTGGCTTGGGCTGTGTAAGTTATATCTGGGTGAATTTGTGTGAGTTCTGTTTGAATCTGCTCTAAGACAGTGCAGAGTTTTCTGTCTGTTGCATTAATCAGAGTACAGGTGAGTGTGGGTGTGGCTTGGGCTGTGTAAGTTATATCTGTGTGTATTTTGTTGTTTTCTGTTGAATCGGTTCTGTGGGGCAGGACCGTGTTTTCTATCCTGTGCTCTTTTATCATTGTACAGGCAAGTAGGCGGGGTCTATTTTAACAAGGGAAGGGAGAGCTTGCAATCATTTCTAGTATAAGTGTAGTTGGTGTGTAGGAGATTAAATAAAAGTAGGAAATCCAAATAAGGGGTATTATAAGAAAAAACAGAAAACAAACGTACATATTGTTTCTGTTTTGTTTGCTTTAAGCAGGGATGGATTGCACCTTAATGATGAGGGCGCTTTTGTGCTAGGGGATAGGATGGTAGAACGGCTGGGGGAGTTTTTAAACTTGTAGGTGGGGGGGAGGGACAATATAGAAGTATTGGGGTAAATAGGGTAGAGAGGGAAAGGGATGAATTATTTACCCATGGGGGAGGAGAAGGGGGGAGGGTTACAATAGAAAGTAGGGAGGTATTAATAGGGGCCTCAAATACAGTGGCAGGCACTTCACAACGGCAGAGCCATAGCAACATAAAGTGTATGATTGCAAACGCAAGAAGTTTGCCTGGGAAAATGGATGAGCTAGAAATATTAGCAGTACAAGAAAAATGGGGCTTAATAGGCATTACGGAAACATGGTGGGATTAATCTCATGACTGGACTGTTAATCTGGATGGTTATAACCTATTTAGGAAAGATAGGGGAAATGGTAAAAGAGGAGGAGGGATCTGTCTTTATGTTAAGCCTGAATTTAAGCCTATAGTTAGAGAAGATATTTATGCTGGCACTAACGGCATCATTGAATCCTTGTGGGTTGAGCTAAATAGTGGAGGAGCTAATTCTAAACGCATATTGGTGGGAGTATGCTATAAACCCCCAAATATAGCTGAAAGTGAGGAAATACAATTATTGTTACAGATTGGAAATGCAGCTAAGCATGGGCAAGTTCTAATAATGGGAGACTTTAATTACCCTGATATAAACTGGATAAACGAGACCAGCAGCTCAGCTAAGGGGAGCAGGTTCTTGAGTACACTCAGGAATCATTATCTTGCCCAGGTAATACAAGGACCTACTAGAAATGGGGCCATCTTGGATTTAGTCATCACAAGTAATATTGATATAATATCAAATGTAAAAATAGGGGAACCCTTGGGGAACAGTGATCACAACACAGTCTCATTTGAGATTGAATACAAAAAACAGAGTTGTAAGGGGCCAACAAAAACTCTAAATTTTAAAAGGGCTAACTTTAATGGGCTACGGGCAGCAATACAACATATAGACTGGGACAAAGAACTTACAGGGAAGAATACTGAAAATAAATGGACAACATTCAAATCCTTACTAAATAAACATACTCATCAGCATGTACCATGTGGAAATAAAATGAATAGGAGTAAATCACATCCCATGTGGCTTAACAATGACTTAAAGATCATGATGAGGAAAAAGAAATATGCATTTAAATTATACAAGAAGGAGGGAACAGAGGCATCTTTATGTGACTATAAGGAAATCAACAAGGCTTGTAAAAGGGCGATTAGACTGGCTAAAATAGAAAATAAGAAGTCAGTTGCAATGGAAAGTAAGACTAACCCTAAAATATTTTATAAATATATTAATGGGAAGAAGGCCAGGAAGGAATCGATAGGACCATTACAATGTGACACAGGCCATCTGATAATTAGTGACCAGGAAAAGGCAGATGAGCTAAATAGGTTCTTTTCGTCGGTTTACACAAGGGAGGTACCAGTGGTTGGGACACTGCAACATAATGGGGCTACACTACCTTTACTAAATAATTGGTTAACGCAGGAAGAAATACAAAAGAGGTTGGAGAAAATAAATGTTAATAAAGCCCCAGGTCCTGATGGAATACATCCAAGGGTACTGAGGGAGCTGGGTTCTGTAATAGCCAAACCATTATATCTAATCTTTAAAGACTCACTCACTACAGGGTCTCTACCAGATGACTGGAGAAAAGCAGAGGTGATACCTATATTTAAGAAGGGATCTAGAGCAAATCCGGGGAATTATAGACCAGTGAGCCTCACTTCTGTAGTGGGGAAGCTTTTAGAAGGGTTAATAAGGGACAGAATACAAGAATATGTCTATTTGAACAGGATCATAGGTAGCAGTCAACATGGATTTATGAAGGAAAGGTCGTGTCAGACCAATCTAATTAGTTTTTATGAGGAGGTTAGTAGGAACTTGGATCAGGGCAACTCAGTGGATGTAGTCTTTTTAGATTTTTTCAAAGGCATTTGATACAGTGCCACATGGAAGACTAGTGAGCAAACTAAGGGATACAGGAATTGCAGTAAATATCTGCTCATGGATCGAGAGCTGGCTAAAAGACAGGAAGCAAAGGGTTGTTGTAAATGGAACATACTCCGATTGGTCTAATGTGATAAGTGGGGTTCCTCAGGGCTCAGTATTGGGTCCTCTCCTTTTTAACATATTTATTAATGACATTGAAGTAGGACTCGAATGTAGTGTCTCCATTTTTGCTGATGACAATAAGTTGTGCAAGGTAATAAAATCAGATAATGATGTACTTTCCCTACAAAAGGATTTGCATAAATTAGAGAAATGGGCGGCTAAATGGCAGATGAGATTTAATACAAATAAATGTAAGGTTATGCATTTGGGAAGGAACAATAGCCAAGCAATCTATAATCTTAATGGAGCAAATCTAGGGGTATCAGATATTGAAAGGGATTTGGGAGCTTGTGGACAACCACCTAGGTAACAGTGCTCAAAGCCAAGCAGCGGCTGCAAAGGCAAATAAAATATTAGCATGTATTAGGAAGGGTATAGAAGCCAGGGAAGAAGATATAATTCTGCCACTATACAAATCTCTAGTATGCCCTCATTTGGAATATGGAGGACAATTTTGGGCACCACCTCATAAAAAAGACATTTTAGAGCTGGAAAAAGTACAGAGAAGGGCTACAAAACTAATAAGGGGAATGGAGGGGCTAAGTTATGAAGAAAGACTAACAAAATTAAACTTATTTTCGCTAGAAAAAAGGCGTCTAAGAGGAGATATGATTACGTTATATAAATACATCCAGGGTCAATATAAGGCTTTGTCAAGTGAACTTTTTGTAGCAAGAGATTTTCAACTGACAAGAGGACATCCTTTGAGATTAGAGGAAAAAAGATTTCACCTTAAACAAAGAAAAGGGTTCTTCACAGTTAGGGTGGTTAAACTGTGGAATTCTCTACCAAAGGAGGTGGTGACAGCGAATTCGATAGACAACTTCAAAAAGGGGTTAGATATATTTCTGAATAAAGAGGGCATTCAAGGCTGTCCTAGATAACTAGCAAGGAATATTGATCCAGGAAGAAATTTCATCGCCAGTTTCTGGGGTCAGGAAGGAATTTTGCTTTTTTTCTCCCTTATGAGACAATTGGCAAAGTTTCAATGTTTTTTTTTTTATGTTTGCCTTCCTCTGGATCAATTAACAATAATAATAAATAGTCCAAATTAAAAAGATCAATAGAGATCTAAAAAGGTTGAACTTGATGGACTAACTCTATTCATCCTCCAATACTATACTATTAATAATTATTTAATCAATAATTTAATTAATAACTAATCCGCATATTGCAAATCAGAGGAGATCTTAACAGGTTGAACTTGATGGACTGAAAGTCTTTTTTCAACCTTAATTACTATGTAACTATGTAACTATGTAATGTGGTAGGAGCCTTCTGACCTTAGGGGCTTATTTTCCAGTGCCATACCATATCTTTGGTTGTGCTTGTTGATAAAGTTATCTTAGCAAAGGTACTGAAGTGGGTTGCCAGTTCCTTCTTGGGTGGCCCTACATGGTATAGCTCACAGCTTCATTTGAGATATACAAGCCCATTCACTACGACAAGGTAGAGATCCAGAAGAGGTTGGTAAAGGTAGTGTAGTCACATTTTTTTGCAATGTCACAACTGCTGGTACCTCCAATGTGTATACTTATTTAGCTCATCTGCCTTTTCCTGGTTACTAATTATCAGACTGTGTCACATTGTAATGTTCCTATAGCTTCCTTCCTGGCCTTCTTCCCATTAATAGAAGCGAATGAGGGAGAAAGAAGCACAAATTCTCCAATAGTGCAGATCAGTAATGTATTGATACAATATATATAAAATATAAAAAGAAGCTCAAACTCACATTTTGTACTTTCAAATATTATGAGGTCTACAAATCGCACAGGACACCAAGCTGTACCATTCTTCACTGGAGTACCAAGTGGCAGTGGTGTATCCCAGGGTGTCAAATACATTATTACTCTATTACAAAAAGTAGTCCTGAAATACTAACCTATTTAGTCCAACACACCTGGTTTGGGGGCTTGACTGAGAACCCCTTATTCTTTGTACCACCCTTACTGGGCCGATCAGCCCAAGTTAGTGTTTTTAGAGAGTAACCTTGGTGTGGACCTGGAAAGTACACTGTGGACTCTATTTATAGGTGAGGGGACTAAAGGAGACGTTATTGCCACTTTCCAAAGGCCTCAATGCGCCCTATGAGTTTAATTTGTGGCCTAGTGCAGCTCATTACATATTAATACATCTCACTCACTGTTTTCTCCTCATTACTGAACACTGACCTTGTTGTGGCGACCAGAAAATGGAGACTAGTGCCGAGCGAATTGTCTCCCTAATAGCATTTGCCATTAAAGGATTTACCTCACTGTGTCTTCATCGTGTGAAAGAGAACAAGATGCTAAGATGCTATGTTAAAATTATGTTTTTCTTATGTACACTAATAACAGCAAAACAATCTCAAGTTGTAGGTCTGTTTGCAAAACACGGTGTATCCTGCCTACTGACCGTTCCATGATTGATAACATATACCGAACCATGCTGGGGACAGTGATTTATAGCAATTTTCCCTGAACTTAGGAATGCAGCTGAGCAGTTAACCCACAACTGACCTTTTTAGGTGATCCCAGCGATTTGCGATTCTTAGCATTTGCAACTTTTGTGGCTGTGAAAGATCAGAGGCTTGGAGGGGCATTAACGTGCGATGTGAACCATCGCAGTGAATCAGAGGCCGGAGGCCGTAACAAGACGCCAATTGAATAGCAAAATAACTTGCAGGCTACATTTCCGAAGCTCGGATCTCCCGAAGGCTCAATTGAATGAGGCTCAGTATTTTCAACAGCAAAACAGTTATAGGGCATGTTGCAGGCATAAAAGTCAATACATTTACTATTAATTACAATTTTATTAATATCGTCTTACAATGTGTGCTGCCATTTTACATTCAATATTCCCCATTATTTGAAAAAAACATTTCAAAACAAAAAATCTTATTTCCTCAACAGCGAGCCTATCTAACTAAGTAGTATGGAACCATAATTTGTATATATAAAAGAAAAAAGTATTGCTCTTGTGGGTGAGTGGTCATTTATTATTTATAAAAAAACTAACATAGATGTTATAAAAGTAAAATAAATGGTTACCCTCAGCTAATAATACTCAGTAGCAGGTATTTTGATAATTGAAAGTTTTACAATGAAAATATTAATTCGCTCAAAGGTTTAGATTTAAATCAAAACACAACTAATTTGACTCAAGGCGCTTCACTAATTTGAGTGTTATTGAAGACATTGAAAGATCATTGTTGGGAAATTCACGTTACTCTTGTCATTCTTAAACACATGGATAGTGAAAATGTATGTAAAATTGTATTTGTAACCAACAGAACACGTTCATGCTCCCATTTTGATAAAATTGCATCATTTTGTTTTTAGGTCTCCTCGATTTTTCCACATCTAACACACTCAGGCATATCCACAGAAGAAACCTGAATACCGTCATATGTTTATTCATCAAAATCAAATGTATTTAATAATATAATAAGAAACAAGGTTGGGTTCTACACCAGAAGAGAAAACCTAGTGGTACGCAAAGTAGAAGATGAGTATGTTTTATTATGTTTATGAAACTAAAATATACGTTGCAGTTGGTGATTTTTTTTTTTTTTTTAGCTGAAATTCTAAACCTTGCAACTGGTGCTGAAGCTACAGATAAAATGGATCCCATAATCAGAGCAATGACAATAGGATCCATCTTTATTTTCCCTTATATGAACCTAGTTCAGTTGATGGTGTAACTTTTCCCACATTCAGAGCACACCAATGTTTTTTTTCTCCTATGTAAATCATAATATATTTATTTATTTATTTATATATATATATATATATATATATATATATATATATATATATAAAACAAGATTTCAAGATTTTGACAAAACGTTCTTATTAAAAACATAAAAAAAATCACTTTTCCTTTGTGTAATACATGTTTTATTGAAGAGAAATCATTTTCCATATTGAGAACATAACATTTTTCCACTTGTGTGAATTTGCTAAATTCTACAAGTTGTCAGCTGCTGAGAAAACATCACAGAAGTAGTCTTAAACCTGTGTGAGACTTCTTATGTTTAATAAACATGAACACGGACTAAAACATGTCTCACATTCAGAACATGCAAACGTTCTCTTGTGTGACCTCATATTTTTAACACAGTGGGCTTCTTTGGCAGAAACACTTCCCACATACAACTGGTCTCTCTTCTGTGTAATTACTCTTATGAATATTAATATTTTGAGGTCTGTCTAAAATATTTCCAGATTTAGAATATAGAAAAACAGTCTATGTAAGTTGTCTTATGCTAATTGAGATTTGTGAACTGAATTATCACTTTCACAATATACAAATATTTTATCCTCCTGTGTGTTTCTTTTCTTATGAATGATTAGCTTTGAGCCGCTACGGAAACCTATTCAGAACCTACACATGATTTTTCTCTCATGAATATTGAGAGCTGATGCATGATTAAAACATTTCCCACATTAAGAACATGTAAATTACCTTAGCGCTGTGTGAGATTTATTATGTTTTGTGAGACTTGAGACATAACTAAAACATTTCCCACAATCAGAACATGAAAATGGTCTTTCTCCGGTGTGAGTTCTCTTGTGAGCATTAAGAGCCGAGGCATGACTAAAACATTTCTTACATTCAGCACATGCAAACGGTTTTTCTCCTGTGTGAGTTCTCTTATGAGCTATAAGATTTGTGGCCTGGGTAAAACATTTCCCACATTCAGTACATGAAAATGGCATTTCTCCTGTATGAGTTTTCTTATGGACATTGAGAGCAGAGGCAACACGAAAACACATCCCACATTCAGAACATACAAATGGTCTTTCTCCAGTGTGTGTTCTCTTGTGAAGATTAAGAGCTGAGGCATGACTAAAACTTTTCCCACATTCAGGACATGAAAATGGCCTTTCTCCTGTATGCGTTCTTTTATGAACATTGAGATTTGACACCTGACTGAAACATTTCCCGCATTCAGAACATGCAAATGGTTTTTCCCCTGTGTGAGTGCTCATATGATATTGGAAATGGGAGTTTCGACTAAAGTATTTCCCACATTCAGAACATATGAACGATTTCTTTCCTCTGTGAATTCTTTTATATTTAAGAATGTTTGCTTCCAGATCAATGTGTGAAACACTGAAATCTTTCAGTACACAATTTGGAGAACTAAGGGAAATCCGATGCTCTTCAATGACATTCCTTGTCATGGATCCATCTATTGGAAACAAAAGCACCAGAATAAAATATTCACTGAGATGTTAAAATGAGAGTGTTAACATTCTTCTAAATAAAAATGATTATATAGTAACAATAACTATACATTGCAGCTATAAATGCGTTATTGTGAGTCAGAGAAATTAGTCCATGTGAGTTCGGCCTAAAAGTAGATATGTGTGGTAACTAGATGTTGAAGGAGGTTCAGAAAGTGACCGGAAAACAGTTGGTCGGTTGGATGTAGGGGAAGTGAGTGTACACCTTGTAGAGGTGAGGATGGGCCTAGAGTATTGTAGGGGCATGAGAATAGAAGGTAGGAGGAGAGTAAGAAGAGACATCAAAAAAGATGGTAAATTCGGGTATGCACAAGGTGGTGATGATCAGTGAAAAGAATGCCTGAGTAAAAGCAGAGGGAAATGGAGATGATGAATGGACGGTGTACTTTGGAAGTATTGAGTGTATAGGAAGTAGTGTCTGGCGGAAGGGCTGATGAGGTGGTAATCAGTGGGAGTGAAGGAGGAGCAGGCGGTGGCCAGTGTGAGGGATGGATGTCAATTTGGTGATGCATGGCTGTGTCCTCTTTGTAAACTGTGTCCCACATCTGTAAAGTTCTATTGCAAGATTTGGTACAATTTTCTCTATTAAGCTGTTAATTGGCCAACCTTCTGCTGGCACACTCCACTAATCTGTATATATGAAACCCACAGACAGATGCAGCTATCTTCACAGCTCCAGGTTCCATCCCTCCCACACTAAACATGCCATCATCCATACCCAAGCCTTTAGATACCGCCACATATACTCGAACACTGGAGACCATGAAAGATATTTAATAACACTGTCTGAATGTTTCAGGCAAAAGGGTTACAAGACCTGTGTCATTACAAAGAAAATAACCTCTAACCCTAAAAACACCATCTGAATATCGGTTAGCGTACAAACTACTTCACGTACACCTAAAGTCCTCCGTTCTTGCATTTAGAAAGGCACCAAACCTGAAATAAACATTAGACAGCAGAAGATTGGCCAATGAACCATCTTAAAATAGAAAATGATACCAAACCTTCCAACAGACCTCTTTGTAAACTATATCAGTACATCAGTACTTGATCGACCAAGTACTTTATTTATGATGCCTGTCCCACATGGGTTTGTTATTACTCAGAATCCCTACTAATCATATTCCAATGCTCATGTTAAATCTTAATCGTTATTCCTTATGATGATAAAACCAGTTACAACTCTTGAAAGCTTGTCATTCTAACTAAAATGTGTGTCTAATAAAAAGGGCAGCCCGACCATCTTGTGCACTACAATTCTGCGCCGACAGCAGGGTGCCGACATCAGCGATGTGACAGCAGCGTGCTGTGGAAAAATGCTCGTCGTCAAAATAGTGCTTAGGCAGGCATAGGGCAGCACCTGTTCGGTGACACACAGGGGACTGGAACCTGGTGATGGGGGTCGATGACTGGTGGAAGCAGAGAGAATGGAGAGGGGGTAGAGATTGAGATAGGGGAGAGGAGGGAGAGGATAGGGGACAGAGAGAGCAGAGGTGCGAGTTGAGTGAGGGGTAGAGAGAAGAGAGTAAGATAGAAAGAGAGGAGGAGAGAGGATGGGAAGAGGAGAGTGAGTAGGGGGGGTGAAGGATAGAAAGAGAGGCTGGGTGAGTGGGAATGATGTGTGTGTTGGGGAGGGTGTCCTGGGTGAGTGTACAGGGGTTCAATTTGTGCTGGGGCTCAGTCAGCAGTATGCGGGTGTCCTGGGGCTCAGTCTAACCCTTACACCCCTACCCTAACCCTTACACCTCCAAGCCTAACCCTAACCATTACACCCCCTGGCCTAAGCCTAAACCCCCCTAGCCTAACCCTACCCCCTGGCCTAACCATTACACCCCCTAGCCTAATCATTACACCCCCTGGCCTAATCAATACACCCCCTGGCCTAATCAATACACCCCCTGGCCTAATCATTATACCCCCTGGCCTATCAAATAGGATATCATGCAGGGGGAGACACAGAGAGAACATATAGGAAATATCACAGGGGTGGGGGGACACAGGGGAGACACAGTTGCGCTAAAGTCCTGCTACCAATAAAAAGGGATCACTATATACTACAATACTCATCTAGATTACTTAGCATTCACGGGTACCCCACTCCTCATGTTTATATATCAATTACAGATTTTTCATTTGTAATAAAATTGTGAGAATTATTGACCTGTTTGTATGTTTTATTGTTTTCTTATTTAATATATTTCTTAAATAATAACAATGCAACAAATATAATTATTGCATATCACAACTATGACATATTGTGTGTGTGCATTTCCTCAGGGCCATTAATCGCAGGAGTGTAGGGATTGGCGATGGCTGGCATTGGGACTCTGGGGGGAAATGGCCCAAAACACCATTCATGTTTCCATTGACTGACTCATAATTTATGATTGGCTGAACTCTCAGATAGTGAAATGTATAGACAGGTTTTAATGCTCTTTTAGATTAAACAAACTTGTTGTTGGGGTGACCTGTAAAGAAAGTATTATTTCTTATCTTATTTTGTATTAAATTCCTCACCTTCCCTGATATTCCCAGGACTCTCCTCCTCCTTCACCTGCTCCTGATCTCTTATATTCAGATCTTCTTGTTCAAGCTTTGGGACAACTGGAGGCTTCACATCTAAAGGTCCTACAGATAGAGATAAACGGATTATAAACCTTCACAAATTAAATTATTCATAATCAGCCTCGTGTTTGTATCATAAACAAAAAGTAAAAAATACAAGGAGGTCCTCAATCAGAAAGTGGTAAAACTCAACTACTCAATGGCAAGACACTAATCTCCATATATGCCAGTAGATCAGAGACCCAAACAGAGCAATCATAGAAATCGTCTTAATTTTCAGTCCTCTAGATCAGTAAAAGGCAAACTTCGGATCTGGCGAACAACACACAGATCTAGACTTGAGGCTTTCCTTTAATGTGAACAGGTAAGGAAATCGGGATGACTGAAAATGCGATCGTCTCGTCTGTGGACAGCAGGAATATCCTCAAATCTTGGCCCTGTGAGTGGTACTCCAGCAATCTAGATGGATATAAATGACTATAAAATATAGAAGAGACTGGAAGGAGAGCAAAAAGACCAATTAGTATGAAACCACTATTTATTACACAAATTCTACTTCTAAAGCAGTGGTAATACAATGGCGTCAGCAAAACAACATGATAGGATCCTATGTCCGTTTCGTCCAGACAAGGCTTTTTCAGGGACACTTAACATAAAAACAAAAAAGGTTTTCCCTTTTTAAAAAAGACATCCTTCATAAATTCAATTTAAATTTGTGGACATAATAACAATAAAAAGACACAGCTTAACAGCTTTACAATAAGTGTCTTAGATCTTCTCCATTTACATGATTCAAATATAATTATAACTAATTAAAATAAATCTGCCCCACAGATAACAAGATACATTTTCTATACCCCTATGCACCCATTGTGTTGGTGTATCACATATTATAATTGTCGAACTACGAGACATCATCACGCTTTGCGTGGTGCGTACGACTTAGCGATGAGCACCTTTTAATAATCATTAATAAACAATCAATAAATTAATTATTCTTAAAATAAGGTATATATTATTAGTTAAAAAAATTAAGAAATAAACTTATAATTTACACTTGCTTTAGTTTATCAATTCAATACTTTCATGCTTAGCTTTTTGTAATATATTAATTCATTGAATAATTAATTAGTAATGTAATTATTAATTAGTAATAATTATCAAAAAATTTATAACATTTTAAACTGCATAAAGTTTATTAATACGTTAATGCTTACCTCTAATATATTTAGACAATGATTAATTAATTATTAAATGTACATTATTTTATTAATTAATTATTAGTAATCATTATGAACAACAAATATTCTATATTTTACAATGCCTTTAGTTTATTAATATATTAATGCTTAGCTCTTTAGAATACATTTAATCATTGATTAATTGATTATTAATGTACATTAATTTATTAATTATTAATTAGTAAAATTACCCCCCCCCCCCCCCTCAAAAAAAAGGACCACAAACAATATGTATAGTTTACTATGCACGAATATATCCGGACATGGTCCTTACTGTTTTAG
Organism: Discoglossus pictus; assembly: GCA_027410445.1. NCBI lineage: Eukaryota > Metazoa > Chordata > Amphibia > Anura > Alytidae > Discoglossus > Discoglossus pictus. The sequence continues at coordinate 52,165,072 of CM050176.1, forward strand.
AGTACAAGGACAAATTTACCACCGCACTTCACTTTTACACCCACAAGAAGGAGAGCAAAGGAAATTTGCACAATTATATGTTTTGGATACAATGGAAGCTGTTGAACAAAGGAAAAATAGGAAAATAAACCGTGCTTACTCATAGGGCCTCATTCTATTATCGGCCGTAAATCGGCCGTAAGGCTGCGATTCCTTGCGAGGGTTCAGTTAACTCGCGATTCTATTATACGGCCCCGCAAGGATCTCCTTTTACGGCCGGCCGCATATCTTGGAACCGGCCGTAATCTGTGAAATATAAAAACTGAAAAATAAATTCAAGCCTGCACTGTACAGCTCTGTAAATGCTAGGGATCATATTGGGGGACATGAGGATTAAAAGGAACCCACTCTCAAGCTTGCACATCTGCCCAAACCCGAGTTCAAATTAACTGTTTATTTGCCGGCTGCGGCGTGGGCGTGTCTGAGGTGCTCCAAGCACTCTGGACTTTTTACATGGATATTTTACGGATATTAAAAAACAAATATTTTACGGATTTGAGTATAGGGTAATTATGTGCTATTTTTTCTAACACCTAAAATCCCTTTATAGTCTTCTCAAAGTGCAGGATGGCTTTATTTGAGCTATTTTATGTGCTTAATTGGTGCTAGCGAGACCTTTTTCCTGCAAGTAACTGCGGCTCGTTTTTAGCCTTGCAGAGAGGTTTCCCGGAGCAATTGAATTGCAAATCTCTTGCGGCCGTTTTAGATCAAAGGCTTTCCTCCGGCGCGAGCGGCCGCAAGAGATAGCAAGGCACCGGCCGCAAGCCTGCCGGAATCCCCGGCCGTAAGGGAATAGAATAGCAGAATAGCTTGCGGCCGGTCCTTGCGGCCCCGCAACGGCTGCGGCCGATAATAGAATGAGGCCCATAGTCTTTGAACAGCTGGATAAAATTATGGCCAACAACCCATACAGTCAAGCATACAAAAAATTAGCACAGGTTGAAAAAGAACAACAGCAACATGCTCAAATACATCAATTGCCAATGCCAAGAGTAAATATGGTTTTAAAAAGAGATTGCAACACTGATCAAAGATGGTATAATTTACCAACAGTAAATGAGGTTGCCATGGTCTTTAAAAATGAGGATGGTGAACCACCTTTTCAGAGGGATATTAATATATATCCACGCAATGAGGACCAACCTTTTATAAACATAAATATATTAAGTTGTAATTTGGGTCCAATGACATATCCCATTTTCTTTCCAAATGGTGAACCAGGATGGAAACCAAAATTACAATTGCAAAATTATCCCAATAGTAAAGTTTGTGTTAGATGCAATATTTCTATGCTGGGATATAAAGTGGCAAAAACTGCTTTTCTGGATTATTTTAATCCTATTTTATGTGGTGGCAAACTCACACAACAATGGATTATTGATTCCTATCTACAAATCGAAGCAAATAATCTACATTTTATAAAATTTCAACAAAACAAGCTTATTGTGGATTGATGGATTATGTCACTGAATTGGCTACCAACAGACACATTCCAGCTAGAAGAGCAATCATTTTGCCATTCACTTTTCAAGGATCTCCTTGCAATCTGCAAGAAAAATATAATGATGCCATGGCTATTGTAAAAAAATTTGGAAAACCAGATTTATTCATTACATTAACATGTAATCCACAATGGCCAGACCGACCACATTTAGCGGCAAGAGTATTCAAAATAAAAGTAAATTCATTAATACATGATATAACTAAAGCAGTTATTTGGAAAATGTCTGGCTTTTTTTTTTTAATAATTAGTTTTTTATTTAGGACGAGTCAATGTTTTACAACAATATAATATAACAAAGAATAGAAAAGTCAATCATGCAAATAGCAAAACAGAAGCACAAAAAAAAGTGAAGAACAGATCTGAGATATGCAAAAAATCTAAGCATTCTATCCTTCTCAGTCTATTAAATCTTCATAATCTAATAAATGTCCAGAGCTTTTAATAGAATGGTGTGGATGAAGCATATAAAAATAAACATGAGACACCGGCTCTCAGCTCCCCAACCATATTGATTTGGGCCAACTGAGATCCGGAATCCATATGACCCTCTATTCAATGATGTAACAAGACGTCCTAACATTTTTTTCTCTTTTTGATTATCAACCTGCATTCTTAAGTATGCTTGCTTTTAACTATTTTACAAAATATTTAGTTATCATTAAACCTCCTCAGCTTATGTTTACTTGTGTTACTAAACATAAAATAATCAGTACCTGCGAGCTCCTTCGTCATCACTCCAAAAGCCTCCATCCAGATGCGAACTAGCCATCCTCTCCAGCCGCCACCATCCTCCAACTTCCCAAACTCTTCTATCCAATCTCTATCTAGATCTGTATACTATATTTGGACACCAACCAAGGAGTCCACGTGTTAGTGAACCTGGGCATTGTATTCTGCAATGAATTAGCTATTCTCTCATTTATCATTATATAATTTATCTTTTTTACAACTTCTTTGATTGACAGTACAGAAGTTTTCCAATTTTTGGCAATGCAATTTTTAGTAGCTAAGGTCCAAAATTGCCAGAGTTCATTCTGTTCCCAGATAAATCAGAATGTTTCATTCCCAAAAGACATGTTTCAATTTCGGGTCTCAAACTACTGTTTGTAATTTGTGCAAATAAGTCTATGAGTTCTCCCCATAGCTTCTGCGCAACGGGACAAGTCCACCAGATATGCAGGAAACTCCCCTCTGTTCTGCATCCCCTAAAACATTCTCCATTTATATCTTTATTAAATTTTGCCATCCTTTGGGGAGTGTAATAGGTTCTGTGTAGAACCTTAATAGAGGTCTCAAGTAAACTATATGTATATGATCCCCTTGTCAGATTAGTGCAGATTCTTTTCCAAGCCGTGGCATCTAACTCCTTTCCCAGGTCCTGCTACCACTTCACCATAAATTTAGTTTTTTGGGTGTTCTGAAACTCTATTAAGTGTGAGTATATGTATCCTAGGGTACCTGTCATCGAGGGTATCTTTTCGCAGATAGAGGACCATACTGTATGTGTAGGATTCCCATAAGTATGTATTACCGAGGAGATCCAGTGTCTAAACTTCCGATAGTTCCACAGCTCCCTCTCCGGAATTTGGAACCGGGGTATGATAGAAGTATGTGGTAACAAAGCCTCCGTGGAGAACCATTCCCCTATTCTCTTTAAAGGGCTAGTCAACCACCATGTTTTAGAATTTGAGCTAATAGTGGCCTCAAACTCGGGGAAGGACGTTAAGGACATCAGTGGTGACAGGGTTGGAATCAAGTTGCTCGATTTTTTAAGCCTATCCCAGGCCTTAAGGGTCGTAGAAATTATTGGATTAGTATGTCTGTATCTCATGTCTATCTTTTCTATCCCCCAGATCACCGTATCCCATGAGTGGGGTTTCATCTGCCAATTTTCAATAAAAGTCCACAGCGGCTGTAGTTTACTAGAGTGTGTTACCGGGATGCATGCCAGCCGTGCTGCTTGTAAATAAAGCCTCAGATTGGGACAAGAAAGACCCCCTTTTTGCCTATTCCTGTACATTGTTTTCCTCGCTATACGTGGTGGTTTATTACGCCAGATAAATCTAAACATTGTATTCTGGAATTGATCAATATCCTTCATACATAGGTTAATTGGTAGAGTTCGGAAGAGATAGAGAATTTTTGGGAGCACTGTCATTTTTATTGATGTTATGCGTCCCGTCCATGATATTTGATATTTAGACCAGGTCCTCAAGTCCTCAGTCAGCCGCCTAAGTAATGGTGGGAAATTAGCTTTATAGAGACCCGCCAAGTTTTTGGTAAGCTTAACTCCCAAATACTTGATGGAATTTTTAGGCCATTGAAAATTGAATGCCGCCTTCAAAGTTTCTATTATAGGTCCTGGAACCCCTACCCCCAAGGCCTCAGTTTTTTCCTCATTAATTTGCAGCCCTGACATGGCCCCGAACTCCCTTAAAGTAGACAACAATTTAGGAATAGAGTTTACAGGGTCTGTTAGAGTGCATAAAAGATCATCTGCGAATAGAGAGCATTTCAGGTGGTGGTGACCTATCTGCAGACCCCTAATCTCCCCTTCTCCTCTTATCTTTTGAGCCAGAGGCTCAATAGCCAGAGCAAAAAGCAGTGGAGACAGGGGACACCCTTGCCTGGTACCCCGCTGGATGTTTACCAAAGCCTCTCCTGTCCCGGGCATTCTTAAATGAGCTTCAGGGTTTTTATATAGTGTCTTGATTAGGCGTATAAAGTTTCCTTTAATACCGAATTTATCTAACACTGCATAAAGGTAAGGCCACTCCACTGTGTCAAATGCCTTTTCCATATCCAGTGCCAACACACAAAGAGGTGTTTTTCTTTGGGAGGCCAGGTGTATAACATTCATGGTCCTACGGATATTGTCTACCGTTTGCCTATGTTGTATGAACCCGGTCTGGTCCTTGTGTATTAGAGTTGGGAGAAACCTTGCCATCCTATTTGCCATAATTTTAGTCAATAATTTAATATCCCCATTCATGAGGGAAATGGGACGATAATTTTTCGGCTCCAGGGGATCCCTCCCTTCTTTAGGGAAGATTACTAAGTTCGCCGTGCTGAGTTCCGGGGGCATAGATTCCCCCCTAAGTACAGCATTAAACAGGCAGCTAAGATAAGGGGCTAGAATGTTCCCACATACTTTATAATAAGAGTTAGTAAAGCCATCCGGCCCTGGGGCTTTCCCTGATTTGAGACTTTTAATGGTTTCTAGTATCTCCTCTACCCCCACGTCCGCATTCAAATCCTCTATATGCTGCTCTGAAGCTTTAGGAAGATCACAGGAGTCCAGATAAGATCTAAGAGCTTCCGGGCTCGGATTTATTTTTGTCGAATAGATCGAATTATAAAAATCCCTAAATGTGTGCTTAATTTCGCTCTGACTCACTGTTATCTTCCCAGCCCTGGTTCTAATCCTAAGAATTCTGGACAATGCTGCTCTACACCGAAGCTTCCGTGCCAGAAAGGAATCAGGTTTATTAGCTTTGGAATAAAACAGCTGATTCGTCCGTCTCAGGGCACTCTCTGTCTTGTGCGAAAGCAAGGCGTCAAGTTCTAATCTAGTGTCATCTATTCTATGGCGAAGACTATTGGAGGGGAGCGTTTGATTCTGTAATTCTAAATCTCGTAACTTAGCAGTAAGTTCCTGTTCCTGACGTATACTATTTTTTTTTATGATAGATGCCATCTTGATACACATCCCCCTGATATAGGCCTTGTGGGCCATCCACACCCATCCTATATTAGATCCCGGGGTATTATTTAGCTCAAAATATTGTTGCAAATCTTTCTGTATCTGGCCCAGTAGCGCCGTATCCGTTAACATACGTTCATTAATTTTCCAGGAATATGGAGTCCTTGAGTCTCCTCCAAGATCCATATCCAAGGAAACTGCAGAGTGGTCTGACCACGGGCATACCAAAATTTCCGAGCCCCTGGTTTGGTCAAAAAACTTAGAGGTTACCAAAATCGTGTCTATCCGTGAGTAGGTCCCATGCGTGTGTGAATAGTACGTGTATTCGCGACTATTAGGATGATGTCCTCTCCAGGCATCTACTAAGCCCATTCTGTCTAACACCCCTTTAATCTGTTGTAGTTTCCGCGAGTATCTATTAGTGGCCTGGGAGCTCGAGCGATCTAGTCCATGCTCTAATACAAGATTGAAGTCCCCCCCTATCACCACCAGACCATCTGACCAGGGTTCTACTTTTTTCAGCATGTGTAGTAAGCTTTTATGGGGTGCCACCGTGTCGCGTAAAAGGATACCAGTGTAAGTTTAACTTCCTGAATTGTGCCCCGCAAAATGACATAATGCCCATCCTTGTCTATCAATTTGGAGTCTATCTGAAAGGGGAAGTGACGGTGAATAAGAATGGTGGCTCCCGCTTTTTTGGACCTTTGGGTTGAAGAGTGAAAAGTGGGATATTCCTTGTTTAAATATGAGGGAATATGATTCTTTGCAAAATGCGTTTCTTGCATAAAAATTATAGATGGTTTCTTAGTTTGATAATACAGGAAAGCCTTCCTTCTTTTAAACTGGGAATTAAAGCCCTTGACATTGTGCGTTAGAAAACTATACTTCTCCTTCAAAACTCTAGCCATTTTTTTCCTGCTTCCCGAGATAGTTTGGTCTAAACCTCTTACCTTGATTTAGTGGTAGCCAGACTGGATGGGGCGACCAGAGAGGCGCTTGAGCCAAAACAGAAGGCTCCTTGAAGCGGTTGGAGTGATGAGAGTCGAGCACGCAATTCTGGAAATGAAAGAAATAGCAAGAAAACAAGTTAACAGTTGAACAGTTCGCAATAAGATCAATATCTTCGCAGTTATCGAGGAGTACTATCATACAAATTATCTTTAATACACATAACTTCCTACGCCAGTCGTAAATCCTGGCTTCTAGGGGAGAGAGTAATGGACCTGCCATTCTCAGATATAGCCCCGTTAGGAAGGGGTAATAGGATTCTTTGAGGTACAAAAAATTCCAACTAAGGAGAGGAGAGGGGGGATACCCTCGACAATACAAATTGTTTAACTAACATTAGAACTAGCAGCCTAGTAACTAGCTGAAAAAGAATAATCACAACTGTAAAAATAAAACAACATTATTGAAGAATAACCGGTTCTCCAGACACCGAAATCCAGATAAATAAGTCCCATGCATCAGTAAGAAAAACTTGGGGCTCAGCTGATTTTCCTGTTATTTTTTTGTCTTTGTCTGTTATTTTTGCCCTGTATTTCCAGAGTCTGTGTAATTATTGATCATTGAGATCCTTCCAACTCTGTGCAGCTCCTCAATTCCTCTCCCCGAGTCTTGGAATGTCTTTCTGGAGGGATAGTCAAGGCTTCTATCATGTCAGCCTCTCCAAGTCTGTTTTTACTCCTGAGCGGGACCGGGGTCCACTGTCTATTAGGGAGAGGATTCAGGGTCACACGCTGACTTTCAGGGTCTCTATGGCCACCATCCGATGTTATATGCAGCATTTGTAGCAACGACTGGCAGTCTTCCAAATTGTGGACCGTGTGGGTTTTTCCCTTATATTGAAAAATCAGGGCAAAAGGGAAGCCCCATCGGTATTGGATACCATGCTGGATGAGTACTCCCAATGCCGGTTTCATTTCTCTTCTCCTGGTCAACGTGATAGGAGAAAGGTCTGCAAACACCATGAGCTGAGCATCATCTGGCCCTCTAAGATCCAAGATCTTTCGGGTAGCAGCTAGAATTAAGTCCCTTGACTGTTGTCGGGAGAATCAGACAATCACATCTTTAGGGGTATCCATATTACGAGAAGCTCCTAGCGCCCTATGCGCTCTTTCTATATCAATGTCCGCTTCTGCCCCTTCTGGTAAGATCACAATAAGCAAGTCCATAACATATCTTTTCAGATTCATTATCGCTTTAGGAATCCCCCTTATTCGTATGTTATGTCTTCTAGACCGATTCTCTAGATCTTCATACTTGTCCTCTAGAGCCGCTATGCGTGACGCGTGGTGATGCGTCTCCCTCCTGTCTCTATCCTGTGCTTCCAACAGTTAGTCAACTGTTTCTTCTAGTTGGTGGGTTCTTTGACCTAGGTCCTGGATGTCTTTCCTGATTGCATCCACCGTTTTAGTCGTGTAAGCTTGAAACAGTTTTTCAATTTGTGCCATCGCACTCTTGGATAGATTTACATCAGCCTGGGCTGCGTTTCGTGTGTCCTCCCCCTCCGATTCCTCAGAGGGGTCAGATCTCACCTCGCCAGGAGTTTCAGGGGGTTTGCAGTAATCCGTAATTCTCTTAAGTGGAAGGGATTTTTTGCTCTTCCCCATCTTGGGCTGCAGTGGACCCGCCACAGAATATGAAGTGCTGAAGTTGCCACTTAGGTGTATGCCCCTTTCAGGGAAATGTTTTTGTTGGAATGGGATTCCGGCTTGTGATTTCACAAGTTGTGGCGTGCTGTGCTGCTATGCCATGTTCTGTCAAGGTCTCCCCCCGTGGATCATATTAGACCTGCATTACTCTCTGTCCACATGTAAACAATGTTCAACAAGCAAGTAAAGTAGTTGAGTTGATCTTAGCAGTCAGAGACCTTGTTGGTTTGCAAGTGAAGCCTGAAAGTTGCAGCCCTGAGAAGTAGTGCCAAACTGCCTTGCCAATTATCACACTTGTCATTTGTGTCAGTCTTTGCTTCCTGGGTATTACTTATACAGTGCCACTTGTAGGTTTAGAGCAGTCAGTAGTGCTGGCAGAAGTAGTTTAAATGTAAATGTGGCATATGTAGATATCTCTGAGCCTGCAAATCAGCTGTTTACTCACAGTTTTAGGGTCAGGTTGTAGTTGCTCTTTAATCACCACAGAGCCCCAGATGTAGTGGTAAGAAGGCCTTAGCTTCTCCTTCTGGCCAGCAGCCTAAGATGGCCGCCTCCCGTTTTCGCGGGCTTTTTTTTTGTGTGGGCTTGCCGCCCTGTGGGCTCCAATTCTGGGTACAGACCCCCCAGCACCCCTCCGGCCGGAACCAGCCGTCACCGGACCCTGTTAGGGGGGCACTACCAGGCTTTTTGGGTGTCTGCAGCTCCCTGGCTGCAAACCGCAGCTCTCTCCGTGTGGAGAATCAAAATGGCCGCCACCCGGTCTCCCTGGGTCAATGCCCGGCCACCAGCTAGTAAGGGCCCCCTGGTCAGACCTCACCACACTTCTTAGGAGCTCCGATGCTCCGATCCTCTCCCCAGCAGTCTCCTCAAGTGCCTCACAGCATGGGGGGGGCGGCTCACTGCAATGGGGACGCTTCTCCCTGTCTGTCTCCGCCGTGGAGCCGCTGTGCCTCACTGTATGGACCCGAAATTAGGTTCCAGGGGATCCCAAAATGTCTGGCTTTTGTTTATAGCATTTAATTTCGGAAAAAAGAACTGCCACATGCACATATACTTTTAATCCTGCAGGAAAAAGATAAATTGAATACTGCAGAGAAAGTGGATTCAGTAATTACTGCTGAATTGCCACATCCAGAAAAATATTCCAAACTTTATGAGATTGTAACACACAGAATGATTTATGGCCATGTGGAGATATCAATCCAAATTCCCCATGTATGAAAAATAAAAAATGTACAAAAGAATTTCCAAAACAATGTTAAATGCAAACTTATGCTAATTGTGATGGATACCCTTTGTATAAAAGAAGAGAAGGACAAACAGCTATTATCCGTGGCCAAAAGGTTGATCATAGTTATGTCGTTCAATACAATCCACATTTGCTGATGAAGTACAATGCACGCATAAATGTGGAAGCTTTCACTTCTATTAAATCCATCAAATACGTGTATAAATATATACTAAGGATATGATGCAGCAACTGTTGTTGTGCAAGGTGCACAAAACGAAAAGGAAAATCCAATTTTACATGACGAACTTTCTAATTATTTAGATGCTCGCTATGTCAGTGATCCAGAAGCAATGTGGCGTCTTCTGAAATTTGAGATGCATGATCGTTCACATGCTGTGTATCGATTAGCTGTACATTTGCCACAAAGTCAGTTTGTTTGCTTTATTACAGGCAATGAAAGAAATGCCTTAGCCAAAAGTAAACTTCGAGAAACAACACTTACTGCTTGGTTTCAATTAAACTGCCAGGACACTGAGGCCATACAATTTTTATACATTGAGATTCCCTATCACTATGTATTCGTAAGTGGCCAATGGCGACAACGAAAACGAGATATTCATAAAATTCTACCACAAATTTATACCGTCAGTCCAAGAGACATTGAACGTTTCAGTTTAAGATTACTTCTTTTACATGTTCCTGGTGCACAAAGTTATGAACATTTACGCACAGTGAATGACATAGTTTATGATACTTTCCTATTAGCTGCAAGACATTAAAACTTCATAGCAGAGGATACAGAATGGGAGAGGTGTCTGGAAGAAGCAGCACTATGTCAAAACCAAAGCAAATGAGAGAACAATTTGCATTCATTTGCATCTTTTGCAATGTACCTGATGAATTTGCTTTGTGGGAAACATTTGAATTAAATATGTCTGAAGACTTCTTTAACTGTTACAATGAGCCCATTGCACTCTTGAAAGTGTTAATGGAAATTCAAAAAATATTTCTTTCTCATAGATTAAATTGTGCAAGTTTTAATTTGCCTGATCCAGGACTTATAGATGACATCAACTTTGATGATTATGACACTGAGCTTCAACAACAAAAAGCACAAGAAAAACTGGCAGCTTTAAATACTTTACAATTGCAAGCATTTAATGCCATCACAAATGCTACAGATGATGAAATAGTCAAAGACCATTATTTTTATCTAGATGATGGTGGATCATGAAAAACGTATCTGTACAATTGTTTGATGAGTTACATTCGAGCACAGGGTCAAATAGCAATGCCATTTGCAACAACTTTAATTGTCGCACTTTTGTTAGAAAGTGGCAGAACTGTTCATAGTGGATTTAAACTGCCAGTTCCCATTTTAGAAACATCAGTGTCAGATATTCGACTGAATTCTTTACAAGCCAAAAAATGTAAAATAAAGTAAATTAATTATCATAGCTGAGGCAAAATGATGTCATGTCATGCCTTGCAATGTATTGATAGATTATTAAAAGAAGTGATGGATAATAATTTGCCATTTGGTGGAAAGGTGATGTTGTTAGGAGGAGATTTTAGGCAAACATTACCTGTTGTGCCACATGGAAATAGGACTAGCATCATTGAAACATGTATCAAGACAAGTAAAGTGTGGAAAATATTTACACACCTCAAATTAGAATTAAATATGAGATCTGAAGGCCAAAACAAATTAAATGATTGGCTAATTCAAATTGGAGAAGGAAAACATCCACAAATAAATGATTTACCCAATGATACCATTGAAATTCCATCACAAATGGTTTGCAAGGAGTCACTCATATTGGCAATCTTTCTAAACACTCTCAATAACGACGATTACTCAGACATTGCAAACAAAGTGTTATTAACATCCAAAAATATAGATGCCTTGAATCTAAATAACGACGTTTTTAAATTCATCAACACACCCCCAAAAAATTATTACAGTGCAGATTTAGTTCTGGCTGACCATAAAGACAGTGAATCTAACTTTAGAAAAGAATTGATTAATTCTTTAACACCATCTGGAATGCCACCACGTGTTTTGCAATTGAAAAAACTGGCAATTGTCATATGAATAATAAAAAAAAAGGAATTTGTAATGGGACCAGATTAATTGTGCATGAGTTAAAAGATCATTTAATACATGCAGAAATGATGACTGGTACCCATAAAGGTGAACAAGTTTTTATACCAAGAATTGATTTGGCTCCAAGTGAGAGTGGTTTGCCTTTTGTCCTTCAAAGGAGACAATTTCCAGTTACCATGGCATTTGCCATGACCATAAATAAATTCCAAGGACAAACTTTTAAGCCTGTGAGTATTTTTTTTTACAGGAACCGTTTTTTGCACATGGACAACTCTATGTTGCTTTTTCAAGGTGCACAAATCCAGATGATATTAAAGTTTAAATTGAAGACAACCCAAGTAAGGGTGATCTATTACACGATGGATGCATTTTTACAAAAAACATTGTGTACTATGAGGTTTGTAAACATAGAGAATAGTGGTTTCATTTCAAGGACGAAATTTAATGTCACTTGGCCTCTTTTTAGAGGACCACTATTTCACATACGAAAGTCTATGTACAATTTTACAAAACTACAACAATAACAAAAAAAATGGAATAAAAAAAACAACAACAATAAACAGTGGTTATATCCCATAGACAAATTTGAAAGTCTGCTGGGCTCTTTTTAAGGGAACCACTTGACATGCAAAAACAAAAAGTATTGGAAGTGGCCTTTTGCCAGGATTGGTCCCACAAGACAGTTACGTTGATTTTTATTACTATTATACTGTTTAAAGTTTAATACATTAACTTTATGTTTGTGATGTAAAAATTCTCTTTGCAAAGGTCACAAAAGTTATTTAATTGTTTATAATTAAGGATTCATGTTAGTAGGAGGATGATCAATTAAATGTATTATTAAATACAGAGTATTGATCCAGGGAATAGTCCAATCGCCAGTTAATGGGGTCAGGAAGGAATTCATTTTTTCCCTTCTTTCATGTTTTTTTTTTTTTACTGTTTGCCTTCCTCTGGATTCAATACCTACAGTATGTGGTTTAACAGTACTTTAAATAAAAGTTGAATGTTACAAACCATTATGTAATGGTTCCATATACTCATTCATATAAAATTGACCTAATGTTATGTTACACATCCATACCTCAGATTTAAAAATGTTAGTATTGTTAATAAAAATGGTTCACTAATGTTTCAAATCTAAGTTGCATGTTGCAAAGCATTTATGTAATGGTTTACAAATATTTATTCATACAAACTTCATCCACTGTTACATTATTCCTGCATTCATGACTATTCAAATTTTTAATATGGTTAAAAAAAGATCGTTTACCAGTTGTTGAAAGACAAGTTGACTGTTAACAAAATAAAATAAAAGTTATTATAATTGTTGTACTTCTTTCTACAAAACAAGAAGGTTAAGAGTGTCACAGACTCACATTGTGAGGCAAACAGCATTCCCAGTATTAAAATTGTATTGACCGTAACTTTTTGACGAGTAAGTCGCCAGTATATATATTACAATATATATCTGATTAATCACTGGCTTATTATCAGTCTGTTGTAGTAGCAATACTTGGCCCCAAGAGCTTATATTTCATTTAAACATTGCATTTTGCAGTATCTAAAGGTCATGCAGGAAAATTATACAATGGCTGTTCAATCGTTCTCTATCGCTTAAATAACTTCCAGGTTCTTACATGACCAGGAAATGATCTGATGACTCCCTAAGGCACAGTGAGCAATGAGTCCACGTCTGGATTCCCCCATCACCATTAGGGAGACTAATCCCTAAGGGTCATTTGAATAAACAAAATAGGGGTGCTCAATCAGAGAACGAACTAACCTTAATAGATTAATTCTGTGGACATTATAATCCACTCTGAGAGAAACCTCTTTTAGCTCATGTGCCCTTCATAAGGAGAAATATCCTGTAGTATATCAGTCTGGTCCCACTCACTTGAGTGATCCACCCCCTGAAATACCAGGAAATTCTACCAATTGTACAGTAGACTGAGCTATTAGGACCCGCTATTTATCCTCTAAGTACATATAGACAAAGTCCTAGCTTCCTATGCTATGTACCTTTATGATTCTGGTAGCATACTGATGTAGTACCCAGAGAGCGACAATTAGTGCTGAAGGAGCGGTGCCGCCGGACCAGCCATCAATAGCGCTGACGTTATTAATGGCTGATGCTCAAAAGGCTGACGCACTCGTTTCGCGTTCGATGGCTTCTACGGAGGCTGGAGAGGATCAGAAAAGCATGTAGGCTTATAAAAAGGAGAATCATGGGCGTTTCTAAATGAGTATTAACTCTATATACACTGGGATGCCTAGTGGTACATACTATTAACCAAATAAATACTGGGCAGACAAATACATTACATATAATCAAAAAATAAGTTCTCAATAAAAATATATAAGTAAGTATCATCCCTGCCCAGTATATGATAGTAGATATAAACAAAACTGGCTTATTACTTATTAAGGTGTGGAAGTATAATGCTAATCAAATGCCAGTGAGCTAGAGAGAACTATCTGTGGATCATATAAGATCTAGATTATGGAAACTAAGTTTCAAAAAGATTAATATTGTTAACTCTCTCTAAAGCACAAAAAGGTCCATTAAGAAAATATAAGGACCTAGAATAGCAATACAATGAAACGCATCTGGGCTTGACAACCAGATATATACATACTGAGTGTGTCATTCTTACTGGTACTGATAGCCAATAGGCCAGATACTTTTACTACCCACTGGAAAGTATGAAGAGGCTCATAATTATAATTAGGATGTTAAACTTGAAATATTATATACCCAGTCTCTAGGACAGAATATATTATAAGAACACAGTGAAATTAACTTGTTAATTGAGGTCCATTAGTACAACAGTGTTCAATAAAGTTATCCTTTACTCCCTGCCTTCAACAGTTCTTGTTCTATATCTCCTCTGCGAATACCTAAGTTAGCTTTCTGTAAGACAAAACACTTAACATCTGGTTTATAATTGTGACATAAAAGATAATGATGTGCCACGGTTGACAAGGTTTGGCCTCAGTCTTGATATTTGTGGGCATTCCTATTGTTGTCTAAATGCTAACCCAAACGCTTCCTTACCTCCCTACTGGTCGTTCCAATGTATCTGAGCTGCATGGGCAAACCAGATAATAAATAACAGAGTTGGAGCTGCAGTTATAAAATTCTTTGACCCTATGTATCTTGCCATTTCTATCCACCACTTGTGCTCTTCTGATCATATGGGTGAAGAATTTACAGTGGCTACATTTGAAGGTACTGTTGGGCAGCTTCTTTTTTCTTTTGAGAAGTGGCTCCTCACAACAATATGCTTCAAAGTACGGGACCATCGCCAACTTATCTTAATCTTATCACCAATGAATGGTTTCAACTGGGGATCAGATCGTAAAATGTGGGAATGTTTATTCAAAATATGGCTAATTTGCCGCCTTTGTAAATCAAATGTTCTGACAAATCTCACGTAACCATTAATTTCTTGTTTTATCTTGGGTGTCAGTAGAAGTTCTTTGTTTGAGTGCAGAGCATGATGAAAAGCTTTTTTTGTGGGTATGACTATACCCTCTATCATGTAATCTAAGCTTTAATTCAAGTGCTCGTTTTTGGAATGTTACAAGATCAGATTAATTTCTGAGTAGCCTTAGGAATCCCCTGTGGGGATAGCTTTTTTCCTAGAGGGGTGGTGTGCGATATCATGGTGTAATGTACTATTGGTAGCTGTGGTTTTCCGAAACAAATGAGTCGAAATGGCTCCATTATCGCTTTTTTTCCTTCCAGTTAACTCAAGAATATCAACTGAAAATAAGTAACTATGATGGGTTCATTTAAGAGTTAAGTCATTTAAAATCTGAATTAATTCTTCTAATTAGTTTTTGTTGCTATCCCACATAATCAGAAGATCATCTTTATGCCTGATCCACAAAGTAACCTTTTCAGTATATTTAGCATTAGATTACAGAATACTACCTCTCGCTCCCACCAACCCAAAAATAGGTTGGCATAAGTGGGTGCACAATCGGCACCCATGGCCATCCCCCTTTTCTGAAGAAGAAAAAAAATTGCCTTCAAATGTAATATAATTGTGTCGCAAAATAAATTGAGTAAATGCACCAAAAATTCATTTTTTTCTGAATTCAAATGTAGATTCCATACTTCGAAAGTATGCTATGGCATCACAACCTCTGATCTGGTCAATGGATGTATACAATGACTCTGCATCTAGGGTTACCAAGTATGTTGTAGGGCTTATACAAATACAATTGAGTCTTCCCAAAAAAATAAATAATATTTATATAGTAAATAAAAAGTAAATCTGTGTTCACATTTGAATGTCTAAAGCAAGTTAAAAAACCTGCTTCCAGCTCAGAATTCCGAGAAAAACAGTTATTACACTGCATTCTGGGAAGTTGAGCCGGGACACACAAATACGGCCACAAATGCCTCGCTCTTCATTCCGTAGCCGTTATCAATCATGGCTTCCTTTAAGCTTATGCATGCTGTATTACACAGCTTTAATGCAAAAGGTTGGAATAAACACAGGCTGAGTATCCAATCCATGTACAGCTGTTTCAAGCTTACTGGCTATCATCAGCATGGAGCGGGATCTCAGCCTGTGTTGTGTAAATTATGAGTAGGTAGTTCACCACAGCAATCATTTATAATATCGTGGGCAAAAGAGTGATAGAAGCCCTCTACCGTGCAGTATATACATACATACAGTGGGTATAAAAAGTCTACACACCCCTGTTAAAATGTCAGGTTTCTGTGCTGTAAAAAAAGTAGACAAAGATAAATTATTTCAGAACTTTTTCCACCTTTAATGTGACCTATAAACTGTACAACTCAATTGAAAAACAAACTGAAATCTTTTAGGTGGAGGGAAGAAAAATAAAAAATAAAAATAATGTGGTTGCATAAGTCTGCACACCCTCTTATAACTGGGGATGTAGCTGTGTTCAGAATTAAGCAATCACATTCCAAATCATGTTAAATAGCAGTCAGCATACACCTGCCATCATTTAAAATGCCTCTGATTAATCCCAAATAAAGTTCAGCTGCTCTAGTTGGTCTTTCCTGAAATTTTCTTAGTCGAATCCCACAGCAAAGGCCATGGTCCACAGAGAGCTTCCAAAGCATCAGAGGGATCTCATTGTTAAAAGGTATCAGTCAGGAGAAGGGTACAAAATATTTTCCAAGGCATTAAATATACCATGGAACACAGTGAAGACAGACATCATCAAGTGGAGAAAATATGGCACAACAGTGACATTACCAAGAACTGGAGCTCCCTCCAAAATTGATGAAAAGACGAGAAGAAAACTGGTCTGGGAGACTACCAAGAGGCCTACCGCAACATTAAAGGAGCTGCAGGAATATCTGGCAAGTACTGGCTGTGTGGTACATGTGACAACAATCTCCTGTATATGTCTGGCCTATGGGGTAGAGTGGCAAGGTCAAAAGCCTTTTCTTACGAAGAAAAACATCCAAGCCAGGCTACATTTTGCAAAAACACATCTGAAGTCTCCCAAAAGCATGTGGGAAAAGGTGTTCTGGTCTGATGAAACCAAGGTTGAACTTTTTGGCCATAATTCCAAAAGATATATTTGGCGCAAAAACAACACTGCACATCACCAAAAGAACACCATACCCACAGTGACGCATGGTGGTGGCAGTATCATGCTTTGGGGCTATTTTTCTTCAGCTGGAACTGGGGCCTGAGTTAAGATAGAGGCAATTATGAACAGTTCCAAATACCAGTCAATATTGGCACAAAACCTTCAGGCTTCTGCTAGAAAGCTGAACATGAAGAGGAACTTCATCTTTCAGCATGACAACGACCCAAAGCATACATCCAAATCAACAAAGGAATGGCTTCACCAGAAGAAGATTAAAGTTTTGGAATGGCCCAGCTAGAGCCCAGACCTGAATCCGATTGAAAATCTGTGGGGTGATCTGATGAGGGCTGTGCCCAGGAGATGCCCTCGCAATCTGACAGATTTGGAGTGTTTTTGCAAAAAAGAGTGGGCAAATCTTGCCAAGTAAAAATGTGCCATGCTGATAGACTCATACCCAAAAAGACTGAGTGCTGTAATAAAATCACAAGGTGCTTCAACAAAGTATTAGTTTAAGGGTGTGCATTCTTATGCAACCATATTATTTTATTTTTATATTTTTTCTTCCCTCCACCTAAAAGATTTCAGTTTGTTTTTCAATTGAGTTGTACAGTTTATAGGTCACATTAAAGGTGGAAAAAGTTCTGAAATGATTTATCTTTGTCTAATTTTTTTACAGCACAGAAACCTGACATTTTACCAGGGGTGTGTAGACTTTTTATACCCACTGTACACACACACACACATACAGTCAGGTCCATAAATATTGGGACATGGACACAATTCTAACCTTTTTGGCTCTATACACCACCACAATGGATTTGAAATGAAACGAACAAGATGTGCTTTAACTGCAGACTTTCAGCTTTAATTTGAGGGTATTTTCACCCAAATCAGGTGAACGGTGTATGAATTACAACAGTTTGTAAATGTGCCTCCCACTTTTTAAAGGGACCAAAAGTAATGGGACAATTGGCTGCTCAGCTGTTCCATGGCCAGGTGTGTGTTATTCCCTTATTATCCCATTTATAAGGAGCAGATAAAAGGTCCAGAGTTAATTTCAAGTGTGCTATTTGCATTTAGAATCTGTTGCTGTCAACCCTCAATATGAGATCCAAAGAGCTGTCACTATCAGTGAAGCAAGCCATCATTAGGCTGAAAAAACAAACCCATCAGAGAGATAGCAAAAACATTAGGTGTGGCCAAATCAACTGTTTGGAACATCCTTAAAAAGAAAGAAAGCACCAGTGAGCTCAGCAACACCAAAAGACCCGGAAGACCACGGGAAAACAACTGTGGTGGATTGTTACGGTACCCCCACACATAGAAGGGGGCGCCAAGGCCGTTTTAGCCGATCCGCCCGTCCAGTGATATAGGGACAGCTACTGCAGGACACCAATTCCCCCAAAACTGGATCCAAGGGGAATATACTGCAAGCCTGGAACTGGAACCTCACGAATAGCTGCTAGCAGCTGAACAGGAAAAGCACCCCAAGATGCTTACACTCCTGGCAGTCAGTCTGTAACAGCATCCCATGAATCCCCCCAAGAACGAGACATAAGCTCTGTGTTTGAGGGTCAAGCAGTGAACTCTCTTCTTTATCAACTGCTCTCAACTGCTCGCCTCACGAGGCTCGCAGTTGCGTCCCTCGCAAAGCGAGGGACGCAAAAGCATGACCAACATCGCAAACGTCACCAACATCGCAAGATCCACAACTATATAGTGATATATATATATAACACTCACCTTCACATGGATTGGAATTAATGACACTTTGCAGAGTATCTCCGGCTTCTTCTCTCTCATTTGCTTCTTCCTCTTTCACCGTCACAATGTGCAGACGGTAATTGTCTCGTCCTGTTTGTCCAACAGAGAATTAATGGTAGACTTTTATTCTACACAATACAAATAAGATGGTCTGTCTAGTTGGAGAAATTATACAAATATTTGGGAGGGGGCTAGCCATGTCACCTTGGGAACTGTTACCTGGACTGGGTACCAGACTGGGACCATTTGGACTTGGTGAACTAATAGGCCCAAGGACTGTTTTAGATGCTGCAAGCCAGCTGTTTGTACTGGCCTGGCTGGAGAGGGTGGCATTGGCAAATAACTTGCCCAGATTGTTACACACATGGGTGGGACAGTTTTTGTGGATTGGAAAAGAGGGTACCCCATGGTGTGGCTTATCATCTACCCCCACTGCGTTGTCTCCCCTGCAGCTGACCAAGGAAATTGTTTTCCCCCATGGATGGAAATTGAGGGGGCATGTGCCATGGCCCAGGGGAGGCGGTTGGCATTTGCGCCACGGAGGCTATGCCCAAAATTCTGTGCCCATTGGAATAGGAAGAATGTTGGGAATGTGAAGCAATTACAACTCTATCAGTCGCACAAGTGAGATCAGTGTGGCTAGAAATTTGTCCGGCAGGACCAATTCCTAAGCCACATTAGGATTAGCTGTTATGAACAGAAGGGCCCAGTGAACTGTTTGGGGTTGATCAGTTATTATATTTGTGTTTAGAATGTGCTAGCGACTTGCTTAACAGTTATATCATGGGTGTAATGCATCCATGTAGTTATATCATGGATGTAAAAGTGCATATAGTGCTGTCATTGATTAACATTAAAATAATGTATCTGTGTTAGAAGTAGTCCATAGGATATGCTTAGATAATATAAAGTTAATACAGTCACATCTGGGAAACACAAAGGGTTAAGGATGCTAAAGAATGTAAATGGCTTTGAGAGTCAGCCATGCATAGATCCCTGTATTGAGTTTAGAAGGGGGAGGAAGGAATGTAGGTGGCTGTGTATAAGATGACATCTAGCAGATATAACTGGGGGGAGTTTAATTTATAACCCTGTAAGTTGAGATATAGCAACTAAGAGATGGGGGTTTGGCTACACACATGGGGGGATGGTGTTTTATGTTATCTGAAAATAGGTCTTGAAAAATAAAGAAGGGTCAGTCTGATTTTGGACACACTAAATAAAGGTGGTGTCGGAGTCTACTTGTACTAATCAAGGGTACAGGGTGTGTGATTCTGAGATCCTAAGAAAAAGGGTCTGATGGTGCCTGCCTCTTCAGAAATGATGCTGACATCTGAATTGCCTGCTTGATTCTGAAATCTGAACAGAAAGTTGTGACCCATAGAGAGAGAGAATTGGGGTGAGCATAGTCCCCAAATCAGGCGGGCGAAACAACTAGGCTGTCAGACAAGAACTGAAACATTTTGTTTCACTAAGCAAAGGTCAAGTGATGTCAATTACATTGTAAGTAATATCCCTTTGATCCACTTTCTTGCAGTTAACATGATCATCACTTCCCCCCATCTCTCCACTGCAGACGCCAAACCAAGACCTGAATAAAGACCCCCCGGAGGTTCCAAACAATAAGTTTGGAAAAGTTAAAAAAAAAATATAAAAGCATTTCAAATATGATTTGTGATACAGGTAGAAAATAAAATAACAAAAGAAAACTGGGAAATATTGTCATGAACAGATTCCATGTAACCAAAATCCACGTCCTTGTGTCCCACATATAATATCTATCCCAGTCCTGTATAAATAACGTATCACTCACCGTCACTGACATTTACAGGAATTTCCTCCTCTTTAATCTCCCGGGGACTCCTCATATTTGTCTCTTCTTCTTGGCCAGACTCTGAGAGACCTGATGGTGTCACTTTGTCACTGGCTGTACAAATACACATGAGATGGTCACACGCTGGGATTTGTTACATGTCTTTATGGTCTGTACAAATAGACATGAGACGTCACACGCTGGGATTTGTTACATGTCTTTATGGTCTGTACAAATAAACATGAGACGGTCATACACTGGGGTTTGTTACACGTCTTTTTGGTCAGCACAAATAAACATGAGACGGTCACACGCTGGGATTTGCGACATGTCTTTATGGTCTGTACAAATAAACATGAAACGGTCACACGCTGGGATTTGTTACACGTCTTTATGGTCTGTACAGATAAACATGAGACGGTCACACGCTGGAATTTGTTACATGTCTTTATGGTCTACAAATAAACATGAGACAGTCACACACTGGGATTTGTTACACGTCTTTATGGTCTGTACAAATAAACATGAGACGGTCACACACTGGGTTTTGTCACACGTCTTTATGGTCTGTACAAATAAACATGAGACGGTCACACACTGGGTTTTGTCACACGTCTTTATGGTCTGTACAAATATACATGAGACGGTTACACGCTCTGGCTCCTGGAAATCTGTATCTTTGGGCAGACCCTCCTGGTTTTCTTCCCCTGGGTCTGTCTGTGTTGCAGCCTGGAGAACTACGCTGTTCCCACCCAGGCTGTGCTTTGGGGCCCTCAGCTGACCCTCTTCTTTTGCCTTTTGTTGAATGACTGTGCTTTGGCTCTCTGATGTAGGCTGGGGAGTCTCGCAATTCCCACCCAGCTGGTTCTTTGGGGCCCTCAGCTGACCCTCTTCTTCTATGGCCTTTTGCTTGGCAACTTGGGCCTCATCCTTTGTGGACTCCTGGGCACTGGTCATCTCAGGCAAGTCCTCACTACATCCACAATCCTTCGGGGTGCCGCAATGCACCCATGGTTCCTTTGCCAAGGCTGGCAAGCTTGCTGCCCCTGTCGGGCTCTTGGTGCCCCTGGCACTCTCTTGGTGCCCCTGGCACTCTTGCTGTGTGAGGCCTGGTTCCCTGTAGCTAAGAACCAGTTCCTTTCCCTCCCCACAGTCCATTAAATAGCCCTCCTGGGCTCTGTGCTTCACTAGCACCTTTTTTAGCAACTCTCCTGGGGTGTCAGAGTACAGATTTTGGTTATCTGTTGTAGGCTGGGGAATCTTATCCTTCCCACCCAACCTGACCTCTACGGCCTTCTCCCCAGAGTGCATTACATAGCCCTCCCCACAGTCTCTTGGGTGGCTATCCTGAGCCCCTGGCTCCATTAGCAGTTCTGGCCCATACACATTGCCTAGAACTTCTGAGGGCAGACTTAGTTCATCTGGCCCTACCTGTTGAGCAGTTACTGGGGTTTCTGCCAGGATTTGTGCTGGAAGGTAGTCCTCAGATGAGACCTGTTTGGAGAAACTGTGCTCGGCTAGCGTTTCTTCTGGGATTAAGTCTCTTGGGGTATCAGGGGACAAACATGGGTTATCTGACCCCACCCAGGGAACATTCCCCTGGGTCTCTGGCTCTTGTAGCTGGTGAGTTGGTCCCAAGCTGACTTTACCATCCCTTCTAGGCTCTGACACAGTCTCTGCATTTTTTAGGGGAAAACAGTCTCCATTCCCCGAAGGTGGTACAGGAGCAGGGTTTACCCCTTCCTCCTCCTCCTGATCCTCTGACACATCCCACTCAGAGAGCTCCTCTAGGCAACTCTGAGCCAGTTCTGCTTTCTGGGCCTCAGACAGCCCAGGGCACGGCCTTGTATATTTGGTCGCCTCCATTTTGCTTACCCACATGCGCTCTTTCCATATTCTCTGGAACATCTGGTCAAGCACGCAGCCCACATCTTGTGCTGTTAACTTTTTTGGAAAAAGGTGTCTGACTTCTTTAAACCGTCTTTTTGCTTCTTTGGCAATATCTTCCTCATATTGCTGCTCCATTCTTGGTCTTTCTGTAGAGTCTCTCACCACTGCCACCAATTGTCACAACCTACAATGATGATGGAGTATAGAGGATCCTAGCCCTCTTATCTCCTGTAGATTTTAGACCTAAGATTTGGGTGACTCAGACCAATGGACCTTCTTTGCTGATGCAAGAGCATAAGTCCCAGCTTTTGGTAGTGTGCCTGGGAAAACCTTGGTAGGGAGTCAGAAACGATCTCCTCTGCCAGCATATGCCCCTGGGTCAATAATACACCTGCACACAAAGTCTTGATGAAAATTATGAACAACTTCTTTATTTTTACACAAGTATTTAAACACCTCACAAAAACAGTACAGGGAGTGGCTACCCCTTTGTCCAACCCTTATCTTCCTCTTGGCCAATGGGGTAATCTCCAGAGTTATTTGATTACCTCTAGCCAATGGACTAGAGGTAAGCTCTGGGAACTTCCAGACCCCTCCCCTGGGCCACCCACTAGGTGTGGCTAACAGAGTCATTTGCTGCCTGGCTCTCAAGGGAGAAACATCTCCCTGTCCTCTGGACTTTGCCCTGATTCTCTGAGTGAGAATACCTGTAGACCCCCTGGGGTTATGGTGCCTCAATGTCTGTATAGACCCCATTGTTCCTGACTTAAGTATGTGTACTTAAAGGATTAACCTTGGTGGCCAGCTGGGGTCCTTCTCCTGTTGCAAGATGTATGTGGCAATGTATCCAGCATGACTACCCCATACTATCATATACATATGTGTACATATTCCACACACTGTCAGTCTATTTAAGTACAAGCGTAAAAGCACACCCCACATAAAACCACTGTAGCGGAACCCATCACTGTTTTAAACTGTTTTATGATTATTATGGTTAAAATATGATCCTACTATATGTATGCTGGTTTATGCTCTGCAGAATATTAGCCAGACTTTTGCAGACCTAGGCTAATAGATAATCCTGTTACAGAGATTCAAGAGATAAGAAAGTTGTAAAGGATCCTTGCATTTTCCAAAGTGTTTTCATTCTCTGATACGAATGATCTAATTAATGTCTGATTGTATCCAAGTTGCCAGGGAGGTGTGTCTCTGTGGTGGTTTTGGTGTCCGGTGCAGTGCTTGTAGGCCTCAACGCAAGCTAGGACGCATCCATCAACGGAGGTACCCGGTCGGGGTGCCAGGAGATCCGTTACATTGGCTGGCAGTGGTGGGATGGCGTCCTAGTAAGAGGAAAAGCAGCACGGAGACACCAGTAACGTTTGGAGTTACAAATTGAGGGCAACGCTAGTATCCGTACAGCGCCCCTGGCTACAGCAGGATGGAACCGGCTAGTTTTCAGACAGCGTTTCATGATGAGGAGGAGGAGGCGGCCGCGGACTACAGGGATGCAGACAGAAAGGAACTCTGGTATGATGCCCTGGAAGATGCCCAATGGCGGCGAGGTGAGAGTCTCCCCAGTGATGAGCAGCGGCTACAGAAGCGTGTGGCGATGCGGATGTATCTATTGGGAGAGCAGCCCCTGGATGAGTGGGTGACAAGACTAGAAACCCTGGTATGGCGAGAGCTCTGGCTAGACAACGC
The DNA here is from genome assembly GCA_027410445.1 of Discoglossus pictus. Lineage (NCBI taxonomy): Eukaryota > Metazoa > Chordata > Amphibia > Anura > Alytidae > Discoglossus > Discoglossus pictus. The sequence goes on from CM050176.1 coordinate 52,189,073, forward strand.
ATACCAGGCCCTCTGGTGGCATACCGTTCGACTTACCCCCTGGACGTCTGAACACGACTTACCGGAGGGGGATGATTATGATGGCCCGGGTTTATTATGGGATGCCTTGGAGGACGATATTGATCTTGGCAGCACGGAGGGGTCTAGGTTTTGGGACATCTACGACTACCGGATGGGCATGTATGTCTGGGATGACGAAGGCGAGGTGAGCAAAGACATGACCCACCTGGAAACGAGAGAGTGGGAGCTGGAGCAGGACTACCAACACCTGCTCAGCCTTGTGCAGCCCCAACCTACTCGACAAGCAGAACCAGACTTCATTGACTGGTCCTGGGATGACCTCCAGATGGCAGGTAGAGATGGGACCGAGGTCTCTCTACCGGCCCTACAGAGGGCAGAAGGTGTCGTCCTTCCCCTCCAGCGGCAGTGTGAACCCCAGGGGGCAGAAGGTGTCATCCTTCCCCCCCAGCAGCAGTGTGAACCCCAGGGGGCAGAAGGTGTTGTCCTTCCTCCCCAGCGGCAGTGTGTTCCCCAGGGAGCCGAAGGTGTCGTCCTTCCTCCCCAGCGGCAGTGTGTACCCCAGGGGGCAGAAGGTGTCATCCTTTCCCCCCAGCAGCAGTGTGTACCCCAGGGAGCTGAAGGTGTCGTCCTTCCCCCCCAGCGGCAGTGTGTACCCCTGGGAGCTGAAGGTGTCGTCCTTCCTCCCCAGCGGCAGTGTGTACCCCAAGGGCCCGAAGGTGTCGTCCTTCCCCCCCAGCGGCAGTGTGTACCCCAGGGAGCAGAAGGTGTCGTCCTTCCTCCCCAGCGGCAGTGTGTACCCCAGGGAGCTGAAGGTGTCGTCCTTTCTCCCCAGCGGCAGTGTGTACCCCAGGGAGCCCAAGGTGTCGTCCTTCCTCCCCAGCGGCAGTGTGTACCCCAGGGAGCTGAAGGTGTCGTCCTTCCTCCCCAGCAGCAGTGTGTACCCCAGGGGGCCGAAGGTGTCGTCCTTCCTCCCCAGCGGCAGTGTGTACCCCAGGGAGCTGAAGGTGTCGTCCTTCCTTCCCAGCGACAGTGTGTACCCCAGGGGGCCGAAGGTGTCGTCCTTCCCCCCCAGCGGCAGTGTGTACCCCAGGGAGCAGAAGGGGCCATCCTTCCTCCCCAGCGGCAGTGTGAACCCCAGGGGGCAGAAGGTGTCGTCCTTCCCCCTCAGCGGCAGTGTGAACCCCAGGGGGCAGAAGGTGTCGTCCTTCCCCCCCAGCGGCAGTGTGAACCCCAGGGGGCAGAAGGTGTCGTCCTTCCTTCCCAGCGGCAGTGTGAACCCCAGGGGGCAGAAGGTGTCGTCCTTTCCCCCCAGCGGCAGTGTGAACCCCAGGGGGCAGAAGGTGTCGTCCTTCCCCCTCAGCGGCAGTGTGAACCCCAGGGGGCAGAAGGTGTCGTCCTTCCCCCCAAGCGGCAGTGAGTACCCCAGGGAGCAGAAGGTGTCGACCTTCCTCCACAGCGGCAGTGGGTACCCCAGGGGGCCAAAGGTGTCGTCCTTCCCCCCCAGCGGCAGTGTGAAGCACAGGGGGCCAAAGGTGTCGTCCTTCCCCCCCAGCGACAGTTTACCCTAACCAGGGGAGACACCAATCTCCCAGACGGCGCAGATGGGACCGTGGTCTCTGCGCCCGCAGCCTGTCCAGATCCCCAACTACCCTCACTGGGACAACCGGAGGAGGGGGTAAGTACAAATTCCCCTCCCCAGCTAACTTCTAATGTGGCCCCAGGGTTAACAGAGGAAATGTTAACCCCCACTGGCTACTGAGCCGGAATATGTCCCAGGTACCCCAGCAGAAGAGCTGACAGTGGGGCAGAGTGCAGTCGGCCTCTGCCCTCCCTTTGTCCCTTGTACAGAGCAGGAGGTCCTGCAGGTTATACCAGCAGAAGAGCTGGCATCAGGGCAGAGTGCCGCTGGCCTCTGCCCCTCAAGTCCCCTCAGCGTGTTGCACCATCACCCCAGCGAAATATCCAGGTACCTGGTTAGACTTCCCCCCAAAGGAGAGATGTGTGACGAAGTGCCCTTCGCCACTTTGGCTTGGAGAGGACTGTTTGCCAGCCTCCTGCCCTGCGACTATGGCCCTGGTACATATTGCCCTTTGGAACCAGTGTTCGGCCATACCAGAGTGTAAGTCACTCATTCTGGCCCTTTACATACAGGGGGGTCATTCTGTACTTGCCCTGTGTGAACCATGATACCCCAGATAACTGTGCCATGAAGCCCATTCATATAATGAAAGACTATGGGAAAGACTTTAGCTACATGGCAATTGAACTGTGTGAATAGGATCTGAGCGCTATTCGGTGGTTTTGTGCGCTCAGATCCCAGCTATCTGGGGATATGGGAAATGTGAGTAAATGTGAATTGCAGTAATGCTGATGGGTTGTCAAACTAGAGAATTGACCAACAAATACTTTTGTCCGGACATCCCCAGGCCGATCCGTTGGGATCAGACCGTGTATGCCGGCTTATGGTCACGGGGGTGGTGTGTAGCGGAACCCATCACTGTTTTAAACTGTTTTATGATTATTATGGTTAAAATATGATCCCACTATATGTATGCTGGTTTATGCTCTGCAGAATATTAGCCAGACTTTTGCAGACCTAGGCTAATAGATAATCCTGTTACAGAGATTCAAGAGATAAGAAAGTTGTAAAGGATCCTTGCATTTTCCAAAGTGTTTTCATTCTCTGATAAGAATGATCTAATTAATGTCTGATTGTATCCAAGTTGCCAGGGAGGTGTGACTCACCTATTGTCCTATATGTGTATTGTATGGGGGATATGTGCAATGTCTGTGTGTTATGTGTAAAAACATACTTTTACTAACTTTTGAACCCCTGGTCTGATTCATGCCATTTTTGTATATGTTGTTCCCCTGGGTGAGAGATATTGAACGGTGCGGGACTTAAAGGTGTACCCCCTGTATTTGGGGTACATCCAGAATGTGGTTAAAATTGTGTCTGTTTTAATTGTGTTACCTGTTATCTGAGGGGAGGAGACGTGGGGGTTGAACCATGTAGATAATTGGCTGTTGTGATAATTATGTGGGTGTAGCCCTTCAGAGGGCACCATTGCATAAAAGGAGATTCCCTGTCATTAAAATTTAGTTCTACTTGACCCTTCAAAACGCAGCCTTGTCTCGTTATTGAAGGGATCGCTATATCATACTGGGGATTGCTATGCTTTTGCATACTCCCTTGAGCTGTAACTACTGAACGCTTGTTCCTGTCGTACTATCCTTGGAGTCTGTGGTGGTTTTGGTGTCCGGTGCAGTGCTGGTAGGCCTCGACCCAAGCTAGGACGCATCCATCAACGGAGGTACCCGGTCGGGGTGCCAGGAGATCCGTTACAACCACCTAATGTCCTCATAGTATATGGGATTGGGGCAGGGTTTCCACATCAATCCATCTCATGCATTATGATGACTTTTATTGATGGTGATGGGAACCCTGCTCATTTCCTTAGACAATAATCATAATAATATAACAGTATAACCATATAACAGTATAACAGGGTGTCTGGGAGCCCCAAACCTTTTGTTCCTCCCCATGGCAACAGCATGTGGAAGACCACCCAGCCCAAAATGGCCACCACTGCCAGTCACAAAATGGCCCCAGCATAGTTCACACCCAAATCCAATATGGCCACTGGCTGATTCATGACAACTGGGATTTGTTACACGTCTTTATTGTCTGTACAAATAAACATGAGACGGTCACACACTGGGTTTTGTCACACGTCTTTATGGTCTGTACAGATAAACATGAGACGGTCACACGCTGGGATTTGTTACACATCTTTATGGTCTGTACAAATAAACATGAGACGGTTACACGCTGGTATTTGTTACACGTCTTTATGGTCTGTACAAATAAACATGAGATGGTCACACGGTGGGATTTGTTACACGTTTTTATGGTCTGTACAGATAAACATGAGACGGTCACACGCTGGGATTTGTTACATGTCTTTATGGTCTGTACAGATAAACATGAGACGGTCACACGCTGGGATTTGTTACACGTCTTTATGGTCTGTACAAATAAACATGAGACGGTCACACGCTGGGATTTGTTACACGTCTTTATGGTCAGTATAGAACAAGGGGCAGATATTCTGGGGGCTTCAGACCTGACAAATTTCACATAATTATTATACATTTCTACCAAACTAGTATGGGTCACTTTAGAATATAAGTTTGCAAGTTTTTTATCTTGCGATGTGCTTTGGGGAAAGCTCTATGCACACTGGATTCTGGGGGCAGTTGAGAGGAGCCGGTGTATGTAGGAGCCATCACAATGACAACAATATGTGTGTGTGTGTGACAGTGGGTGTATGTGTGAGCGAGATGGTGGGTGACTGTTTTTGTGTGTCTAAGTGACTGGATAGATAGAAATAGATAGACAGATACATATAGATAATATACCCCTCTATATGTCCCCTGTATAACCTGACTCCTCCTACATTAATATCTTTGCACTCCTTTATCTGTTGCAGCTTTTACGCTGCTCCCATGTAATAACTCACCAGAGACACAAATAACTTCCTGTATTATCTCCTGATAACTATCTGGGACATTAATCACTTTATTTACCTGCTGAGAGCTCGGACACAAGGATCAGCACCGGGCCGCCATCTTGGATAAGGAACAGGAAGTGAGTGATCTCTGCACCGGACTACAACCCCCAGAACCCCCTGCAGTACATTCAGTAGCCAAACAGCACAGCAGCGGGCGTACCCACGGTTATTGTCCGGTTTCAATGTGATGCTCTTTGTATATCAATGTGTCTAACTCTCGGCACTTATAGCTGGAACAATGAAACTGAGCTGTTAGCAACTAGTGACGTCACCGCTGGTCCTATTATTTCATTGGTCAGGACATTTTGATGTTATTGTTATATATTTTATATTGTATATATATATATATATATATATATATATATATATATATATATATATATATATATATATATATATATATATATATATAAAAATAAAGATACATAGATTAGATTCATTCATATATGATACTGTAACTTATGGTGGACAAAGGAGTGATAGGGGCCTCCATAGTACAGTAGCACATTAAATAAATAGTATATTGTCGTGCACAACTTAAATGTTTAAAAATAGGTTAAAATATTAACCTAGTCTGCTCAGAATTCCGGTAAATAATTATTGCACAGCATTCTGGGAACCTGGGCAGGGACCTGCAAATGAGTCCACAATGTATTTTACTCTTTAATCCAATACCACTTTGTGCATGACTCCGTTTAGCATATGCTCACTGTATTACACCTCTTTAAAGCATAGGATGCACAAGCTAGGCACCGACCAACAGACAGGTGTTATGATCTTAAATGGATCTCATCAGTGTGGGGCTGGTTCCTAACTTGTGAGGTCGATTTTGTGGGTAGGGTATTAAGCACGGCATTATTTGCAAGGAACCAGTCCCACAATGGTGAGATACATTTTAAGCTAGAAACAGCCTTCTGTGGGTAGGTCTTCTAGCCTGTGCACCATAGGCTAAATGACGTTGTAATATATATATATATATATATATATATATATATATATATATATATATATACTAAGAACTTGCCCATCAAAAATGATGGGAATAAAATTGTAAGGCTGTCAATGCTGTTTGCCACACAATGTGAAGCTTTTGTTCCTCTGAGCACCTTCGGCGCTCATCGCGAGCCCCATGACGAGCGCTTCAGCGCTCACTGTGAGCCTTTCCTTCCGCCTGCTGTATGGGCCGCTCATTGCAGGGTTCATTTACCTGCAAGTTTTGTGCTTGTAAATGCCATGTGTCTCTTCCCATCATCTCTCCCCCGACCCTTCCCTGTGTGTATCTCCTCTGTGTGTCTGCTGTATGTTTGCGTGTTACTCACTGAATGCCTTTTATTTTATTTTCAAAGTCACGCGTGCCTGACGTTGTTTGTGTAAGTGTTACTGTCTTTGCCATCGTGGAATCTGATCTGTAAATCAGTGCAGTGTTTTCTGTCCTGTGCTCTGTAATCAGTGTTCAGGTGAGAATTGGAGTGGTTTGTCCTGTGCTCTGTAATCAGTGTCCAGGAGAGAGTGGGGGTGGTTTGGCTTGTGCTCTGTAATCAGTGTCCAGGAGAGAGTGGGAGTGGTTTAGCTTGTGCTCTGTAATCAGTGTCCAGGTGAGAGTGGGAGTGGTTTGGCCTGTGCTCTGTAATCAGTGTCCAGGAGAGAGTGGGAGTGGTTTGATTACAGAGCACAGGCCAAACCACTTCCACTCTCTCCTGGACACTGATTACAGAGCACAAGCCAAACCACTCCCACTCTCTCCTGGACACTGATTACAGAGCACAGGCCAGTGTCCAGGAGAGAGTGGGAGTGGTTTGGCTTGTGCTCTGTAATCAGTGTCCAGGTGAGAGTGGGAGTGGTTTGTCCTGTGCTCTGGAATGAGTGTCCAGGTGAGAGTGGGAGTGGTTTGGCCTGTGCTATGTAATCAGTGTCCAGGTGAGAGTGGGAGTGGTTTGGCCTGTGCTCTGTAATCAGTGTCCAGGTGAGAATGGGAGTGGTTTGGCCAGTGTAAGGTATATTTGTGTGCACTTGAGTGGTGTTCTGTTTTAAACCTGATCTGTGAGTCAGTACAGGAAGCTAAAGGGTGTCTTCTGACCTGTACTCTGTAATCATTCTGCAGGTGAGTAGGCAGGGTCTAATTTAACAAGGGAAGGAGCGAATTTGGGAGCTTGCAATCATTTCTAGTATAAGTGTAGTTAGTGTGAGACATAAAAGGAAACAAAGGAGGGAGTTCAAAGAAAAGGGGGGTTATAAGAAAAAATATAAAACAAAAAATATATACTTTTTTTGTGTTTGGGTTAAGGTGCAGAAAATCAATCTTTATACAAATACATTGATTTGTTTTCTCGCTGTATTTTTGTAACTGGTAACCATGAGTCAGTCCAGTGACAACCTCAAGGAGTGTACAACCTGCCACATGTATGCATTGCTGGGACACATGATCCAGGGTCCATACCTCTGTGACAGGTGTGACCATGTTGCGTCTCTGGAAGCTAAAATTGGAGTTCTGGAGAGGAGAATTGCAGCACTTAGTGATATTGCTCCACTGGAAAGGGGGTTGGTGCTCACTGAGCACAGTTTAGCTGGGCCTAGCATGGAGGGTGGGCTGGGGCCAGTGAGGATGACCAAGGAGGTAGCTGGGTTACAGTTAGAAGGGGAATCAGGGGGAACAGGAGGAGGCAGGCCAGTTCTGAGTTGACAAACACCAACATATTTACCAGATTGAGTGAAACTGTTGGGGATGTCCATTCAGGAATGGCAATGCCAGATAGAGATGTTCCCTCTAACAGCCGGGAGAACAGTTCTACTGGAGAAGAGGGAGGGCAGCATAGGGAGAGCAACAGACAGGTTTTGGTGGTATGGGACTTTATTATTAGGAAGGTAGACAGGGTGATTTGTCACCCAGATCCCAGCAATCGAATAGTTTGCTGTCTCCCGGGTGCTCGGGTTCGTCATGTTGTGGATCTGGTAGTCAAATTATTGGAAGGGGCTGGAAATGAACTGACGGTCTTGGTACCAATGACAAAGTTAGTGGTAGAGGGAGTGACCTAAAGAATGATTTTATAGAACTAGGGAATAAGCTTAAAGCAAGGAACTCCAAGGTAGTATTTTCTGAGATACTACCAGTGCCACGTGCTAGCCCAGGGAGACAGACGAAACTGAGGGAGGTTAATGCGTGGCTAAAAAAAAGTAGTGCAGTGCAGAGGGTTTGGGGTTTTTAGAGCACTGGGCTGACTTCTCACTTGGGTACAATCTCTATAGTAGGGATGGATTGCACCTTAATGATGTGGGAGCTCTTGTGCTAGGGGATAGGATGGTAGAACGGCTGGGGGAGTTTTTAAACTAGTAGGTGGGGGGATTAGATAGAAGTATTGGGGTAGAAAGGGTAGAGGGGGAAAGGGATTAATTATCTATCCATGGGGGAGGAGAAGGTGAGACGGTTACAATAGACAGTAGGGAGGTATTACTAGGTGACTCAAATACAGTGGCAAGCACTTCACAACAGCAGAGCCATAGCAACATGAAGTGTATGCTTGCTAATGCAAGAAGTTTGCCTGGGAAAATGGGCAAGCAAGAAAAATGGGATTTAATAGGCATTACTGAAACTTGGTGGGATGAATCTCATGACTGAACAGTTAATTTGGATGGTTATAATTAATTTAGGAAAGATAGGGGTAATGCTAGAAGAGTAGGAGAGATTTATCTGTATGTTAAGCCTGTGTTTTAAAACTGTAGTCAGGGAAGATATTTATGCTGGAACTAGCAACATCATTTAATCTTTGTGGGTTGAGTTAAATTGTAGAGGAGCTCATTTTTAACACACATTGGTAGGAGTATTATTCCTTGTTATGCCTGTTTAAAGTTGCCTGGATGCCACTGGGCCCATACTGTGGTACCCATGTTTATAGTTGGGGTGTACGTATGAACATGATGGGAGTGATTGAATGTACTGTATGTCTGTGTTGTGCTTTGGGGGGGGCTAGCACTTAAAAGAGAAGTATTGTTTATGTCCAATATTTTATAGTAATGGACTAGTCCCTTATTAACAAAATAAGGGAGACACCACTATATTTATCACAAGCCTCAGCCTGGTGTCTATATGAATATTGTGTTTAATTACCCCCTACCAAGAATACATCAGTGGAAAGGGAAAACAATGGGTGATTCTTAGACGGTCAGGCAGGAGTGATAACATGAGCTAGAAGGATTGGGTGTAACCATGGATGCACATTTGAATTGACTGGGCTGTTGTTGCTAAGAATGTGGTATAAATATGTCTGATGATTTTAGTAATAAAGATGTTATACTGGTTCACATAATTAAAATGTGAATTTTGTTATTGATGCTGGGAATTCTGTTTGCTGGAGTAAGTTATTTTCAGAACTTAGAAAGATCCTTATGCTACACAAGACCACAGACATCTATTAGTCTAACCTAAGGGCTGAAAGATCTTCCTGCTGTACAGAGGTAAAACGAACCGGTCACACCTGTGGGAAGAGGTTTGAGCAATAGGCTCTTATCATACCCCATTCAACATACAGGTTGTGACAATTGTTAGCAGTATTGGGACATCTGTGGAATACAGGAAGTTGGCAACTTACAAGGACAGGATGAAGCTGAGACCAGAGGAATGGCTTCCACATTTAAGTATGGATCAACAGAGGACTGTCCTGTGACAGTGGGAGAGGAGAGGGGTATGAAATGGCCCTTTCCCAGCTCCTGTGAATGGGGAATGCTTATCCCCAGTGGAGACAGAACATTTTTTTCTCCTTGGAATGGACTGTCATGAAAAGGCACTTCTATACCAATGGAGGGTGTTTCTGGGACTATGGCCGGGTCATGAGCTGACAGAGTTGCTGGAGGACCTGGTGGTGCAGGAAAGGGACTTAGAGAACCAGTATGCAGCCTGGTTGGGAATCCCTGGTGAGGAGCCCTGTTTGTCATTGGGGCTGAAAGAGGCACTCTGGGAGCTGGCATATGGCCCTCTGGATGGTGGGGTGGGCACTTGTCAGCGAACAATGGATGTGCTTGAGAGACGTAGTAACTCTGGGGGTGGCCCCATGGTCGGATAAGGCTTAACGCTGATGCCATTGATCCGGCAGGTATTACAACTAGAGGCAGAGTATATGGATCTGCTGGATGAGGCTGCCAGGGATGGGCTTTGGCCTCCAAGTCGGGCAGGGGAGAAGATCCTGTGCCAGAGACCAAGGTAGCCCAGATAAGTTGTGCTATGGCTGGGTCAGACTGAATGGACTTAGTAACCACTGAGGACTTGCCCTCAGAGGGCCCCATAAGATGTTATGGATTCTGACCAGGACTGTGTCTATATGGATATAAAAATGGGCGAGGTCCAGGTAAATGTTACTAGTAATGGGACAGATGAGGATGATAGCATTCATGATGGGTGCATACCAGAGGCAGTTGAGTCTGAATCCCAGACAGTAATAGCAGGTAAGGTGGACCCAGTGACCAAGGATCCTGATGGAGCCGAGTGTTATGCCCAAATGGTGGGAGACAAAAAAGAAGAAATTAAGACATTAATCCAGCTGTCATTCCAAGAACTGGAGCTTCCAGTCCAGGCCATCATAATGGATGCTGCTATCAGGATCAGACCGGTATGTACCTCCTTGGAGGTATTTTATTGGGCTCCAAACTGGAGTGTTTCCCCTAAGACATGGGGAAGGGGAGGGAACTGGCCCCAGCAATTGGGGGGTGGGCTAGCCATGGCATCTTGGGAACTGTCACCTGGACTGGGTACCACCCTGGGACCTTTTGGACTGGGTGAACTAATAGGCCCAAGGACTGTTTTAGATGTTGAAAGTCAGCTGTTTTTATTGGCCTGGCTGGAGAGGATGGCAATGGCACCCTTGAACTGCATTGATTGCCCTGGCACAGAGGACTGATGGCAGAACCCAGGGCAAGCAAACAGTCTGGATGGTAGCAACTATGCTCCTGGCCTAATAGCCAGGGATGAGCACTTGCCCTGGCCTGTGGGGCTTGTGCTGACAGAGAATCCACAGGGGTTCCCCTTGGCAAATAATTCTCCCTTGGAGTTGGTACAGGGAAATAATGACAAAACTGTTTTGCCTAAGGGAGGGGAAAAGAAGGGGCATTGGCCCTGGCTTTTGGGGAATGGGGTGGTGATAATACCTGGTGAGCAGTCACCTGAACCGGTTAGCCATAGGAAACTGTTTGGATTGGGGAAACCAAAAGGCCCAATGGGCACCCCTGAACTCAGACACTGGTCCATCTGGGGAATTATTGCATGCACCTGCTAGCCTGGTCTACCAATATGGCCCCCCAGGACACTGTTGCCATGTGGACCCCACAGAAAAGTTGTTGACCCATTACTACCCCAGATTGTTTTATGCCTGGATGGGCCACATTTCATGGAGCTTTGCATTGCAGAAATGTAACTGTACTGTGCAACATCGAAAAAGCAAGCTGCATCATAATGCAGACGGGTGGTCAAGACAGGAGGATCACTAAACCTCAGTGTAGTTGAGGAGTCCTCGGATCCAATGGACTCCCCAAACTACACTGGAAAAGAAAGAGGGAGGAGTTGTCATGGCTGAAGCATTCCAAGGCCCCAGTTGTGCAATACCTTACAGACTAATGCCCGCAGCCTTATAAGATAGGCTTATTGTGTCAGGGGCCCACTGAGATGGGTTAACATTGGGGATGTTGTGATTTATGTGTTATTTCTTGTTATGCCTGTTTAAAGTTGCCTGGGACCACTGGGCCCATACTGTGGTACCCATGTTTATACTTGGGGTGTGTGTATGAACATGATGGGAGTGATATGATGCATGTCTGTGTTGTGCTTTGGGGGGGGGGGGGGGGGGGCTAGCACTTACAAGGGAAATATTGTATATGACCAATATTTCATAGTAATGGACTAGTCCCTTATTAACAAGATAAGGGAGATAATTGACCCCTAGGAGTCACGTGACACCAGTATCTCTCTTTATTTATCACAAGCCCCACCCTGGTATCTATATGCCTATTTTGTGCAATTACCCCCTACCAAGAATACAGCGGTGCCAAGGGAAAACAATGGGTGATTGTCTTAGACTGGCAGGCATGGGTGATAACATGAGCTAGAAGGATTGGGTGTAACCATGGATGCACATTTGAATTGATTGGTCTGTTGTTGCTAAGAATGTGGTATAAATATGTCTGATGGTTTCAGCAATAAAGATGTCATACTGGTTCACATAATTAAAGTGCGAATTTCGTTATTGATGCTGGGAATTCTGTTTGCTGGAGTAAGTTCTTTTCAGAACTTAGAAAGATCCTTATGCTACATAAGACCACAGACATCTCTCCGTCTAACTCAAGGGCTGAAAGTTGTTCCTGCTGTACAGAGGTAAAACAAAGCGGTCACACCTGTGGGGCGAGGTTTGAGCAATAGTCTCTTATCATACCCCATTCAACATACAGGTTTTGACAAAGAGCCTACTGGAAATAAGGCTATGTGGCTATTTTGGATTTAGTCATCACAAGTAATATTGATATAATATCAATGTTAAAATAGGGGAACCATTGGGGAATAGTGATCACAACACAGTATCATTTGAGATTGAATACAGAAAACAGTTGTAAGGGGTCAACAAAAACTCTAAATTTTAAAAGGGCTAACTTTAATGGGCTAAGGGCAGCAATACAACATATAGACTGGGATAAAGAACTTACAGGGAAGAATACTGAAAATAAATGGACAACATTCAAATCCTTACTAAATAAACATACTCATCGGCATGTACCATGTGTAAATAAATCAATAGGAGTAAATCACATCCCATGTGGCTTAACAAGGACTTAAAGATCATGATAAGGAAAAAAACATGCATTTATATTACAGGGAGTGCAGAATTATTAGGCAAGTTGTATTTTTTAGGATTAATTTTATTATTGAACAACAACCATGTTCTCAATGAACCCAAAAAACTCATTAATATCAAAGCTGAATATTTTTGGAAGTAGTTCTTAGTTTGTTTTTAGTTTTAGCTATTTTAGGGGGATATCTGTGTGTGCAGGTGACTATTACTGTGCATAATTATTAGGCAACTTAACAAAAAACAAATATATACCCATTTCAATTATTTATTTTTACCAGTGAAACCAATATAACATCTCAACATTCACAAATATACATTTCTGACATTCAAAAACAAAACAAAAACAAATCAGTGACCAATATAGCCACCTTTCTTTGCAAGGACACTCAAAAGCCTGCCATCCATGGATTCTGTCAGTGTTTTGATCTGTTCACCATCAACATTGCGTGCAGCAGCAACCACAGCCTCCCAGACACTGTTCAAAGAGGTGTACTGTTTTCCCTCCTTGTAAATCTCACATTTGATGATGGACCACAGGTTCTCAATGGGGTTCAGATCAGGTGAACAAGGAGGCCATGTCATTAGATTTTCTTCTTTTATACCCTTTCTTGCCAGCCACGCTGTGGAGTACTTGGACGCGTGTGATGGAGCATTGTCCTGCATGAAAATCATGTTTTTCTTGAAGGATGCAGACTTCTTCCTGTACCACTGCTTGAAGAAGGTGTCTTCCAGGAACTGGCAGTAGGACTGGGAGTTGAGCTTGACTCCATCCTCAACCCGAAAAGACCCCACAAGCTCATCTTTGATGATACCAGCCCAAACCAGTACTCCACCTTGCTGGCGTCTGAGTCGGACTGGAGCTCTCTGCCCTTTACCAAGCCAGCCACGGGCCCATCCATCTGGCCCATCAAGACTCACTCTCATTTCATCAGTCCATAAAACCTTAGAAAAATCAGTCTTGAGATATTTCTTGGCCCAGTCTTGACGTTTCAGCTTGTGTGTCTTGTTCAGTGGTGGTCGTCTTTCAGCCTTTCTTACCTTGGCCATGTCTCTGAGTATTGCACACCTTGTGCTTTCGGGCACTCTAGTGATGTTGCAGCTCTGAAATATGGCCAAACTGGTGGCAAGTGGCATCGTGTCAGCTGCACGCTTGACTTTTCTCAGTTCATGGGCAGTTATTTTGCGCCTTAGTTTTTCCACACGCTTCTTGCGACCCTGTTAACTATTTTGAATGAAACGCTTGATTGTTCGATGATCACGCTTCAGAAGCTTTGCAATTTTAAGAGTGCTGCATGCCTCTTCAAGATATCTCACTATTTTTGACTTTTCTGAGCCTGTCAAGTCCTTCTTTTGACCCATTTTGCCAAAGGAAAGGAAGTTGCCTAATAATTATGCACACCTCATATAGGGTGTTGATGTCATTAGACCACACCCCTTCTCATTACAGAGATGCACATCACCTAATATGCTTAATTGGTAGTAGGCTTTCGAGCCTATACAGCTTGGAGTAAGACAACATGCATAAAGAGGATGATGTGGTCAAAATACTCATTTGCCAAATAATTCTGCACTCCCTGTATATAAGAAGGAGGGAACAGAGGCAGCTTTATGTGACTATAAGGAAATCAACAAGGCTTGCAAAAGGGCTATTAGACTGGCTAAAATAGAAAATGAGAAGTCAATAGCAAAAAAAAAGTAAGACTAACCCCAAAATATGTTTTAAATATATTATTGGGAAGAAGGCGAGGAAGGAAGCTATAGGAACATTACAATGTGACATAGGCTGTCTGATAATTAATGACCAGGAAAAGGCAGACGAGCTAAAAAGGTTATTTTCTTCGGTAAATACAAGGGTGGTAACAGGGGTTGTGACAAAGCCTACTAGAAATTAGTCTATTTTGGATTTAGTCATCACAAGGGACACTGCAACATAATGGGGCTACACTACCTTCACCAAATAATTGGTTAACGCAGGAAGAAATCTAAATGAGGTTGGAGAAAATAAATGTTAATAAAGCCCCGGGTCCTGATGGAATACATCCAAGGGTACGGAGGGAACTGGGTTCTGTAATAGCCAAACCATTATATATAATTTTTCAAGATTCACTCAACACAGTGTCTCTACCAGATGACTAGAGAAAAGCTGATGTGATACCTATATTTAAAAAGGGAGCAAGAGCAAATCCGAGGAATTATAGACCAGTGAGCCTCACATCTGTAGTGGGGAAGCTTTTAGAATGGTTAATACGGTATAATATACAAGAATATGTCTATTTGAACAAGATCATAAGTAGGAGTCAACATGGATTTATGAAAGATACGTCATGTCAGAATAATCTGATTAGTTTCTATGAGGAGGTTAGTAGGAACTTGGATCAGGGGAACTCCGTAGATGTAGTCTTTTTGGATTTTGCAAGGGCTTTTGATACAGTGCCACACGGGAGACTATTGAGCAAACATAGAGATACGGGAATTGCAGGAAATATCTGCTCATGGATCAAGAGCTGGCTAAAAGACAGGAAGCAAAGGGTTATTGTAAATGGAACATACTCCGATTGGACTAATGTGGCAAGTGTGGTTCCTCAAGGTCCAGTATTAGGTCCTCTCGTTATAAATGACGTAGAAGTAGGACTTGAAAGTAGTGTCTCCATTTTTGCTGATGACACCAAGTTGTGCAAGGTAATTAAATCAGATAATGATGTACTTTCCCTGCAAAGGGATTTGCATAAATTAGAGAAATGGGCGGCTAAATGGCAGATGAGATTTAATACAAAAAAAATGTAAGGTTATGCATTTGGGAAGGAAAAATAGCCAAGCAATCTATAATCTTAATGGAGCAAATCTGGGGGTATCTGATATTGAAAGGGATTTGGGAGTACTTGTGGACAACCACCTAGGTAACAGTGCTCAATGCCAAGCAGCAGCTGCAAAGGCAAATAGACTATTAGCATGTATTAGGAAGGGTATAGAAGCCAGGGAAGCAAATATAATTCTGCCACTATACAAATCTCTAGTACGCCGTCATTTGGAATATGGAGGACAATTTTGGGCACCACTTCATAAAAAAGACATTTTAGAGCTGGACAAAAGTACAGAGAAGGGACACAAAACTAATAAGGGGAATGGAGGGGCTAAGTTATGAAGAAAGACTAACCAAATTAAACTTATTTTCCCTAAAAAAAAGGCGTCTACAAGGGGATATGATTACCACATTTAAATACATACAGGGTCAATATAAGGCTTTGTCAAGTAACATTTTTGTGCCAAGAGATTTTCAACTGACAAGAGGACATTCCTTGAGGTTAGAGGAAAAAAGATTTCACCTTAAAGAAAGAAAAAGGTTCTTCACAGTTAGGGTGGTTAAACTGTGGAATTCTCTACCAAAGGAGGTGGTGACAGCGAACGCGATAGATAACTTTAAAAAGTGGTTATCGTAGATAACTAGCAAAGAAATATTGATCCAGGTAGAAATTTGATCACCAGACTCTGGGGTCAGGAAGGAATTTTGCTTTTTCACCCCCTTATGAGACAATTGGCAAAGTTTCAATGTTTTTTTATTTTGCCTTCGTCTGGATCAATTAGCAATTATTAACAAATAGTCCACATATTAAAAGGATCAGAAGAGATCTAAAAAAAGGTTAAACTTGATGGACTAACAGTCTTTATTCAACCTCAAATACTATGTAACTATGTATTTTCTAAGTCCCACGTCCCTGGCTTTGCTCGATTTCATCCTGTGTCAGATTTTTTTACGTTTTTTGGCCACCATTTTTTTCCTCGCTTAGCCGATTTTCCATTGACGAAAATCTGCAAATATGGCTCAACTTGCTTGCAACCACACTCCCAGGCTTCCTGCCTCTCCCCCTGTGCTGTGTACGAGTGTGTTTTTATTTATTTTTTATCATTTCGCTTGTTTTTCAGGATTTAGAGTTATGCGCTTGAAGTAAGTTTGGCCGTTAAATTAGCAAACTGTGTTCCTTGTGGTCAGCGGCAAAGTGCTATGTTTTGTCGGCCGCGGCCCGCGAGACTTGCAGTGCAATGAGTGCCTTCAGCGCTCATTGCAGCCTAAGGCCTGCATACCTCAACTGCTTGCCTTGCTTCGCAAGGCTCATAGTGCAATGAGCACCAAAGTCATGTGTGCGTTGACGGCTCCGCTCACTTCATGAGGGACGCAAGTGCATTACCAACATCGAAAACGTCACCAACATCGCAAGATCCACAACTATATATGATATATATATATATATATATATATATATATATATATATATATATATATATATATATATATATATATATATATATACAGTATTGCTGGATAAGTGTGGTTTCCGGTTGCTTGAGAGTCACCATTAAAATAGCCCTATACCCCACACAAAACCATACACAATGTATTTAATTGATTTTGAGATTTTAATACAATAATTAAAAGCAAATTAAAGCAAATAAAGACAGACTTCACATTACAAAATACTGTAGCTTTTTGGAACGCAGTGTACAGTACAGTACATACTGTATTGTTATGTTCAGTAGTTTGATCACTGCCATTCAACAGTAACATACATTTATTTTTTAATCTTCAGTTAACTTCAATGAACTAAAAAAGAGAGTTTACTGTGTAGATACAACATCGGGATCTCCACCAGTTTCATCTCCAACTAGGACTCCTTCAGGAGCACAAAACCAGTCATCATCAGGACCGGCTGATAATTTAGCTGGAACACGATCAGGATTAGTGGACGTGATTCGTGTTAGATCTTCATCTGTAGATGTTGTACTGGTAGACTTGGGTGCAGTACAAATGAATGAATATCACCTTGCTTTCAGGCCTTGCACCTCTCCTACAAAGTCAGGTTTTGCATGATGTGCAGCTGCATAAGATTCCGAGAAGTGAAGAAGGGTTGCTGTTCTGCAAAAGCTATTACTGTTTCAAATGCTGCAGTAGCACTCTGCCAGGATACTTTTTCCACCTCACACCTGTCGGCATCATAACTCTCTTCCTCCTCTGCAACATTCTTTTTTTCAATGATTCACAACACCTTCTATGATGTCTTCTGTGTTTAGTGTATGAGTGACTGGAATATCTTCATCCACAGCAAACCAGTCATTCAGTTCATCTCGAGAAAATGTATTTTGTCGTTAGCAGAGTCAACCAACTCACATATTTTGTCATAAATTCTGCTATTGACAGCTGAACAATTGATTTAAACCTCCTCTAAGTCGACAGAGGCGGAGGTGGGGGATTCCTCAGGCATGACAGCTGGCCACAGCTTTCTCCAACATTTCTGTAATGTTTCACTTGCCACATCATCCCATGCACACCTGACTGTGTAGATAGCATCTTTCAGATTATATTTCTTCTGAAACTCTACAATAGTCTCATCAAAATTAGTAAGTTTCCACATGAAGTCACACCTGTAGAACATTTTTACATTCTGTATCACTCCTTGATCCATTGGTTGCATCAGGCTTGTAATGTTAGGTGGAAGATAACGTACGCAAATGTTGCCCTTAAGGAGTTGTTCAGCAGACGGATGTGCGCTACAGTTATCCAGGAGCAAGAAAACTTTACTATTCTCCTGTATTCCTTTCTTTTGTAAATGTTTTTTAACACTGGGAACAAACGAACAGTGGAACCACTTGTTAAAAATTGCATGCCTTCATCCAACTGTTACTCTGTGCATCTACAAGGAGGTTAGTTATGCCTTTGAAGCAACTTGGTTTAGCAAATTTGCCAATCACACACAATTTAAGCTTATAATTTCCTGATGCATTTGCACAAACCAGCACAGTTATACGCTCTTTATTTTGCTTGAACACGTGAGCTACCGTCTCATTACTACCAGCCAAAATAGTATTGGGCAGACACTTCCACATTAATCCAGTCTCATCAGCATTATAAATCTGCTCGGGGGTCAAGTGATGTTCTGCTACCAATTGACTAAAAACATCACAAAATGAAGCTGCAGCTTTCAAATCAGCTGATTTCTGTTCACCTGACAAGTCCAGCTTTCTAATGGCATGACGAACTTTGAATCGGATGAGCCAGCCACTTGAAAATAAACTCTGACCTTCAATATTCATTCTCTCATGAAATTCTCTTGTCTTTTCCTGCAACATGGGTCCAGATATACAACCATCCTCAGACCTTTTTAGCGAAAACCATTCTAACAGGGCCTGGTCAAGCAATTCCATTTTCAATGCATAAAGAGTATGACGCTTCTCCATGCTCTTGTCACTCTCTGCCTTTACATAAAACTCCTTTATCTTCTCAGACTGAGCCTTAATGCCATAGATTGTTAAAGGAATCAACATTAAATTCCTTCATGAGCACTGTACGAGTTTCACCTTTTTCAAGCCTCTGGCATATTTACATCTTCTGCTTGAGGTTCAGCACAACACGTTTGCGCTTATTTGGGACTGGTTTTGCCATTTTTGTGGTCGCAAGACAGTTTTGGGTCCATTTAGAATGGACCCTCTGTAAAAAATAAAATAAGAAATAGTCACCAATTTGGCTTTATCAAATAAAAAAGTTACAGATGAGCAGATAGATAGATAGTTATAGTAGATAGATAAATGAATATGTAGATAGATACAGTAAATACTGTAGATAGATGAATAGATACTGTACATTCCCCACTGGAAAAAAAAATGGGACAATCATTGAGTCTTTGGGCTAAAATTAATCGTATATGTATCCATTCATATCGTGCATTTATTCCTCTTCTTCATGCAAGTTTCCTTCTGGGTCTTCTAACGTCCGTGCCAGCTATGGTCGCACATTCCTAACACCACATTTACTGTTTATTTATGTGCATCTACGTATTCACGTCTGAATGCATGTCCGACATGTGTCACCCAGTCAGTATTGTTTCTGTCTGTGTGCCATTGTGTTATTATAGGGCCTACCGTATGTTGCCCTCTCAGTCCCTTCTCAAGTCGTTCTCCCTCCATCATGCTCATTCCCTCGCTTTCATTCTCATACTTCTCAATCTCAGGTTGCTATTGCTACCATGGCTGACTTCGACGCCTCAGATGCGGAGAGCCCCCCGTCCATGGATGCTCCATCACCTGGAAGAGCGCCTTCCATCACCGGAAGCCACGCCTTCCTTCTTTCATGGACAGTTCCCCGCCTCATTTAGGAGCTGACCGAACGCAGTATCTCATTCCCAGCCTCCACAAGGAAAGCCAAGCTCTATTGACTGCTCACGACTGGCCGCCAAGCTCCTTCTGCCCAGCAGGACCAGATGACCCAGCTTCAATGCATGATCGCAGACCTGGCATCCTTTGTATCCACTATTCACAACAGAGTGTCTCTCATCGAACAATCCCCGATTCCTCAGGCCTGCAGCCCGCCGGTTGATTTGGTGCCACGTCAAGGTGAGCCGTCCCCACACCAAACCATAATACCATCCCACTTCATTCCAGCCCGCCAGAGGGGGGATATCATAGAGGGGAAGGACGTCAACCTGGTGGCCCTCCTCATCTCCTCCAATGAACTTGCGGAGAACAAGACGATTTCCCAGGGTGATGTATCGGTCATTGTCAAATCCAAGGATCCCCGATTGACCCGGAAACTAACTGTGCCTGAAATCGTTCTCAGCTTCAGCCTCTACCGAGATGTCATTTGCTCGGCCTCTCCCACCAGACGTCAGGAGCTGGATGACTACCTCTACCTCATAATAGACCTGGCATACCGATACAGAGGATTTATCAACTTTGACTACCACAGGTCCTTTTCAGCCAAAGCCGCAGCTGCACTTTTTGCTGGGATCAAATCAGCCGTCTGCCAGCAATGTCTCCACTTCAACCACAAATTTCTGCAAAATGCTCCCTTTCCTATCCTGCCTCTACCTCTCCCTTCTGTCTCTCTGCTAGATACTTCTCCTCAGTCTCGCCCTTCCAAGGATATCTTTGGATTTGCTCCAAGGCAATGGACCTGCCTACCCATTGGCAATAATTTCAATACAAGGGGTTGCAACTTCAACATCTGCCGCACATCTGAGCCGTGTGAAACAAGGCGCATTTCAAATCAATTTGCCCCAAGGTCACCCACACCAAGTGACTGTCATCAACCTGCCCAAGCTATCCCTCTATCTCTCCCAGCACCCTAACCATGACTTTGTTCACTTCCTTCTTGTAGGTTTCCTTCACAAGTTTCACACTGGGGTTGCAACCTTGCCTTCGGCAGCGTCAATTTATAAACTGCTACAATGGACCCTGAAGTAGTGGATCAGCTCCTACCTTCTGAAACCCGCAACCATTTCCTGGCTGGACTTTTTTCCTCTCCACCTTTCCCCGTATGAAGAGTCAACCCGATCGGCATCACCACCAGGAAATATTAGTTGAAAAAACGCCTAGTCATCGACCTCTCAGACCCTCATGGCTCTCTGACCCCGAGCATCAACTCCCTCATTGCCTCAGAGGATTTCTCAAAGTCAGATATCAAAGACGCTTTCAAAATCCTACCAATTCACCCGGACCTTTGGCACCTCCACTGCATTCACTGGCGTAGTAGCTTTTACTTCGCTACCCACCTCACTTTCGGCTGTAAAAGAAGCCCAAAGCTTTTCGATAATTTTGCTGAATCACTCTGCTGGATCTTGCTCAACATTTTTCGTTGCCCCCACATTATTCATTACTTAGACGATTTCCTGTTCATTGAACGCCCAGACGCGAACCCTCAAAGCCTGGCCACGACCACCTCATTACTTTCCCGCCATGAACGAGTGCCCCGCCCATACGGTCAGATTTCTGGGCCTCATTCTCGATTCTGAAAAAATGGAAGCCAGACTTCCTTCTAACAAATTGGATCGACTGCATCAATTCATCTCTTTCTTCACCATTTCGAAACACACAACTCTCAAACACCTCCAAATATTGCTGGGCCACGTGAACTACACTTCCAGAATCCTGCCCCAAGGCAGGCCTTTCCTCAGCAATCTTCTGGCTGATCTCTCCTCCTCCACCCATCAAAAGTCCATACCTATCAGCGACAGCTTCTTGCAGGATCTCGCCATGTGGGCTGAATTCCTCACTAACTGGAACAGCAGATCCTTCCTATTATCCAACCTTACCGCTGCCTCCCCACAACTACTAGTGTACGAAGTTCCTTCCCACTTCAAACTCCTCTTCCAGTCTGAGATAGTCACTTCCCGGTGGCCTCCCGGGGCTTCCCAGGCACTCAAAGTCCTCATCCCCTCATGGACTGCTGCCCTCACTTGGAGCTCCCAATAGCTCAACCACTCCATCCCTTTGCTTACGACCAGCAACCTCACTTTCAGTATTCTGTCCAAATCAAGGTCCTCAGACCCCTCTGCGATGTCCCTTCTCAGGAAATTGTCCTACAACTCAATGGCTCAAAACTTTATCTTACGCCCGTATTCCGGGATTCGCTCCCACTCATACCCAGCTTCTTTCCACAGGATCTTCACTCAACTCTGCCAGGTTTCGCTGTCTGAACACCCCCTCCTCCATGAACCTCGCCCACTCCATGGACTCCTTGCTGCTTCAAGCGTGCCAAGTCATGTCCGAAGGCTTGGCCCCAAACTCTAGAAGGACCTACGACAGAGCTTGTCCCTTTTCACTCAATTCACCTCTTCCCGCAACTTATCCGATTTATGTTCATTACCTACCTATTTGGCCTTTGCTTCTCATTGTACTAACCTACATCTCCAACCCTCCACAATCAAAACATATCTAACAGGAGTTAATTTTCATCTCTCCCAAACTAATTTCCTCCAACAATCCCTTCTTTCCTCTCCTCCAGTCAAACTCTACCTCAAAGGCCTTACTAGAATGACAGAAACCACTAAAACCACTTGTCTCCCCATTGATGACCCACTATTAAAACAAATAATTTAGTGCCTCGCCACTTACCCTTTCGATAAAGACATATCCCTCACCATCACAGCCGCCACCAAAACGGCCTTTTTCCGATTCCTCCGGCCCAGCAAATTCACAACCTCCCATTCTTAACCATGCTACCTTACCAGACAAGACATCTCATTTAACAAAGATACATGCCAAATTTCCCTATCATCCACTAAAACTTGTCGCACCCCTATAACCATCACCTACCCTACTTTAGACTCCTGCTGCCCAGTCACCACTCTCCTCCAACTTCACTCAACCCTCCAACACAAACCAAGCCCTCACCCATTCCTAAGCATATCCAGCGAATCACTATCCACACCCACTTTCATAAACTACATCAGGTTTATTCTCCCCCGCCTCGGCCTCAACCCATTTAGGTACTCAGGTCATTCCTTCAGAATCGGAGCGGCCACCTCAGCCTCCGGTAATCAAACTCCCGTCCACATCATTAAGATCCTAGGACGGTGGAAAACCAATTGCTACTCAACTTACATTCAAGACCCTAAAGAGAGCCCTTCAAAACGACTTACCCAATAAAGTCTAGATATTTTTGGCCCTCTTTTCAGGCCAAGATGACGTAGCTTTCGCCACACCCCAGCTAACAGGGGAGAGGGTCCTGACCACAATTGATCAGGTGTTTGCCTGAAAATGTGGGAGGGCCCATCTCTCCACGCCACAGCACAAAATCCCACTCACCTGATTACTCTCACTGCAGTCAACCCACCCACCTCTCCCCTTTTCTCTATAAACACAACTCTTGCCTTGGCCCTCTTTTCAGGCCAAGATGACGTAGCTTTGGCCACATCCCAGCTACCAGGGGAGAGGGTCCTGACCACAAATATATCACGAATATACACATATATACATGTGAGTATACATATATATATCCAAATACAGTGAATTCTCGGCACTCGTGATCTCCAAACTTGTCGATTTCGGTATTTTGCGCATCTGGATGAGCCAAAAACCTTGGTACTCATCTCGCTTTTCAAACCATTTTACATTATACCTTATGGGAGTTTGGTACTCATTGTTTTTGCCACTCATCGTGCCTTCTGGAACCAATTAACGACGATTACCAAGGGGGCACTGTATATATTTTTAGAGAGAGAGATATTTATCTATATATGTTCATAAAAAATAAATGTATCCAAATATATACAGTATCTTTATATCAATCTGTATGACTCCTGTG
This sequence comes from Discoglossus pictus, assembly GCA_027410445.1. Lineage (NCBI taxonomy): Eukaryota > Metazoa > Chordata > Amphibia > Anura > Alytidae > Discoglossus > Discoglossus pictus. The sequence goes on from CM050176.1 coordinate 52,212,562, forward strand.
CTAACCTAACTCCTCTTACATTAGTATCATTATATTGATGTTTTGTTTCCTCAACCTCCCTCCTCATCCTCAACCCCCTCTTCAACCTCCCTCAACCCCCACCCACCCGGTATATGCTAATGACGTGACGTCACATGCATGCCGGGTCATGAAGGTGCGGAGGCCGGAGCAGAAGCAGGTGAGGGAAAGGGAGAGGTATTTAGGGGGGTTTAGAATGAGGAGGGGGTTTAGAATGAGGATGGGGGTTGAGGATGAGGAGGGGGGAGGGAAAGAGACACGGGGGTTTAGAGAGACACGGAGGGGGGGTTAGAGAGACACGGGGGGGGGGG
>CM050176.1:52217890-52232117 GCA_027410445.1 Discoglossus pictus
CTTACGTTCCCTCTAATTGCACATGGTAGGTCCTAGATGTTAATATTGATCCTATAATCTCATCTGACATTTAGTTGCTCTCTAATTTATGCAAATCTCTTTGGAGGAAAAGTACATCATTATCTGATTTAATTACCTTGCACAACTTTGTGTCATCACCAAAAATGGAGACACTACTTTTCAATCCTACTTACAAGTCATTGATACCTAATACTGAACCCTGAGGAACCCTTGATCCAAGTTCCTACTAACGTCCATAAATAAACTAATTGAATTGATTTGACACAACCTATCCCTCATAAATCCATGTTGACATATTTCTTATCTTGTTCACATGGACATATTATTTTTGCAATTTCTGTATCCCTTAGTTTGCTCAATAGTCTCTCATGTGGCACTGTATCAAAAGCCTTTGCAAAATCCCAAAGCACTACACCCACTGAGTTGCCTTGATCTAGGTTGCTACTAACCTCCTCATAAAAAATAATTAGTTTGTACAGATAAACTTTTCCCCAAACTTAAAATATTTGGTTAAAAACAAATGTAATAAATTAACTAGGGATATTGAATGTACAATGTCAAACTGGAATACATTAAACCTATCATGGCTAGGATGTATAGCTGCAATAAAAATATGAGGATCATACCAAAAATTATATATATCTTAAAGGTGTCCAATCAGTAACTTAGATGCACTTCAGAATTAAAAATATCAATACATATCTAAAAACAAAAGACCACGTATAAAAAAAGACACTACAATGAAAGCATACGCTAAAGGTGGTCTTGCTGCATCAACTATTATGGAATATTCAAAAGCAGTAACTTAAAACCATATATTAAAATATAAAATCAAAATAGACGTTACCAAATTTAGAACGATAGAAAACGAATTAATCGCTAATAGTGACTAGGAATCTATGATATGTGAAAAGAAAAAAAAGAAAATTAATAAATTACCATTGGTACCAAAAGTTCCAGAAGACAATAAAGATATATGCTGGAGACGCAATAAACAAGAAACCTCTCAAATGCATATGTGGTGGTCGTGTCCAGCAATTCAAATCTATTGGTCAAATTGCATATTTCAACTCTCCAAAATTTTAAAACTAGATGTAGACCTTGAACATGAATTAATATTGTTTCATTTTTTTTCCTATAAAATTTCCAAAACAAAAAATAAATATCACAATTACTGTTATTCTTGTAGCAAAATGGCTGATTGCCACATATTGGAAAAACTCAGTAGTGCCAACCTGGAGCATTACAAAGCTCATAGTAGACAGAAATAAATTTATTGAAACAGATTTTATAAAAGATAATATAAAGCAGCAGAAGAAAAATAAGGTATGGGACTAAATAGTGCGTTCAAAAGTCACCAAAAATACCACGCTCCTACTGTAATTGCACCGCAAATGGTGTCTTTCAAGACGGGAATAGTTGTGCTCCGCTCCTCTGCTCGGAGAGAGATTTAGTGAGACTCTTTGTTCTCCTGACTCTTCCTCTCTCTCCCACCCCACGTTCCTCTTTTCCTTTTTTGTAATTTTTTCTTTGTATGTCTTTCGCAAGACTTTAATTTGCTCTAGACCGATTCCTGAATATCAAAATGTCTTGCTCTCCTTTTCCCCCCTCTTTTTTTCCCTTATATATATTATATAAAGTATGTTTTACGTATTTGTATTTCCTCTGTGTTTCTATGTTAGTACAGGACGTTAACTTTTCTAATCAATTGTATACGGTCATGATTCTATGTTAACGTAATGTATGGAAGGATTGTTGAAGATGTGAATAACGCCTTGTACTTGTATGGTTTGCTTTTTCTTTTGTATGTTGGAAAACTTTAATAAAATATAAAAAAAAAATGTTTTAGAGTAGGCAGTCTTTTAATTTGCTGCTCCTTATTGGATGGAGCCTTACTGTGGTAGAGACTCTCAAGACTTGTATGGACCTCTGTCTATGCCAAGTGATCTAAAGCTCTCAGCCTGACCCTTCACCTGATCCAAAGCCTTAGAACAGACCAAGAACACAACTGGCCAATGATATTGTAACATTTTAAAATTAATTAAGAATTAAATATGACTTTTAATTACGATTCATGCAGATTTCCCCTTCTAGATCACTGCCTTGTCCAGGTTATGGGGCTCTGGTACCTCATTGAAGATGTGAGTTATAACATGTAGGTTCACCCAAAACGGGCAGGTAATAGCAGAGAGGTCAGAAAAAAATGTGGTCCACTGGAGGAGTATCTGGCAACCCACTCCAGTATATTTGGCAAGAAAACCTCATAGATGGGCACAACCAGACACAAGATGTGCCTGGTGTGCTCTGATCCATAGGGTCACTGAGAGTTGGACATGACTGTTTGACTAAACAATGCATTATTAAAGCAACTAGTTTCACTTGTTAGGGCCCTGTTGTTGTTCAGTCCTTTCAACTCTTGGTGTGTTTCTGGGTGCGATTATCCTAATTTTTTTTTTTTTTTCGGCAAAAGTACTGGAGTGGTTTGCCATTTACTTCATAACTGGACTACGATTTGTTTGACCTCTCTACTATGATATGCCCATCTTGGGTGACCCTACATGGTATAGCTCACAGCTTTATTGAGGCACACAAGCCCCTTCACCACGAGAAGGTAGCGAGCAGAAGGGGCTTAGGACCCTACTTACGTAAAAACTCTTCCCATTTTAGTCATGAACTACAGTGCATGAAACTACCTAGGTGGGTGTGAGGTGTTTTATGCTGCTCTAGGTCCATTTAGAATCGTGCACCCAATGCCCCGACTACTTCCCACATCATCGGTGCCCGCGTTTTGGATATGTACAGAGCATCCGAAAAAGGAGACGGATAATGTGTGTGCTCTATAGGTTCCAAGTGAGAGGGACATTGTACTAAACCTCCTCTATATTAGAGTTCCTCATAGCGAGAGAGACATAGAATGAAACGGAGCAGCTTAAATACTGGGGTGACCCAGCTCTAAATATCTCAGGGTATAGAAGAATCACAATTTAAAATAAACATTTTTTTTTATTTAATGAGATTATCTGACAAATTAATATTTTTTGTATTTTAATATCAAAGTAAATTATGATGTATCCTCTTAATAATCTAAGAGACTGTGTAATGTAGTAAAGAATCAGGGTCTATCATTATTATGTATTCTGTGGTGTCTAACCAGAGCGGACCTTTGAGAGAAGCTTTTCCCACATTCTATACAAATATATGGCTTCTCTCCCGTGTGTATTCTCTGATGTTCAGCCAAAGATGAACTTTGAGAGAATCCTTTCCCACATTCAGGACACACATACGGCTTTTCTCCAGTATGAATTCTCTGATGTTTAATCAGAGTTGACTTATCAGAAAAGCCTTTACCACATTCCTGACAAACATACGGCTTCTCCCCCGTGTGTGTTCTCTGGTGTGTATTCAGATTTGATTTGACTGAAAATCCTTTCCCACAATACTGGCACACGAATGACTTCTCTCCTGTGTGGATTCTATCGTGTACAATCAATTGGTCCTTACGACAGAATGTTTTACCACATTTCTGGCACACAAATGGCTTTTCTCCTGCATGATCTTTCTGATGTGTAATAACATTAGCTTCTGAAGAACAACCATTTGTCTTCTCATTTTCCATGTGAGTCTTCTGTGAATTTCCCAAACCTGCTCTTCTGATTTTCTGGTTTCCAGAATTTGTGGTTCCTTTCTTTTTAATTCTCCTCTTTCCACCTGGTTTATGGTTCTGATCTTTGACAAAACTCTCATTTTCATCACATACAAAAAATCCTCTCTCATAAAATGTCGATTCTGGTTGGTTTATTTCAAACACCTCTCCTTGATCCTCCTGAGATAGTACCAGTCTCTCTTCCACTATACCCTCTGACGAACAGGCCGCAGTGGCAAATTCTTCTACCATATGCATATTGATGGGATCCTCTGTTGGGAAGAAATGGTCACAGTTCATTATACTGCAAAAGTATTTATACCAAAAAAGCGTGCACCCTGAAATATACTCCATTACTGTTGGATCGATCCTTACCTTGAAGTTGGCCATGTGGACATGACACACGAGTGTTGTGGTGCTTTTTTCCCCAATCACAGTCACAACCTCCTCTTATATCAGACATAATTACTATATTTCTAAGAATGAGTATAGAATTCAATAAAGCCATCATATAATTAATGTGACATCACAGTCTCCACCTATACAGTTACTTTTGAAGCCACTGAAGGGTCATACACATGATAAGTTTTTGCCTAAATCAAAAGTAAAACCTTGGCCAGATTTTTTTTTTTTTTAAACAAAATGAACAGCTTTTTTTCCAGATGGTTTTCAGGTTTTTATCTGATTTTGGCAAACACAAAAAAAGTCACAGGCGCTCAATCTGAGAATGAACACCTGAAATCGGTTTGTTCTACAAGTCCGATCACCCACTCTGAGAGTAACCGCTTTTAGCCACTTCTTCCTTTCACAGGGATTAATATATTTTAGTATATCTCAATAGAGTGATCCAGAACCAAAATGCCAGGCAAGTCTACCCTTAATAGGAGAAACAGCAAACCCCAGACATACGTTTCGACCTCTCTTGGGCTCAGTTTATTCTATAGGCCTGGTAACCAACCTACCTCGATTTTGTTTTTGTTTATGCAAATGACCCTTGGGCTTAGTCTTCATAAGAGTGATAGGGGCTCTGGACGTGGACTCCTTGCTTAATGTGCCTTAGAGAGTTATCAGCTACACGCCACTGACGGGGCACAACCAAGGTTGAAACGTACATCTGGGGTTTGCGGTTTCTCCTGTTCAGGGTAGAATTGCCTGTTTTTTTGTAGCTGGATCACTCTAGTGAGTGGGACCAGACGGATGTACTTCAGGATATTTCTCCCTGTGAAGGGCTGCTCTCGGAGGTAATTATGTCCATAGAACTGACCTGCTAAGGTTAGTTTGTTCTCGGATTGAGATCTTTTATTTTGTTTCTTTTTATATCTTTTATTTTGTTTCTTTTTATCTTATGGAGGACAAGTTTGGTTTATACCACAATCCTTTAAAAACTGTATTATTTATTTCCTTTGTTTGGTAAAAAATTTCTATCAAGCATTTAAAGAAACATTTTTTTAAATCATTACAAAAGACTGTTTTCCTTAATATTAAGTTTAATGTAACACAGAAGCAAATGGTCTAATCTCATGTAAAGGGTATGGTGATGTTATTTCCTGAGCTATCAGTGCATTATATGTTACTATTGAGTACTGTGAATGTAAGATTGTTATCATGTAATAGATTATGATAAGAGGATAAGGAGATAGTTCATCTCTGCCTCCTTTTTATGTAGAATTTTAAACAAAGATCACTCAGTATCTGTTAAAAACGCTCACATGTGTCTCACGTAAATGGCCACTCAATTTGGACCACATCACAGTATTGATCTCCTAAAAGCATGCTGAAACACATTTTTTCACTGAGAATTCAATAAAGTCTGTGTTTACATGAGTCATTGACTGCCCACTGCCAGACCCACAGCTACAGCTCCATGTAGTGAGCAAATTAAAAAACAGAGTAAACCCTCAATAAATCAATCTGTGCAAAGCGTGGAATGCGGGAATGACCTAAACCTTTTGAGCAGGAGAAACAGATATCAATCAGTGTCCTCACCTCACAGCTGTCTCTTATGAATCATGAAACGTTCAGTAGGCAGGACAGACTGTTTGTAAACAGACTTAAAACTTTAGATTTTTTTTTGCTGTTATTTAGATTATTTAAACATATAATCTTGTGCATTTTCACACCAGGAAGACACTCACGGGGAGGTAAATGGCCCTTTAACCTTAAAACTTGTGACTATAAAAAGAATCATTTCAGATTTCACTGATCCATGAAGGTAATTACCAGGTTTATCACTCACCGGCATGGACATCTGACCGGACGGTCACCTGCAGGATACCCTTTTCATCCATCTCTTCATCCTCTTCCTTAACGGATATGGTGTACACATTTTTATCATGGAGACCTAATAGGAAAATAATGAATGACGTATATACAATATATTTACTAAGTTAAACTATTTGTTTTTTCATTAAGTGCTCACATAGATCAGATATAGGGATCATGGATATATTAGTTTAGGATGTTTGTTGTTTTTTTGCATACATATAACAAAGTGTCAATGCATTGCTGTATAAAAAAAATGCATACTTTCTCTAGAATATAAGTATACTAGCGAATTGCCCGTCAAAAAATGACGGCAATCAAATCGTAAGGTAGCTAATGCTGTTTGGTGTGTAATACTAAAATATATAGTAGATGAATAAATGAATATACTTTACCTATTTTGAAGCATTGTGTTGAAGAGCTGACAATCTGTTTTCATATTGCTGCAGCATTAGTGGCGTGTAGCTGCTGTGTAAGCGTGATGAATGCGTGCAGTGTAAGAGTGTGCGTGCGCGAGACGAAACCGTTAGCGTAGTGGTGTACTTCCGCATTGGCGTAAAATGGCGGGTTATCTGTGTTATGGGTGTTTGCGGATTAGCCGTCGGTGCTTCGTGGTGTTTTTCGAGTTTCGGGTGTTGTTTTGCGAGTGTGTTGTGGTGTCTTTTACGTGTTGAGAGTGCTGTAGCCTCGTTTTCGTTTTGTTCGGCGGCCATTTTTTCTCTCGCATATCAAAGTTTTTATTGTCCAAACTCTTTTATTTTTATTGAAACGAAGGTGTAAGTTGCATTTTTGAGGTCCTGGATGCTCCCTGTTGCTGTAGGTAAGTTTTTTATGTATGTGCTGTGTGTATGTATTGTGTTTTTAATTTTGTAATGTTCGCGAGTTGCGTCCGAGTGTTGCGAGGCTGTAATGCGTGTGAACGTGTGTGGTATGGTGTTTGCGAGTGTCGTAATGTGTGTGCCGTGTTATTTGCGTTGCGACGTTTATGGCCTCCAGCCCATGATGCCATGTCCCCCCAGGCTAAGCCTTCATGTCCCCCAAGGCCAGGCCTTCATGGGCCCGATCAGACCCATCAGACTACTTACATTCATCGAAGCTGTTCAGAAAATGTGCAGGCAGGGGAGACATGGCGGAGGTGAATTGAGATGCTCCAATTAATGTAAGTAGTCTGATGGGTGTAATGGGGCATGGAGTTCTGCTCCCTCTCTCCAGCGGCGGGGTATTGTGGGGAGGAGGTGGCTGCAGGGCCTCAGCGTGAGCAACGGCCCGTACGCTCACAACTATATATGTGATGTGATATATATATATATATATAATGTGTAAATATATATATAATATAATGTGTGTATATATAAATAAATAAATATATTATATAAATATAATGTGTATATATATATATATATATATATATATATATAATGTGTATATATATATATATATATATATATATATATATATATATGTTGTATAATGTAAATAAGAAGCCATCTAGAGTATATTGATTTCACATAAAAGTCCAGGTCCTCAGAGATAATCCTCCCTACCACAATATTTAAATATATATACATTAAATGTCACACATAAACTTTAAAAAAACAGTTCTATCTTTCCATTTGTTTTTGCAGAGTGAGACAGATTTACATACACAGCTATATTATATATTAGACTCGCCCCCTAATGTGCTGAGTGGCTACTGCTTGTGCTGCTGAGCATTCTGGGACTTGAAGTTTTGTGCAGTGAGTTCTGGTACACCCACTTCCGGTTTTTTATTAGCGCGACGCGAGGGGCCGCGGGCTCAGGTAAATACAGTGATTGAGTATCCAGTTGGTGACCAGGAGGGCCTCAGTTGCTGGCATGGAGCGCCTTCGGCGCTCCATGCCAGCAACTGCGGCCCTCGCAAGCGTGAGCAACGGCTTAAGCAAGCTCGTATGCTCACAACTATATATGTGATTAATACAGCATTTGACTTTCTGAGGAGCTAAATATTCATTTTTCTAATTATTTTTATTGACTGTATTATCTGTTGAGGAGCAGATTGTGATATCGTTAGTCATTGGAATATTCAGCACTAAATTACCCAATAAGGTGCAATAATAGCTGTGAAGTGAACACAATGTACACAGCGACAGCACTGACGTATTCAAAACCAATAACATAAAATAACTGGTCTGATAACCAAGATCTTCAACTCACAAGGAAGAATGGCTGGGGCTGTTAGTAGTAACTTTGTGTAATAGAACTTCCTTCATGGATAGATAGACAGACAGACATCTTCTCAATCGGCTTTCTATCCTGTTCCATCTATAAATTGTTGTTATCCGCTCCCAGTGCTGTTGATTGCCCCTCATATTAGTGGTTACAATTGTACAGCCTATGTGGAGCCCATGGAGCTCAGTTTGGTGGCATCTTCTTACATTCCCACATTAACCAAGACTAGTTTATGATTTATAGATGAAAGGACTTCACATACAAGCCTCAGGACTAGAACAATGCTTCATCCCATGTTTATTTCAATGCAATTTCATATTATTTTTTCTTGCTTGTTCAGCTGAAGTTTTCAAAACGGAAAGGTCCTTCATAAAAATAAACTATTCTTACTAATACACTCTCTCATCATCTCTCGACTCGACTACTGCAACTCGCTTCTTGCTGGCCTACTCACCACCCGACTATCTCCACTTCAATCCATTATGAACGCCTCTACTAGACTCATCTTCCGTACACAACGCTCAGTGTCGGCATCACCTCTCTATTAATCTCCCCACTGGCTTCCCATAGCCTCCAGAATAAAATTTAAAATCATGACCCTAACTTACAAAGCCCTCAACAAGAGCACTCCCCCATACATTTCTGGTCTCATCTCCAAATACTCCCCCACCCGCCCTCTTCGCTCTGCGAATGACCTTCTTCTTTCCACAACTCTTGTCACCTCCTCTCACTCTTGCCTTCAGGACTTTTCTTGTGCTGCCCCTATTCTCTGGAACTCCTTACCTTGCTCCACCAGATTATCCTCCAGCCTCAAAACCTCTCTAAAAACACATCTCTTTAAAGAAAAATATCACCTTCCACCCTTACACACTCTCACCTCTCTCTCCCTCCTTTTCCTCACACAATACCCTCAGGATGTAAGTCTGCGAGTTTCAATCCCACAAGGTGCTTTAGGGAAAGCACTATGGACACTATGGATTACAGGCTCAAAGACAGGGCCCTCCTTGCCTTGCTATTTGTTAATTTGTATGTATCTTTGTCTTGAACGTATCTTATGTACAGTGCTACGGAATAAGCTGGCGCGTTATAAATAAACAACAATAATAATAATAATAATCCTATTCTTCTACTACCAGACAAAGTGTGCAGCAAAACTATACAGAAAATATCAAGTCACAGTATGGAGATCTACATAATCGTATAATAATGATAATTATTCCATAATCTCTTTGTGTGACCGTCAGTGGCTTTACTTGGCAAGGAAGAAACTTATCTCTATAACCCTCTTAAAATCCATTACAAAAATAGAAAACAGATATATAATGTTTACTTCCTAACATAGAACACATCTGGTTACCTGGGCTCTCATATGATGGGAATTCATACGTATTTATGCCCCTGTGCAGCACCATCTCCTTGTGTCCTGTAGAGAGACCGACCGCGGTGTCTTCACACTGAGATAAAGAGACATTATTACATTTAAGTGGTCTTAATAATAATTGTTCCAAATAGTTATAAACATAAGCGGGAGCCAGATTACTCATTATATATATTATATGTTGTGCATATTTCCAGGAAATTATTTGTCCGATTTAAAGATGTATTAGTGTTTAATGAATCTCTTCGTTTAATTAATTAATTAATACTAAGAGTATGATTACCTATAAAAAGTAGTTCAGATTTCCACCAAATTCAATGGCTTTTATATTGTGTTCTATGAATAAAATAGAACTTAAAATGTTTGAATATAACTAAATTACTTTTTACCATTTTGTACAAGTGACATCAGTGAAAAAAAATTTGATAAAAAAAGATTTAAGAGAATGGGCAATGACTAATAATTAGTTTTTTTTTTTTTAAGATAAAGGCGATTCCGGCTGTAAAAAAAAAAGATCATTCTGACACTTCCATGTGTCAAGATGAGATCCGTTCCCCACATAATATTTCAGAGAACAGGATCTAAACTAAGGATTCTGGTTAGTGACATGCAAATGAGGACCAACATGTACCACTGTAACGGAGTTGGAACACGAATCCAATATCTCCGCTGGTATACGGTAAAATACCCAAGAGGCACTACAGTTTCACCATTCCCAACCTCCCATATTGGACGACACTCAATCTGGGAGTCAAATGAATACTGACTTTATTTTGTTGTACAGAAATATTTATACACATCTCTTCCCACAGGCAATACACATGCCCATATTTGGCCACACAATACACATAAAGAGAACAATAGGTGGGTCACACCTCCCCTAGGCTACCTGGCTACTTTGAAGCAATCAGACATGGCTCAGATTATACTCTTTGTTCTCTGTCTCATAATTAAACACTTTATACAATAGACTTCCTTATCTTATGAGGAGTCTCTGTAATAGGATTATCTATTAGCCTAGTAGCTGTAATATTCTGAGCCAATATATTCTGTAGAACATAAAACAACATATCTACAATACAGCAATGTGATCATATTTTAACCAAGAATTAAATAACCATAAAACAGGATAAAACAGTGATGGGTTCCGTTACAACCACCTTATTCAGGGTTTAGTTCAGTTGTGCAATTATGGATGAACAATATCCTGTAGCACAGGGACTGATAAAATACATAAAAAGTGGCAGCTAATACAGCCCTAAATATATAGAAAAATGATACACAACTGCTAAATATTGTATGGATTAAGAAATAAAATAATTAGATTTCATCAATTTTAAATGTAATCTGGACTGCTGTTCAATGTTAGATCACGGCAAACTGCTATAACAGTTCCTGGTAAATAGATGGTGAAGAAGTGGAGTCAGTGACAGATTTTATTTTCCTGGGACCCAAGATCTCTTCAGATGGTGACTGCAGCCATCAAATTGAAATACATTGTTTCTGTGGAGGAAAGCTATGGCAAGCTTGGACAAGCTAGTAAAAAGTGATGATATTACCATATCAACAAAGGCCCACATAGTTAGACTCTGGTATTCCCAGCAGTAACATATAGATCCTAAAGACGCCTGTGCGCCGGAGAATTGGTGCTGGAGAAAACAACACTGCAAGAAGATCCAACAAATCAATACTAAAGGAAATTAAACCAAACTGTTCACTGGAAGGTATGACCATGAGGTTGAAGCTCAAATAATCTGTCAATATCATGAGACGGCAGGATTCCGTAAAGAAGACTATGATATTGGGAAAGAATGAAGGGACATGAAGAAGGGGGCGGCAGGAGGAGATAGATAGATGAGGTCACTGAAGCAACAAACATGAACTTAATGGAGCTCGGAGGGCAGTGACTGATAGATGTGCCTGGCGTGCTGCGGCCCATGGGGTCACATGGAGTTGGACGCGACTGCACGACTGAAAAACAACAATATATACCACACATCTGCACTGAAACTCACGCCTAGTTTGTAACTAGTACAAGAGGTCTTCCCGGCTAACACAGTGAACATATATATGCTGGTATCCTGGACTAATTGAACCGACCTCTTCATATTGAGCCTTTCCCAAGCGCCAAACTCCAGTACTGGGACGAACCAATCCCAGTAACCAATGTTACAAATAAAGGATAATAAATAAGAGGTGACATTATGACGATCTCAAGTAGCTCTCACCTCTCTAATTAATAGGTTGATGATCTCCTGGGCGTGATGCAAGATCCTCACGGTCATCGTCTCGTCATTATTCGTCTCATTTATCTTTAGTGAATTTGTCATTTGCTGCACCAGTGAAGCCTACAGGAATAAAACAGACGCCATTACCATGAGCCAAGTGCAGATATGGATAGATATTATACCCACACGAGGTGAGGACTTCAGCCTTGCATGGCGGAATAACTCCTTTAGATTGTAAGTTTGCGAGTTTTCCATCTTGCAAGGTGCTTTGGAGAAAGCACTATCAGCACTGGATTCTAAGCTCAAAGAAAGGGCCATCCATCCTTCACAATGTGTTAATATTGTTATTGTTTTTGCCTGGATTGTAACCCGTGTATAGAGCTACGGAAAACGATGGTGCGTTACAAATAAACGATAATAATAACTCTCTATCATTGCAATTAGAGGCTATATCTTACTCCGATTTATATAAATATTTAGCTCAGGATAAACTACAATAACAGAATCTGTCCTATAAAAAGGAAATAATGAGGGTGTTTAGTTATAGCATTCCCCATAAAGACTCACCTCTCCAGTCAGGAGGCTAAGGATCTCCAGGGTGTGATGGAAAATCCTCTCAGCCATTTTCTTCTTCTCACTGGTCATCGTAAGAGAGTCAGCAACATCTGGAGGATCTATAATAACTGTGAGATATACCACAATTAAGAAGCATTGGAGGTCTTTAGAATATGACAAAATAGTGTCTGTAGTTAACGAGAGATGTTGCCCATTAGCCCTGTAAGGTATGACTAAAGGTCTAGCATTAATACCCATTTTCCATTGTTGCCTAATATGGTCTGTGCCTTCTGAATCACCTCATGTGCCCTCTATATCTCCCCCCCCTTTGTCCTACCACCACCTGGACTTTTTTCTTCATTGTGTCTCTATGTATCCTCGTTTTTCTCCCCATTGTATCTTGGTGGTCCAAGTGTCCTCTTGCACCCTCTTTACCCACTATCCCCTCTGCCTCCTTTATTCCCCCAATACATTAAGGTGCACTACATACATTTTCCAATCTGCTGAGGAATAAACATGTCATATTTATTAGGACGGATTTGAGTTTAGCAAAACTGGACTTATGTCTTTGTCATGAATCACATGTGTAGTCTTTTCTGCTTGAAGTTCCTCATAATGTTCTTCTAAATAATTTTTGGTACAATAAGATTCAATAGTAAGTAAACGTAAGGCTGGACTGTATGAGTCCAAAGCCGGAAGCAATATTGCTGGGAGAAATATCAACAACCTCAGATACGCCTCTGATGGCTGAAAGTGAGGAGGAACTAAAGGACTTATTGATGAGGGTGAGAGAAGAGTGCAAAAACTGGCCGGCTGCTCAACGTTAAAAAGACAAAGATCATGGGCAAATGGCAATCTCTTTCCTGGCACATAGATGGGGAAGCAGTGACATATTTTTTTTTCCTGGGATCTAATATCTCTACAGATGGTGACTTTAGTTATGAAACTGAAAGACATTTTCCTTCTGGGGACAAGCTAGTAAAAAGTAAAGATATTACACTATCAACACAGGTCTGCATAGTTAGATCTCTGGTATTCCCAGTAGTAAAATACGGATGTGAGATCTGGACTCACCATCACTGATATTTACAGGACTCTCCTCCGCTTTAATCTCCCGGGGACTCCTCATATTTGTCTCTTCTTCTTGGTCAGACTCTAAGAGACCTGATGGTGTCACTTTATCACTGTCAGCACAAATAAACATGAGATGGTCACATGCCAGGATTTGTTACACATCTGTCTGGTCTGTACAGATAAACATGAGATGGCCACACGCTGGTATTTGTTACACGTCTTTATGGGGCAGTACAAATAAACGTGAGACGGTCACATGCCGGGATTTGTTACACGTCTTTATGGTCTGTAGAAATATACATGAGATGGTCACGCGCCAGGATTTGTTACACGTCTTTATGGTCTGTACAAATAAACATGAGATGGTCACACGCCGGGATGTTACACGTCTTTATGGTCAGTACAAATAAACATGAGATGGTCACACGCCAGGATTTGTTACACGTCTTTATGGTCTGTACAAATAAACATGAGACGGTCACACGCTGGGATTTGTTACACGTCTTTATGGTCTGTACAAATAAACATGAGACGGTCACACAAAAATGGCATAACTTTGGCTGAAGTTTTATAGGAATGTGACTCCCCTTCTAAACAATAATGTCTCTGCTACTCAGTAAAGTTACATTTATTTATTTAGGTATTAGATTCAGGGCAGGGAACGGGCTATTCCAATTTTATTTCATTCCTTAGGAAAAAGTAGATTCTATATTCATCCGATTAAGTTTGAGCCGCCCCCCCACACCTTATGTACTAAATATACTGATGGGCACAATCAATATGCTCTATATCTGTGCCTGTCTCTCCTGCTCTCATCTCTTCCCCTCTCCCCATCTCTCTGCCTGCCTCCCTCACTTC
>CM050176.1:52232615-52302615 GCA_027410445.1 Discoglossus pictus
CGCCCAGGAGGGGACTGTACTATCAGATGGGATTACATTAGTACAGAGAATAGTCCTTGTGTTTGGTATCATTAGGCCCAGGAGAGGACTGTACTATCAGATGGGATTACATTAGTACAGAGAATAGTCCTTGTGTTTGGTATCATTAGGTCCAGGAGGGGACTGTACTATCAGATGGGATTACATTAGTACAGAGAATAGTCCTTGTGTTTTGGTATCATTAGGTCCAGGAGTGGACTGTACTATCAGATGGGATTACATTAGTCAGAGAATAGTCCTTGTGTTTGGTGTCATTGGTCCAGGAGGGGACTGTACTATCAGATGGGATTACATTAGTACAGAGAATAGTCCTTGTGTTTGGTGTCATTAGGTCCAGAAGGGGACTGTACTATCAGATGGGATTACATTAGTACAGAGAATAGTCCTTGTTTGGTATCATTAGGTCCAGGAGGGGACTGTACTATCAGATGGGATTACATTAGTACAGAGAATAGTCCTTGTGTTTGGTATCATAGGTCCAGGAGAGGACTGTACTATCAGATGGGATTACATTAGTACAGAGAATAGTCCTTGTGTTTGGTGTCATTAGGCCCAGGAGGGGACTGTACTACCAGATGGGATTACATTAGTACAGATAATAGTCCTTGTGTTTGGTGTCATTAGGCCCAGGAGGGACTGTACTATCAGATGGGATTACATTAGTACAGAGAATAGTCCTTGTGTTTGGTATCATTAGGACCAGGAGGGGACTGTACTATCAGATGGGATTACATTAGTACAGAGAATAGTCCTTGTGTTTGGTATCATTAGGTCCAGGAGAGGACTGTACTATCAGATGGGATTACATTAGTACAGAGAATAGTCCTTTTTTTTGGTATCATTAGGCCCAGGAGGGGACTGTACTATCAGATGGGATTACATTAGTACAGAGAATAGTCCTTGTGTTTGGTATCATTAGGTCCAGGAGGGGACTGTACTATCAATGGGATTACATTAGTACAGGAATGTCCTTGTGTTTGGTCATTAGGTCCAGAGGGGACTGTACTATCAGATGGGATTACATTAGTACAGAGAATAGTCCTTGTGTTTGGTATCATTAGGTCCAGGAGAGGACTGTACTATCAGATGGGATTACATTAGTACAGAGAATAGTCCTTGTGTTTTGGTATCATTAGGTCCAGGAGAGGACTGTACTATCAGATGGGATTACATTAGTACAGAGAATAGTCCTTGTGTTTGGTATCATTAGGTCCAGGAGGGACTGTACTATCAGATGGGATTACATTAGTACAGAGAATAGTCCTTGTGTTTGGTATCATTAGGTCCAGGAGGGGACTGTACTATCAGATGGGATTACATTAGTACAGAGAATAGTCCTTGTGTTTGGTATCATTAGGTCCAGGGGGGACTGTACTATCAGATGGGATTACATTAGTACAGAGAATAGTCCTTGTGTTTGGTGTCATTAGGTCCAGGAGGGGACTGTACTATCAGATGGGATTACATTAGTACAGAGAATAGTCCTTGTGTTGGTATCATTAGGTCCAGGAGGGGACTGTACTATCAGATGGGATTACATTAGTACAGAGAATAGTCCTTGTGTTTGGTATCATTAGGTCCAGGAGGGGACTTGTACTATCAGATTGGGATTACATTAGTACAGAGAATAGTCCTTGTGTTTGGTATCATTAGGTCCAGGAGGGACTGTACTATCAGATGGGATTACATTAGTACAGGAATAGTCCTTGTGTTTGGTGTCATTAGTCCAGGAGAGGACTGTACTATCAGATGGGATTACATTAGTTCAGAGAATAGTCCTTGTGTTGGTAATTTAGGTCCAGAGGAGGACTGTACTATCAGATGGGATTACATTAGTACAGAGAATAGTCCTTGTGTTTGGTATCATTAGGTCCAGGAGAGGACTGTACTATCAGATGGGATTACATTAGTACAGAGAATAGTCCTTGTGTTTGGTTCATTAGGTCCAGGAGGACTGTACTATCAGATGGGGGATTACATTATGTACAGAGAATTAGTCCTTAGTGTTTGGTGTCCATTAGGTCCAGGAGGGACTGTACTATCAGATGGGTATTACAATATACGTACAGAGAATAGTCTTGTGTTTGGTGTCATTCGGTCCAGAGAGGGACTGTCTATCTAGATGGGATTACATTAGTACCAGAGAATAGTCCTTGTGTTAGGTATCATTAGGTCCAGGAGGGGACTTACGATCAGATGGGATTACATTAGTACAGAGGATAGGTCCTTGCTGTTTGGTATCATTAGTCCCAGGGAGGGGACTGTACTATCAGATGGATTACATTAGTACAGAGAATAGTCCTTGTGTTTTGGTATCTATTAGAGTCCCGGAGGAGACTGTACTATCAGATGGGATTACAATTAGTACAGAGAATAGTCCTTTGTGTTTGGTATCATTAGGTCAGCCAGATGAGGGGACTGTATATCAGATGGCGATTACATTAGTACAGAGAATAGTCCCTGTAGTTTGGTATCCATTAGGATCCAGGAGAGGGACTGTACTATCAGATTGGGATTACATTAGTACAGAGGAATAGTCCTGTGTTTGGTGTCATTAGGTCCAGGAGGGGACTGTACTATCAGAGTTGGGATTACATTAGTACAGAGAATAGTCCTTGTGTTTGGTATCATTAGGTCCAGAGAGGACTGTACTATCAGATGGGATTACATTAGTACAGAGAATAGTCCTTGTGTTTGGTGTCATTAGGTCCAGGAGGGGACTGTACTATCAGATGGGATTACATTAGTACAGAGAATAGTCCTTGTGTTTGGTATCATTAGGTCCAGGAGGGGACTGTACTATCAGATGGGATTACATTAGTACAGAGAATAGTCCTTGTGTTTGGTATCATTAGGTCCAGGAGAGGGACTGTACTATCAGATGGGATTACATTAGTACAGAGAATAGTCCTTGTGTTTGGTGTCATTAGGTCCAGGAGGGGACTGTACTATCAGATGGGATTACATTAGTACAGAGAATAGTCCTTGTGTTTGGTATCATTAGGTCCAGGAGGGGACTGTACTATCAGATGGGATTACATTAGTACAGAGAATAGTCCTTGTGTTTGGTATCATTAGGTCCAGGAGGGACTGTACTATCAGATGGGATTACATTAGTACAGAGAATAGTCCTTGTGTTTGGTATCATTAGGTCCAGGAGGGGACTGTACTATCAGATGGGATTACATTAGTACAGAGAATAGTCTTGTGTTTGGTGTCATTAGGTCCAGGAGAGGACTGTACTATCAGATGGGATTACATTAGTACAGAGAATAGTCCTTGTGTTTGGTGTCATTAGGTCCAGGAGGGGACTGTACTATCAGATGGGATTACATTAGTACAGAGAATAGTCCTTGTGTTTGGTATCATTAGGTCCAGGAGAGGACTGTACTATCAGATGGGATTACATTAGTACAGAGAAGTCCTTGTGTTTGGTTCATTAGGCCCAGGAGAGGACTGTACTATCAGATGGGATTACATTAGTACAGAGAATAGTCCTTGTGTTTGGTATCATTAGGTCCAGGAGAGGACTGTACTATCAGATGGGATTACATTAGTACAGAGAATAGTCCTTGTGTTTGGTGTCATTAGGTCCCAGGAGAGGACTGTACTATCAGATGGGATTACATTAGTACAGAATAGTCCTTGTGTTTGGTATCATTAGGTCCAGGAGAGGACTGTACTATCAGATGGGATTACATTAGTACAGAGAATAGTCCTTGTGTTTGGTGTCATTAGGTCCAGGAGAGGACTGTACTATCAGATGGGATTACATTAGTACAGAGAATAGTCCTTGTGTTTGGTATCATTAGGCCCAGGAGGGGACTGTACTATCAGATGGGATTACATTAGTACAGAGAATAGTCCTTGTGTTTGGTCTCATTAGGTCCAGGAGGGGACTGTACTATCAGATGGGATTACATTAGTACAGAGAATAGTCCTTGTGTTTGGTATCATTAGGTCCAGGAGAGGGACTGTACTATCAGATGGGATTACATTAGTACAGAGAATAGTCCTTGTGTTTGTGATCATTAGGTCCAGGAGGGGACTGTACTATCAGATGGGATTACATTAGTACAGAGAATAGTCCTTGTGTTTGGTATCATTAGGTCCAGGAGGGGACTGTACTATCAGATGGGATTACATTAGTACAGAGAATAGTCCTTGTGTTTGGTATCATTAGGTCCAGGAGGGACTGTACTATCAGATGGGATTACATTAGTACAGAGAATAGTCCTTGTGTTTGGTATCATTAGGTCCAGGAGAGGACTGTACTATCAGATGGGATTACATTAGTACAGAGAATAGTCCTTGTGTTTGGTATCATTAGGTCCAGGAGGGGACTGTACTATCAGATGGGATTACATTAGTACAGAGAATAGTCCTTGTGTTTGGTGTCATTAGGTCCAGAAGGGGACTGTACTATCAGATGGGATTACATTAGTACAGAGAATAGTCCTTGTGTTTGGTGTCATTAGGTCCAGGAGAGGACTGTACTATCAGATGGGATTACATTAGTACAGAGAATAGTCCTTGTGTTTGGTATCATTAGGTCCAGGAGAGGACTGTACTATCAGATGGGATTACATTAGTACAGAGAATAGTCCTTGTGTTTGGTATCATTAGGCCCAGGAGAGGACTGTACTATCAGATGGGATTACATTAGTACAGAGAATAGTCCTTGTGTTTGGTATCATTAGGCCCAGGAGAGGACTGTACTATCAGATGGGATTACATTAGTACAGAGAATAGTCCTTGTGTTTGGTATCATTAGGTCCAGGAAGGGACTGTACTATCAGATGGGATTACATTAGTACAGAGAATAGTCCTTGTGTTTGGTATCATTAGGCCCAGGAGAGGACTGTACTATCAGATGGGGTTACATTAGTACAGAGAATAGTCCTTGTGTTTGGTGTCATTAGGCCCAGGAGAGGACTGTACTATCAGATGGGATTACATTAGTACAGAGAATAGTCCTTGTGTTGGAGTCATTAGGCCCAGGAGAGGACTGTACTATCAGATGGGATTACATTAGTACAGAGAATAGTCCTTGTGTTTGGTGTCATTAGGCCCAGGAGAGGACTGTACTATCAGATGGGATTACATTAGTACAGAGAATAGTCCTTGTGTTTGGTGTCATTAGGTCCAGGAGAGGACTGTACTATCAGATGGGATTACATTAGTACAGAGAATAGTCCTTGTGTTTGGTCTCATTAGGCCCAGGAGGGGACTGTACTATCAGATGGGATTACATTAGTACAGAGAATAGTCCTTGTGTTTGGTGTCATTAGGTCCAGGAGAGGACTGTACTATCAGATGGGATTACATTAGTATAGAGAATAGTCCTTGTGTTTGGTATCATTAGGCCCAGGAGGGGACTGTACTATCAGATGGGATTACATTAGTACAGAGAATAGTCCTTGTGTTTGGTATCATTAGGCCCAGGAGGGGACTGTACTATCAGATGGGATTACATTAGTACAGAGAATAGTCCTTGTGTTTGGTATCATTAGGTCCAGGAGGGGACTGTACTATCAGATGGGATTACATTAGTACAGAGAATAGTCCTTGTGTTTGGTGTCATTAGGTCCAGGAGGGGACTGTACTATCAGATGGGATTACATTAGTACAGAGAATAGTCCTTGTGTTTGGTATCATTAGGCCCAGGAGGGACTGTACTATCAGATGGGATTACATTAGTACAGAGAATAGTCCTTGTGTTTGGTATCATTAGGCCCAGGAGAGGGACTGTACTATCAGATGGGATTACATTAGTACAGAGAATAGTCCTTGTGTTTGGTGTCATTAGGCCCAGGAGAGGACTGTACTATCAGATGGGATTACATTAGTACAGAGAATAGTCCTTGTGTTTGGTGTCATTAGGTCCAGGAGGGGACTGTACTATCAGATGGGATTACATTAGTACAGAGAATAGTCCTTGTGTTTGGTATCATTAGGACCAGGAGGGGACTGTACTATCAGATGGGATTACATTAGTACAGAGAATAGTCCTTGTGTTTGGTATCATTAGGTCCAGGAGGGGACTGTACTATCAGATGGGATTACATTAGTACAGAGAATAGTCCTTGTGTTTGGTATCATTAGGCCCAGGAGGGGACTGTACTATCAGATGGGGTTACATTAGTACAGAGAATAGTCCTTGTGTTTGGTGTCATTAGGCCCTGGAGGGGACTGTACTATCAGATGGGATTACATTAGTACAGAGAATAGTCCTTGTGTTTGGTGTCATTAGGCCCTGGAGGGGACTGTACTATCAGATGGGATTACATTAGTACAGAGAATAGTCCTTGTGTTTGGTGTCATTAGGCCCAGGAGGGGACTGTACTATCAGATGGGATTACATTAGTACAGAGAATAGTCCTTGTGTTTGGTATCATTAGGTCCAGGAGGGGACTGTACTATCAGATGGGATTACATTAGTACAGAGAATAGTCCTTGTGTTTGGTATCATTAGGCCCAGGAGGGGACTGTACTATCAGATGGGATTACATTAGTACAGAGAATAGTCCTTGTGTTTGGTATCATTAGGCCCAGGAGAGGACTGTACTATCAGATGGGATTACATTAATACAGAGAATAGTCCTTGTGTTTGGTGTCATTAGGTCCAGGAGAGGACTGTACTATCAGATGGGATTACATTAGTACAGAGAATAGTCCTTGTGTTTGGTATCATTAGGCCCAGGAGAGGACTGTACTATCAGATGGGTTTACATTAGTACAGAGAATAGTCCTTGTGTTTGGTGTCATTAGCCCCAGGAGAGGACTGTACTATCAGATGGGATTACATTAGTACAGAGAATAGTCCTTGTGTTTGGTGTCATTAGCCCCAGGAGAGGACTGTACTATCAGATGGGATTACATTAGTACAGAGAATAGTCCTTGTGTTTGGTATCATTAGGCCCAGGAGAGGACTGTACTATCAGATGGGATTACATTAGTACAGAGAATAGTCCTTGTGTTTGGTATCATTAGCCCCAGGAGAGGACTGTACTATCAGATGGGATTACATTAGTACAGAGAATAGTCCTTGTGTTTGGTATCATTAGGTCCAGGAGAGGACTGTACTATCAGATGGGATTACATTAGTACAGAGAATAGTCCTTGTGTTTGGTATCATTAGGTCCAGGAGGGGACTGTACTATCAGATGGGATTACATTAGTACAGAGAATAGTCCTTGTGTTTGGTGTCATTAGGTCCAGGAGGGGACTGTACTATCAGATGGGATTACATTAGTACAGGGAATAGTCCTTGTGTTTGGTGTCATTAGGTCCAGGAGGGGACTGTACTATCAGATGGGATTACATTAGTACAGAGAATAGTCCTTGTGTTTGGTGTCATTAGGTCCAGGAGGGGACTGTACTATCAGATGGGATTACATTAGTACATAGAATAGTC
This sequence comes from Discoglossus pictus, assembly GCA_027410445.1. Taxonomy (NCBI): domain Eukaryota; kingdom Metazoa; phylum Chordata; class Amphibia; order Anura; family Alytidae; genus Discoglossus; species Discoglossus pictus. The sequence goes on from CM050176.1 coordinate 52,240,072, forward strand.
CTTGTGTTTGGTATCATTAGGCCCAGGAGAGGACTGTACTATCAGATGGGATTACATTAGTACAGAGAATAGTCCTTGTGTTTGGTGTCATTAGGTCCAGGAGGGGACTGTACTATCAGATGGGATTACATTAGTACAGAGAATAGTCCTTGTGTTTGGTATCATTAGGTCCAGGAGAGGACTGTACTATCAGATGGGATTACATTAGTACAGAGAATAGTCCTTGTGTTTGGTATCATTAGGTCCAGGAGGGGACTGTACTATCAGATGGGATTACATTAGTACAGAGAATAGTCCTTGTGTTTGGTATCATTAGGCCCAGGAGAGGACTGTACTATCAGATGGGATTACATTAGTACAGAGAATAGTCCTTGTGTTTGGTGTCATTAGGCCCTGGAGGGGACTGTACTATCAGATGGGATTACATTAGTACAGAGAATAGTCCTTGTGTTTGGTGTCATTAGGCCCTGGAGGGGACTGTACTATCAGATGGGATTACATTAGTACAGAGAATAGTCCTTGTGTTTGGTGTCATTAGGCCCAGGAGGGGACTGTACTATCAGATGGGATTACATTAGTACAGAGAATAGTCCTTGTGTTTGGTATCATTAGGTCCAGGAGGGGACTGTACTATCAGATGGGATTACATTAGTACAGAGAATAGTCCTTGTGTTTGGTATCATTAGGTCCAGGAGGGGACTGTACTATCAGATGGGATTACATTAGTACAGAGAATAGTCCTTGTGTTTGGTATCATTGGGTCCAGGAGAGGACAGTACTATGAGATGGGATTACATTAGTACAGAGAATAGTCCTTGTGTTTGGTATCATTAGGCCCAGGAGAGGACTGTACTATCAGATGGGATTACATTAGTACAGAGAATAGTCCTTGTGTTTGGTGTCATTAGTCCCAGGAGGGGACTGTACTATCAGATGGGATTACATTAGTACAGAGAATAGTCCTTGTGTTTGGTGTCATTAGGCCCAGGAGAGGACTGTACTATCAGATGGGATTACATTAGTACAGAGAATAGTCCTTGTGTTTGGTATCATTAGGTCCAGGAGACGACTGTACTATCAGATGGGATTACATTAGTACAGAGAATAGTCCTTGTGTTTGGTATCATTAGGTCCAGGAGGGGACTGTACTATCAGATGGGATTATATTAGTACAGAGAATAGTCCTTGTGTTTGGTATCATTAGTCCCAGGAGAGGACTGTACTATCAGATGGGATTACATTAGTACAGAGAATAGTCCTTGTGTTTGGTATCATTAGGTCCAGGAGAGGACTGTACTATCAGATGGGATTACATTAGTACAGAGAATAGTCCTTGTGTTTGGTATCATTAGGCCCAGGAGGGGACTGTACTATCAGATGGGATTACATTAGTACAGAGAATAGTCCTTGTGTTTGGTGTCATTAGGTCCAGGAGAGGACTGTACTATCAGATGGGATTACATTAGTACAGAGAATAGTCCTTGTGTTTGGTGTCATTAGGTCCAGGAGGGGACTGTACTATCAGATGGGATTACATTAGTACAGAGAATAGTCCTTGTGTTTGGTATCATTAGGCCCAGGAGAGGACTGTACTATCAGATGGGATTACATTAGTACAGAGAATAGTCCTTGTGTTTGGTATCATTAGGCCCAGGAGAGGACTGTACTATCAGATGGGATTACATTAGTACAGAGAATAGTCCTTGTGTTTGGTATCATTGGGTCCAGGAGAGGACTGTACTATCAGATGGGATTACATTAGTACAGAGAATAGTCTTTGTGTTTGGTATCATTAGGCCCAGGAGGGGACTGTACTATCAGATGGGATTACATTAGTACAGAGAATAGTCCTTGTGTTTGGTATCATTAGGCCCAGGAGAGGACTGTACTATCAGATGGGATTACATTAGTACAGAGAATAGTCCTTGTGTTTGGTATCATTAGGTCCAGGAGAGGACTGTACTATCAGATGGGATTACATTAGTACAGAGAATAGTCCTTGTGTTTGGTGTCATTAGGTCCAGGAGAGGACTGTACTATCAGATGGGATTACATTAGTACAGAGAATAGTCCTTGTGTTTGGTGTCATTAGGTCCAGGAGGGGACTGTACTATCAGATGGGATTACATTAGTACAGAGAATAGTCCTTGTGTTTGGTGTCATTAGGTCCAGGAGAGGACTGTACTATCAGATGGGATTACATTAGTACAGAGAATAGTCCTTGTGTTTGGTGTCATTAGGCCCAGGAGAGGACTGTACTATCAGATGGGATTACATTAGTACAGAGAATAGTCCTTGTGTTTGGTATCATTAGGTCCAGGAGAGGGACTGTACTATCAGATGGGATTACATTAGTACAGAGAATAGTCCTTGTGTTTGGTATCATTAGGTCCAGGAGAGGACTGTACTATCAGATGGGATTACATTAGTACAGAGAATAGTCCTTGTGTTTGGTATCATTAGGTCCAGGAGGGGACTGTACTATCAGATGGGATTACATTAGTACAGAGAATAGTCCTTGTGTTTGGTATCATTAGGCCCAGGAGAGGACTGTACTATCAGATGGGATTACATTAGTACAGAGAATAGTCCTTGTGTTTGGTATCATTAGGTCCAGGAGGGGACTGTACTATCAGATGGGATTACATTAGTACAGAGAATAGTCCTTGTGTTTGGTATCATTAGGTCCAGGAGAGGACTGTACTATCAGATGGGATTACATTAGTACAGAGAATAGTCCTTGTGTTTGGTATCATTAGGTCCAGGAGAGGACTGTACTATCAGATGGGATTACATTAGTACAGAGAATAGTCCTTGTGTTTGGTATCATTAGGTCCAGGAGAGGACTGTACTGTCAGATGGGATTACATTAGTACAGAGAATAGTCCTTGTGTTTGGTATCATTAGGTCCAGGAGAGGACTGTACTATCAGATGGGATTACATTAGTACAGAGAATAGTCCTTGTGTTTGGTATCATTAGGTCCAGGAGAGGACTGTACTATCAGATGGGATTACATTAGTACAGAGAATAGTCCTTGTGTTTGGTGTCATTAGGTCCAGGAGGGGACTGTACTATCAGATGGGATTACATTAGTACAGAGAATAGTCCTTGTGTTTGGTATCATTAGGCCCAGGAGAGGACTGTACTATCAGATGGGATTACATTAGTACAGAGAATAGTCCTTGTGTTTGGTATCATTAGGTCCAGGAGAGGACTGTACTATCAGATGGGATTACATTAGTACAGAGAATAGTCCTTGTGTTTGGTGTCATTAGGCCCAGGAGGGGACTGTACTATCAGATGGGATTACATTAGTACAGAGAATAGTCCTTGTGTTTGGTGTCATTAGGCCCAGGAGGGGACTGTACTATCAGATGGGGTTACATTAGTACAGAGAATAGTCCTTGTGTTTGGTATCATTAGGTCCAGGAGAGGACTGTACTATCAGATGGGATTACATTAGTACAGAGAATAGTCCTTGTGTTTGGTATCATTAGGCCCAGGAGAGGACTGTACTATCAGATGGGATTACATTAGTACAGAGAATAGTCCTTGTGTTTGGTGTCATTAGGGCCAGGAGGGGACTGTACTATCAGATGGGATTACATTAGTACAGAGAATAGTCCTTGTGTTTGGTCTCATTAGGTCCAGGAGGGGACTGTACTATCAGATGGGATTACATTAGTACAGAGAATAGTCCTTGTGTTTGGTGTCATTAGGTCCAGGAGGGGACTGTACTATCAGATGGGATTACATTAGTACAGAGAATAGTCCTTGTGTTTGGTGTCATTAGGTCCAGGAGGGGACTGTACTATCAGATAGGATTACATTAGTACAGAGAATAGTCCTTGTGTTTGGTATCATTAGGCCCAGGAGAGGACTGTACTATCAGATGGGATTACATTAGTACAGAGAATAGTCCTTGTGTTTGGTGTCATTAGGCCCAGGAGAGGACTGTACTATCAGATGGGATTACATTAGTACAGAGAATAGTCCTTGTGTTTGGTATCATTAGGTCCAGGAGAGGACTGTACTATCAGATGGGATTACATTAGTACAGAGAATAGTCCTTGTGTTTGGTGTCATTAGGTCCAGGAGAGGACTGTACTATCAGATGGGATTACATTAGTACAGAGAATAGTCCTTGTGTTTGGTATCATTAGGTCCAGGAGGGGACTGTACTATCAGATGGGATTACATTAGTACAGAGAATAGTCCTTGTGTTTGGTATCATTAGGTCCAGGAGGGGACTGTACTATCAGATGGGATTACATTAGTACAGAGAATAGTCCTTGTGTTTGGTATCATTAGGTCCAGGAGGGGACTGTACTATCAGATGGGATTACATTAGTACAGAGAATAGTCCTTGTGTTTGGTATCATTAGGCCCAGGAGGGGACTGTACTATCAGATGGGATTACATTAGTACAGAGAATAGTCCTTGTGTTTGGTATCATTAGGTCCAGGAGAGGACTGTACTATCAGATGGGATTACATTAGTACAGAGAATAGTCCTTGTGTTTGGTGTCATTAGGCCAGGAGGGGACTGTACTATCAGATGGGATTACATTAGTACAGAGAATAGTCCTTGTGTTTGGTATCATTAGGTCCAGGAGAGGACTGTACTATCAGATGGGATTACATTAGTACAGAGAATAGTCCTTGTGTTTGGTATCATTAGGCCCAGGAGAGGACTGTACTATCAGATGGGATTACATTAGTACAGAGAATAGTCCTTGTGTTTGGTGTCATTAGGTCCAGGAGAGGACTGTACTATCAGATGGGATTACATTAGTACAGAGAATAGTCCTTGTGTTTGGTGTCATTAGGCCCAGGAGGGGACTGTACTATCAGATGGGATTACATTAGTACAGAGAATAGTCCTTGTGTTTGGTATCATTAGGCCCAGGAGGGGACTGTACTATCAGATGGGATTACATTAGTACAGAGAATAGTCCTTGTGTTTGGTATCATTAGGTCCAGGAGGGGACTGTACTATCAGATGGGATTACATTAGTACAGAGAATAGTCCTTGTGTTTGGTATCATTAGGTCCAGGAGGGGACTGTACTATCAGATGGGATTACATTAGTACAGAGAATAGTCCTTGTGTTTGGTGTCATTAGGTCCAGGAGAGGACTGTACTATCAGATGGGATTACATTAGTACAGAGAATAGTCCTTGTGTTTGGTGTCATTAGGCCCAGGAGGGGACTGTACTATCAGATGGGATTACATTAGTACAGAGAATAGTCCTTGTGTTTGGTATCATTAGGTCCAGGAGGGGACTGTACTATCAGATGGGATTACATTAGTACAGAGAATAGTCCTTGTGTTTGGTATCATTAGGTCCCAGGAGAGGACTGTACTATCAGATGGGATTACATTAGTACAGAGAATAGTCCTTGTGTTTGGTGTCATTAGGTCCAGGAGAGGACTGTACTATCAGATGGGATTACATTAGTACAGAGAATAGTCCTTGTGTTTGGTGTCATTAGGCCCAGGAGGGGACTGTACTATCAGATGGGATTACATTAGTACAGAGAATAGTCCTTGTGTTTGGTATCATTAGGTCCAGGAGGGGACTGTACTATCAGATGGGATTACATTAGTACAGAGAATAGTCCTTGTGTTTGGTGTCATTAGGTCCAGGAGAGGACTGTACTATCAGATGGGATTACATTAGTACAGAGAATAGTCCTTGTGTTTGGTATCATTAGGCCCAGGAGAGGACTGTACTATCAGATGGGATTACATTAGTACAGAGAATAGTCCTTGTGTTTGGTATCATTAGGTCCAGGAGGGGACTGTACTATCAGATGGGATTACATTAGTACAGAGAATAGTCCTTGTGTTTGGTATCATTAGGCCCAGGAGGGGACTGTACTATCAGATGGGATTACATTAGTACAGAGAATAGTCCTTGTGTTTGGTATCATTAGGTCCAGGAGAGGACTGTACTATCAGATGGGATTACATTAGTACAGAGAATAGTCCTTGTGTTTGGTATCATTAGGTCCAGGAGAGGACTGTACTATCAGATGGGATTACATTAGTACAGAGAATAGTCCTTGTGTTTGGTGTCATTAGGCCCAGGAGGGGACTGTACTATCAGATGGGATTACATTAGTACAGAGAATAGTCCTTGTGTTTGGTATCATTAGGTCCAGGAGGGGACTGTACTATCAGATGGGATTACATTAGTACAGAGAATAGTCCTTGTGTTTGGTATCATTAGGTCCAGGAGGGGACTGTACTATCAGATGGGATTACATTAGTACAGAGAATAGTCCTTGTGTTTGGTGTCATTAGGTCCAGGAGAGGACTGTACTATCAGATGGGATTACATTAGTACAGAGAATAGTCCTTGTGTTTGGTATCATTAGGTCCAGGAGGGGACTGTACTATCAGATGGGATTACATTAGTACAGAGAATAGTCCTTGTGTTTGGTATCATTAGGTCCAGGAGGGGACTGTACTATCAGATGGGATTACATTAGTACAGAGAATAGTCCTTGTGTTTGGTATCATTAGGTCCAGGAGAGGACTGTACTATCAGATGGGATTACATTAGTACAGAGAATAGTCCTTGTGTTTGGTATCATTAGGTCCAGGAGAGGACTGTACTATCAGATGGGATTACATTAGTACAGAGAATAGTCCTTGTGTTTGGTATCATTAGGTCCAGGAGGGGACTGTACTATCAGATGGGATTACATTAGTACAGAGAATAGTCCTTGTGTTTGGTATCATTAGGTCCAGGAGGGGACTGTACTATCAGATGGGATTACATTAGTACAGAGAATAGTCCTTGTGTTTGGTATCATTAGGTCCAGGAGAGGACTGTACTATCAGATGGGATTACATTAGTACAGAGAATAGTCCTTGTGTTTGGTGTCATTAGGCCCAGGAGGGGACTGTACTATCAGATGGGATTACATTAGTACAGAGAATAGTCCTTGTGTTTGGTGTCATTAGGTCCAGGAGGGGACTGTACTATCAGATGGGATTACATTAGTACAGAGAATAGTCCTTGTGTTTGGTGTCATTAGGTCCAGGAGGGGACTGTACTATCAGATGGGATTACATTAGTACAGAGAATAGTCCTTGTGTTTGGTATCATTAGGTCCAGGAGGGGACTGTACTATCAGATGGGATTACATTAGTACAGAGAATAGTCCTTGTGTTTGGTGTCATTAGGTCCAGGAGAGGACTGTACTATCAGATGGGATTACATTAGTACACAGAATAGTCCTTGTGTTTGGTATCATTAGGTCCAGGAGAGGACTGTACTATCAGATGGGATTACATTAGTACAGAGAATAGTCCTTGTGTTTGGTATCATTAGGTCCAGGAGAGGACTGTACTATCAGATGGGATTACATTAGTACAGAGAATAGTCCTTGTGTTTGGTATCATTAGGTCCAGGAGGGGACTGTACTATCAGATGGGATTACATTAGTACACAGAATAGTCCTTGTGTTTGGTATCATTAGGTCCAGGAGAGGACTGTACTATCAGATGGGATTACATTAGTACAGAGAATAGTCCTTGTGTTTGGTATCATTAGGTCCAGGAGAGGACTGTACTATCAGATGGGATTACATTAGTACAGAGAATAGTCCTTGTGTTTGGTATCATTAGGCCCAGGAGGGGACTTTACTATCAGATGGGATTACATTAGTACAGAGAATAGTCCTTGTGTTTGGTATCATTAGGTCCAGGAGAGGACTGTACTATCAGATGGGATTACATTAGTACAGAGAATAGTCCTTGTGTTTGGTATCATTAGGTCCAGGAGGGGACTGTACTATCAGATGGGATTACATTAGTACAGAGAATAGTCCTTGTGTTTGGTGTCATTAGGACCAGGAGAGGACTGTACTATCAGATGGGATTACATTAGTACAGAGAATAGTCCTTGTGTTTGGTATCATTAGGTCCAGGAGAGGACTGTACTATCAGATGGGATTACATTAGTACAGAGAATAGTCCTTGTGTTTGGTATCATTAGGTCCAGGAGAGGACTGTACTATCAGATGGGATTACATTAGTACAGAGAATAGTCCTTGTGTTTGGTGTCATTAGGCCCAGGAGAGGAATGTACTATCAGATGGGATTACATTAGTACAGAGAATAGTCCTTGTGTTTGGTATCATTAGGTCCAGGAGGGGACTGTACTATCAGATGGGATTACATTAGTACAGAGAATAGTCCTTGTGTTTGGTATCATTAGGTCCAGGAGGGGACTGTACTATCAGATGGGATTATATTAGTACAGAGAATAGTCCTTGTGTTTGGTATCATTAGTCCCAGGAGAGGACTGTACTATCAGATGGGATTACATTAGTACAGGGAATAGTCCTTGTGTTTGGTATCATTAGGTCCTGGAGAGGACTGTACTATCAGATGGGTTTACATTAGTACAGAGAATAGTCCTTGTGTTTGGTATCATTAGTCCCAGGAGAGGACTGTACTATCAGATGGGATTACATTAGTACAGAGAATAGTCCTTGTGTTTGGTATCATTAGGTCCAGGAGGGGACTGTACTATCAGATGGGATTACATTAGTACAGAGAATAGTCCTTGTGTTTGGTATCATTAGGACCAGGAGGGGACTGTACTATCAGATGGGATTACATTAGTACAGAGAACAGTCCTTGTGTTTGGTATCATTAGGCCCAGGAGGGGACTGTACTATCAGATGGGATTACATTAGTACAGAGAATAGTCCTTGTGTTTGGTATCATTAGGTCCAGGAGAGGACTGTACTATCAGATGGGATTACATTAGTACAGAGAATAGTCCTTGTGTTTGGTATCATTAGGCCCAGGAGGGGACTGTACTATCAGATGGGATTACATTAGTACAGAGAATAGTCCTTGTGTTTGGTATCATTAGCCCCAGGAGGGGACTGTACTATCAGATGGGATTACATTAGTACAGGGAATAGTCCTTGTGTTTGGTATCATTAGGTCCAGGAGAGGACTGTACTATCAGATGGGATTACATTAGTACAGAGAATAGTCCTTGTGTTTGGTGTCATTAGGTCCAGGAGGGGACTGTACTATCAGATGGGATTACATTAGTACAGAGAATAGTCCTTGTGTTTGGTATCATTAGGCCCAGGAGAGGACTGTACTATCAGATGGGATTACATTAGTACAGAGAATTGTCCTTGTGTTTGGTATCATTAGGTCCAGGAGAGGACTGTACTATCAGATGGGATTACATTAGTACAGAGAATAGTCCTTGTGTTTGGTATCATTAGGCCCAGGAGAGGACTGTACTATCAGATGGGATTACATTAGTACAGAGAATAGTCCTTGTGTTTGGTGTCATTAGGCCCTGGAGGGGACTGTACTATCAGATGGGATTACATTAGTACAGAGAATAGTCCTTGTGTTTGGTATCATTAGGTCCAGGAGAGGACTGTACTATCAGATGGGATTACATTAGTACAGAGAATAGTCCTTGTGTTTGGTATCATTAGGCCCAGGAGAGGACTGTACTATCAGATGGGATTACATTAGTACAGAGAATAGTCCTTGTGTTTGGTGTCATTAGGCCCAGGAGGGGACTGTACTATCAGATGGGATTACATTAGTACAGAGAATAGTCCTTGTGTTTGGTATCATTAGGTCCAGGAGAGGACTGTACTATCAGATGGGATTACATTAGTACAGAGAATAGTCCTTGTGTTTGATGTCATTAGGTCCAGGAGAGGACTGTACTATCAGATGGGATTACATTAGTACAGAGAATAGTCCTTGTGTTTGGTGTCATTAGGTCCAGGAGGGGACTGTACTATCAGATGGGATTACATTAGTACAGAGAATAGTCCTTGTGTTTGGTATCATTAGGTCCAGGAGGGGACTGTACTATCAGATGGGATTACATTAGTACAGAGAATAGTCCTTGTGTTTGGTATCATTAGGCCCAGGAGGGGACTGTACTATCAGATGGGATTACATTAGTACAGAGAATAGTCCTTGTGTTTGGTATCATTAGGTCCAGGAGAGGACTGTACTATCAGATGGGATTACATTAGTACAGAGAATAGTCCTTGTGTTTGGTATCATTAGGTCCAGGAGGGGACTGTACTATCAGATGGGATTACATTAGTACAGAGAATAGTCCTTGTGTTTGGTGTCATTAGGTCCAGGAGAGGAGTGTACTATCAGATGGGATTACATTAGTACAGAGAATAGTCCTTGTGTTTGGTATCATTAGGCCCAGGAGAGGACTGTACTATGAGATGGGATTACATTAGTACAGAGAATAGTCCTTGTGTTTGGTATCATTAGGCCCAGGAGGGGACTGTACTATCAGATGGGATTACATTAGTACAGAGAATAGTCCTTGTGTTTGGTGTCATTAGGTCCAGGAGAGGACTGTACTATCAGATGGGATTACATTAGTACACAGAATAGTCCTTGTGTTTGGTATCATTGGGTCAGGAGGGGACTGTACTATCAGATGGGATTACATTAGTACAGAGAATAGTCCTTGTGTTTGGTATCATTAGGTCCAGGAGGGGACTGTACTATCAGATGGGATTACATTAGTACAGAGAATAGTCCTTGTGTTTGGTGTCATTAGGTCCAGGAGAGGACTGTACTATCAGATGGGATTACATTAGTACACAGAATAGTCCTTGTGTTTGGTATCATTAGGCCCAGGAGAGGACTGTACTATCAGATGGGATTACATTAGTACAGAGAATAGTCCTTGTGTTTGGTATCATTAGGCCCAGGAGAGGACTGTACTATCAGATGGGATTACATTAGTACAGAGGATAGTCCTTGTGTTTGGTATCATTAGGCCCAGGAGAGGACTGTACTATCAGATGGGATTACATTAGTACAGAGAATAGTCCTTGTGTTTGGTATCATTAGGCCCAGGAGGGGACTGTACTATCAGATGGGATTACATTAGTACAGAGAATAGTCCTTGTGTTTGGTGTCATTAGGCCCAGGAGGGGACTGTACTATCAGATGGGATTACATTAGTACAGAGAATAGTCCTTGTGTTTGGTGTCATTAGGCCCAGGGGAGGACTGTACTATCAGATGGGATTACATTAGTACAGAGAGTAGTCCTTGTGTTTGGTGTCATTAGGTCCAGGAGGGGACTGTACTATCAGATGGGATTACATTAGTACAGAGAATAGTCCTTGTGTTTGGTATCATTATGTCCTGGAGGGGACTGTACTATCAGATGGGATTACATTAGTACAGAGAATAGTCCTTGTGTTTGGTATCATTAGGTCCAGGAGAGGACTGTACTATCAGATGGGATTACATTAGTACAGAGAATAGTCCTTGTGTTTGGTATCATTAGGTCCAGGAGGGGACTGTACTATCAGATGGGATTACATTAGTACAGAGGATAGTCCTTGTGTTTGGTATCATTAGGCCCAGGAGAGGACTGTACTATCAGATGGGATTACATTAGTACAGAGAATAGTCCTTGTGTTTGGTGTCATTAGGTCCAGGAGGGGACTGTACTATCAGATGGGATTACATTAGTACAGAGAATAGTCCTTGTGTTTGGTGTCATTAGGCCCAGGAGAGGACTGTACTATCAGATGGGATTACATTAGTACAGAGAATAGTCCTTGTGTTTGGTATCATTAGGCCCAGGAGGGGACTGTACTATCAGATGGGATTACATTAGTACAGAGAATAGTCCTTGTGTTTGGTCTCATTAGGCCCAGGAGAGGACTGTACTGTCAGATGGGATTACATTAGTACAGAGGATAGTCCTTGTGTTTGGTATCATTAGGCCCAGGAGAGGACTGTACTATCAGATGGGGTTACATTAGTACAGAGAATAGTCCTTGTGTTTGGTGTCATTAGGTCCAGGAGGGGACTGTACTATCAGATGGGATTACATTAGTACAGAGAATATTCCTTGTGTTTGGTATCATTAGGCCCAGGAGAGGACTGTACTATCAGATGGGATTACATTAGTACAGAGAATAGTCCTTGTGTTTGGTATCATTAGGTCCAGGAGGGGACTGTACTATCAGATGGGATTACATTAGTACAGAGAATAGTCCTTGTGTTTGATATCATTAGGTCCAGGAGAGGACTGTACTATCAGATGGGATTACATTAGTACAGAGAATAGTCCTTGTGTTTGGTATCATTAGGCCCAGGAGGGGACTGTACTATCAGATGGGTTTACATTAGTACAGAGAATAGTCCTTGTGTTTGGTGTCATTAGGCCCAGGAGGGGACTGTACTATCAGATGGGATTACATTAGTACAGAGAATAGTCCTTGTGTTTGGTGTCATTAGGCCCAGGAGAGGACTGTACTATCAGATGGGATTACATTAGTACAGAGAATAGTCCTTGTGTTTGGTATCATTAGGTCCAGGAGAGGACTGTACTATCAGATGGGATTACATTAGTACAGAGAATAGTCCTTGTGTTTGGTGTCATTAGGTCCAGGAGAGGACTGTACTATCAGATGGGATTACATTAGTACAGAGAATAGTCCTTGTGTTTGGTATCATTAGGCCCAGGAGGGGACTGTACTATCAGATGGGATTACATTAGTACAGAGAATAGTCCTTGTGTTTGGTATCATTAGGTCCAGGAGAGGACTGTACTATCAGATGGGATTACATTAGTACAGAGAATAGTCCTTGTGTTTGGTATCATTGGGTCCAGGAGGGGACTGTACTATCAGATGGGTTTACATTAGTACAGAGAATAGTCCTTGTGTTTGGTATCATTAGGACCAGGAGAGGACTGTACTATCAGATGGGATTACATTAGTACAGAGAATAGTCCTTGTGTTTGGTATCATTAGGCCCAGGAGAGGACTGTACTATCAGATGGGATTACATTAGTACAGAGAGTAGTCCTTGTGTTTGGTATCATTAGGCCCAGGAGAGGACTGTACTATCAGATGGGATTACATTAGTACAGAGAATAGTCCTTGTGTTTGGTATCATTAGGCCCAGGAGGGGACTGTACTATCAGATGGGATTACATTAGTACAGAGAATAGTCCTTGTGTTTGGTGTCATTAGGTCCAGGAGAGGACTGTACTATCAGATGGGATTACATTAGTACAGAGAATAGTCCTTGTGTTTGGTGTCATTAGGTCCAGGAGAGGACTGTACTATCAGATGGGATTACATTAGTACAGAGAATAGTCCTTGTGTTTGGTATCATTAGGCCCAGGAGAGGACTGTACTATCAGATGGGATTACATTAGTACAGAGAATAGTCCTTGTGTTTGGTATCATTAGGTCCAGGAGGGGACTGTACTATCAGATGGGATTACATTAGTACAGAGAATAGTCCTTGTGTTTGGTATCATTAGGTCCAGGAGGGGACTGTACTATCAGATGGGATTACATTAGTACAGAGAATAGTCCTTGTGTTTGGTGTCATTAGGCCCAGGAGAGGACTGTACTATCAGATGGGATTACATTAGTACAGAGAATAGTCCTTGTGTTTGGTATCATTAGGTCCAGGAGGGGACTGTACTATCAGATGGGATTACATTAGTACAGAGAATAGTCCTTGTGTTTGGTATCATTAGGCCCAGGAGAGGACTGTACTATCAGATGGGATTACATTAGTACAGAGAATAGTCCTTGTGTTTGGTATCATTAGGTCCAGGAGGGGACTGTACTATCAGATGGGATTACATTAGTACAGAGAATAGTCCTTGTGTTTGGTATCATTAGGACCAGGAGGGGACTGTACTATCAGATGGGATTACATTAGTACAGAGAATAGTCCTTGTGTTTGGTGTCATTAGGCCCAGGAGAGGACTGTACTATCAGATGGGATTACATTAGTACAGAGAATAGTCCTTGTGTTTGGTATCATTAGGACCAGGAGGGGACTGTACTATCAGATGGGATTACATTAGTACAGAGAATAGTCCTTGTGTTTGGTATCATTAGCTCCAGGAGGGGACTGTACTATCAGATGGGATTACATTAGTACAGAGAATAGTCCTTGTGTTTGGTATCATTAGGTCCAGGAGAGGACTGTACTATCAGATGGGATTACATTAGTACAGAGAATAGTCCTTGTGTTTGGTGTCATTAGGTCCAGGAGGGGACTGTACTATCAGATGGGATTACATTAGTACAGAGAATAGTCCTTGTGTTTGGTGTCATTAGGTCCAGGAGGGGACTGTACTATCAGATGGGATTACATTAGTACAGAGAATAGTCCTTGTGTTAGATATCATTAGGTCCAGGAGGGGACTGTACTATCAGATGGGATTACATTAGTACAGAGAATAGTCCTTGTGTTTGGTGTCATTAGGTCCAGGAGGGGACTGTACTATCAGATGGGATTACATTAGTACAGAGAATAGTCCTTGTGTTTGGTGTCATTAGGACCAGGAGGGGACTGTACTATCAGATGGGATTACATTAGTACAGAGAATAGTCCTTGTGTTTGGTGTCATTAGGTCCAGGAGGGGACTGTACTATCAGATGGGATTACATTAGTACAGAGAATAGTCCTTGTGTTTGGTATCATTAGGCCCAGGAGGGGACTGTACTATCAGATGGGATTACATTAGTACAGAGAATAGTCCTTCTGTTTGGTGTCATTAGGCCCAGGAGAGGACTGTACTATCAGATGGGATTACATTAGTACAGAGAATAGTCCTTGTGTTTGGTATCATTAGGTCCAGGAGAGGACTGTACTATCAGATGGGATTACATTAGTACAGAGAATAGTCCTTGTGTTTGGTATCATTAGGCCCAGGAGGGGACTGTACTATCAGATGGGATTACATTAGTACAGAGAATAGTCCTTGTGTTTGGTGTCATTAGGACCAGGAGGGGACTGTACTATCAGATGGGATTACATTAGTACAGAGAATAGTCCTTGTGTTTGGTATCATTAGGCCCAGGAGGGGACTGTACTATCAGATGGGATTACATTAGTACAGAGAATAGTCCTTGTGTTTGGTATCATTAGGTCCAGGAGGGGACTGTACTATCAGATGGGATTACATTAGTACAGAGAATAGTCCTTGTGTTTGGTGTCATTAGGTCCAGGAGAGGACTGTACTATCAGATGGGATTACATTAGTACAGAGAATAGTCCTTGTGTTTGGTATCATTAGGACCAGGAGGGGACTGTACTATCAGATGGGATTACATTAGTACAGAGAATAGTCCTTGTGTTTGGTGTCATTAGGTCCAGGAGAGGACTGTACTATCAGATGGGATTACATTAGTACAGAGAATAGTCCTTGTGTTTGGTGTCATTAGGTCCAGGAGGGGACTGTACTATCAGATGGGATTACATTAGTACAGAGAGTAGTCCTTGTGTTTGGTATCATTAGGTCCAGGAGGGGACTGTACTATCAGATGGGATTACATTAGTACAGAGAATAGTCCTTGTGTTTGGTGTCATTAGCCCCAGGAGGGGACTGTACTATCAGATGGGATTACATTAGTACAGAGAATAGTCCTTGTGTTTGGTGTCATTAGGTCCAGGAGGGGACTGTACTATCAGATGGGATTACATTAGTACAGAGAATAGTCCTTGTGTTTGGTATCATTAGGTCCAGGAGAGGACTGTACTATCAGATGGGATTACATTAGTACAGAGAATAGTCCTTGTGTTTGGTATCATTAGGCCCAGGAGAGGACTGTACTATCAGATGGGATTACATTAGTACAGAGAATAGTCCTTGTGTTTGGTATCATTGGGTCCAGGAGAGGACTGTACTATCAGATGGGATTACATTAGTACAGAGAATAGTCCTTGTGTTTGGCCTCATTAGGTCCAGGAGGGGACTGTACTATCAGATGGGATTACATTAGTACAGAGAATAGTCCTTGTGTTTGGTGTCATTAGCCCCAGGAGGGGACTGTACTATCAGATGGGATTACATTAGTACAGAGAATAGTCCTTGTGTTTGGTATCATTAGGTCCTGGAGAGGACTGTACTATCAGATGGGATTACATTAGTACAGAGAATAGTCCTTGTGTTTGGTGTCATTAGCCCCAGGAGAGGACTGTACTATCAGATGGGATTACATTAGTACAGAGAATAGTCCTTGTGTTTGGTGTCATTAGCCCCAGGAGGGGACTGTACTATCAGATGGGATTACATTAGTACAGAGAATAGTCCTTGTGTTTGGTATCATTAGGTCCTGGAGAGGACTGTACTATCAGATGGGATTACATTAGTACAGAGAATAGTCCTTGTGTTTGGTGTCATTAGCCCCAGGAGGGGACTGTACTATCAGATGGGATTACATTAGTACAGAGGATAGTCCTTGTGTTTGGTATCATTAGGCCCAGGAGGGGACTGTACTATCAGATGGGATTACATTAGTACAGAGAGTAGTCCTTGTGTTTGGTATCATTAGGCCCAGGAGAGGACTGTACTATCAGATGTGATTACATTAGTACAGAGAATAGTCCTTGTGTTTGGTGTCATTAGGTCCAGGAGGGGACTGTACTATCAGATGGGATTACATTAGTACAGAGAATAGTCCTTGTGTTTGGTATCATTAGGTCCAGGAGGGGACTGTACTATCAGATGGGATTACATTGGTACAGAGAATAGTCCTTGTGTTTGGTGTCATTAGGTCCAGGAGGGGACTGTACTATCAGATGGGATTACATTAGTACAGAGAATAGTCCTTGTGTTTGGTATCATTAGGCCCAGGAGGGGACTGTACTATCAGATGGGATTACATTAGTACAGAGAATAGTCCTTGTGTTTGGTGTCATTAGGTCCAGGAGGGGACTGTACTATCAGATGGGATTACATTAGTACAGAGAATAGTCCTTGTGTTTGGTATCATTAGGCCCAGGAGGGGACTGTACTATCAGATGGGATTACATTAGTACAGAGAATAGTCCTTGTGTTTGGTGTCATTAGGTCCAGGAGGGGACTGTACTATCAGATGGGATTACATTAGTACAGAGAATAGTCCTTGTGTTTGGTATCATTAGGTCCAGGAGGGGACTGTACTATCAGATGGGATTACATTAGTACAGAGAATAGTCCTTGTGTTTGGTATCATTAGGTCCAGGAGGGGACTGTACTATCAGATGGGATTACATTAGTACAGAGAATAGTCCTTGTGTTTGGTATCATTAGGTCCAGGAGAGGACTGTACTATCAGATGGGATTACATTAGTACAGAGAATAGTCCTTGTGTTTGGTATCATTAGGCCCAGGAGGGGACTGTACTATCAGATGGGATTACATTAGTACAGAGAATAGTCCTTGTGTTTGGTGTCATTAGGTCCAGGAGGGGACTGTACTATCAGATGGGATTACATTAGTACAGAGAATAGTCCTTGTGTTTGGTGTCATTAGGTCCAGGAGAGGACTGTACTATCAGATGGGATTACATTAGTACAGAGAATAGTCCTTGTGTTTGGTGTCATTAGGTCCAGGAGGGGACTGTACTATCAGATGGGATTACATTAGTACAGAGAATAGTCCTTGTGTTTGGTATCATTAGGTCCAGGAGAGGACTGTACTATCAGATGGGATTACATTAGTACAGAGAATAGTCCTTGTGTTTGGTATCATTAGGTCCAGGAGAGGACTGTACTATCAGATGGGATTACATTAGTACAGAGAATAGTCCTTGTGTTTGGTATCATTAGGTCCAGGAGGGGACTGTACTATCAGATGGGATTACATTAGTACAGAGAATAGTCCTTGTGTTTGGTGTCATTAGCCCCAGGAGAGGACTGTACTATCAGATGGGATTACATTAGTACAGAGAATAGTCCTTGTGTTTGGTATCATTAGGTCCAGGAGGGGACTGTACTATCAGATGGGATTACATTAGTACAGAGAATAGTCTTTGTGTTTGGTATCATTAGGTCCAGGAGGGGACTGTACTATCAGATGGGATTACATTAGTACAGAGAATAGTCCTTGTGTTTGGTGTCATTAGCCCCAGGAGGGGGCTGTACTATCAGATGGGATTACATTAGTACAGAGAATAGTCCTTGTGTTTGGTATCATTAGGTCCAGGAGGGGACTGTACTATCAGATGGGATTACATTAGTACAGAGAATAGCCCTTGTGTTTGGTGTCATTAGGTCCAGGAGAGGACTGTACTATCAGATGGGATTACATTAGTACAGAGAATAGTCATTGTGTTTGGTATCATTAGGTCCTGGAGAGGACTGTACTATCAGATGGGATTACATTAGTACAGAGAATAGTCCTTGTGTTTGGTGTCATTAGGCCCAGGAGGGGACTGTACTATCAGATGGGATTACATTAGTACTGAGAATAGTCCTTGTGTTTGGTGTCATTAGGCCCAGGAGGGGACTGTACTATCAGATGGGATTACATTAGTACAGAGAATAGTCCTTGTGTTTGGTATCATTAGGTCCTGGAGAGGACTGTACTATCAGATGGGATTACATTAGTACAGAGAATAGTCCTTGTGTTTGGTGTCATTAGGTCCAGGAGAGGACTGTACTATCAGATGGGGTTACATTAGTACAGAGAATAGTCCTTGTGTTTGGTGTCATTAGGTCCAGGAGAGGACTGTACTATCAGATGGGATTACATTAGTACAGAGAATAGTCCTTGTGTTTGGTGTCATTAGGTCCAGGAGAGGACTGTACTATCAGATGGGATTACATTAGTACAGAGAATAGTCCTTGTGTTTGGTGTCATTAGGTCCAGGAGGGGACTGTACTATCAGATGGGATTACATTAGTACAGAGAATAGTCCTTGTGTTTGGTATCATTAGGTCCAGGAGAGGACTGTACTATCAGATGGGATTGCATTAGTACAGAGAATAGTCCTTGTGTTTGGTATCATTAGGTCCAGGAGAGGACTGTACTATCAGATGGGATTACATTAGTACAGAGAATAGTCTTTGTGTTTGGTATCATTAGGTCCAGGAGAGGACTGTACTATCAGATGGGATTACATTAGTACAGAGAATAGTCCTTGTGTTTGGTATCATTAGGTCCAGGAGAGGACTGTACTATCAGATAGGATTACATTAGTACAGAGAATAGTCTTTGTGTTTGGTATCATTAGGTCCAGGAGAGGACTGTACTATCAGATGGGATTACATTAGTACAGAGAATAGTCCTTGTGTTTGGTATCATTAGGTCCAGGAGAGGACTGTACTATCAGATGGGATTACATTAGTACAGAGAATAGTCCTTGTGTTTGGTATCATTAGGTCCAGGAGAGGACTGTACTATCAGATGGGATTACATTAGTACAGAGAATAGTCCTTGTGTTTGGTATCATTAGGTCCAGGAGAGGACTGTACTATCAGATGGGATTACATTAGTACAGAGAATAGTCCTTGTGTTTGGTGTCATTAGGTCCAGGAGAGGACTGTACTATCAGATGGGATTACATTAGTACAGAGAATAGTCCTTGTGTTTGGTATCATTAGGCCCAGGAGAGGACTGTACTATCAGATGGGATTACATTAGTACAGAGAATAGTCCTTGTGTTTGGTGTCATTAGGCCCAGGAGAGGACTGTACTATCAGATGGGGTTACATTAGTACAGAGAATAGTCCTTGTGTTTGGTATCATTAGGTCCAGGAGAGGACTGTACTATCAGATGGGATTACATTAGTACAGAGAATAGTCCTTGTGTTTGGTGTCATTAGGCCCAGGAGAGGACTGTACTATCAGATGGGATTACAATAGTACAGAGAATAGTCCTTGTGTTTGGTATCATTAGGCCCAGGAGAGGACTGTACTATCAGATGGGGTTACATTAGTACAGAGAATAGTCCTTGTGTTTGGTATCATTAGGTCCAGGAGGGGACTGTACTATCAGATGGGATTACATTAGTACAGAGAATAGTCCTTGTGTTTGGTATCATTAGGCCCAGGAGGGGACTGTACTATCAGATGGGATTACATTAGTACAGAGAATAGTCCTTGTGTTTGGTATCATTAGGTCCAGGAGAGGACTGTACTATCAGATGGGATTACATTAGTACAGAGAATAGTCCTTGTGTTTGGTGTCATTAGGTCCAGGAGGGGACTGTACTATCAGATGGGATTACATTAGTACAGAGAATAGTCCTTGTGTTTGGTATCATTAGGACCAGGAGAGGACTGTACTATCAGATGGGATTACATTAGTACAGAGAATAGTCCTTGTGTTTGGTATCATTAGGTCCAGGAGAGGACTGTACTATCAGATGGGATTACATTAGTACAGAGAATAGTCCTTGTGTTTGGTATCATTAGGTCCAGGAGAGGACTGTACTATCAGATGGGATTACATTAGTACAGAGAATAGTCCTTGTGTTTGGTGTCATTAGTTTCAGGAGGGGACTGTACTATCAGATGGGATTACATTAGTACAGAGAATAGTCCTTGTGTTTGGTATCATTAGGACCAGGAGAGGACTGTACTATCAGATGGGATTACATTAGTACAGAGAATAGTCCTTGTGTTTTGGTATCATTAGGTCCAGGAGAGGACTGTACTATCAGATGGGATTACATTAGTACAGAGAATTGTCCTTGTGTTTGGTATCATTAGGTCCAGGAGAGGACTGTACTATCAGATGGGATTACATTAGTACAGAGAATAGTCCTTGTGTTTGGTATCATTAGGTCCAGGAGAGGACTGTACTATCAGATGGGATTACATTAGTACAGAGAATAGTCCTTGTGTTTGGTGTCATTAGATCCAGGAGGGGACTGTACTATCAGATGGGATTACATTAGTACAGAGAATAGTCCTTGTGTTTGGTATCATTAGGCCCAGGAGAGGACTGTACTATCAGATGGGATTACATTAGTACAGAGAATAGTCCTTGTGTTTGGTATCATTAGGTCCAGGAGGGGACTGTACTATCAGATGGGATTACATTAGTACAGAGAATAGTCCTTGTGTTTGGTATCATTAGGTCCAGGAGAGGACTGTACTATCAGATGGGATTACATTAGTACAGAGAATAGTCCTTGTGTTTGGTGTCATTAGGTCCAGGAGGGGACTGTACTATCAGATGGGATTACATTAGTACAGAGAATAGTCCTTGTGTTTGGTATCATTAGGTCCAGGAGAGGACTGTACTATCAGATGGGATTACATTAGTACAGAGAATAGTCCTTGTGTTTGGTGTCATTAGGTCCAGGAGGGGACTGTACTATCAGATGGGATTACATTAGTACAGAGAATAGTCCTTGTGTTTGGTATCATTAGGCCCAGGAGGGGACTGTACTATCAGATGGGATTACATTAGTACAGAGAATAGTCCTTGTGTTTGGTATCATTAGGTCCAGGAGAGGACTGTACTATCAGATGGGATTACATTAGTACAGAGAATAGTCCTTGTGTTTGGCATCATTAGTCCCAGGAGGGGACTGTACTATCAGATGGGATTACATTAGTACAGAGAATAGTCCTTGTGTTTTGTATCATTAGGTCCAGGAGAGGACTGTACTATCAGATGGGATTACATTAGTACAGAGAATAGTCCTTGTGTTTGGTATCATTAGGACCAGGAGAGGACTGTACTATCAGATGGGATTACATTAGTACAGAGAATAGTCCTTGTGTTTGGTATCATTAGGTCCAGGAGAGGACTGTACTATCAGATGGGATTACATTAGTACAGAGAATAGTCCTTGTGTTTGGTATCATTAGGCCCAGGAGAGGACTGTACTATCAGATGGGATTACATTAGTACAGAGAATAGTCCTTGTGTTTTGTATCATTAGGTCCAGGAGAGGACTGTACTATCAGATGGGATTACATTAGTACAGAGAATAGTCCTTGTGTTTGGTATCATTAGGACCAGGAGAGGACTGTACTATCAGATGGGATTACATTAGTACAGAGAATAGTCCTTGTGTTTGGTATCATTAGGTCCAGGAGAGGACTGTACTATCAGATGGGATTACATTAGTACAGAGAATAGTCCTTGTGTTTGGTATCATTAGGCCCAGGAGAGGACTGTACTATCAGATGGGATTACATTAGTACAGAGAATAGTCCTTGTGTTTGGTGTCATTAGGTCCAGGAGAGGACTGTACTATCAGATGGGATTACATTAGTACAGAGAATAGTCCTTGTGTTTGGTATCATTAGGCCCAGGAGAGGACTGTACTATCAGATGGGATTACATTAGTACAGAGAATAGTCCTTGTGTTTGGTATCATTAGGTCCAGGAGAGGACTGTACTATCAGATGGGATTACATTAGTACAGAGAATAGTCCTTGTGTTTGGTGTCATTAGGCCCAGGAGAGGACTGTACTATCAGATGGGATTACATTAGTACAGAGAATAGTCCTTGTGTTTGGTATCATTAGGTCCAGGAGAGGACTGTACTATCAGATGGGATTACATTAGTACAGAGAATAGTCCTTGTGTTTGGTGTCATTAGGTCCAGAAGGGGACTGTACTATCAGATGGGATTACATTAGTACAGAGAATAGTCCTTGTGTTTGGTATCATTAGGCCCAGGAGGGGACTGTACTATCAGATGGGATTACATTAGTACAGAGAATAGTCCTTGTGTTTGGTATCATTAGGACCAGGAGAGGACTGTACTATCAGATGGGATTACATTAGTACAGAGAATAGTCCTTGTGTTTGGTATCATTAGGTCCAGGAGAGGACTGTACTATCAGATGGTATTACATTAGTACAGAGAATAGTCCTTGTGTTTGGTATCATTAGGCCCAGGAGGGGACTGTACTATCAGATGGGATTACATTAGTACAGAGAATAGTCCTTGTGTTTGGTATCATTAGGTCCAGGAGGGGACTGTACTATCAGATGGGATTACATTAGTACAGAGAATAGTCCTTGTGTTTGGTGTCATTAGGCCCAGGAGGGGACTGTACTATCAGATGGGATTACATTAGTACAGAGAATAGTCCTTGTGTTTGGTATCATTAGCTCCAGGAGGGGACTGTACTATCAGATGGGATTACATTAGTACAGAGAATAGTCCTTGTGTTTGGTGTCATTAGGTCCAGGAGAGGACTGTACTATCAGATGGGATTACATTAGTACAGAGAATAGTCCTTGTGTTTGGTATCATTAGGTCCAGGAGAGGACTGTACTATCAGATGGGATTACATTAGTACAGAGAATAGTCCTTGTGTTTGGTATCATTAGCCCCAGGAGAGGACTGTACTATCAGATGGGATTACATTAGTACAGAGAATAGTCCTTGTGTTTGGTATCATTAGGTCCAGGAGGGGACTGTACTATCAGATGGGATTACATTAGTACAGAGAATAGTCCTTGTGTTTGGTATCATTAGGCCCAGGAGGGGACTGTACTATCAGATGGGATTACATTAGTACAGAGAATAGTCCTTGTGTTTGGTATCATTAGGTCCAGGAGAGGACTGTACTATCAGATGGGATTACATTAGTACAGAGAATAGTCCTTGTGTTTGGTATCATTAGGTCCAGGAGAGGACTGTACTATCAGATGGGATTACATTAGTACAGAGAATAGTCCTTGTGTTTGGTATCATTAGGTCCAGGAGGGGACTGTACTATCAGATGGGATTACATTAGTACAGAGAATAGTCCTTGTGTTTGGTATCATTAGGCCCAGGAGAGGACTGTACTATCAGATGGGATTACATTAGTACAGAGAATAGTCCTTGTGTTTGGTATCATTAGGCCCAGGAGGGGACTGTACTATCAGATGGGATTACATTAGTACAGAGAATAGTCCTTGTGTTTGGTATCATTAGGTCCAGGAGGGGACTGTACTATCAGATGGGATTACATTAGTACAGAGAATAGTCCTTGTGTTTGGTGTCATTAGGCCCAGGAGAGGACTGTACTATCAGATGGGATTGCATTAGTACAGAGAATAGTCCTTGTGTTTGGTGTCATTAGGTCCGGGAGGGGACTGTACTATCAGATGGGATTACATTAGTACAGAGAATAGTCCTTGTGTTTGGTATCATTAGGTCCAGGAGGGGACTGTACTATCAGATGGGATTACATTAGTACAGAGAATAGTCCTTGTGTTTGGTATCATTAGGCCCAGGAGGGGACTGTACTATCAGATGGGATTACATTAGTACAGAGAGTAGTCCTTGTGTTTGGTATCATTAGGTCCAGGAGAGGACTGTACTATCAGATGGGATTACATTAGTACAGAGAATAGTCCTTGTGTTTGGTGTCATTAGGCCCAGGAGGGGACTGTACTATCAGATGGGATTACATTAGTACTGAGAATAGTCCTTGTGTTTGGTGTCATTAGGCCCAGGAGGGGACTGTACTATCAGATGGGATTACATTAGTACAGAGAATAGTCCTTGTGTTTGGTATCATTAGGCCCAGGAGAGGACTGTACTATCAGATGGGATTACATTAGTACAGAGAATAGTCCTTGTGTTTGGTATCATTAGGCCCAGGAGAGGACTGTACTATCAGATGGGATTACATTAGTACAGAGAATAGTCCTTGTGTTTGGTATCATTAGGCCCAGGAGGGGACTGTACTATCAGATGGGATTACATTAGTACAGAGAATAGTCCTTGTGTTTGGTATCATTAGGTCCAGGAGGGGACTGTACTATCAGATGGGATTACATTAGTACAGAGAATAGTCCTTGTGTTTGGTATCATTAGGTCCAGGAGGGGACTGTACTATCAGATGGGATTACATTAGTACAGAGAATAGTCCTTGTGTTTGGTATCATTAGGTCCAGGAGAGGACTGTACTATCAGATGGGATTACATTAGTACAGAGAATAGTCCTTGTGTTTGGTGTCATTAGGCCCAGGAGAGGACTGTACTATCAGATGGGATTACATTAGTACAGAGAATAGTCCTTGTGTTTGGTATCATTAGGTCCAGGAGGGGACTGTACTATCAGATGGGATTACATTAGTACAGAGAATAGTCCTTGTGTTTGGTATCATTAGGCCCAGGAGGGGACTGTACTATCAGATGGGATTACATTAGTACAGAGAATAGTCCTTGTGTTTGGTATCATTAGGTCCAGGAGAGGACTGTACTATCAGATGGGATTACATTAGTACAGAGAATAGTCCTTGTGTTTGGTATCATTAGGTCCAGGAGGGGACTGTACTATCAGATGGGATTACATTAGTACAGAGAATAGTCCTTGTGTTTGGTATCATTAGGTCCAGGAGAGGACTGTACTATCAGATGGGATTACATTAGTACAGAGAATAGTCCTTGTGTTTGGTGTCATTAGGCCCAGGAGGGGACTGTACTATCAGATGGGATTACATTAGTACAGAGAATAGTCCTTGTGTTTGGTGTCATTAGGTCCAGGAGAGGACTGTACTATCAGATGGGATTACATTAGTACAGAGAATAGTCCTTGTGTTTGGTATCATTAGGTCCAGGAGGGGACTGTACTATCAGATGGGATTACATTAGTACAGAGAATAGTCCTTGTGTTTGGTGTCATTAGGTCCAGGAGGGGACTGTACTATCAGATGGGATTACATTAGTACAGAGAATAGTCCTTGTGTTTGGTGTCATTAGGTCCAGGAGGGGACTGTACTATCAGATGGGGTTACATTAGTACAGAGAATAGTCCTTGTGTTTGGTATCATTAGGCCCAGGAGGGGACTGTACTATCAGATGTGATTACATTAGTACAGAGAATAGTCCTTGTGTTTGGTATCATTAGGCCCAGGAGGGGACTGTACTATCAGATGTGATTACATTAGTACAGAGAATAGTCCTTGTGTTTGGTATCATTAGGCCCAG
The DNA here is from genome assembly GCA_027410445.1 of Discoglossus pictus. Taxonomy (NCBI): domain Eukaryota; kingdom Metazoa; phylum Chordata; class Amphibia; order Anura; family Alytidae; genus Discoglossus; species Discoglossus pictus. The sequence goes on from CM050176.1 coordinate 52,265,777, forward strand.
GAGGGGACTGTACTATCAGATGTGATTACATTAGTACAGAGAATAGTCCTTGTGTTTGGTGTCATTAGGTCCAGGAGGGGACTGTACTATCAGATGGGATTACATTAGTACAGAGAATAGTCCTTGTGTTTGGTGTCATTAGGTCCAGGAGAGGACTGTACTATCAGATGGGATTACATTAGTACAGAGAATAGTCCTTGTGTTTGGTGTCATTAGGTCCAGGAGGGGACTGTACTATCAGATGGGATTACATTAGTACAGAGAATAGTCCTTGTGTTTGGTGTCATTAGGTCCAGGAGGGGACTGTACTATCAGATGGGATTACATTAGTACAGAGAATAGTCCTTGTGTTTGGTGTCATTAGGCCCAGGAGAGGACTGTACTATCAGATGGGATTACATTAGTACAGAGAATAGTCCTTGTGTTTGGTGTCATTAGGCCCAGGAGGGGACTGTACTATCAGATGGGATTACATTAGTACAGAGAATAGTCCTTGTGTTTGGTGTCATTAGGTCCAGGAGGGGACTGTACTATCAGATGGGATTACATTAGTACAGAGAATAGTCCTTGTGTTTGGTGTCATTAGGTCCAGGAGAGGACTGTACTATCAGATGGGATTACATTAGTACAGAGAATAGTCCTTGTGTTTGGTGTTATTAGGCCCAGGAGGGGACTGTACTATCAGATGGGATTACATTAGTACAGAGAATAGTCCTTGTGTTTGGTATCATTAGGCCCAGGAGGGGACTGTACTATCAGATGGGATTACATTAGTACAGAGAATAGTCCTTGTGTTTGGTATCATTAGGTCCAGGAGAGGACTGTACTATCAGATGGGATTACATTAGTAGTTGCAATTATTAATATTTTTATTGTTTTATTTTTTAAAATATTTTGTAAGAATATTGTTACCGTTAAGTGACATCATAGGGCGTCTTGTGTGATGTCATCAGTAATATTATTAGTAATGTAATTTTTCATACTATATATAATGTCATGATTGATGTCATAGCTGTTGCCATTTATATCATTTGTGATGTCATGAAAAAGCTTTGCAGGGGGAGTGAGGGACCTTGAGACTGTGCAATTCCGTGGGTTTTCCAGTCTTAAGATGCTCTATCCTGCTCAGCAGTTTTATCTATATGTTAATACAGTTTCTGCCAATACATTTCCAGTATTTTTGTCCATTTCATTATAAGGAAATCTTTTTATCTAACTGATTATATTTTCTTTACTTGTAATGTAAAAAAATATACAACAATTATTCATTAATCTATTTTTATTTAACGTCCAAATAAAATTGAAAACAACTTTTACGTTTCCTAAACATACAACTTACACATATAAACCCATTGCAAGTTCCTAATGACGTCTATAAAAACACAGATTCATAATATAACAACAGTGTATTTGGTATTTTTATTTATACAGAGTATCATTGAATACCAATAATATTTAATGTACCTGATAGAGGTGATGTATCAATGTGTGTATTCAATAAAAAGGCTTGTTATTGAACTAAATGAGTTGTTTAATTAAACTTAAAAATTCATTGATGGCGACAGCTGACTAATGAATATGTATATTTTGTTTTACACTTTTGCACTTCGTTTACTCTGAACATAGCATTATCTCAGGGAGCGTTACATTTCCTACATTTTTTCACCCTGCTACATTAAATACAAACGTTTGTCATTTTTATAATAGTTTATTTTTACAAAACACAAATGCATGGAATCTCTCATAATAGATTACTTTATAATAAACACCCTTAACTAATATTTTATAAATATTTTTCAATATTTCTTAAGAATATTGTTAACCTTAAGTGACATCATGTGGGTGATCTAATCATACTTCACAGTGCATAAGAAATACATAGATTCATATATAATAATAGTACCATGTTAAACATTTCATTTAATTATTCTTAAATAAATATTCCAATACCATATAGTTTAAATGCTTAGTATATTTATTTAATATTTTCCATGTGTTATTCCATACATTGTAGTATAACATTTAGTTCCAAAAAATATTAAATAACATTTTCACATTTCAACATTTTTTTAATTCCAAGAATATTAAATAAGCTTCTTTTAAATTCTGTGCATATAAGGAGTTATCAAAATATCATTACATTCATACTAAACTTTTTTTGGCCTTTCAGGACCAAAATCTATACAAATAAAAAGAGGGTCTCACTGAGATACATTGTAGCTAAAATGAGAACCGACGTTCATTTCTTATCCTGCAGTGCCACCATGTGGAATTTTTGTGAATTACAAGTATACATTGGGGTAAATTTGAAAATGGAACCAGTGACTTTGGCCGTAAAGATCGCGACCCACAGACTCTTTTCTCCCTGGTTATTTTATTAACCTCAAAAAGCTTAAAAAGTACTATTTTCATTTATCATCCTGATTGCTGAGCTTTGGCTCACTTAGATTGTGTATGGAAAATTCTATTTTAATTCTATATTGTGCTGTGATATTTTGTATTGTATATTGAGTTGTGATGCTTATATTTACCATTTTGCTCAGCCAATCAGGACAGCGCTGGCATAGGCTGCCTCCTATAGGCCCGCCCCTGAGGGGGCCAATTCAAATTCACCTTTTTCACTTCCTCCCGATAGGCTCCTCACAGACAAATCAGCAACATGCCTACATAGGCACTTCTTCTATTGGCTCAATAAGCCAAGTGGGGAATTGGAAGTGTTCAGCCCATAAAATATAAAAGTACCTAAATCCTTTGTTCGCTACCCTTTAAATACCCCGCAGATTACCACATAAAGTATGTTCTTTCTGGGACACATAGAAATAGAGTTTCATTTAGATGGAAGACTTTTATTTGTTTTTACTGGGCTAAAACCATTTAGCATCCTGAGCTGATGCTTCTTTCCTAGAGAAAAGGGATTGAACAACCGGATCAGATCTGTGGGTAGGATTGGTCTCCTTGGCCTTTTCAAGCCCCATGAAGAGCAGATAGTGATGGTTATGCTGATCCAGTGATCCTAATGCTCCTGGTATGACTACTGGGCGCCGAGAGTCCCAGCCACACCAAGGTCCTGAGGGGGGATTCCTGTAGCTGAAGACAGGACCTTCCGAACCTTAATAGAGCCCCTCCCTTGGATCTTGACAATAACCAACTTAATTTATGTTGACAAAATTATGTCTAAAGTTCCATATTTCAGTATATTTTTGTTGGCAATTTGCATTAAATCTTGCAATTAATCCCTCAATTAGCAAAATACAAAAGTAAAAATGACAAATTTAGTTTATTTTTACATGTTTGACAACACACAAAGTAACAAAACACTTTAAGGATTGTAAAACTAAACACTGTAAAAATGTTAAAAACAAATTATAAAACATCAAATGAAAATAATTTACAATTTGTCTACTTTATTTTTGACTAGTGATGGTCAGAGTAGTGTCCGAGAGACTCGGATAGTCGGCAGGCTTAAGGGGCGAGCGCTTTGTCTTCATAGACAGCTACATACTATCTATAATGTACACTAACATCACTAGATTATGGCCACATGTTTTGTAACACATTTATTGTTAAAAACAACAAATTAAAATGTCTTCATGGAAAACTATTTATCTGGCGCCATAACAGTTTTGAGATTTTCTGCCATGTGAAAACGAAGAATCTCTTTTAGGATTTGAGGAACCTTTAGGAAACTTCCAAGTTTTCTATAGATCACTTTATATTATTTTACCCTATTTCTAAATACCAAAATGACACACGTTCTTGTGTAAACTAATAGTTTGTTTTAGTAAATCTTCTAGTTCTATTGTCATGATGTCTCTATTCCCTTAGAATGTTAAAATGTGTACCATTATGATGTCAGAATATGACAGGAATAAGTCAGAGAGGATACTAAATAGGTTGACTTTCTATTTAAGAGTCGTAATGAGAAGTTTTTCAGATTCATATCTAAAGTGCTATTACTACGTACAGTTTGATGGCTGGCAAACTGTTCCTCCCAGCCGAACACTTTCTACATTCATTTCTCGGACGTGTGAAGTCTCTGATGGGTAATGAGATTTGAATGACTGTTAAAACATTTTCCACACTCAAAACATGCAAAAGGTTTCTCATTTGTGTGAATTCTCTGGTGGGTTGTGAGATTTGACTTTTGTGCAAAACATTTTCCACATTCAGAACATACAAAAGGTTTATCACCTGTGTGGATTCTCTGATGCTTAACAAGTGGCGACTTTGCAATAAAACCTTTGCCACAAACTGAGCATGAAAATGGTTTCTCACCTGTGTGTAATCTCTTATGTTTAACTAGATCTGAATTGTATTTAAAACATTTCCCACAGTCAGAACATGAATATGGTGTCTCACCAGTATGAGCTCTCTGGTGGCTGACAAAATTAGCTCTGTTACCGAAAGATTTTCCACAGTCAGAACATTCATATGGTTTCACGCCAGTGTGAATTCTCTGGTGGGTATTAAAATGTGACTTATGGGCAAAACATTTCCCACATTCAGAACATGCATAAGGTTTCTCACCTGTGTGTATCCTCTGATGTGAAACAAGACCTGACTTGTATGCAAAATTATTTCCACAATAAGAACATGTAAATGGCTTCTCACCTGTATGAACTTTCTGGTGGGCGATGAGATTTGCCTTCCAGCTAAACCCTTTACCACATTGTGAACAAACAAATTGCTTCACATCTGTATGAATTCTCTGATGTCTAACTAAAATATATTTCTGACTGAAACATTTCCCACAGTCCGTACAAGAAAATTCATTAGCCACTTGTGTAGTTTGGTTACCATCCTCATTTACTTTTGATTTATCTTGATCTTCTATCAAAAAACGTATTGATGGTTGTGATCTCTGTTGTTGTCCAGGGGTATTCATTGCCATGGATTCATCTGTAGAAAACAAAACATATGATTAGTAATTAATTTCCTTTACACTATAAATCAAAGAAATACCCAAAAAAAAAAAGAATATTTGCTATTATGGCTATTCAAAAAAAAAAGAAAAAAAAAGACTAATTTGTGAAGTATGTAACAAATTAACAATGTTAGCCGTTGTGTTGGCTGTGAACATAAAGGTTTTCTGGGAAAATATGAACGTTTGAAGATTTTTTTTATAATTACAGTAATTAATACAGAGCTGAATCACGAGGGGGTGTGTTTTGGTATTAGTGGAGAGAGGGAACAGAGAGCAGTTATTTGGTTTCTAATTTTAGGACCTGATGGACAACTTTTCCTTTTTTATTATGTTCTGAGTCTCAGACTTAGAGTTTTGAAACTAGTATTTTTTTTTTCATTGTGGGGGGGTCCTTTAAGATGAAAATTACTTTTTCAAGATGGCTCTTTCCTACTTTGTGTGATTAAGTGGTGAGCATTCATAGAAGAGGGATTATGCACTTTCTGTAATCCACATCCAATCTCTAAATTCAGAGCCAGAAAGGAAGATCTCGAAAAGTAATTTCTGCCTAAAAAAACCCAAAGTTTAAGATCACAAATCTAACACTAATTTAAATTAAAATAACAACCAAAAATAATTAACTTTATTTATAGTTTAAATTATTATGAGCTCAACTTATCTTTAGAGATTTTTTTTTACCAGTAAATACAAAGATTTACAAAAATAATTTAGCTTAGACAATGAAAATAACTTTATAATAATGTTGTTGGTAATTGAGGTAAAAAGGTAGGGAAAAGTAAAACTTCAAAAAGGTATTCGGGATATATTGTCATTAGATCATATATGTTGTGTACTTTGGGACTGATCCAATTGCAAGCCCGCAACTCGATCGTAGTAGGCCGTATGTCTGCGAGTGCATTGCGGGCTCCCGTTCCTCTCCGATTGCGCTGCTATTCAAGTTACTGGCCCAAAGCTGAAACCGTAAACCATGCACTGTTTTGGAGCAGTTCAGGGAGAGAACATGATTAATTAAGCAAACCCGTAACCTCCCATTTCAAATCAGCCAATAGAAACAAAGACCATCATTATTACGGCAGTAAAACATGGAGGTTACGTGTCAATCAATTCGGTTCAGGGGTCCGATATGCGATTGAGTAAACTCTCAAATTAAAGAATTATGAAAACGAATGCCAATACTGTTCTAGTCCATGTGGGTGGCCTGATATGTATTAACTCATTGATACCCAAGATCGATTTAACCCAAAATGAAACATAAAAATAACTTTAATTTTATGCCTATTTGTGATCTTGAGACTGTTGTGGAATTAATTCCAATGTCTGTCATCGCCTTCCCCGTTATTTACAGCGCGGTACTGATTATTTATTTGCATTTACAGTGCTGCGAATAGGGGTTTAACCCCCTTGCGGGTCCTCTCTAGCACTCGTAGGATTTTCTCCTTCATTTGCCATGTACAGGTGGGAAAACATTTGCAGGCTTGGGAAATTGATAAATTGAATAGCGATTTTAGCCTTGTGAAAGTGACAGATCAAAGGCTTCGGGACCCAGTTACGGATTTAACCATTGCCATTGTTTTAAGGCAGGAACTCTTAACCCATTTGGAGCCCTGCAAAAAGACGCCAATTGAATAGTAAATTTCCTTGCAACCTCACTTACGGGCTACAGTAACGGCTGAAAGCTCAACTGAACCGGACTCTTTGTGTTTAAGTTACAACATGGTGTTAATCACCTTTAGTTAGTGTTTATTACTCACCTGAACTGATATTTATAGGAAGCTCCTCCTCCTTAACTCGGTGATTACCCAACATGCATGCTTCTTGGTGAAGCTCTTGGGCAACTGAAGAGTTCATATTAAAGGGTCCTGCCAAAAATATACAGAAGCTGTCACAAAAGGTCCTATATATAGGAAAAAAAGCTGTGTAATGCAGCTGGCATAAGCTTAAAGGAAGCCATGTTTAAAATGGTTATGGATTGAAAAAAAAGCATTTGTGCGCACATTTGCATGTCCCTGCTCAGCTTCCCAGAATGCAGTGTGAGCAGGAAGAAAGTTTTTTTAACTTGTTTTAGACATTCAAATGTGAACACAGATACTCATAAAATCCACAACACAAGCTGAGATCCCACTCCACGCTGATGATAGCCAGTAAGCTTGAAACAGCTGTACATGGATAGGATACTCAGCTTGTGTAAAATCCAGCCTTGGCTTTGCATTAAAGCTGTGTAATACAGCATGCATAATCTTAAAGGAAGCCATGTTTGATAATGGCTATGGATTGAAGAGCGAGGCATTTGTGGACACATTTACATGTCCCAGCTCAGCTTCCCAGAATGCACTGTAATAACTGTTTATCTAGAAATTCTGAGCTAAAAGCAGGGTTTTTTTTTAACTAGTTTTAGACATTCAAATGTGAACACAGATGTACTATTTGTTTACAATATATATATATATATATATATATATATATATATCCAATATTGTAAAAACATGAGCTAGATGATTTACCTAGGCCCCGGTCATTAATAAAAATCGATATTGTGATTAAAAAACGCAATTTCAGATTCAGCTCCACTGGTTTGAGACGTCTTGTGTTTGAGATTTTACTTGTAACATTAAACAATACAATGTAATTTCAGTTCATTTATTATTTTATTCTAGTACAGATTCCCAGACGTACCCTCTCAAACCAAGACTGGTCTAATAAAAAAAATCAGGACAGCCTCCTGGGCATATCCCATTTACCAATGAACACTAGGAAGGGTATGGCGATGTCGCTCTGCTAGATGCTAACAAATTAGTTTAGAAAAAAAAGATATATTTAATTTATTCCCTCCAAATTCTCATTTTTGGATAACCCACTACTACGGTGCTGTCCGACGTCTTTAGTGCGCGGCAGGACTTTTACTGAATGCCGGATTTAAAATAATAAATTCAAATAATATGAATTATTTATATAAATTATTTGAAATGGGTAAATATTTGTGAGTTTATAGTGAAGTTTAATTTTAATAATTGTAGTTTTTTGTGGAGAAACTCCCTGGAAGCCACAGAAGGTATCTCCTGGTCCACCTCCATCCTGTGGGCCGCCAGATGGACAGCACAGAAAAAATAAATAACCTGTAAAATATCTTTAGTGAGTTTAATTGGTGTGAGCTTGATTGGTCAGTATGGTGTTAAAAATAATAAAAATGTCCGACGTTATCTAACAGCTTTTCTTCATTTCGTGGATATCAGAGATTTCAACATTTAATTATATTAAAGTAACTTTGAGGGTAATCACAGAGCTTCTCCTTATTTAGTATTTATTACTCACTTTCACTCAAATTTAAAGGGATTTCCTCCTCCTTCTCTTCCTGATGATCTTCCATATAAAGCTCTTCTTGTTCAAGCTTTGGGACAATTGAAGGATTCACTTCCCAATGTCCTGAGCAAAGACAAAACGACCATAAAACGTCATCAACTCAGTAGGAAATATACATCTTTTTAATATTGTGTTTTTACTAAATAAATGGGAATTGGCAATGTAATTGTGTTATGTCGTGACCCCCAGGACTTTTTTTCGAACTGGCACCTGGACTTTGGTGATCAAGTCATCAAGTCTTCTTAACAAGGCTGTCGAACAGCAATTAAAATGTGTTTTTCAATAGACAAAGGTCAAGTGGCGTCAAGTGCTTTGCAAGTGATACCCCTTTGATTCTTTGTCTTTCAATATAATAGGGAGCCCGGATTGCTAAAGTTGGCCCCTAAAATAAGATGCACGCCGGAGCTGCGACAACAAGCAACCCCCGCTCCCCCACCTCACCAGGCCTTTTACTATTCCCTACCCATTCAGGAGGTACCCCAAGCCTGCTAACCAGTTCCACTACCCTCCACTGGATCCCCCGAATAGCAGAGAGCCAGTCTCAGAAAATATAAAACTTCCACATCCCAAATCTATGGAGAATCGGCAACTTGTCCTGGCCTCCGTTTAGGCTATACCAGGGGTTCCCAAAGTGTGTGCTGCGGCTCCCTTGTGCGCGGTGACTGTGAAACAGGGGCGCCACAACCGCATCCAAAAATAAGTGCGGCATGAGGGAGACCAGCAGTGTGCTGTGGGGCTGTGCAGGGTGAATGTGCAGTGGTGTAGGAAGGGGGTGGCAAAAATGCCCCTCTGCTCTTTCCTACCACCAGGCCCCAGCTCTCTCCCTCAGAGTCCTTTGACCCGGAAGAGGTGGAGCCACCAGGAGGAGGCGCCACCGGCAGAGGAGCAGCCGGAGAGAGGACAAGGGTGGAGGGAGAAATGTGCTCATCAGCCTGTGTCTCTACCAACCAATGTGCCCAGCCTGTGTATGTAATAGCCAAAGTGTCCAGTATGTAAGAGACAATGTGCCCTTCCTGTGCCTGCAATAGCCAATGTGCTAATGTGGGAGAGGAAGGAGAAAGAAGAGGGGGAGAGAGAAGAGAGGGAGAGAGAAGAGTGAAGGAGAAGGGGGGAGAGAGAAGGGCGAGAGAGGCAGAAAGGAGGAGAAAGAGATGCAGGAGAGAGAGAGAGAGAGAAAGTGGGGATGTGTGAGAGAGAGAGAGAGAGAGAGAGAGAGAGAGAGAGAGAGAGAGAGAAAGTGGGGATGTGAGAGAGAGAGAGAGAGAGAGAGAGAGAGAGAGAGAGAAAGTGGGGATGTGAGAGAGAGAGAGAGAGAGAGAGAGAGAGAGAGAGAGAGAGAGAGAGAGAGAGAGAGAGAGAGAGAGAGAAAGTGGGGATGCGAGAGAGAGAGAGAGAGAGAGAGAGAAAGAGAGAGAGAGAGAGAGAAAGAGAGAGAGAGAGAGAGAGAGAGAGAGTGTTGTATGTTTGTAATAATTCACATTTATTTATAAGTAATCGGACCATATATATGTATATAGAACTATGGTCTGACTTGGAAAAATCTTGAATTAATGCGTTAAAAAAGTTAAGGAACCACTGGGCCATACTGTGCGAGGGGATAAGGACCCTATACAACCAGCGGGTAGGGTTGGTCTTCTTGTCCTTTCCAGACCCTTGATGAGCGGGTTATGAAATATAAAACAGATGTTGTTTCTCATAGTCCTATTTTTACTACTCACTTTCACTGATATTTATAGCAACTTCCTCCTCCTTTAATTCCCGATGACTGTCCACGTAAGGCTCTTCTTCTTCTTCTTCTTCTTTAACCTTTGGGACACTTGGCGGATTCACTTTACTACGTCCTGAACAAACAGAAACCGCCGTTACAAAATGTCATCAATTCATTACAGGATTCCAATCTAGTTTCTTAATTACATTAATAAAAAATCCACTATATAACTGTGTAAATCTTATGAGGTTCCTCCAGGTTTCTCACCTTCCCTGATAGCTACAGGAGTTTCTTCCTCCTTAACCTCCCGGGGACTCCTCACGTTTGTCGTCTTTTCTTGATCCATCTTGGAACAGATCAGTGGGGTCACTTTGTCACAGCCTGAACAGATTTATATAAAATATATAAACAAGTACGTTGAGACCAAATAAGTAACAAAACATAAACTTTTGGGACAACCAAAAAAAAGCATTAAATGGAAAGAAGTCATAGAGATTGTGACTGGACGTAATGCCCTGATATTTACACTTAGTCTAATTGTTTGTAATATTTATGTTGTAAGAATAATCCTTTGCAGAACTGGGTGACTTGTTGACATAATGAGCTTCCCTCAGTCCTTACAGATTGTGTTTTCCTGGGATCCCAGATCTCTTCAGATACTACTGGATAGGAAAGCTATGGCAAGTCTGGACAAGCTAGTAAAAAGTAAAGACATTACACTATCAACAAAGGTCTGCATAGTTAGATCTCTGGTAGCTGGACCATAAAGAAGGCTGAATGCTGGAGAACATCCAACCAATCAGGTTTTCAGGAAATTAAGACAAATTGTACACTGGAAGGTTTGATCATGAGGCTAAAGATAAATATTTTAGGAAAAGACAGGATTCCCTAGAGAAGACTCAGATGCTGGGAAAGATTGAAGGCACACAAAGGAGGGGACGACAGGAGCGAAGATGGGATGAGGTCATAAAAGCAATGAACATGAGCTTGAATGAGCTCAAAACGGCAGTGACAAATGTGTCCGGCGTGCTGCGGTCCATAGAGTCATGGAGTGTTGGACCCGACTATACGCTGTAAAATGTTGACTTAGTGATGTCTCATTTTAAACAACAAACGTACAGACGTGATTCTGACTGAAGGGCCGGTTAGAACATGTGAACATGAAAATCCAACTCCCGGACAAGCAAGCGAAACATGTGAGAACATATAATGACTAGCGAATTGCCCGCCAAAAAATGACGGCAATAGAATAGTCCGTAGTTAGTCATTGCATGTTTATGTTTTCTTTTCCCAAGAACTGCTTGTGTGGTGGTTTGTATACAGTTGAGAGGCGCCATAGAGCCTCCACCTCCGCAAATGCGGCCCCTCGCTTTGCGGTCCGAAAGTTGTAGGGGGTCGTAGGGATAAGCGCCTATGGCGCTCATCTCCACCAGCGCAAGTAGCGCCTTTGGCACTCCTTGCCAGCAACTGCGTCCCTTGCTTTGCGAGGGCCGCAGTTGCGGCAGGCTTGATACGCAAGCCCGCAAGCGTTAGCAACAACCCGCATTGCTGACAACTATATATGTGATCCCAGGAACAGTACAGATAACTCTCTAAAGATGTGACCAAGATGCATCTCAAAATTAATTGTGGAAAATAACTTAAACTGATAACTGCTGGGGTCATCCGCCAAAAGGAATAAAGTAACCATGGCAGAAGAACTAGCAATCTGGAAGAAGCTGATTGGTTTCTGGGTTGTACGAGGTTTGTATGGGGTATGAGAGGTGAATGAGAGCAGGAGGGACCATTCCCACCATCTACATTCTCTTCACACTCAATAAAGTAGACATAAAACACACAGACAACAGAATGTGACCCAGAACCTGTCCCACTGCAGTCAGATCCTCCATCCACTGAGCTATCTGTGCGACGCTCTCAGCCCTAGATGATAGGCTTTGGTGCCTCCATGGCACAGACTTATTTTATGTACAACAGTGGTGGGGATTCTCCACAACCACCAACTAAACCTATCATCCATGTGAACCCTCTGTCTGATGGTGCAGAGCACAACTGGGGCTTCCGGGACGGCTCATATTCTTATCGCTATCTCTCACCTGCACTGGGATGCGAGTGGATTCCCAGCTGATGAATGTAGCTTTCTTCCGTCTCATACCGTCCATCCTCATTAATTAACTCAAGATAACGACTTTCATCATGAAGCCCTGTTTGTCAACAGAGAATTAAATGCATTTGCACCAAAACAAGTAAACGACTTTCCTATTTCACACATAAAATACAGACGTCCAATCAGTTTCAGGGAATATCTGGTGATTTTTACATTTTTTGCCGTGCTCCTATGAAATGATTTTTATAAAACTCGAATACAAATGAACATGAGCTTTTTTACTTGATAATTTCCATTAGATGGTACATCAGTTCTGTGCATTACCCAGAAATCTCTTACACTGTCTCTTTAAGTAATAATATGGAAGGTAAGCGCCGGGTAAAGGGCTGTGACCACGTCGCCCGTCACTTGTTAATTCAGGAAAAATACCCTTATAATGCCGACAAAAAGTACATTTGTAACTAATATGGCTGAACAAGTCCCGTGAGGCGCGGCGTCTGTATTCAGCGCCATGCTCGCACGTTACTCACAGTATTTATATACAAGCCATGAGGTGTTGACCTTATCGTACATACACTAACAAGCAGAGCATTAATACTCACAGCCTTTACCTGGACCAGTAACAATAAATACTCCGTTACCCGAGTCCTTGTTCGCTGGCGTTCCCAGCGTCCTGAGCGTCTGGTGACTCTCCAGCATTATGTCCGTACGTCTGTATATATCACACTGAAAAACAGAACAATAAACAAACAAACAATACCATTAATTAGTACCAAGATATTGTGTTCAATACTATGCTCCTCGGTCGTTGGTGCCATAATCGTGTCGTCCTCAGGTCACCACCAGCCACCATGATGTTTATAGTGGGAGTTACCAGAGCCCATAATAAAGCGAGACGCGACTCCCGTAATGAAGGGGTCACTGCCCCCCAGATATGTCCCATAATCCCGATAACACATTATTTGTCTATGGAGGGATTAAGAACAAGATCCTGTCACAGCCCCGCCAGAGGTCACGCGGTCGCCATGGAAGTCACATGAGCACCTTGTAATGCTGAGAATTACATTTAGATGACTAGAATACAGATGTACTTTTGGTCTTTGGTGTTTCTCGTCCTAACTGCGGGCGATTAGGAGGAGAACGGATTCTAACAGGGCCGATAAAGTAGAAAGAAAACGAAAATGAAGTTCCTGGATCAGAATAAACTGCTCTGAATGTACAACTATCTTTGGGGGCTTGTCCCTGACAGCCAATGGGCAGCAATACAGCTGTCTGAGTCATAAGTGTCAGCCAATGGGATGCGGAGTCTTGTGTACTATATAACATGGAGGACAGAAACATGTCACACCATGTCCTCTAATAAATCACTTTGTTCCACAAATGACACAAGCGGCGTGTCCTGGGGAAGTAATAAGGGACCCGGTGAGACCCGGACTGGGCAACATGAGCAGGTGGTATGTAATAGTAATGTTACATGTAATAGTAATGTTACATGTAATGATGATGTTGTATGTAATAATAATGTTACATATAATGGTGATGTTATATGTAATGATAATATATGTAATAATGTGATATGTAATGTCACTACACACAATTTGTTCCTCACTCACATATAATATAAGATGCAGAGGGTACCCACCAGCACCACACACATACATATACACACACACATACATATACACACACACATACATACATACACACACACATACATACATACACACACACATACATACATACATATACACACACATACATATACACACACATACATATACACACACACATACATACATACACACACACATACATACATACACACACACATACATACATACATATACACACACATACATATACACACACATACATATACACACACACATACATACACACACACATACATACATACACACACACACACACACATACATACATACATACATATACACACACATACATATACACACACATACATATACACATACATGAGCAGATGATATGTAATACTAACATTATATGTAAGGGTCAGATCCCCCTAAACTACAGATCACCACAATATCTTCCCCTCACACATGTAATATAAAGTGACTGATACAGTATAGATGGACCAATATATACACCATGTGCCCACCACACACACACATACATGTATACACACAGCACATGAATCAGGTCATGCACCACACATACACAGTGTGATTATACACGTACACACCATCATACACAGACATCACTCTATATACAGCCACAAACAGTTACCTCAGAATACCCTGCTCTGTATAGGATGTGACCACAGGGCGCGCGGTAAATACGTCATTAACGTCTCTACGTAACTCACTGAATCCGCCATATTTGTTATGGGCACCAATGTTATCCTCTCACACGGATTGTATATTTAACGGTACAAAAACTCAAATAGTCACATAACAAAGCTGTTTATTCAATGCCAGGTTCATCCTTCAGTGTCCTTATCGGTATCTTTGTTCGAGCAAGGGATTGTGGGAACTAGTATTCAGGTAATCCACTTCCTGATACACTTCTACTTCCGGGTCTTCATTAGCTATAACACATATAGACGCAACAACCGTGGCTACTCCAAAAACAATCACTCGCCTGTCACTGCATGTGTGTAGTCTAACTCAAATTACTTTGTATTCGCTGCTCGGCATTACTTCCGGATTCAAAGCTTACTTCCGGTTCAATTAACACACGTTTAGAAAGGTGAATATGTTCATATCAGTGAGTGCTGTATATACGGGGTGTAATCACACACTCACTTACACACTCGCACACTCACTCACACACTCACTCACTTACACACTCTCGCACACACACTCGCGCACACACACACTCACACACTCTCACACACAGACACTCACACTCTCTTGCACACACATTCACTCACTTACACACTCTCGCACACTCTCTCGCGCACACACTCACTCACTTACACTCACTCACTTACACACTCTCACACACTCTCTTGCACACACATTCACTCACTTACACACTCTCGCACACTCTCTCGCGCACACACTCACTCACTTACACACACTCACTCACTTACACACTCACTTACACACTCTCGCACACACACTCTCGCACACACTCTGTCGCACACACACACTCTCTCGCGCACACTCACACACTCTCGCACACAGACACTCACACTCTCTTGCACACACATTCACTCACTTACACACTCTCGCACACTCTCTCGCGCACACACTCACTCACTTACACACACTCACTCACTTACACACTCTCTCGCACACTCACTCACTTACACACTCTCGCACACACACTCTCGCACACACTCTGTCGCACACACACACTCTCTCGCGCACACTCACACACTCTCGCACACAGACACTCACACTCTCTTGCACACACATTCACTCACTTACACACTCTCACACACTCTCTCGCACACACACTTGCACACACACATTCACTCTCTCGCACACACTCACTCTCTCTCATAAGTGAGCGCCTCTGTATAGTACCTGCACAGTCTGTCCACAGGGCACAACCCTATTCCACCGGATTTACTCTACTTAAATTATATATATATAGTTCTGTTATTATTATACTTACAGTGCTGACAGTTTATATGTGTTTGCTTCGCTCAGTCATGTCTGACCGTCTCCTGGACCAAAAGCATGTTGAACCACTCTACATTTATGGCAGAGATACAGGAGTGGGTTGCCAGTTCCTTCTCCAGTGGGCCACAGCATACAGCTCCTGGTATTCCTAGGTTGTCTCCCATCCAAGTACTGACCAGGCTCAACCCTGCTTGGCTTCAGGGTGGTGTGATCTTCTGGTTTCCTGACTCAAATCAAGCTCCATTCGCAGAGGTGAAAGCACCAAATCCTAACCACTGGACCACCAGGGAATCCTGTTGTGACTAAACTCGCTGACTATACTTAGAATTGGGTTATTACCATTGCAACTGTTTGGACCTATAATTATTATGGTGCCCCTATTCAGTGACATTTATGTCCATTACTATACCTATTACTGTTATCATTTACTAGCGAATTGCCCGTCAAAAAATGACGGCAATGAAATTGTAAGGTAGCTAATGCTGTTTGGTGTGTAGTACTGAAATATATAAAACATTAATAAATGAATATACTTTACCTATTTTGAAGCATTGTGTGGAAGAGCTGGCAATCTGTGTTGATGCTGCTGCAGCATTAGTGGTGTGGAGCTGCTGTGTAAGCGTGCTGAATGTGTGCAGTGTAACACTGTGCGTGCGCGAGACCAAACCGTTAGCGTACTCGTGTACTTCTGCATTGGCGTAAAATGGCGGATAATGTGTGGTATACGTCTGTAGCGGAATATCCGTCGGTGCTTCGTGGTGTTTTGCAAGTTTGCGGTTGTAGCCTCGTTTTCTTTTTTTTCGGCGGCCATTTTTTTTGTTGCTTAGAGAATTTTTTTGTGTCTAAACTCTTTTATTTTGAGTGAAATGAAGGTGTAAGTTGTTTTTTTGAGGTCCTGGATGCTTCCTCTTGCTGTAGGTAAGGTTTTTATGTATGTGCTGTGTGTATTTATTGTGTTTTGAATTTTGTAATGTTCGCGATTTGCGGGCGATTGTTGCGAGGTCGTAATGTGTGGTAACGTGTCTTGTATGTTGTTTGCGTTGCGAGGTAAAGTTTGCGAGGGTCGTAGTTGGTGTGTCGTGTTGTTTGCGTGGTCGCGGTTGTTGTGTGGTTGTTAGCGTTTGAACGTAAATTTTGCGAGGGTCGCAGTTGCTGGCAAGGAGGGCTGCGGGCTCGCTATGCGAGCCTGCAAGCGTTAGCAACAACTCGTACGCTCACAACTATATATGTGATTTGTAATGCGTCAGCATATTCAGTAGCGCTATACATAAGTTTATTTCCAGGCAACGACAAATTCAAAACTAACACATTGAAAGAATGGAGGGTCTTGGAATCCGGTTTCCATAGCACTGTGTGAGCGCTGTCTCAGTGGAGTGTTGGGGCTGGAAGCTGGATTGGAAGATGTCCAGAAGGGAGTTAGAGGAGATGAAACTGGTAAGGCAGTTATAGACGAGCCGCTCCAGCAGTTTGGAAGCCAGAGGAAGTAGAGAGATAGGGCGATAGTTGGATGCAACGTCAGAGTCAGATGAGTGTTTTTTGAGAGTGGGTGTAATTATGGTATGTTTTAGAGATGATGGAAATTTGCCAGTGGTAAGGGAAAGGTTGAAGATGTGTGTGAGAGCTGTGATTAGTGTGGCAGAGAGGGGAGGGATGAGCTGAGATGGAATCAGATCCTGAGGACATGTAGTGAGGCGAGTGGATGATATTAGGCTGGAGACTTTGTCCTCTGTTGCAGGGGTAATGTAGTTCATAGTGGCTGTGGGAATGGGGAGGGGAGTAGATTGGGTGTTGTTGGTTAGTTGAGAGGGTGGAGTGTGAGCCACGATTAGAGGAGAGTTCATTGCGGATGGATTGAATTTTATGCATAAAATGGTTGGCAACATTTTCAGCCGTGAGACAGGAAGGGATGGGAGGAGGTGGTGGGCAGAGGAGAGTATTGAAAGTAGCGAACAGACATTTGTGGTTGGAAGACAGAGTTGATATTAGTGATGTGAAGTAGTGCTGTTTGGCCCAGGTTGAGGGTGGAGGAGTACGAACGTAGCATAAACTTGTAGTGAAGGAAATCTGCTCCAAAGCCGTTCAGCAGTGCTGTTTCAGTTGTCAATTGTAAGCATTTTCGAACCTATCCCTCGGGCTCTTTGAATGTATCGCGTTTGTGTAGTGCACCATGGTTGTGAATGAGAGCGAGGGTGTCTGCGTGTGGTTATGGGGGCCAGAGTGTCAAAGGTGGAAGAGAGTGTAGAGTTGTAGTGTGAGGTGTCAGGGAGGTTGAGGTTGGTGATGGGACTGAGAAGGGGTTGGATAATAGTGGAGAGCTGAGTAGGTTCAAGTGCTCACAAATTTCTGTTCGTGATGGTGGCAGGGGTGGAGAGAGGGTGATGTGGTGAGGTTAAAGGTAAGGAGGTGATGGTCAGATAGAGGGAGTGGACAGATTACTGGGTAGGAGGTTGTGCTGAGATTGGTGATGGTAAGGTCCAGAGAATGTCCAGCATGATGAGTAGAAGAACCTGTTAGTTGTGAGAGGCCGAGGGAAGAGGTGAGTGCAAGCCGTTTGGCGGCTGCTGGTGTGGTGGGAGTGTCAATGGCAACGTTGAAGTCGCCAAGTACCAGTGAAGGAACGTTGGAGGAGAGAAAGTGAGGAAGCCAGACAGAAAAGTGATGGAGAAATTGAGAGGGAGTGCAGGAGAAAGGTAGAGTAGAAGGTTTGTGACAAGTGATGGGTATCAAATTCTGGGTGTTTCGAGTGTTTGCTGCGCTTGGAGCAGAGCGTGGCTGATAGCAGGTAGAAATGAGTGAGGGACCTGGATTAGGGGATATGTCTCCAGCAGCCAGGATAAGAAGGATTGAGAGCGAGCGAATATGGGAGTGGGACTTACAGTGGTGTTTCTACTTATGAGTGTTAGGGTAGCTAAGATATGTACATATATATATATATATATATATATATATATATATATATTGTTTTACAAATTAATTAATTTATTTGAAGCAGGTGATGCTAACTGAGCAGGTGTAAGTCATGTGGGTTTCTATAAGTTAAGCAAATGCAGGGGAGGGAGGGCAGAGGTAACAGTGTTTGTTACAAGTCCAGGTAAGACTTTGCAAGATGGAGGGTGTCTGAAATACTATGTATACATATTGTCCAACCTTGGGACTGTAAACCCAGAAGAATTTATTTAATTTTTTTATTGAGTCATAGGTGGCAATTTATAAAGACCATAATACATTTTAAATAATAATAGATTTTTTAACAATACATTTTCCTAGTCTCCATTGGCAGGGATTTGTACTGGTATAACAAAAGCGCTGTCTGGGGGTATAGCAAGAGCTGTGTCTGGTGGTATAACGAAAGCGTTGTCTGGTGGTATAACGAGAGCGGTGTCTGGTGGTATAGCAAGAGTGGTGTCTGGTGGTATAGCAAGAGTGGTGTCTGGTGGTATAGCAAGAGCAGTGTCTGATGGTATAACGAAAGCGTTGTCTGGTGGTATAACGAAAGCGTTGTCTGGTGGTATAACGAGAGCGGTGTCTGGTGGTATAGCAAGAGTGGTGTCTGGTGGTATAGCAAGAGCAGTGTCTGATGGTATAACGAAAGCGTTGTCTGGTGGTATAACGAAAGCGTTGTCTGGGGGTATAGCAAGAGCGGTGTCTGGTGGTATAGCAAGAGCGGTGATTGGTGGTATAGCAAAAGTGTTGTCTGGTGGTATAACGAAAGCGTTGTCTGGGGGTATAGCAAGAGCGGTGTTTGGTGGTATAGCAAGAGCTGTGTCTGGTGGTATAGCAAGAGCGGTGTTTGGTGGTATAAGGAAAGTGTTGTCTGGTGGTATAGCAAGAGCAGTGTCTGGTGGTATAACCAGGGCTGTGGAGTCGGAGTCAAGGAGTCGGAGTCGGAGGAAATTTCGGGTACCTGGAGTCAGAGTCGGCAAAAAAAACACTGACTCCGACTCCTACTAAATTTAGATTGGAATTAAAAAAAAAGGAAGTTTAAATATCCCAATTCACAAAAAGTTATAATTAATGACTTTTCTACTGTAAGAATAAAGACCCATGCATGCAGTGCCTCACCTAACCGCTAAACGAACACTTTAAGTGACCGTGAAAAAGTATGCTTTTCATGTGCTTCACTTTATGCTACGCAATGCACAATTCGGAGCACCAATACTTATAAATTTATTTTCCCTTGTTGTTTACAACTTATTTTTAACGCTCAACAAGGTTTTCAATACCTTGTTGGTAGAAATCATTTGGTGTAGACTCAAAAAATGTATCCAACCAAGCTCAGAACAGCTTCTTGGATTCAACTGTAAGTGTTTACATTTGTTTTAAAACCTGCATGCCTGCTTGTTTGTATGAGGGAAGACATGTGTACATTAATACCGAGGAGTCTGGGAGTCGGAGTCAGAAGTACACAAAACTAAGGAGTCGGAGTCAGAAGTACACAAAACTAAGGAGTCGGAGTCAGAAGTACACAAAACTGAGGAGTCGGAGTTGGAGTTGGACTCAGCAAGTTCTCAATTTTATGATCAACTCAGACTTTTATCCACATCAGTCTAACCCGGTTATGTTAATGTCAGTAGATACATAAATACATTCTCTATAGTATAACCAGCTCAGATTTATATCATCAGCAGTGTACCCAAGCTGTAAATGTCTATGTTATTCTCAATAGATAGCATATAAATCATATTCAGACAAAAATGTCCCTAATACTGTAACCAACTCAACTACATTATATATGACTCGGATACACATCACATAAACAATGTCCTAATGTATTGTTGAAAACCTAGCATCCTCAAGCGAAATCTCTTGCCTGGAAGGCTCCACTAGGTGAATGCCCGAAAACTTGCTGGGGTACCTAGAATAAGATAGGAAAGCCTCTCAAGAATACTACTCAATCAGAAATGCAGAAGTACATGCATATCAACACCAATCTAAACTAATGGTGCCAACAACATTAAATATATCTGATTATTCCTCATCTGTCTGCAAAGCAGACACTTCATTTGCATACGCTGAGGTCACTAAAGCATGAATTATGACTTTAAAAGCCCATCATACTTCATGCCAGCATAGTGATCCTTTGATAAAGCTGCTGGGTTTTGCAGCGGAACGGTCCGTCAGTACCAATCCTGCGATTAGTATATGTTTTATATTCCTCCTACAGTAATCCAACGTAACTGTGAGGTTCCTGATAGGGCAACTTTAATGTAACTCCTTATTGGTTAGAGGTTGTTATAGAAATAGCACTGCGCAAGGTTATGTTCAAGCTGTGGTTACTATGGATTTGTATCTTTTTTGGTTTTAAATGTTTTTTATATTTATACCAAGACTACCCAGTGAACTCACACAGCAATGAGAGGATTATTTTATTTTTCCTTCTTGTTATATTTCAATGATAATTAGTTATTTCTGATATGCTAAATATGTACTTTTGTATCAATCTATATTGATCTATGGATGTGCACATCATACATGTCACTCTCGGTTCACATATGTAGCATATATTCATATCCCTCATGGTCTCGGAGCACCTCCATTATTACGATTCCCAATATTTAATTTGTCATAAAGTGATGTAAAGCTCCGAATGCTAATAAGAGATGTTTGAGGGATCTCTCCAGTAGAACCAGCACCGAAAGAGGGAGAGTGAAACTAACAGAGTCTCTCCAAGTCTTTCTACTCCCCAAACCCCATCAAACGGCTAAATACAACTGCTCCCCCACCATTTGAATTTTGTCAAATAAATGTAAAGAACAGGGTGATTGTGAAAAATGAAACTCACGACAACATGTCACAGGGCTTAGCATTACATATAACCTGAATGGTACCAGGAACCTCGTTTATAAGAGAAGCATGATAGTTTATAATGCTCTTTGTGGATAAGATTGTGAATTAAACTTAACCTTTATTAATATTAAATACATGTTTTGTATCCCCCTCTCCCACCCGTGTCTCCTTTCCCCCCTCTCACTCCCCTGTACCTCCTTTCCCCCTCTCCCTCCCGTGTCTCCTTCCCCCCTCACGCCCCCTTATCACCTTTCCCCCTCTTCCCGTCTTCATTCCCCCTCTCCCTCCCCTGTGTCTCCTTTCCCCGTCTCCCTCCCCTGTATCTCCTTCCCCCGCCTCCTGTGCCTCCTTTCCCTGTGTCTTCTTAGCCCCTCGTGTCTCCTTCACCCTCTCCCCCCTTGTCTTCTTTCCTCCTCCTCTCCCTCTCGTGTCTTCTTTGCCTCCCTTCCCTCGTATCTCCTTTTACCTCTCCTCTCCCTCCCTTGTGTCTCATTTCCCCCCTTGTGTCTCCTTTACCCCTCCTCTGTCTCTCGTGTCTCCTTTCCCTTTCCCCCTCCCTTGTGTCTTCTTTCCCCCTCGTGTCTTCTTTCTCCCTCACTCACCTTCCACCTGGCGTAAGCCTCTGCGAGTCCCGTCCTCCGTCCGGAACTAATTCCTGAATCAATCCACTCTGGCTGCTGCAGGAGCCGTGACTTTTGCAGCGGTCAATGAGCCGATTGATCCAGGGAAGTTGTACCAGCCGAAGGTACAACTTCCTAGCAGGGTTGGAACCAGGTACGGGCCGCATCGCAATGATCACCTTCAGTGCTCATCGCGGGCTCCGCAATGGAGCAGCTTCGCCGCTCATTTTGCCTCAGCTACTGTCAGGGTTGGAACCAACCAGGTACAGGCCTCGGCTGGGTGTGATGCAGGCGAATGTTTGAGCTTTCTAGACAGCATGTTAAAGTTGGATAACACTATGATTCATAAGTTATTTTTGTATTTCAGCTGTTATCATTTATAAAGCTCTAACATATTCCATAGTGCTAAAGAAAAGGGAAAACAGTGAGTATATAAGAGAAATATATATTAAAAAGTTCCATGCTAGTAGAGAGGGTGTAGAGTGCCCTTCTGTAGTAAGAGCTTACAATCCATGTAGGTTAATGGTATTAGACACAAAATAAAGGGGGTGATTGTCTATTTTTAAGTAAGGCAGAAGGATCCATGTTAATGAGGTTGTCACTATCTTATTTTAATCGCTGATAATAGGGAAAATGTTGGTAGGCTTCTTTGAATAAATGGGTTTTCAGAGATTGTTTGAAACTGTTAAGAGTATGGGGTTTGACAAAGCAGGGTAGAGAAATCAAAAGGGTGAGGCCTGCTCGAGAATAGTTTGACAGATAAGAGTGTAAGGAGATGATGGCGGCTGACAAGAGACAAATATTGTGGGAAGAGTGGAGAAATTTGTAAAGAAAAATGCAAAAACTTCTCATATTAATGTTTTAATAGAACAAATATAAAAATATCAGCACCTTATATCAAATGTCCTGAACGCCCCAACCAGCGAACTATGATAATGGAAGTAATACTCCGTCGCTACTAAAACATTTCCTATTTTATGAACATAGGAATCTGTCTTAATCCATGTGGATTATGTTTAATAGACATAAATACTGACTAAAACATTAACGACATTCAAAACATGCAAATGTTCTTCTAAGTTTTTGGCAGGAAACACCCTACATACAAATGGCTTTTCTTCTGTGTAGTATATTTTGAGGTCAGGCTAAAATAATTCCGAGATTGAGAATATACAAAAATAGATGTTCGTCTTTGTTTTCTAGTTTCCTTAGGTTGACTGAGATTTGTAAACGGACTAAACCAATTCCCACATTCATAGCATACAAATTGATTTTCTCTTGTGAATTTTCTTAAGATTAGTGAGACTTGTGCCTTGACTTAAAGATTTCCTATGTTCAGTTTTCTTAGGCATGAGTTTTCTTGTGATCATTGAGTCTTGATGCCCGAATGAAACCTTTCCCACATACAGAACATGCAAATGGTCTTTCTCCTGTGTGAGTTCTCTTATGAACATTGAGATCTGAAGCCTGACTGAAGACTTTCCCACAGTCAGAACATGTAAACAAGTTTTCTCCTGTGTGAGTTCTCTTATGAACATTGAGATCTGAAGCCCTTCTGAAAGCTTTCCCGCATTCAGGACACTTAAATGATCTTTCTCCTGTGTGCGTTTTCTTATGAAAGCATAGTGTTGAGGCCTGGCTGAAAGTTTTCCCACATTCAGAACACACAAATGGTCTTTCTCCTGTGTGAGTTCGCTTATGAACATTGAGCGTTGAGTAACAACTGAAATATTTCCCACAGTCAGAACATGCAAATGGCTTTTCTCCTGTATGTGTTTTCTTATGAACACTGAGATCTGAAGCCTGACTGAAGACTTTCCCACATTCAGAACATGTAAATACATTTTCTCCTGTGTGAGTTCTCTTATGAACGGTGAGATCTGAGGATCTTCTGAAAGCTTTCCCACATTCAGGACACCCAAATGGTCTTTCTCCTGTGTGAGTTTTCATATGAAAACATAGCGTTGAGGTCTGACGAAAAGCTTTCCCACATTCAGAACATACAAATGGCCGTTCTCCTGTGTGAGTTTTCTTATGAACACTGAGCGATGAACTATCTATGAAACTTTTCCCACATTCAGAACATACAAATGGTCTTTCCCCTGTGTGTATTCTCTTATGAATTTTAAGTGATGAGGCATGGCTAAAACATCTTTCACATTCAGAACACATGAACAATCCTTTTCCTCTGTGATTCTTTTTATGAGTAACAATTAATTCATTCAGATTCTTCTTTTGTGTTTCTGTGCTCTTGTTTGCTTCCAGATCACCGTCTGAAACCCTGAAATCTTCCATTACACAATCTGGGAAACTAAGAGAATTATGGTGCACTTCAAGGATATTTCTGGTCACAGATCCATCTGTTGGAAACAAAAGCACCAGATTAAATACATCCACCATGATGTTAAAATAAGATACATGAGTGTTACCATCTAATCATTTTTATTTAGTGTTAACTATAATTATACATAGGAAGACCAATCTAGAGCTATAAAATGGACAAATAGTGAGTTAAAATGTTTTAACTTAAAATGTATGTTAATTCAGTGGAAGTTATTTGGCTATTTATGCCCAACAGCATAACACATGTATATACGCATACAGAAAGGAAGAGATACAGTAGAGAGACTTGAGGAAAGCGTCAATGTGATGTTGGGACTAGGGTTGGTTGTGGGTGGTAACTACAAAGAGACTCATGAAGGAGGTAATCAGTAACTTATTTCTAGGGTAACAAAGCCAAAGCCCCAATGTAGGTAACAAATTAAAAAGAGGGCAACAGGAAGGCCTTGTAGAAGGCAAGAATGGGTCTAGAGAACCAACTGCAGGAGAATGAGACAGAAATAAGATGGTGACTTCAGGCATACACAAGGAGATCATGAGGGGGACCCTGGAGGGAGGGTTGATGAGGTGGCGATCAATCTGAGGGAACACAATGCAGGTGGTGGCTGGTGTGAGGAATGGGAATGCGGCGAGCTGAAAGAGGGATAACCACTTGGTAATGAGTAAAAGAAATTAAATATTTCTTAACCCCTTTACTTGCAGCCGGACGAGGTTAATGATAATGTTAAACAGTATGAGCCTCATTCAATTAGGAGGCTGCAAGTTCCGGGATATAGGCCGTACGACTGCGGGCCCGCAGCATCCACGACTTACGGTGCTATTCAATTCGGCAAGACCGCAAATTAGGGGCCAATAGCAAAATTCATAAACCATGCCATCGTATGTAGCATTTCCGAGCTTGAACATGATCAATTAAGCAAGGCCGTAACTCCCGAGTTGGAAACCGAGATCGTCATCATAAGGTCAATGAAAAAATGGAGGTTGGATTTCAAAGTCCTACGGGCTTAAATTACGATCGGACCCACATTCCAGATATTATGCAATATTGATAAAGCCATAAATATGATATTTTATTACATGCAAGTTCCATTATATGTATTAACACATTGATTGCTGGGATCTATATTACATGTAAACTAAACATGAAATAAAGTATTTAATTTGGCCGATTTGTGAGCTTGAGAATGTTGTACTATTAATTCTAAGACCTAACATCAATTTCCATTTTAATAAAAGTACAGTAGTGCATGTATATGTGCATTTAAAGTGCTCCAGACATGTAAAGCCCTTTGTGAGTCCTTCTTAGAACCCGTAACTTGTGGAGCGACTTTTGCCATTTGCGGCCTTGGAGCAGTGATTAGCGAGGGGGAATTGGAGCAACTGAATAGCGATTTGTGCGATCATAACTCTTGCGGCTATGAAAGATCATAGGCTTGAAGGGGCATTATCTTGTGATGTTAGCCATCGCAATTAATTAGAGGCCGGAGCCCATAACTCGATCAGAGCCCGCAAAAAGACGCTAATTGAATAGCAAAATAAGTTACAGCCTCCATTTCTGAAGCCCGGATCTCCCGAAGCCTCAATTGAATTAGGCTCTATGTTTTTTCTTCATGAAAATGAAATTCCTGGAGCAGAATATACTGCTTTGAATGTATACCTATCTTTGGGGGTATATGAGTCCTAAGTGTCGGCCAGTGAGACTTAGCATCATGCATACGAGCTATTCACACAGAGACATTTCCTCTATTTTTTTCACAATAAAATATGTAAATATCTATAATGTTGAAATGCATGATAAAAAATAATCACTATTCAATGTTCCTATATTGTACCTCACAGTGTTTACTGAAACAAAGTGTATCTACTTTGCAGGTTCTTAAGTTATGTCGCTTGCTCCAGACATATTATCCTTCTCTGTATTTTATTTTCAACAATTACATATTTAGCTTTTGGAATTAAGTCACTAGCATTATTAACCTGTTAGTAAGTTTTTTGTTTGTGTGTATATGTGCCTTGCAAAAGTATTCATCCCCCTTGGCATTTTTCGTGTTTTGTTGCCTCACAACCTGGAAGTAACATGGATTGTTTGAGGATTTGTATCATTTAATTTACAGAACCTGCCACAACTTTGAAGATGTTTTTTATTGTGAAGCAAACAACAAAAAGGACAAAATAACAGATAAAGTCAATGTGCATAACTATTCACCCCCTAAAGTCAATACATTGTAGAGCCGCCTTTTGCACCAATCACAGCTCCAAGTCGCTTTGGATAAGTCTCTATGAGCTCGCCACATCTTACCACTGGGATTTTTGCCCATTCCTCCTTGCAAGACTCCTCCAGCTCCTTCAAGTTGGATGGTTTGCGCTTGTGAACAGCAATCTTTAAGTCTGACCACAGATTTTCTATTGGCTTGAGGTCTGGGCTGTGACTCGGCCATTCCAACACATTTACATGTTTCCCCTTAAACCCCCCAAGTGTTGCTTTAGCAGTGTGTTTGGGGCCATTGTCCTGCTGGAAGGTGACCCTCCGTCCTAGCCTCAAATCACGCACAGAGTGGTGCAGGTTTTGCTCAGAATATCCCTGTATTTAGCACCATCCATCTTTCCCTCAACTATGACCAGTTTCCCAGTCCCCACAGCATGATGCTGCCACCGCCATGTTTCACTGTGGGGATGGTGCTCTTTGGGTGATGTGATGTGTTGAGTTTGCGCCAGACATAGCGTTTTCTTTGATGGCAGAAAAGTTACATTTTAGTCTCATCAGACCAGAGCACCTTCCTCCATACATTTTGGGAGTCTCCCACATGCCTTTTCGCAAACTCCAACCGTACCATTTTGTTTTTTGCTGAAAGTAATGGCTTTCTTCTGGCCACTCTGCCATAAAGCCCAACTCTATGGAGCGTATGGCTTATTGTCGTCCTATGTACAGATACTCCAGTCTCTGCTGTGGATCTCTGCAGCTCCTCCAGGGTTACCTTAGGTCTCTGTGCTGCCTCTCTGATTAATGCCCTCCTTGCCCGGTCCGTGAGTTTTGGTGGGCGGCCGTCTCTTTGCAGGTTTGCAGTTGTGCCATGTTATTTCCATTTGGTTATGATAGATTTGATGGTGCTCCTGGGGATCATCAAAGATTTGGATAATTTTTATAACCTAACCCTGACTTGTACTTCTCGACAACATTGTCCCTTACTTGTTTGGAGAGTTACTCGGTCTTCATGGCAGTGTTTGGTTAGTGGTGCCTCTTGCTTAGGTGTTGCAGCCTCTGGGGCCTTTCAAAAAAGGTGTGTATATGTAATGACAGATCATGTGACACTTAGATTGCACACAGGTGGACATCATGTCACTAATTATGTGAATTCTGAAGGTAATTGGTTGCACCAGACCTTTTTTGGGCCTCATAACAAAGGGGGTGAATACATACGCACATGCCAATTTTCTGTTTTCTATTTCTAACAAATAGTTTTATGTTGATATTTTTCTCATTTCACTTCACCAACTTAGACTATTGTGTTCTGATCCACCACATAAAATTCAGATTAACAAAACATTAAACTTATAGTCAAGGGGGTGAATACTTTTTTCAAGGCACTGTACATCATTATAAAGGATTTTGACGCTCTATATTTTGAATCTTCCACATGCATTACCTTGTATGTATTTCCATGTATGTGATCATTTCATCAATGGTGCTTGCAAGCGGCCATTGTGCCCGTTCTTCATAGCATTTTGCTATTGTTTGTCACATCCATATTTCACTATTTCAGGACATCTTATACCTTTTCTTGTTATACTATGACAAGGGAGTGTCTATGCTATGTTGACATGAAGTTCCTAGTGCCCCCCTATCTCTTGGGGTTGTATTCAGCTGCATTTCCTTCATATATGGTTGGCTTAGAATACCCCACAAGTATACATCAGTATTTCCAGCATTTTGGCTGTCTATATTTTGAATCTTCCACAAGCATTACCTTGTATGTATTGTCAATTTATGTGATGATGTTTATCAATACTGCTTGCAAGCCGCCATGGTGCCACGTTTTTAGCATTTCCACTAATTATTCTGACATTTGGCCCTTCCAGACATTCAACCAAATTGGCGAATCTCAACACTATAACCTTGTATCATTCATCTATCACAATCCATCTAGTATCACATTAACACTTCATATTCATACAACCTATACCAATCAAACGAAACGAATACAGGTTAATTTAAGGCAAGCCACCGCACACCTATTGTCTCAGTCACTCTTCATTCACCATCCCCAAAGATTTAAAATCTTATTCCCATATATAATTTTATCTTCAGTTTCATATTCTAATTCGCTAACCATCAACCACCTCCAGTCACGGACTACTATATCTATCTGTGGTATCATGGTTCACACAGGGCAAGTACCGAATGACCCCCCCCCCCTGTATGTAAAGGGCCAGAATGAGTGACATACACTCTGGTATGGCCGAATACTGTGTTTAAAGGGCAATCTGTCCCAGGTCCATAGTCGCAGGGCAGGAGGCTGGCAAACAGTCCTCTCCAAGACAAAGTGGCGAAGGGCACAAAGGCCGACTGCACTCTGCCCCGCTGTCAGCTCTTCTGCTGGGGTACTTGGGACATATTCCGGCTCAGTAGCCAGGGAAACGTGGGGGTCAGTGGGGGTTAACATTTCCTCTGTTAACCCTGGGGCCACATTAGAAGTTAGCTGGGGAGGGGAATTTGTACTTACCCCCTCCTCCGGTTGTCCCAGTGACGGTAGTTGGGGATCTGGACAGGCTGTGGGCGCAGAGACCACGGTCCCATCTGCGCCGTCTGGGAGATTGGTGTCTCCCCTGGTTAGGGTAAACTGTCGCTGGGGAGGAAGGACGACACCTTCTGCCCCCTGTGGTTCACACTGCCGCTGGGGGGGAAGGACGACACCTTCTGCCCCCTGGGGTTCACACTGCCGCTGGGGGGGAAGGACGACACCTTCTGACCCCTGTGGTTCACACTGCCGCTGGGGGGGAAGGACGACACCTTCTGCCCCCTGGGATTCACACTGCCGCTGGGGGGGAAGGATGACACCTTCTGCCCCCTGGGGTTCACACTGCCGCTGGTGGGGAAGGACGACACCTTCTGCCCCCTGTAGGGCCGGTAGAGAGACCTCGGTCCCATCTCTACCTGCCATCTGGAGGTCATCCCAGGACCAGTCAATGAAGTCTGGTTTCGCTCATCGAGTAGGTTGGGGCTGCACGAAGCTGAGCAGGTGTTGGTAGTCCTGCTCCAGCTCCCACTCTCTTGTTACCAGGTGGGTCATGTCTTTGCTCACCTCGCCTTCGTCATCCCAGACATACATGCCCATCCGGTAGTCGTAGATGTCCCAAAACCTAGACTCCTCCGTGCTGCCAAGATCAATGTCGTCCTCCAAGGCATCCCATAATAAACCCGGGCCATCATAATCATCCCCCTCCGGTAAGTCGTGTTCAGCCGTCCAGGGGGTAAGTCGAACGGTATGCCACCAGAGGGCCTGGTATGCGTTGTCTAGCCAGAGCTCTCGCCATACCAGGGTTTCTAGTCTTGTCACCCACTCATCCAGGGGCTGCTCTCCCAATAGATACATCCGCATCGCCGCACGCTTCTGTAGCCGCTGCTCATCACTGGGGAGACTCTCACCTCGCCGCCATTGGGCATCTTCCAGGGCATCATACCAGAGTTCCTTTCTGTCTGCATCCCTGTAGTCCGCGGCCTCCTCCTCCTCATCATCATGGAACGCTGTCTGAAAACTAGCCGGTTCCATCCTGCTGTAGCCAGGGGCGCTGTACAGATACTAGCGTTGCCCTCAATTTGTAACTCCAAACGTTACCGGTGTCTCCGTGCTGCTTTTCCTCTTACTAGGACGCCATCCCACCACTGCCAGCCAATGTAACGGATCTCCTGGCACCCCGACCGGGTACCTCCGTTGATAGACGCGTCCTAGTTTGCGCCGAGGCCTACAAGCACCGCACCGGACACCTCAACCACCACAGACTCCACAACCGCCGTAGTTTAGCTGGAGCCGCGCCGACTTCCTTCCACCCTGTATGAATCTCCAGCATCCAGGACCGTGTGGGGAAGACCTCTCCTTCAAGGATGGTACATCAGGAACAAGCGTTCAGTAGTTACAGCTCAAGGGAGTATGCAAAAGCATAGCAATCCCCAGTATGATAGCGATCCCCTCCAATAACGAGATGAGACTACGTTTTGAATGGTCAAGTAGAACTAGAACTTTAATGACAGGGGATCTCCTTTTATGCAATGGTGCCCTCTGAAGGGCTACACCCACATAATTATCACAGCCAATTAGATACATGGTTCAACCCCCACGTTTCCTCCCCTCAGATAACAGGTAACACAATTAAAACATACACAATTTTAACCACATTCTGGATGTACCCCAAAAACAGGTGGTACACCTATAAGTCCAGCACCGTTCAATATCTCTCACCCAGGGGAACACCATATTAAAAAATGGCATGAATCAGACCAGGGGTTCAAAAGTTAGTAAAAGTATGTTTTTCACATAACACACAGACATTTCACATATCCCCCACACAATACACATATAGGACAATAGGTGTGGTCACCCCTCCCTGAGGCAACTTGATATAATCAGACAATGATTAAATCAGCCCTCTTTGTTCTTATCTGAGAATGAAAACACTCCACACAATCGACTCCCTTAATTGTGACAGGATTATCTCTCCTGCCAAGGTCTGCACTAGCCTGGGGCCAATATTCTGCAGAGCACAAACCAACACACATACAGTATATTACTAGGATCATATTTTAACCAAGAATTAAATAACCATAAACAGGGTAAAACAGTGATGGGTTCCGTTACAGCCGGGATCTGAGCGCACAAAACTACCGAATAGCGCTCAGATCATCTTCACACAGTTCAATTGCCATGGAGCTAAAGTCTTTCCCATAGTCTTTCATCATATGAATGGGCTCCATGGCATATCTATCTGTGGTATCATGGTTCACACAGGGCAAGTACCGAATGACCCCCCCCCCCCCCTGTATGTAAAGGGCCAGAATGAGTGACATACACTCTGGTATGGCCGAATACTGTGTTTGAAGGGCAATATGTACCAGGGCCATAGTCGCAGGGCAGGAGGCTGGCAAACAGTCCTCTCCAAGACAAAGTGGCGAAGGGCACTTCGTCACAGAATCAATGTCTTATTGTATCAAAGTTGCCAGGTAGCCTCGGGGAGGTGTGACCACACCTATTGTTCTCTTTATGTGTATTGTGTGGCCAAATATGGGCATGTGTATTGCCTGTGGGAAGAGATGTGTATAAATATTTCTGCACAATAAAATAAAGTCAGTCCACTACTTGACCCTTCAAAACGTAGCCCTGTCTCGTTCTTGGAGCGGTTTGCTATATCATACTGGGGATTGCTATGCTTTTGCATACTCCCTTGAGCTGTAACGAGTCTGTGGTGGTTGTGGTGTCCGGTGCGGTGCGGTGCTTGTAGGCCTCGACGCAAACTAGGAAGCATCTATCAACGGAGGTACCCGGTCGGGGTGCCAGTAGATCCGTTACATTGGCTGGCAGCGGTGGGATGGCGTCCTAGTAAGAGGAAAAGCAGCACGGAGACACCGGTAACGTTTGGAGTTACAAATTGAGGGCAACGCTAGTATCTGTACAGCGCCCCTGGCTACAGCAGGATGGAACCGGCTAGTTTTCAGACAGCGTTCCATGATGAGGAGGAGGAGGCAGCCGCGGACTACAGGGATGCAGACAGAAAGGAACTCTGGTATGATGCCCTGGAAGATGCCCAATGGCGGCGAGGTGAGAGTCTCCCCAGTGATGAGCAGCGGCTACAGAAGCGTGTGGTGATGCGGATGTATCTATTGGGAGAGCAGCCCCTGGATGAGTGGGTGACAAGACTAGAGACCCTGGTATGGCGAGAGCTCTGGCTAGACAACGCACACCAGGCCCTCTGGTGGCATACCGTTCGACTTACCCCCTGGACGTCCTAACACAACTTACCGGAGGGGGATGATTATGATGGCCCGGGGTTATTATGGGATACCTTGGAGGACGATATTGATCTTGGCAGCACGGAGGGGTCTAGGTTTTGGGACATCTACGACTACCGGATGGGCATGTATGTCTGGGATGACGAAGGCGAGGTGAGCAAAGACATGACCCACCTGGTAACGGGAGAGTGTGAGCTGGAGCAGGACTACCAACACCTGCTCAGCTTCGTGCATACTCGACAAGCAGAACCAGACTTCATTGACTGGTCCTGGGATGACCTCCAGATGGCAGGTAGAGATGGGACCAAGGTCTCTCTACCAGCCCTACAGGGAGCAGAAGGTGTCGTCCTTCCCCCCCAGCGGCAGTGTGAACCCCAGGGGGCAGAAGGTGTCGTCCTTCCCCCCCAGAGGCAGTGTGAACCCCAGGGGGCAGAAGGTGTCGTCCTTCCCCCCCAGCAGCAGTGTGAACCCCAGGGGGCAGAAGGTGTCATCCTTCCCCCCCAGCGGCAGTGTGAACCCCAGGGGGCAGAAGGTGTCGTCCTTCCCCCCCCCAGCGGCAGTGTGAACCACAGGGGGCAGAAGGTGTCGTCCTTCCCCCCCTGCGGCAGTGTGAACCCCAGGGGGCAGGAGGTGTCATCCTTCCCCCCCAGCGGCAGTGTGAACCCCAGGGGGCAGTAGGTGTCGTCCTTCCCCCCCAGCGACAGTTTACCCTGACAAGGGGAGACACCAATCTCCCAGACGGCGCAGATGGGACCGTGGTCTCTGCACCCACAGCCTGTCCAGATCCCCAACTACCCTCACTGGGACAACCGGAGGAGGGGGTAAGTACAAATTCCCCTCCCAAGCTAACTTCTAATGTGGCCCCAGGGTTAACAGAGGAAATGTTAACCCCCACTGACCCCCACGTTTCCCTGGCTACTGAGCCGGAATATGTCCCAAGTACTCCAGCAGAAGAGCTGACAGCGGGGCAGAGTGCAGTTGGCCTCTGCCCTCCCTTTGTCCCTTGTACAGAGCAGGATGTCCTGCAGGTTATACCAGCAGAAGAGCTGGCATCAGGGCAGAGTGCCGCTGGCCTCTGCCCTTCAAGTCCCCTCAGCGTGTTGCCCCATCACCACAGCGAAATATCCAGTTGCAGTAACGGTTTGTTGTGGGTGGGCTGCTCTTGCACTTTGTTGTTGTGGGGGGGCTGCTCTAGCACTGGTTTATTGTGGGTTGGTGGATCGTCTAACGGAGGCACTGACCGGCAGAAGGTCAGGTGCCCGGTTAGACTTCCCCCCAAAGGGGGCCCTTTACATACAGGGGGGTCATTCGGTACTTGCCCTGTGGGAGCGGTGATACCCCAGATAACTATGCCATGGAGCCCATTCATATAATGAAAGACTATGGGAAAGACTTTAGCTACATGGCAATTGAACCGTGTGAATAGGATCTGAGCGCTATTCGGTAGTTTTGTGCGCTCAGATCCTAGCTATCTGGGGATATGTGAAATGTGAGTAAATGTGAATTGCAGTAATGCTGATGGGTTGTCAAACTAGAGAATTGACCAACAAATACTTTTGTCCGGACATCCCCAGACCGATCCGTTGGGATCAGACCGTGTATGCCGGCTTATGGTCACGGGGGAGGTGTGTAACGGAACCCATCACTGTTTTACCCTGTTTTATGATTATTATGGTTAAAATATGATCCTACTATTATACTGCATGTATGTTGGTTTATGCTCTGCAGAATATTGGCCCAGACTAGTGCAGACCTTGGCATAGGAGATAATCCTGTTACAGAGATTTCTCCTAAGATAAAGGAAGTCTATTGTATAAAGTGTTTTCATCATCAGACATAAGAACAAAGAAGTGTAATTGAATCAATGTCTGATTGTATCAAAGTTGCAAGGTAGCCTCGGGGAGGTGTGACCACACTTATTGTTCTCTTTATGTGTATTGTGTGGCCAAATATGGGCATGTGTATTGCCTGTGGGAAGAGATGTGTATAAATATTTCTGCACAATAAAATAAAGTCAGTCCACTACTTGACCCTTCAAAACGTAGCCTAGTCTCGTTCTTGGAGGGGATTGCTATATCATACTGGGGATTGCTATGCTTTTGCATACTCCCTTGAGCTGTAACGAGTCTGTGGTGGTTGTGGTGTCCGGTGCGGTGCTTGTAGGCCTCGACGCAAACTAGGACGCGTCTATCAACGGAGGTACCCGGTAGATCCGTTACACTAACCATCAATCATTTTCAGTCTCTCCCCATCGGCTACCAGGCTACCATCAAGATTCATAGCCTCATAGATTCACATAGAGACAATTCATTTTACACTTATATATTCTCAGATTAATCATTGTATCCCTCTCTGGATACTATTCGCGATCTAAAACGGTCAACCAAGCAACGTCAGATGCTGAGAACTTCCCTTCACAAGCCATATCCTCCCCATTACTTTCCCCTTCTGTTTGCCGAAGGTTAATCAACTACTAGGTCACCTGAAATACGCCACTTATAATGTCCCTCAGCATTTGTCAGCATTTTACTAACCAAACTCACTTGAAGGTCAATGCTCCATCAACCTTTCATCTTTGAAGTCCAAACCATTGCACATGTTACCTTGTAGGTCACGTTTTTCCCTCACTGTAATGGGACTATTTATGTTACTAGATCTACTGCAGAATCTACCCTGTTCAATGTCTACATCTTCTAAGATTGTTTCAAATTTTACGATCTTGATATTATCATCCCTAGATTGTCATACTCAGCAGGAAGTAAAGTACTTGAGCAGGAAGTCAGTACTCAGGGCTGCCTATCATGCAGCTCATAATCACCAATAATTCCACTCATACTATCATATCCAAACTAAGACCCAGCATCAAATCCATGATGTTCCTCCTGAGGGTATTCAGTTTCATCATTCTACGTTTCTAATTCCAACTCTATCTGCCCTTCAGGTACACACCCTCATGACCCAATGTCTCTCCACAGCAGTTTAGCTTGGTTCCTGTGGGATATTTAATTCTCCTATCTACCCCAAGCATCAGATTAGGTCCACCATTAATGGCAGCTCAAAATATGATGTACTCTGGACTGGTCACGAGTACTAGTATGAAAGAGCCTGGCAAATATTTGGGCTTATCCCACCTTACAATATTTCATCATTTTAGCCTTCACTAAGCCTCAATGTCTACATTTAGACAAGCGACTTATTCAAAAGACTTGATACCAATAATCCATTCGAGTCCCGACTCTTCCTCCACTATCACAACCGCTATAAGGTTAGCTTTCTACAGGTTTCTTCACCCCGGAGATTTTTCTAATTCACAAAACCAACCTCATTACATCTCTAAAAAAATCATCTTATGAAATGACTACTACATACCCACACTTCATTCTCTAAAACTAGCCATAAACCCAATCTATAATCCTATTATCCAACTCCTAATTCCAGGTGTCCGGTTACATCACTCAGAACCCTTCTCCTATCATTACCCACAGAATCTACTTACCACCCACCATAATATTCATGCATTACATACGGCTTCTATACATCAGATTAGGACTTGATACCCTCTCATACTCCGGTCACTCATTCCACATAGGAGCAGCAACATCAGTATCGAGATTGTATACTTCTGCCACATGATTGAAATACCAAAAAGGAGTAGAGGTGCTCATCTGAGAACGAAAAATACCTCAGTGGGTTTTTTCTATAGGTCTGGTTACCTACTCGGAGAGAAACCTCTTTTAGCTCACTTGTGCCCTTCACAGGGAGAAATATCCTGTAGTATATCAGTCTGGTCTCACTCAGAAGAGTGATCCAGTCCCGAAATACCAGGCAATTCTACCCTGAACAGGAGAAACAGCAAACAACAGACGCGTTTCGCCCTCAACGGACCTCGTCAGTGAGGTGCAGCTGTACTCCCTAAGGCACAGTGAGCAAGGCGTCCACGCCTGGTTCCCCGTATCACCCATAAGGTGTGAAAATGTAAATGCCTGCTGTATTACACAGCTTTAATGCAAAGCCAAGGCTGGATTTCACACAAGCTGAGAATCCTATCCATGTACAGCTGTTTCAAGCTTACTGGCTATCATCAGCGTGGAGCGGGGTCTCAGCCTGTGTTGTGGATCTTATGAGTATCTGTGTTCACATTTGAATGTCTAAAACAAGTTAGAACTCTAAACTGGAAGCAGGATTTTTTTTGAGGGAAACAGTTATTACACTGCATTCTGGGAAGCTGAGCTGGGACATGCAAATGTGACCACAAATGTATACACGCACCCAATCACATAATTTATCTCTAATGTACGCAAGCACTTTTTTTTTATTTGGAGGAAGGAAGGTACTATTAATTACAGATAATTACGGGAAAGCTACAGTCTTGAATACTTTATGAATTGC